>CM062293.1:497371120-498571120 GCA_031216915.1 Pictodentalium vernedei
TGTCATATCACTGCTTTGCACGCACGCGACCAGGGAGAGGGGGGGGGGGGGGGGCGGCGATTGTCTTAACAAAATTCCGATACACAAGGCCGAGGTGGGTGGGTGGTCCAGCAGCTCCAAAACTCACTTTTTTCCAGGTGGTTTAAATTTTTTCCTCACATACTTTTAACAGATAATTATAGTTGGAATTTGTTGAGACGCATTTTGGGATGATTTTACAATATATTGGGGAAATTATTATGAACTGGGGGGTCACCTATGGCTCTCGGACACCAGATTAACCCATTAACCAATGTGGATAGAAGACGACAGTTGGAAAAAAATTGTTGACTGAGTAAAATTTTTCATTTTTTGTCTCAAAAACAAAGCTTATGACCCATCATTGGAACAAGCTCAATGAACTCATTCTAATGATGGGTCATAAGCTGTTTTGGAAACCAAAAAGTGAAAAGATAATAAAATTTGAATGGCAGTTTTAGTGAATAATGTTGGCCAGTGTTTGCCGTTACATTCACTGTTACATTGGGAAATGGGTTGAACGACTTGCCCAATGTCTTTGACTGCAACAAAGTAAATAAAAAGAACATTTATATCTGATGGTTCCACCTCAGAGAAAATTAACTAAAAAAGAACTAGGGTTAAAACTAAGGTCAGAAATGAAGGATAAAACATAAAATGAATATAAAACTTGTGAAAACAGGTAAAACATAAAGCATCCAGAAGCATTGGAACTAATACAAAATAAGAAAACAGAAAATGGCTATTGTGTTCGGGTGAATTAGGTTTTAGAGATAAAAAGCAATCACAGTTAATGAATATAGTCAGTCACCACCCCGCCCTTCCCCAAATATTTTTACCTTCCTACTCCCCTGTAAAATACTCATCCTTCAGTTGTAAGTTGAAGTTCACAGAAAACTCACCGAGAAAGCTCAGAAAGAACACATGTTGTCGTGTCAGCCCGCTCGATGTTGCAGGACGTTGTGAAAATAAATGGATACATGAAATCAGGTTTTTATGCTCATGAATTCTGATGAATTCATGACTATTGAGCACCAAATATGATATCGTGCCATCTACTTACCCTTCATGTTGTTTGGAAAGCTGAAATCAGATGTAATTAAAGTAAAATTTCCACCGACACTGATAGAGCTGCATCATGTTGCATATGGCTTTGTTTAGTTAGTTACCTCCCTTTGGACAGCTTAAAACATTGGACTGACTGTTAGAATGAAATAGGAAGATGAAATGCAAGTAAAAGCATTTAAAATTTGGACAATTTAGACCAGACTGGTGGTTAGTGGGGGTGGGTGTACCTTTCGAAATTGGAAAAAAAATCCTTCAAAAGGGGGGCGGGGTGGTGGTGGGTGGGCTTCGGAAGGAAAAAAAAATTCAGCCCTGCGTACAGGAATGTTTTGAAGACACCCCCCCCCCCCCCTCCCACCCCCTGACGCGACAGTTTAATGATTTTCAACATAGGATAATACACGCGATCTCGAATACTCAAGCGAAAAACTGGCCAATACTTACTAATAAAAGCCGACCTACAGCAGTTAGTTTAATTGCAGAACTGGACACGCCCACATTTTTTTTAGTTTGCGTATGGGCTTGATTAACCAAAAACATTTATACGATATGACAATTATCCATTGAATTATAAAAACATTACATCCATCAGTACATTCAAGCAATGCGGACACCCTTAAAGAAAATTAAAAAATAACGTGTTGAAAAGGTTAATATTTATAACTTGTGTATGAATCGTTACTTCTCGCGAAACATTCAGCTTTATAAAATACTTGCCTTTATTTAATGTGTTATGGTAAATCACCCTCATAAAAAAATAACTCTCCAAATTTTCTGAAGGTGTTTTCACCGTAGCGCATTAAATCAAAGTTCAGTGTGTTTATGTTATCCGCCGCAAGCGAGTGACCAATTCAAAATGTTTTTCAACAGGGAAATGTATTTTTCGGCGGTTCGATGTATAGCCGAAAAATATTGTCTTCGGTGTTTCGTTTTGCCTTTACTGGTTTCCGTAGTTTTTAAGCGCTATCCGTTAACAGTGTGGTGTGCGCAGTATGTTATTGTGTGGGAAGTCCGTGCGTCGTGTGACGCAGAGTTGGTCAGTCATTCTAGCCTTCGCACTGTTACGATCAAACTTTACGCCATCATTTTAGGTGTTTTTCTGTTTTTGTTTGGAATGGTTACAGTTTGCATATATTTAAAACAAGCAAATAAATGAACGAAGACAAAGAGGCGAGTGTCCGCACTTCCATGGTTGCGCATGGCTTTGCTTCGGACAGCAGGTTTCCATAGTTCCCTCCAATCCACAAAAAAAATTATTAGGGTTATCTATGGTTTTTCCTGGGCCGCCACGTGACCGTCATATGTTGAGTGTACCAGTTTTCTGTACGTAAATTGACAATTTATTGTGTGTTCATGGATATATTAATGATTTAATTGATTAAATACACATGGCCGGCTATTCACTGTGCTTGGCTAACTGAATTAGTGTGTTGTTTTTGTGTTACTGGCGGAGGATTTTGGGTGGGGGTGGGGTGATTTGGGTTCTGAGGAACAGGGTAGACAATATATGGATTTGCCCCTTCAGTCAAAACATAGGAAATTTTAGATCCGTTTAAAAGATATTGTTTTTGTGTCGGAAATGTTTCATATGTCATCTGCATTATACCATCATTGTATTAAGGGGTCGTCCAACCTAACTTTGGTCAATTTTTTGACATTTTTCCCAATGCCTCAGAAACAGATAAGAGAAGTAAGGAAAGGCAAATTATATATCAAAATAATGAGTAAAGTGCATAGAAAAGGTACATATAATTTTTTTCAGGAAAAAAAGTGAATTTTAGGATTTTGAAGAAGATTAATTTGCAAATGGCATAAGTAACGAACCGGTAAAACCACAAAATAATCGGTAATTCGAAAGCCTTGTCCTCAATATAATGATAACATACTACAGACTCGGAGAAAGCATTTTTTCGACACACACTCTGGTGGGTTTTGATGTTTGAATGTAATAACATCAACACAAATTTTTAATGTTCCGGATGTGGCCATGTTTCAACGATGTTTTTCCGGTCATGTGATTACGATGTGGTTCTTGCAGAAATACTCAATTTGGGCAATCGTAAGAATGCAAGGACGTGATCACGCCCTTTATTTGTTCGAGACAATGTATGAGCGGATTTGCAAACAGGTGACAGCAAGTACTTGAGCTGTTAATGTCATAACTGCAAAATATGGTTCGAAATTCCCTCTCGTGTTTACAGGCCGTCTGAGCTTTTTTGTTGACAAAAAATCTGAATTATTGCGCACTAGAAAGACAACATGAACCACTTGTAAAAAAAAATAACCGAGTGTATAAAATCGGGATGATACACATAAAATAAGGCAATATTCATAACAAAGTAAGCAGAATGCTTCAGAAATCACTTTTTCACGAAGTATATTCCAAGCGACCTGGAACTACATTGGGTGTGTTAATTTCCCCCTGTCGCTGCGAAGTTATTTACTTCCTAGTAACCATGGAATTTGAAGGCGGGTATGTTTGATGTCTGCAAAGGACCTATTGAAGATGGGTTGAAAATGATGCATTCGTGCTTTTAAATAAGGTGCGCTTGGACGATGCTGAGAATTTAGTTTTTTCTTGCAACCAACCATAGTAATACAAGCGTCGATCAGTGTCTTTTATGATCGTTTTACACTGACAAATGTGACAAATCTCCTTCACCGGAAACCATCCCCCAATTTGCATATCACAATAAATATAACCGCTGTCACGGAGTGTCAGCGTGGCCGTGTGGTCAAAACCGAAACGAATTATCGAATGCACGGTCAATATTAACTGCAATTGGCTTTTAAATAAATGAAATACACGAAATATTCGCAATTTCTTCATTATTCATGCCGAGTTACTTTTTAACCAAACCACATGCGTTCAGTTTCGTTTGTCGGCATCAAACTGATATTGTTTGTGGTAATTAAATAGTACGAGAAGGCGAAGGAAGCCAAATATTTTCCATCATCTATTATTTAATTCAAATTGATAATTTCTTTTATTTTACTAAAATTATGAACTGATAAGGTGGGTGTGTTGCGATTATTATACCCCAGACCTGGAAGTTGGAAAATCAAAGGTGCATCTATGATCTAGGGCCGTGCAGTGGTGACCCCTGTCCTCTTAATCTTAGTCTTACCCATTCATCATTACATGTACCAACATTCCCCCTTTTATCTCAACCATTGCTACTCCAATTTGAAGGATATTTGGTTTTGTGATCGAGCATCATGGGGAAACAATGCCTGTGTAGCTGCTGTAGCATGTGTTTCTTCCCACATTTTTTCAGAGTTGTGGTACTTTTTCACTCTTTTGAGTTAGAAAATTTTGTTTATAACTAGTTGATTTGTTACAATTTGTTGCAAAGTGCCTGCTAATACCCTCAATTGTATTGCTACAGAATTTTCTTGTGAAGATTTTGTTCCTATTACTTATCAAGCAACAACCTAATGAATATTCTGTATAAAGCCACCAATCTGATGTTTGACACTTGTATCGGAGCTGTTTTGAAGGCTTATGGAACTCAAAATGTTGATTATGGCAGGACTTTTCTATTCACCCATTAATCGATAAATTAAGTGTTATAGTTGGAAGTAAGAAGCATGAAAGGTCCACAACTAAAACTCTAAAAAGAATGTTTTGCAATGTAACATGATTTTTGCAGATACACTTATTTGGAGGTTTACCTGTCTGATAGTGTTTGGAACATGTGTGGCCAGGATCTTCAAAACGAAAAAGAGTTAAACTTTGAGAAAAAAGGCATATGCCTTGAGTGCCGGAGGTAGAGTCATACGAGCCCCCCCCCCCCCCCCCCCCGAAATTTTTTGTGTCAAATGGAGCTCACTTGTCATATTTTGGGGATTGCTTTGTGTACTGCGTTCTTGAAAAAAATATGTGAGACCCTCTGGGTGTGCCCTTCTGATCTCAATATGTCAATAAGCCTCCTTGGGGAAAGTACATGCAATAATGGTTATGTAAGGTTGATTTGATGTGTTTTGAATAACAATGTACTTTTAAGTACATTAGATGGTTTATTGCAGTGACAGGTTACAGTTACCCTCGTTTCTTCTCCAACAGATATCATGAGTGTATTGGTGTCCAAGAGTAAAACAAAGCTAATATACTTATTGATAAACCAGACAAATTTAACAATTTAATCACTATCAAATTGATGCATGGGATAAAAGGGGTTACAGTGCAAGGGGTTTGTAAATATATTTATTCAACTACAATGTATGACTTTGCAGTGCATTCTACATAGGAGAATATCATATTTTCTTTCCAAACCATTACAGTAACACATACATCTTGATATTGGGAGACACTCTTTTGTCCTTCCATACTTCTTCTGCTGGACTCCTTCAAGTTGACCTTTGTTGAACTCCCCAAATCAAAACATAAACAAAAGAAAATGTCTGCCTTCAATCAGTGAGCACTCCACTTATAACATTTGGTCTCAATCTTCATTACTTTCATGAATTAGGAAAAGATTTCTTCGAGTATGTACTTAAATGTTTATAGAATACAGCTGGTATTTTATTTTGAGGTATTTTATTGTAAAAATTTTGTTCTCTTACTTATGCCATAGCAGACTTTCAGGTGGTGCTATTTACACATGGCAGCCGTTCCATGGCAAATTTCAGTTTCAACATGTTCTATGTTTCATTCCAAGCATTTTGGTATATAATTTATTGGGGTTATTCATTTTGGGCCTTTTTTGGACTTGAAAGAAAATTACATGAAATTTGACCAAAGTTAGGTTGGACGTCCCCTTAAGTACATCAAAGGAGACAAGTATACCGAGTAATTTGTTGTGTTTTTGGTAATTGCCAAAGCGATGCTGAGAAGAATGGCATGCTTGAATAAATAAATGGAAGTCATGAGAACTTCAAGTTTTATATGTTTAATAATATCGTTTATATCGAATCCCACAAGCCTGAAAATAAGAAATCTGTCATTTGGAGAATGAGGTCCCCAGAGGGGGAATTTGCTGATGCTATTTGATACAGTGGGCCAATTTAACCTCGGGATACCTCTTTCTGTTTAGGACCGAGACCTTGATACAGACTGAGGTTCACTGGGGGTAATTTTAGTGATGCTACCCTGCTGTGCAGGGTAGCATCGCCAAATTCACACATCTGGGCCCTCATTCTGCAGATGTCAGTCTGCTTATTTTCAGGCCTGGAATCTCGCCGATGTGACATGGTGTCAGAAGTGATCAAGCGTGGGGAAAAGTATGAAGATGAAACATGACAACATACTGATGATAACTATTTATTTGAAAGAAATGGAACTGAAATTCTGAAAACGTCAGAATGGCGAAATTTGCGGCCCCCCCCCCCTCCTCCCCCCACGGAATCTTTCGACTTTTCAAGGTCACAAGGGGGGGGGGGGTGGGGGTGGTCTGAGTGGAAACAAAGTTTTTCGCGGTTTAGAGTGTCTTCAAACTTTATAAAGATAACGAAGAAGTACAATTATCAGGTTTAATTTACAGTACGTGGAGAGTGTATTATCACTAAATCACCCGCAAAGTGGAGATTCCACCCCAGCAATAATTGCAAATTTGTTGCAAAGCATAACAAGCACACGCAAAGTTTCAGCCAATGGACCTCCGGGTTAAACCCGGAGGTCCACTGGCTGAAACATTGCTTTTTTTTTAGTCGATGTATACAAAATACGAAAGTTATAGTTTGGGTGATAACTCCACTCCGCGGGTGATTTAGTTACAATTCACTCTCCACGTACTGTATTCTATGGGTAGAGAGGCCGAAAATATTTTTAACTCTTTCACCCTGGGTGTGGTGCAGGCAAAAGATTATTCTCTGGTGTTGTATAAATTTGGTGAACATTTTATACCAAAGAGAAATATTATCTACGAATGAGCCCAATTTCACTAAAGAGTTCATCAAAAAGGGAGGAATCGGTAGAAACTTTTGTTCGTACTTTTTATGAATTAGCAGAGAAATGTGGTTTCCCTGCAGATACGAAAGTCGAGCAGATTCAGACAAAATCGTGATTGGAATTTTTGAGGAGAAATTCTCAGAAACATTACAGTTAACTCCCGAGTTAGATCTCAACACGGCAATAATCATGTCAAGAAATAGTGAGCTGGTAAAAGGGCAAGTTACGTGTCAAACTGTGTCCGATATTGGGAAGGAAGCACTGAGAAGCTGTGCGAAATCGTCCAAATCCAAATAAAGTTTACAATAACCCACAGGGTCAGGCGCAAACGTGTCAACGTTGTAACAGACATCATGATAGAGACAAATTCCCGGCTACAGGAAGGCAATTCAAAAAATGCCACAAGATTAATCACTTTGCCATTTGTTTTAAAACAAAAACAGTTCGCAAAATAAACTGTGAACGTAACGATGATTTTGGTCCAGATTCTGATGGTGCGAGTGCAACATGCCACACCAATTATTTTTAGGGTTCCATCGACGTAGACAAGAGTGAAGTCGAGCCATGGGAGATATATCTAGATGTTTGCAAGAAAATGTGAAATTTAAAATTGACACGGGCGCAGACAAATCTGTTTTTCAGTGAAAAAGCATTCAATTCCTTCATACAAAAGCCCAAATTGAGTAAACTCACTTCAAAGTTAACTACAGTTAAAACTAGAAGTCCAGTCGTGAACTGTGCGCTTATCTAGGCTTAATTGCGCGTAGGAATTGCGCGCAGGAATTGCCATGTCGAATGGCGGCCAAAGCACGGCAGGTTCTCCTGGTTACTCATAGCAAACACAGGCAATGTTTCTGCCAATTGACCTCCGGGTTATCCGGAAGTCCATTGGCTGAAACATTGCTTGTGCACAGGCCATATGTACAGAATTTGATAGCCTTACTACGGTCATAACGCGTAGATTAACGCGCAGATCCACGTGTTATTTGCGCGCATTTCATGACAGGACTTCTAGTTTCAACTGTAGTGCCGGTGGTAACATTGACTATAAAGGCAATTTTATTGCACAAACTTGGTTGAATGGGGCAATTTACAAATTTTTGTATATTTGTTATCTCGGGTGGCAGTCAGAGTAACTTGTTGGGAAGATCAGCTGCACAAAATATGAAGCTTGTTAAATGGGTTGAAGAAATAAAAGGGAAGGTTTTTGATTCCTCAGGGAAATTAAAGTGTGACCTAGTGAAAACTGAATTTTTTATACAAATTCAGCAGCAGAAAAAATATTATTTTTCAAAAGATTTCAACAAAACCAAAGCATGTGACCACTCGTTGGAACCAGCTGGTCGAGCTCGTTCCAATGAGGGGTCATATGATATGGTTGTGACCTCTCGTTGGAACCAGCTGGTCGAGCTCGTTCCAATGAGGGGTCATATGATATGGTTTTGTTGAAATATTTTGAAAACTTTTAAAAAATGATATTTAAAATAATAAATTTTGATATCGTCTGCTTTGGGTGAAGAGTTAAATTTGAACAAATCGAAATGTGGATGTCGAAAAAGTGAAATTAAGTACTTTGGACACATTATCAATGAAAATGGGATATCGCCAAATGCAAAGAAAGGTCAGGCTGTTTTAGACTTGGAAGCCCCAACAAATGTATCTGGGGAGATTTGCAAATAATTTGTCAACCATCATTAAGCCAATGACTGATTTACTAAAAGCTGATATTGTATGGTATTGGGGTACACAGCACGAAAGGTTATTAACACAGACACTAGTGTTATTTTACTCTGACAAAAATAAAACTGTAGTTGTGTCGACAACATGTCGGCTACGCAAGAAGCTTCGAATTGGGAAATCCGAAGCCAGTAACTTTCTATCCAGAACACTAAATGAGACAGAGAGATGATGGGCTCAGATTGAAAAATAATTTCTAGCATGTGTTTGGGCATACGAGGCAGTTTCTGGATACCTTAATTCATTTTCTCTTTTGAGTGACCACAAACCAATTATTCCTTTGATGAATAAGAGTGATCTTGACAAAGCACCACTTATGAGATTACGCAGGTTTAATGCGCATGCTGAACACCATCCAGGTAAAGACTTGGTAGTCCCAGATACATAATCTCAGTCACCATTGAAAGATGTTGATGAGCTAATTGAGGAAGACGTAAATTTGTACATCAAGTCTGTGGAAATTTCCAGTCCGATTTCTGATGTTAAAATACAGCAGACTCTAGATGGAACATCAAGAGATGAAAAGCTGTTACAAGTAATGAAATTTATTAAAGGTTAATGGCCTGACAAGCCATATTCAGTCCCAGATGAAGTAAGGAGTTTTGTCACATTTCACTCCGAACTGTCCCTCTCTAACGGAATGGTTACATACCGAAATAGAATTGTCACTCCAGAGGGAACGCAGAAAGAAATCTTAATTAACTTGCATAGTGGTCGCTTGGGAAAAGGTAAATGCCGAGAAAGAGCAAACGTAACTGTTTGGTGGCCAAGTATTTCAAAAGACCTAAAATATTTAACCCTTTTCCTAACGTGAAAAGCAGACCACACTTGCAAACAAAATTCTTGAATAACTCATTTTTTTCATTTTTTTTGTCTCAAAAACATAGGTTATGACGCCTCATTGGAACGAGCTCGACGAGCTCGTTCCAAAGAGGGGTCATAACCAATGGTTTTGAGACAAACATGAAAATATAATGAAAATTATTTGGTGTTTTTTTTAGAATAGCGCTGGTCGGTTTTGGCCTTTACGTTGGGTAAAGGGTTAATTGAGAATTGCTCATACTGTCAAATCAATAGGCCAAAACAAAAGAATGAGACATTGAAAACATCAGATTTGCCAAGTAGACTGTGACAAAATGTTGCCATGGATCCATGTCAAGTGAATGGAAAACAGTATTTGATTGTTATGAACTGTTATTCAAGATACACAGAGATCGCATATTTAGTTAACATTGCCAGTAAAACTGTAATTGGTAAACTTAAAAATATATTTGCCCACTGGGATGACCCAGAAATGTGTGTTTCAGACCAAGGAACACATTTACTTCAGTCGAGTTCAGTAATTTTGCCTAAAAATGCAACATGTCTCAAGTATTTACTAATCCTCGCCATTCTCTGGGAAATGGTGAAGCTAAAGCAGGTGCCAGAATCACAAAGCATATATTGAAACAAAATGCCGTTTTTATTACTCTGAAAGCATATCGTAGTACGCCCATCCCAGCTATGAGGTATTCACCCACATCTTTAATTGTGGGGAGAAATATAAGGACAAACGTTCAAACTTTGCCTGTAAATCTAAATCCCCTTGGCCCAATAAAGGCCTTGTGGGGGAAAGAGATAGTAAAATGAAAAATAGATGCAGTCACCGTTTTAATAAGAGGAACAATGTAACAAGGCCTAGAGATCTGATAAAATCTGGTGATATTGTACGGATTAAGACAGATCAACAAAAAACTTGGGAAAAAGGTATTGTAACACATGCATCACCAGAAAGACGAGCTTATTTTGTAAAAACTTCAAATGGGTCATACCAAAAAAAATTGTCGCCATCTCCAGTATATGCCAGTTAACTCTTTACCTAACGTAACGGCCAAAACCGGCCAGCGCTATTCTCAAAAATCGCCAATTAATTTTCATTATTTTTTTCATTTTTTGTCTCAAAAACATAGGTTATGACCCCTCGTTGGAACGAGCTCGTCGAGCTCGTTCCAACGAGGGGTCATAACCTATGTTTTTGAGACAAAAAATGAAAAAAAATAGTTACTCAAGAATTATTTTTGCAATTATCGTCTGCTTTTCAGGTTAAGCAAAGGGTTAATAATACTACATCATGTCATATTGGTACACATTTTGAAACTTCACCAGAATCTCCTAAGAACAAAATGCTCACAAGTTGTGGAAACAGTACAGTTGAAAGTGGAGAAAATGCAGTCATTTGTCCATCCAGTTGTTGATTCCAGTACTGAACAGGAATCAAAGCAGACTGAACAAATGTACACTAGCACTAGGACTACTGGTAGAATATTTGAGAAACCTAAATGGTTAAATGACTATGTAACTTAAATGAGTGCACCAACTGCCAGTTACATAGATGCAAGAGATGCGACCATTACTTGACCAGTTGAGTTTATATGTTTCTTTTTATTTTATTTGTTTTTTTATTTGGAGAGGAAGATGCCCCATATGTCATCTGAAGAATACAGTTAAAACTAGAAGTCCTGTCCTGAAATGCGCACAAATAGCACGTCGATCTGCGCATTAATCTACGCGCTATGATCATTGTAAGGCTATCAAATTCTGTACATATGGCCTGGGCACAAGCAATGTTTCAGCCAATGGACCTCCGGGTTACCCGGAGGTAGATTGGCAGAAACATTGCCTGTGTTTGCTATGAGTAACCAGGACAACCTGCCGTGCTTTGGATGCCATTCGATATGACAATTGCGCGCAATTCCTGCGCGCAATTAAGGCTAAATAAGCGCACAGTTCGTGCAAGGACTTCTAGTTTTAACTGTACCATCATTGCATTAAGTACATCAAGGGAGACAACTATACCGAGTAATTTGTTATGTGTTTGTAAAGTGTTGAAGCGGTGTTTCATGTCCCCCAGCGTCCTTAAAGAATTGTTTTTAACTGTATCATTAAAGTCCCTTTATTGACAGTTTGATGAAAAAAAGGTTAGGTTAAAATCATCATTATTGATGGAGAGAGTTAATATCAATATTGTGGTCCGAGAAATCTGAGTCCGACAAAACGAGTTATATTTGTTTGACACATGCCCATTGAGTGCTGTGGGTGTTTGAAAACAGCCCATTTTATCTCACATTTATCTAAAATGTTTGGCCGCTTGTAGATGATTAATGAACAAATGCTGGTATAAATGGTCGCAAGAGTCTATTTTAGATTTAGATTAGATTAGATTCTTTATTTACAGTATACTTAAAAAAACAGTTACAGTTATATAGTACAAGTAGTATTGATGTGTATACTGAGGGAGATAACATAGCCAGATTGGCTGTCTACCTGTTACCTCCCTTGGAATTACAGACAGACTGTGACCAAAAAATTGTTTGTAGCAGATTACATGCAACTGATTTCTGATGACAGAGCATGGATACTTTCATAGCTGAGGACCATGCTACTTCCATATACAGGTTCCGTCCTACACGTTCACCTACACCTATACCGGCTGGAGATTGGTGGTTTCAAATTGAAAGAAGGCAGCTTGCTTATCGTACCCACCCCGCCACTCCGTGGAACTCCAAGTCCCTGGAAAAACTCGTTGGGAAACCGGCGTCGAGAGTACACTTGGTATGTTTGGGGCACAAAGTCCACGTCGGTCAGCACACCTATTGAGCACATATTTAAGAGTGCTCAGCATGTGCGCCGACCGATGAGTCCTGTGTCGTACATGTATGCGTTATGGTACATCCGGATGCGAGAGTTATATAAGCCTGGTGGGTGTGCTTCGGTTGAAAATTGCTGAATATTGATGGGGCTACGCTGATCGTGAAGGCGTGGACACGAGCAGCAAGTTTAGATCGGACGAGGATTCCAGACACTTGCCTATAACTATATAAAGAGTTGCCAATCGCAATATTGTTCAATTATCATGAAGATTTTCAAGTTTAAAATGTGCAGTCTGGACAATAGTGATTATTACAGCGGACATCGGTTGAGTATGATGATATGAATTTTGAAGTCAGTGTTCTCTTGAGAATATTTCTATCATTGATATGGCGAGTTATATTGTCTAGTGCGTTCCATATTTTTGGGAACGCATACAGAGGAAGTTTGTCTAGAGATTTGGTTCGCGTTTTTCTATGTGTAAGAGACCCGACTGTCTGGTGGTCATACCAGACGAATTGTCCACGATGCTGAAGATATCGCTAAAGGATGCTGGTAGTCTACCATTTTTCCAGTCAAAGACAAACAAGCAAGCGTGAAGTTTAAACAGGTCGTCAACCTTTAGTATTTTATCTTTTTTGAATAAAGGGTCTGTATGGGCGTTATATCCTTTATTGTTGATTATTCGTCAAGATCGCTTTTGCAAGGTCACTAGTTTTTTTACTTCCTTAGCGTTACCCCAAGTCTGTATTCCGTACAGCAGATGACTATGTATTAAGGCGTAGTATTTTTATATTGAAAATCTGTAAAAAACAACACTTGAAGAAATGTCCAGAAAATGTGAATTTTAAGTTCTTAAGGGGTGTCTGTCTTTATCTGTCAATACAGGGTTTAGGCCAGGGGGAGGGGGGGTCTTCAAGAAAGTCCTGTACACAGGGCTGAATTTTTGTTTCCTCCCGAAGACCATCCACCACCCCTCTTTTTGAAGGAATTTTGTTTTCCGATTTCGAATGGTACACCCCCCCCCCCCCCCCCCCCCCCCACTAACCACCAATCTGGTAATTTTAAATGCTTTTACTTGCATTTCACCTTCCTATTTCATTCTAACAGTCAGTCCAATTTTTTCAGCTGTCAAAAGGGAGGTAACTAACAAAACAAAGACATATGCAACTTCATGCAGCTCCATCAGTGTCGGTGCAAATTTTACTTTAATTACATCTGGTTTCAGCTTTACAAACAACATAAAGGGCAAGTAGATGGTACAATGTCATATTTGGTGCTCAATAGTCATGAATTCATCAGAATTCATGAGCATAAAAACTTGATTTCATGTATCCATTTATTTTCACAACGTCCTGCAACATCGAGCGGGCTGACACGACAACATGTGTACTTTCTGAGTTTTTTTCGGTGAGTTTTCTGTGAACTTCAACTTACAACTGAAGGATGAGTATTTTACAGGGGAGTAGGAAGGTAAAAATATATATACTTCATCTGATAAAAATTTCATTTCACAAAACGATTTCATATCCTCCTGATTGATGTTTGTCCCATTTGTATTTGGAAAGTTTGTCAGGGCCTTCCCAATTCATTCAGTTCCTTCCGGGTACTAATGCTGAATCATCAAGTAATATATACTCAAAATAGAGCTTGTTCCAATGATGGGTCATAAGCTTTGATTCTGAGACAAAACAATGAAAAGTTTTAGTCAGTCAACAATTTTTTTTCCAAGTGTCATCTTCTATCCACATTGGTTAATGGGTTAATCTGAGAGCCAAAGGTGACCTCCCAATTCATAATAACTACCCCAATATATTGTAAAATCATCCCAAAATGCGTCTCAACAAATTCCAACTATAATTATCTGTTAAAAGTATGTGAGGAAAAAATTTAGACTACCTGGAAAAAAGTGAGTTTTGGAGCTGCTGGACCACCCATCCACCCCGGCCTTTCAAATTTTTGAAGACCCCCCCCCCCCCCCGACCCCCCGCGCTGTTTAGGCTTGTTTTGTTTTTTTTTGGAATACCCTTACTACTTACAAAAATTATCCCTCGTGAATTCTACATCCGATAAAAGAGGTTATGTTTATCTGTAACATACCTATTGTGTGCTATTGGTGTCAGAAAACAACCCATTTTATCAAAGCTTTGTCGTTTAGCAGTCTGTGGAGGGGTTAACCCTTTGAATACTAGAGGCCTATTTTTCCGGCCCAGGAACATGATACTTCATAATTTATTTAAGTGGGGTGTCTGTTACGTTAATGTGTGGGATAGACCAATCAATATTTTCAACGTGCAGCCTCCTGGCTGCACGTTGAAAATATTAATTGGTCTATCCCTAATTACTGAATGTGGACTCTTCCATTTGCTGCCTTTGAACTGACTTGGAAGATACCACCAGGGTTCAAAGGGTTAACAAACGCTTAGTAGAATATTCTGTCCATGCAACTTGTAATACCACAACAAGACCTGCCAATGTCCAATTGCCCTTGAAAGGCAAAGAAAATGCTAATTTTAAGCTTTTAATAGGCATATCTCTTTAACCAATCAAAATGGGTTAAGCTTCAGTTCTTTGAAAACCCTTACTACTTACAAAAATGATCATCTGTGAATTCTACGCGCGGTAAAAAAAAGTTCTGTTTATCTGTTACATACCCGTTAGGTGTTGGTGGTGGCTGCAAACAGCCCATTGTATCAAAATGTTGATGATTAGCAGACGGTGGAGGATTAACCAACGCTTACTGGAATAGTTTTGTCTCTCTTTAACCAGGCCAAAATGGGTTAAGACTTGGATTTTTGAATACCTTTACTGCTTACAAAAAATTGTTCCTGTGAATTTTGCCACCGATAAAAGAACATATGTTTCTCTGTGACATACCCATTGTGTGCTTTTGGTGTCCGAAAACATCCCATTTTATCAAAATTTTTACCTTTAGCGTAATGATAAAGAATTTTAAAGTACTGTTATAACTTTGCCAATACAACAGTAAATATTCTGAAGTTAACAACAGGCTTTGTGTTTATATATTATTAGAGGTTAACGCTTGATGACCTTGTTCAAAGTTTGATGTTTTTTTTTTCTGGTCTTGCGTGTAAAACACGTTCAGGGTTTTAAGCCGTCTTGTGAATGGAAGTTGTAATATCTTTGGGCTGTGTTTGCTATTGAAGCCCTGGCTGCATATATAAGAAGCAACGACTTCAAAAGATTACACTGCTTAGTCAAGATATTGTTACCTCATTATGAGGGAGACAAAAATAAGAATTCTTGTTAAGCATGCCAGGACACTTACAGAATCTATGTCACGAATCAGATGAACATTTTGCGAGAATCAAATTGATTGTCAGCATTTTCCCTGCACGATGCTTGCGTGACTTTTAAGCAGTTTTTTTTTTCTTCGTGTGCCTTCCATGGCCTGGTCTATTTTTTCAACCTCCATCCATCTTCTAACACAAAGGCCATCCATCGGATTGGTTGAAAAGAAGAACAGACCGAAGCAGACGGAGGAATTAATTAGCCAAATACAATCAAGTTTTTCACATATGTGATTAAATTATTACAGAAATGTCTGCCTGTATATTTATTTATTTATTTATTTATTTATTTATTTATTTATTTATTTATTTATTAGGGTTTAAAGATACATTCGGCAGCCAGGGGTACTTCGTATCGGACAGTTTTGCGGGTAAAGGAGGGTGCAGGAAGCCGGCGTACCCGGTGAGAACTACAGAGCAGCAGTGAGCAACTGCCACACTCCTCCACACAAAAAGGATTAGATTAGTTGAAGTCAAGTCCACCATCGAAGTGCAGTACGTTTTAGTGCACAGCGCAACCGTACTCCCTGGTAGGAAATCGGGATTGCGTGACTTGTCCAAGGACGCAGCGCTGGTCAGGATCGAAGTTCAATGCTCAAATAATGAGTCATCCCGCTCACTGTATACCGACATATCTGTACAAGGGCGTACCATGAACCATCCCGCTCCCTGAATACCGACATATCTGTACAAGGGCGTACCATGAACCATCTCGCTTCGTGTATACCGACATATCTGTACAAGGGCGTACCAAGAACCATCCCGCTCCCTATATACCGAGATATCTGTATAAGGGCGTACTATGAACCATCCCGCTCTCTGCATACCGACATATCTGTTCAACCGAATCAGAAGCAGCCCAGCCCACACACACACACACTGTCTTGAGGCAGGGGGTCACAGCGCTTGTATGTTTTCGCCATACGTGCACTAGATAGAGAAACTCTTGAGTATTCGTTTCCAATGATTTAGTGCACGCAATTTCCATAATCACCAAACAAAGAAGCCATACAATGGACGGGGTGCGTTCTAAGACCTTATTTTATTGATTCGGTTTGGGGTGTTTTTATTTTTAATACCTAGCTGTGGGGCACCAGTATATTATAGAATGCCAATATTATTCAGTTTCATAATACAATTTGTGATGCGTTGTAAACTGTTGGTGGTGGAGTACCCTTCGTAATACCCCATGCCCTCGGATACCCTGTTATTAATTGAGTCTCAGTTTTCTTTCTGCGCAGTGTAACATGTTTGTGGAAAGAGCGGGTGAAGAGATAAACACTCTCTGTGTTGGTCATTGAGTTGTAGTATCCGTCACTGTCCCGCCCCGGTTCTCTCGCTTCAGTTTGCGATACAAAGTCGCGGTATACGCCACCGTGTTTGTTAAAACGTCGTGGCACACTCCTCGAGTAGTGCCGCCTTTGTATTGGTTACTGAATCTTGGTAAACCACACCTCTGTATTGATTATACCAGGTCGCCGTAAATCCCCCCCCCCCCCCAGGTTCTGCTGTTTTCATGCACAGTGAGGCTTATGAGGGTGAGAATAAGAGTACCGTTATAGGTTACAGAGTCGTTGTACACCCCTCAGCACCCCATCCTAGTTCTGACACCTCTATGTTGGTGACGTAACTGGTTCATGTGACATAACGTCACTTCCGGTGTCATCCCCGGGGTCACCCAAAAAGTGTTGTCCAGTCCCTGACATACTACTATTGATTTAAATTCCTCAGTAACCCATTCCTTACAGCTTATCTGTTTTGGGTAAAGAGCCGCGGTACACCTCTCAGTGCCCCTCCTCCCCCGCCACCAGTAGCGCCATATCTTAAGTAGTAAAGCAGTGATGAATTATGGGACAGGGTCTTTGACTGAAACAATGCTTGTTATTTCTTTGCATGATATACACAGACAGAATTATCTCATGAGTGCCAGGGTTCTGCCTACAGTGGTGAGTGCCACTTCATGTCCAACCACCACTTTGGGCAAGAAAAGTTCTTTCAACCATCTCCAAATTATCCCGAATGTCACATTCTTGCTTAAGTCATCTATTAATCGCCACTCAATAGTTCTCTGAGCAGAATCCTCGATTAGGTACAACTACTAGGAATCAGTTCCACGAGTTATTTATTTATTTATTGGTGTTTGAGGTAACATATTTCTGAAACAAAGGCTAATCGTGAGGGTCACATGGAAATAAAGTCAAGTTTACTCTATCGTTTTTACCCATGTGACTTCTTGTACACACTAAAAACTAAAGTGTTAAAACTGACACTTTCAAGGTGTTAAACCCATTCTAACTCTTAGAGTTTGATTTTAACACTCAAAGTGAAATGTTTTAAGCACTTAGACATTACAATCGTCAAACATCTGAAACTTGAATGGATGGCACTTCCCATGTGTCTAGCATTGGTGGTTCTTCCAGAATCGTCCATAATTTGATTTGAGTTTGGTGGGTACACAATTAAAAGGACACAACGCAGTTGTTTCCTTTTAAATGTCGCGACATTACACTTGTCAAGTGGTATTATTGTAACACCTGTCAAGTTCTGGGATATCTACACTTGAACAAAGTGCCAGTTCAGCACTTAGTAAGTATTAAATACAGCACTTCAAGTGTTGTTTTTAACACTTTAGTTTTTAGCGTGTAGAGAACTTTCACTGCAAGCATTAGTGACTGGACCTATTTTGCCAGTAAAACTTTGCTTGTTAACCTCAGTAAACGAGCACTTCTTCACTTCTCAGGGTTCCCTTGAGAGAACAAATTATTTTGCTAATTGACTTTCCTTACGCGGACGAATGAGGTAATTATATTATCCACTCAAAACCGTAGAGTCTATTAGGCTTTCCCAAACCCAGTTTGGGAACGACTCTTGTTATTCTTCTTTTTTCAAAATGAGCCCCTATTGCACACAAATGATATGAATATAGCATTTTATCTTCGAGATTGACTAACTTCAAGCGCTAATTTCTCTAATTGCAATGTTGTTGTAACAATTATTTTTGTATGCATAGATGCAACAATGCTTGCAGAAGAAAGTTACTGTGTAGTTTTTAATATCATCTTTAACCCTCAAGCACAATGAAGGTAAGAGTTCCATTCGAAAATGCTAAAATTAGCTAACTTCGGCAACATTTTCCTGTCATTTTGGAAAGGGTTAATTTTAAACACTTTGATTTGCTATAGGTAGAGACGCGTAATGAACAAATCCACTGCCGTAAGTTATGCTTTGGGGCTTTGGCCACGTAAAGAATACTATTGTCAGACAAAAATTGATTTTCAGTGAATTTTGCAAACATATGTACTCATTTCCTCTAATTGCAAGGTTGTTGTAGCAATTATTTTGGTATGGATAGATGTAACAATGATTGCAGAAGAAAGTTACTGTTTGCTTTTTAATCTCAAGATTTAATCCCCAAGACCAATGAGGGTGAGAATAAGAGTACCGTTATAGAATGCCAAAAATATCCAACTTTGGATGCTCTTTGTCTATTATTTTGGAAATGGATCATTTCAAACACTTTGCTTTGCTATGTGTAGTCTGTATTTTCACATTGGAAAGTTGGGAAAGCCCGTAATTTGTCCAACAAATTATAATTCTCTAGTTTTTTTTCGGCTTTCTCAAACCCAGTTTGGGAATGACTCTTGTTATTCTTCTTTTTCAAAATTTTTCTTCTCTATTTTTTCTTTTCTTTCTTTTTTTTCTTTTAGTTTTCTTTTAGTTTTTTTTCCACCGTCAATTTTGTCTGTTGCACTGCTAAAAAACAAGCGGTACGATTTCAAGCAAATTTAGCATATTTATGTAATGTCATAAAACCTAGTGAAATGAGGTATCGACATGTCTGTGAAAACGCTTATTTTCAAAATTTTCTGCCAAAACCGTAAAACTCTTTAAAGTTATTTAGCTCGAATTTCCCACACATTTAGAGCATAACATGATACACCAAAATCACCACAAAAATATTCCAAAATTAACCCCCATTGGCCAAAAATGACACGAATATAGCTTTTTTCTTTCAAAATTTACCAACTTCAAGGGCAAATGTCTCCAATTTCAAGGTTGTTGTAACAACTGTTTTGGTATGGATAGATGCAACACTGATTGTGGAAGAAAGTTACTGTTTACGCTTAAATCTCAGATTTAACCCTCAAGCACAACGAGGGCGAGATTAGGTGTACCGTTTGAAAATGCCAAAATTAGTCAACTTTGGTTGCTTTTTATATCATTTTGCAAAGGGTTAATTTCAAACACTTTACATGTCCGTATTCACAACTGACTACAGAGCATATTTGCTGTAAGTTTGGTTGTAAAGTTGAACCCTATGCCCATTCTGGCTGCATAAAAGTAGGTCCCGTCCAAAAAAAAGTCCCATTTCTTCAAAATTTAGGTAATTTCAAGGGACAATTTACTCTATTTCTAATTGATGGAGCGCTGAATGTTTTCTATAGCTACATGCAGCAGACCAAGTATGACAACTTTTGTTCTATATGTTATTATTAAAAGTTTAAGCCTTGGCAGATTTGAGACTTCCTATAAGGGTACGGTTGGAATAATTGTTATTTTTACCAACTTTTTCTTGCAATTTATCAGCACGGGAGCCATATTTTTCCCAAAAACACTTCCCATGAGAAGATAGGACATTATTCCTATGCCAAGTTTGCTGTTATATGTTTTATTCAAAGTTTTAACCCTCATCCATTTGTCAGATCTTGATTGAATTGGAGTACCCTCAAACGGTACATGTTAATTCAAATACCAAGATTCAAGATTCCTCCTTGTCTCTTATCGGAAACTCGAGCTGTGATTGATGACAGGTCTCTGGAAAGTGAAATGAGGCATCGTCATATTCGTGAAGCATTTAGAGCATAATGATCCCCTAAAATCACTCCACAAATATTTCAAATTTAACCCCTGTTGGCTAAAAAGAATATAGCATTTTTTCTACAAAATTGACCAACTTTAAGGGCGCATGGTAGTGTGAAAGAGTACAGTGGGTAGAGTTGTTATAAGGCCTGTCTGCCTGCCTGCTTGCCTGCCCGACATTAACCATACACCATTCACGTGATTGTTGTAAGATAAGTAGTCTCCCAGCCTGCTTGATTTGGTCATTTCTAGCAACTGAATTGACCGACATTTTCGGCTTTTTCCCGACTCGGGCGGGGGTGGGTGGGTGGGGGCAAGGGGCACTGGCCTCAAAGACACGTATGGCCCGTATGCCCATGATTCATCTGTACTTATTTTTTCCAAAGCAAAGCGGACATGGCTCGTTTTGCTTTCCATGAAAATATTCAATAATTATTGAAGAGCAAATTTTGTGTTAAATGTTTTGATGTCCTGCTTTATCTCAAATATCTGTTTCGGCTGCATAAAACCTAGTAGCATTACACACACAAAATTTGCTTCAGCTATATTTTTCTATTTTCAAAACTGATTTTCCACCTGTAAAATATTTATAATTTTGCATCAAAATACAAGAAACAACAGGAAACTTTCATCTCACGGACCACCGGGTTCACCCGGTGGTCCATAGGATGATAATTTGCAGGTGCATTTTGTGTTCTCAAAAAATGATAAATAATCGTAGTGAAAAAGTTAGCGACAATCCCCGTACTTCGAACCGAGGGCATTGGTTACTACCCTTTACCAGGGCCTATTTTACACGTACAACATAATTTGTTTATCAAAGTAAATTAGCACTGCCCAAGTTCACTTGGTTTCCAAGAGGGAAATATTGTTTCTAACAATTAATTTTGAGCGCTATTGTACACATGAAATGTAAAATGCAGATGTACAGTACGTTGGGAGTGGATTGTAACTAATTCACCCGCGGAGTGGAGTTATAACCCAAAGTATCAGTTTCAAATTCTGTACATATGGACAAAAACACAAAAAATGTTTCAGCCAATGGACCTCCGGGTTTAACCCGGAGGTCCATTGGCTGGAACTTTGCTTATTATGGTTATGCTTTGCAACAAATTTGCAATTACAGCTCGGGTGGAATCTCCACTCTGCGGGTGATCTAATTATAAAAAAAAACTCTCCATGTACTGTAAGTCGTCCCAGTGAAAATAGGTTTTAGCTGAATATAAACCTACAAAAATTTCAAATATTCAACTCAGAATACAAAATATGTCATAATCTAATGTACTGTATGGTAATAATTTATGTATTTATTGGTGTTTAAGATCACATATTTCTGCACAATGGCAAAAAGTGACCGCAATATTGATGTAAATATTAGTCCAGCCAATTGTTTGTATGCATACTGCCTATTAAAGAGTAAAGCAGCGATGCATCATGGTGCAGTCAATGTCCTTGTAGTATTGCATAGTAAAGCAGTAAGGCATCTTAGGAATGTCCCTGCTGGAGAACTGAAGAGGAAAACTGTGAGACATCATGTAACAGTGAGTGTCCTTGACTGATTGTTGAAGAGTAAAGCAGTACGGCATCATGAGAATGGTCAGTGTCCCTGTGGAGAACTGAAGAGGAAAATAGTGAGACATCACGAAACAGTCAGTGTCCTTGATTGAGTGTTGAGTAGTAAAGCAGTAAAGCTTCATGGGAATCAGGCCTGAAAATCAGCAGTCTGACATTTGTAGAATGAAGTCCACAGAGGGTGAATTTGATAATGCTATTCCATACAGTGGGCCAATTTATCCTCTGGGTACCTCCTTCTGTTTAGTTTTGAGACCCTGATTCAGATTGAGGTTCACAGAGGGTAAATTTAGTGATGCTACCCTGCTGTGCATGGTAGCATCACTAAATTCACCCTCTGGGAACCTCATTTTGCAGATGGCAGTCTTATTTTCTGGCTTGATGGGAATGATGAGTATCAATGTTGTAGAATCGACGATTAAAGCAGTGAGCCATCGGGGGAACGGTCAGTATCCTTGGAGTATTCTATAACAGATCGGTAAAGTGTACCATAATTTATATCTTTATTGGTGTTTAAGGTCACATATTATAGCACAATGGCTATTATTTGTGTTTACGGTCACTTTCAGAATCTAAGGCTCATTACCGCAACATAGATGAATCGTTTATATCTGTCCTGCCGTCGTTAGAGAATTTCCACTCCAGGTGTTGGTTCCTAATCCTAATTTTTAAGTAAAGCAGAACTAGTTTACTACAGTAAAAAAGCACTGCCTCATCTCCAATGAAATTCACTTCACTGGTTAAACCAGATGCTGACTTTGATTTAAGTTAATTTTTCTTGGTAAGTGTCCTTGATGGTGTATTATATAGGAAAGTTTGTGTTCTTGACAGAGTGTTCAATGGGAGATCAGATAGGCATAATGGGAACGGCAACTGTCCTTGATGTTGTATTTAACAAGAAAGCAGTAAGCATCATGGGAACGATGTGTCCTTGTAACAGCCAGTAGTGTAATAAGCAAACAGTAGTGTAATATTAACCAGTAGTGTAATAAAAATTAACTAGTAGTATAATAACCAACCAGTAGTGTAATACAAATCAACCAGTAGTGTAATAACCAGTAGTGTCATAAACTTAACCAGTAGTGTAATGAACATCCATGAAAACCAACAATTTTTCAACAAAATTTAAAAAATTTTTGAGTTCGCTCAAATCATAGTTTGGGTACATCTTATCGATTTTTAATCATTTTATCATACATTTAAAGGCGTTTTGCAGGTCAAACATCATTTCGTGCATTCAATACGGCGAGAAAGGGTATTTTTATGATTTTTATGTGATGTGCGTATTTTCTGGTGTTTAATGTCACTTTCCGCGTTTGTGGCTTTATGTAAATTCAAAGTTGGCCAATTATTTATAGTAATGCTGTGCTTTTGAGAGACTGCTTACCCCAGGCATAAGTTACCAGGTTCTATCATACCAGAAAACATATGGGTGATAAAATGTGGTATTCAAATACTAGAATTGTGTGATCTCCTGCGTTGTCTACAATTATAATATTTAATACGGCCCCGACGAACTCTGAAGATCTCTCTCACATCCACCCATTTCAGTCGTTGTATCATTATGCGTGGCTTGTTCCGTCTAGTTGACCGTTTTGAATTCTAAAATTCGTTTTTCTTCTGGGAGTGGTACTCATCATATTTTTTGCGCATAGACATTCTACCATATTTTACGAAGGTGCGGGTGTGTGTGTGGTGGGGGCGGGGGGGGGGGGGGGCGTGTACCTAAAATCTGCGGTCAGTTATTTTTTTCACCTTGAAGGAGGAGGTCTGTAAGAGAGTAGAGCGTATCTTAGGCGAGGTAAATAGGAAGGGTGCTTTGGAGGTCCACTGCCATTTCCGTCTGCCCTGCCAAATGATTGTTCTCGATTATCGAGAGATTACGAGAGTAGAGGGTATCAAAGGCGAGGTGAATAGGGTGGGTGCCTTAGCGGACCACTGCCATTTCCGTCTGCCATGTCAAGTGATTGTTCTCGATTACCACTGGTTGACAGCTATTTAGATCCTGTGATGATTTACATTTATTGTAAAAAGCTTGAACTCATTCAACAAGTAGAAAATATTGTTTCAGCAGAATTCCTTGATGGGTTAACACTACTTTTATACTACATTAGAAGTGTGTCATGTGAATAAATGACCCTCATTTGGGGAGAGGATGGGGGTGGGGGCGCATAGTCATAGTCAAATGGCGTCATAGTCACGGGACGCTGGGACGCCATATTTGTTGTGTCGTTATGGTAGCCCGCGTGAGCGGCCGTGTTGTGACGTCATTCCCATAGGGATATGTGATGCAAATGCGCGTGCGCAACGCGTGTAAATGGAAATGGCAGTGGACCTCCAAAGCACCTACCCTATTCACCTCGCCTTAGATACCCTCTACTCTCTTATTGACCCCCCCCCCCCCCACCCTCCCTTCAAGATGGAAAAAAATAACTGACCGCAGATTTTAGGTAAAATCAGCCCCACCGCACCTTCGTAAAGTATGATGGAGTGTCTGTGCTCAAGGAATATGATGAGCACCACTCCCAGAAGAAAAACTAATTTTAGACGGAAAAAGCCTCGCATAATGATACAACGACTGAAATGGGTGGATGTGAGAGAGATCTTCTGAGTTCGTAGGGGCCATATTAAATATTATAATTGTAGACAACGCAGGAGATCACACAATTCTAGCCCTTGAATACCACACTTTATCAGATTTTCTGGTATGACAGAACCTGACAACTTATGCCTAGGGTAAGCAGTCTCTCAAAAGCACAGCATTACTACAAATAATTGGCCAACTTTGAATTTACATAAAGCCACAAACGCAGAAAGTGACATTAAACACCAGAAAACACGAACATCACATAAAAATAATAAAAATGTCTTTTCTCGCCGTATTGAATGCACGAAATGCTGCTTGACCTGCAAAAGGCCTTTAAATATACGAGAAAATGATAAAAAATCGATAAGATGTACCCAAACTATGATTTGAGCCACCTCAAAATTTCTTCAAATTTTGTTGAAAAATTGTTGGTTTTCATGGATGTTCATTACACTACTGGTTAAGTTTATTACACTAGTGGTTATTAAACTGCTGGTTGATTTTTATTACACTACTGGTTTATTATTACACTACTGGTTAATTTCTATTACACTGCTGGTTGATTATTATTCTACTGGTTGATTATTACACTACTGGTTGTTACAGTTCTTCACTGGATATTTGAGGGAGCAGCAATATGGCATCATGGGGACTGTCTATATTCTTGATGGAGCACTCAACACCCCAGCAATGCATCGTGGGAACAGTGAGTGCCCTGCTGTAGTATTCAAGGGAAAAGCAGGAAGGCATCGTGGCAATGGTTGGGTGTTCGTGATGGAGTATAAAACAGATCAGTATACCACAGTAGACACGCACTGCCTCATTTCCCGAAGTTTACGGTAGATATCTCAATCCACATACAATGAGATACATGAAAAAATATCTAGCTTGATAAAATTATATAGTATCTTTAATTTGACATCATAAAAACGAGTATTTTCTGCAAAAGTGGCAAAACAAATCTTTAATGAAAGATAAAAGTTGCATGATTTATCCAGTTGGTGAAAAGTGAACTGAGCTTGTAAGTATGAATATGATTTTAACCCTTTACCCAACGCAGACGATATCAAAATTTATTATTTTAAATAGCATTTTTAAATTTTTAAATTTTTTTTTTTACAAAACCATATCATGTGACCCCCTCTTTGGAACGAGCTCGTCGAGCTCGTTCCAAAGAGGGGTCACATGATATGGTTTTGTTGACAAGTTTCGAAAAATAATATTTTTTCAGCTGCTGAATTTGCATATTACGTGGGCGGATGCGAGCGATTCGTTGGGTAAAGGGTTAATGTGTATGTTTTGAAAGCATTCTAATTGCTGATAACTGGCTCTGAAATGTGTGAGAGAACATTAAAATTGGGTGGGAGCAAGTAAACGTAGGTCCATTTTATTTATTGCAAAACTGGACGGTTGTATACACCAAATTTGAAGTCACTTGGTGCCTATATTTTTTTCAGTTCATGTTTTTCAGGAGCTGATAGACGAGGTGAATAGAGTTTTTTTTTACGAAAATGTGCTTTATGAGGCGCGGAGAGAGGAAAAGGTTTGTACTGTCGCCAATGTAAACAATAGGCCTCAAAGGGCCTTAATTGCTCACCTGACAAATAAATATTTTGGGTCACATTCAGTTAGTCAAGGGTCATTGGCACTACAGAGAAAGGAAGTCATGAAATTATTCATTACTCTTGTGTCCATATCAGATGGTTATTATCCTGGGTTTTTCTGACTGCTTCCAATTCCATCAGATGTAGACAAGCAGTGCTAAACTTCCAAGGCTTGTTATGTCACTGCAATTTTCCTCTCCACCCAGCAATACAGAGCCCAAATATTAACCCAGGAACCCAATTTGAGCAAGCTTGAATCTGACATGAACAAACTTGAATCTCCCCCCCCCCCCCCCCCCCCCCGAGATGCTGTATACCAAATATCAATAGATGGTAATAGATAGTTCTGGAGAAGAAGATTTTTAAAGAACTTTCCTCACATTGCACTAAGTTAAAATTAAGCCAGGTACTCGATTTGAGTCTGTATTGGTGGTATAGAAAACACGTCGAGTTCGCTGTTGACACACTCACAAGATTTTTCATTAATGAGAAACATCATGCACCGAGAATGTCTTGGGTCTGAACAGTTCTCCTCCTTTTTGTCAATTTGCGAGTTTTGCGTAGTGCGGGCCTTTTTATACCTTCCCTGCCGGGTGGTTTCGACCCACCAATCACTTCATTCCAATCTCATGCGCCAGCCTCTTTGACTCTTTTGATTGCTGCCTTTTTTTACATTTTCCCCTTCAATGGCATCTTCGGCAAAGGCTGCTCCTTTTCTCACGAGCTGTTTTCCCACGGACGGGTCAGACTGTAGTTTTCAATAAAGGTAACACCATATTCTTCAGTTCTCCCAATATACTTCCCAAATCATATCCTCTCTGTATTTGAGCTCCAGAAAAAGCCAGGTAGACCGTTCCCAGCTTGTTTCATGTAATATTCTTCGTATAATTTGGACTTACAACAGTAAGTCATGTTTATGTGAAATGAGGAGATCTACGATTTCTGAAATGAAGTGTCACTGTCACTTTCCCGAACTCGAATGGTACTATAGCTCCTGTGTCACCCTTATATACACCTGGACGGTACTGAACTTTTTTCGTTCTACTGGTACATAATATACATTCTCAAAAGTTTTAGAGATGATATTCCCATATTTTCCACGCACGGGTACGATACGAAGAAGTGGTATTCTTGTATCTCCTATGACTTGGTCACGAACCAAGTCACAGTATACATAGAGTGAATAAAATCCTTGGTTGACATCGGCAACTCTGGAAGAATTGTAAGTTCCTGATTTAAAAACACACTCATTCAATCCCAAAATATTTTGAAGAGTTGGGCTCAATGTGACCACGATTCCATCACGTACCGTGATACGAACTTTACCAGTCACTTCATCCAATTCAAAAGCTACCTTATCGTGACGAGACAATAGTAATTCTTTAACACCATTGATAGCTCGTATCACATCAATGGGATCCGAAAAACGACCTTCCTTGAGAGTAAGTCGGTAATTCTTCTTCGAAGACCAGAACACTGTAACGAAAGCTTCTTCTCCACGAATATTGAACCAAGTATTTGGATACTGAATCTCTGCCAGACCTACTTCCCATTCTCCTGTGAGATTTACTGGTTATGATAACTGAGTGGTGTACGTTGTCAACGTGTTTTTAGGAAACACGTTCATAGAACTATTACTTGGTAGAGTCAAATAAAACATTACTTTTTCTTAATGGCTGAATTTGGTAACAAATATCCTATGCTACTATTCAAGAGAGCAGTCCACAACTTGCTGTCTGTGTTCTCGAGAGTGAGATTAACGACACTGGTAATGATGATGATGTACAAAATGATTATTTGTGAAATTTTTACCAAAACATTCCAAACAGTGGCCAAGAACCGTTCGATCCTTCTTCCATTTTGAAGAAACCTCAGAGGTTCACTTCCTTTTATAGGTGAGCTGACTCTGCTTGATCCACGAATTGAACGAAGTTGGGTATCCCAACCACTTTACGAACAATTCCCTTTTCTTACCTCGACCACGTTTCTTGAGTACGTGTTCGATTTTGTAAATAGTTTTATGTGAAACTCGCTGAAGCTCTTCAGTGTAGAACGACCCTTTCAGCACTTCTCCATTATCATATTGTAAGATGTATGCAACTGGATGTCCTTTCTTGATGGCTACTTCTGTGAATAACTCTTCGGTCCAGTTGGGCAAATAACCTTTCTCAAAAGTTTTCTTACTTTTATTGATTCTCACTCTGTCTCCTACGTTGTACTTTGGTGTCTTGTCTTTTATGGGTTGTCCATACAACCTTTGCCAAACCTCTTCTTGATTTTCGAAGTTCACGGCAATGGCGCCATACCTATACTACGATGATGAGAATGATTATATGATTTCACCCAGTTTCAAGTTTTGAAGTGGAAAAGTTAGTGTATCATTCTTGGTAAAATATTTCCACATCTTGGTTTTCAAAGTTCTGTTCAATCTTTCTGCTATGGAACATTTTGTTTCAACATTTTGTGTAGTGAAAAATTCGACTTTGTGATCTTTGAGAAAATTCCGAAATTTTCTGTTCAGAAATTCTTCGCCTTGATCTGTTTGTAATTTTTCTGGTTTACCACTTTGTTTGAAAATTTTACTAAAAGCTTTCACGATGGAATCACCAAGTTTGTTTTTCACAGGGATGACCCAAGCTTATTTACTAAACACATCTATACATGACAACAAAAATTTTATGTTTTTGTTGAATTTACTTATGTTTGAAACATCTACCAAGTCAGCTTGCCATTGTGCGTCTATACCACTAACTATTACTTTCCTTCTATGAAATGTACGACGAACAGGTTTGTGAAGAGTGCATGTTTCTTGAGTCTCTAACCATTTTACAACTTGTTTAGTTTTTTTCTTGGACACTCTACGAAGAGCGTCTGCACCACCAAAACTACCAGGCACTTCAGAATCACACTACAATGCTTCCATGACTGCCTTGTTCAAGCGTCAACTCTATTTATACCCTTTTTGGTCCACTTTGGCGTTTCTGTTTTCTTTGGTTGTTTAGGTTCCGACTTTATCGGTGCCTGTTTCATAAAATCCCAACGTTCTTTATGACCAATTAATTCTTGGGGTATGTTACTATCTCTCAAAGCTTCTGCCCAAACTTCCCATCCCTTTGGTTGGAAAGATTTTCGTCTTCTCAGTAAATCGTTTAGAATATCTGTTACATTTGACCCTACCACTGTTTGATCTTTGTAGACTAATTCACCCTTCTCATTCCAAGATATATTTGGGTCACTTCTAATACGATTCAACAACAACTTTCCCTTTCTCTTCATTGTCATAGGTACAGAAGCTATTACCTTTTGTTGAAATGTTAAGTATCTTTGTAAAATTTGATTATATTGAGTCATCTTTTCATCAGCCGAGAAAAAAAAGGCGCATCGATAATATCTCTCATTTCTCTATCCATTGATGAAACAGCCAGTTCATTCGGTTGTCTTGGAGTCTCTTGTAGACGTTCCAATAACCTTGGTTCTACCAAAGCCATCTTCTTTGCATATTCCATCATCCAAATATACCTTTAACAGCACCCAATAGTACAGGAGGTAGCAGTGCCCCCAAGAATTCCCCTTTCTGCAAGATTTGTCTCCTCTTTTTGTCAGAGGTACCTTTATTTGTCACTGCCCTCACTAATTGTATCTGATGAACGAGTTTGCTTCTCTGGGCTTTGGTCAGAGGTACTGCTCCCTTCAGTATATTCGAGGCACAGTCACACAAACAAGTAATCAATTCTTTGTCTGCTTGATTTAGTATGGATTTGACGAGTGTGGGTTTCGATTTAATGAGAACCATGAGAAGAGCTTGGTGCGCTTGAGACGGTCAGACATACTTCAGACTTGAGACGGACTTGTTGCTCCCCTTTTATACTTTTCGGAGGTACACATATTGGGTTTCCCCAGGAAAAAAATGACTTCTTAATCTCATGTGTTCAGGAGTATCTTGTTTAAGATCTATTAAAAGGTAACCATATGGTGTCGAAGTGGCATCTTCGAAAACTTCTCTCAGAAACTTGGAATGACCAGGATACATCTGTGCTGCCAAGTGTGAGATCTCAGAACGATTCCTAGGATATTTAAACAAGATCATGTAATGACTATTGAGAGCTACAGTCCTATGGACTTTATTTTTTGTCGACTAAATTTTGAACAATGTACATCACACTAATGTTACGGTGATGACTACCTTTAGTAAATAATCTAGACACTCGAACATCTGTATCGAGAATCAGATCATCCAATATGACTAAACTATCAGATTTTAATTCTTGAGGGAGACCCTCTACGAATTGTACTTGGGGTAAAGTGTTGTATAATGGTTACCATTCACTATAACACCAAATGCTGTGACTTGGAACAGGTGATATAATATTTTGAATGTTTTAAATAACCCGATTTACAAAGGATGTTTTACCACTACCCGTGGGACCACACAATAAACAAATGAATGGATGCTTCCAACGAGGATCCATCTTTGCTGTTCTATGTGGGTACTACTTCCTTTTATACCTTTTGAGGAGGTGGCCCCCACTGACCGTGGGTACTACTCCTCTTTTATACCTTTTAGAGAAGTGGTCAATATGGCCGTCATCCAAAAATATTTAAAATTGGTGGCCCTCTGACTTACTGGCTGGGGACAGGTTAAGTTTGTTTGATATTTGTTAAGAATATAAACATCAAATAACCTAAGCTTCATTACCACCTTTTTTTCTTTTTCCTTCATTTTATACTTTTTTCTTCTTTTTTCTTTTTTTATAAAAAACAAACATCTTTTTACAACATCTATTTACATCTTCAGACTGAGTGGTTTCTTGAAGATCATGAATTCAATCACCAAATCCATAATACAACGTCTCTGTTCATTTGTGAGAGGTATCTCGAACATATCTTCATACTCTTTCTGTACTGGTGGTGGATTCATTCCAGAAGTATAATGGCGCCACAGTAGATGGACGTCATTCTTGTTAACTCTTTCAAGTGCTTCACTAAAACATGTTATAATCTTCTCTTCTTCAGACATCATTAGGCATACATTATGCTGAATCTGACTTGGGTGATCGACTGTACATCCATAGCATTTTTCTTTCACTACCGCGTCAATGTTCTCTTCGAAACAATGAGCATATGCCAAACAAAGTTCATGCTGCAAGCGAACTTGCCTGAGTTCACTATCAATTTCATAAGTCTTCATGGTTAGTAGGTTTAGTAGGTTTAGTGTCTTCAGGAACTTCAGACCTGCGGCAACCGCGTTGTGTCCTTGGGCAAGACACTTCACCCCCATTGCCCATGTGGGGGCACGGTGACGCCATGTACTAAGGCGTACTGCACGTCGATGGTACGCATGTCTTCAACCAATCTAACCCTGCCTGTGCTGCAGTGCGGAGTTACGATGTTGGGGAGCTGGCACAGCTGCTCGTCGTTGCTCGGTGGTTCTCTCCGGGTTCTCCGGCTTCCTCCACCAGTAAAACTGTCACGGTCGTGATTAGCCATTGTGCATAAATATGTGACCTTAAACATCAATAAATAAATAATAAATAATAAATAATTAGGAACTTCAGTTAAAGTTGTTTGTCGGGTTTTGATGGCTGCATCTCTTCTTCTATTTGGGACTTCAAGGCAGCCCATTCTTCTAAAGATAGAGCAATACCATTCTTCGTAGGATAAGGTTTCTGGTCTTTTCCCTCAAAGTATCTTATGAAATGAATCTTCAGTTCCACCTGGTACTGGGTGACATTAGTATAAGTCTGCTTGGTGCCAATTCGGAACATCTTCTCTGGTCAATGGTTCGATCGTGAATGATGCCAAGTCCATGCTTTGCCTAATCTTTGACGGACGTGATTGAAAACATTACCCCAGTTCAACAAATTTTGATCGAATGTTTGATTCTTGGTTGGGGTTTGTGTTTTTTTCCTATAGGATTATAGGTTAAAGTTGGAAAATTTAGAAAATTAGTATAGAAGTCAATGGAAAAGAAACACAATGAGAATACAGAAATTTGATTGGTTGATTAGCTTCGATCTGATTGGTCAGTTTGGCGATCAAACTGCAATCTTGATCCTTAAACTGTAGGATATGGCCCTCTGTATTTTATACTGGCTTGGGACAGATCAAGCTACAAACCTCTGCCCAATGGAGATAAGTGAAATAGCTCGAGTGTATTCCTACCCCTACAGTTCGTGTCCTTAAAAACAAAAGAAAACAACATGTCCAACTTAGCAATTCAGTTTTCTATCATAAAAAATTCTCATTTCTTTTAAATATTCACAACAGAGAATTTCTTAGTAACGATGATGATGATTTATTCCTTTGGTTATCCAATAGGGGTAGCCTAAAAGACACCAGGAATCAACTTTTTTTAAAATGAAACTAAAAAGTTTTGAATGAAACTAAAAAGTTTTGAATAAACAAGTATCATCTGGTTTCAATAGGTGAAACCTAAAAGATGTCATGAATCAACATTTTTAAAAATAAATGGAACTAAAAAATTTTGAATGAAACTAAAAAGTTTGGAATAAAGAAGTATCATCTGGTTCCAATAGGTGAAACCTAAAAGATACCATGGTCCATGAATCAACATTTTTAAAAATAAATGGAACTAAACAGTTTTGAATGAAACTAAAAAGTTTGGAATAAAGAAGTATCATCTGGTTCCAATAGGTGAAACCTAAAAGATACCATGAATCAATATTTTTAAAAATAAATGGAACTAAAAAGTTTTGAATGAAACTAAAAAGTTTGGAATAAAGAAGTATCATCTGGTTCCAATAGGTGAAACCTAAAAGAAATAAAGAAGTATCCTCCACTTCCAATATGGTTAGCCTAAAGTATACCAGGAACATGATGATGATGATGATAATGATCTCTCTGTATTAGAATAAATAAAAAAAAATTGAAAAAGGACTCTATGAGGACTGCCACATAGGACTTTTTAATTAGAAAGAAAAATTGCCATATAGGACTTTATGAGGACTGCCATAGAGGGTTTTTTAACTAGAGAGAAAAACTGCCATATAGGACTTTATGAGGACTGCCATAAGGGACTTTAGAGAATGCCATAAAGGACTTTTTACTTAGAGAAAAAACTGCCATATAGGACCTTATGAGGACTGCCATAACGGACTTTAGAGAATGCCATTTAGGACTTTATGAGGACTGCTATATAGGACGTTTTACTTACAGAAAAATTTGCCATATAGGACTTATGAGGACTACCATAAAGGACTTTAGAGAATGCCATAAAGGACTTTAAAAATTTGGTGAGCCTAACATGATTGAGTAGACCACCTAAAATCCATTGCGGTTTTCTTTCGGAATTTTTCGCAACTAAATAGGACTTTTTGTAGGCAAAAGCTAGACTTTGTTCAGGTTGTAGAAAATATGACAATCACTCAATTGTTTCTTGTTTAAATCTCTAGTGGTATGGTGCTGACTCCATCTTCTAAAACTCTTTGCTTTGGGTAGAAATACGATAGTCCATCTCTGCTCTGCTGGTATGTGTACATAATGTTGTCATTCATAACAAATCCTCGGTTGATGCCAGATCCACTTTATTGAGTCTTCAAAACTTGCAAATATTTGTCTTCCGTCCAATCATTGTGGCTTTTGCAAATTCCTTTACAATTAAATTTATTGGTGGCCCCGAAACAATAATATGTTTTACTACACAGTCCAACAATGCCGGTTCCTTCCCATTCTACCTTGAACAAGCCTGGAGTTCTCCTGGCAAAACGCCTTCTTTCCTGGCAACATGAGGATGACAGTCATTCTTTGCCTTCTAATTTGGTTTTCACATAATTATCTCAGTGGAAATCACAACACTCTGATGGAAACCACTTGTGATTCTCTTTGTAAAATTCTACTCTCTTCTCTGGTTTCACTATGGATGGTGACGAGGTACATAGATATTCAGAATTTGTGTCCATTTCAGCATATTCGAAATCTTGGCGGCTGATAAAAGTATCGATGACATCATAATACAACTGAAGCATCCGGAGTTTCGCACACTGATAAACAAAGAATCCGATGTGGAGTGGCAGATCCAACTTGATGGTCTTCTTGTTCAGTTCGACTTCATATAAAGTTTCATCTGATGGATTCAAGGCTCTGAAGGGCATGTCATTTACAGCTTTGGTGACTTCGTCATCGTTGCAATAGCACACACGTCGATGCTTCTCTTTGTTGGTGACGGTTTTGCCATATCCAGAATTTCCCAACAGCTTCATGGTGTCGGCAACGATCGACTTGTCAGGGTCAACATATCCTTGTCTTCTCGCTTCAGATACTTCATCTCTAAAGTTTTCAAAACATCTTCTTGGTTTATATTGGATAACTTGATAGACGTGATCAACTTCAATACCATGCTGGAGGTACCACTGCAGTAAGGGGGTTGCAAACAATATTTTTTTCTGCTCCACAGCTTCCGATCAAACTTCTACGGGGTTTCTTCATCATTCCATTCTTCTCGGCAAAGGACTTCATGTGTTCACCAATATCATCTATGGAAATATCTGTATTCTAGAAGATAGGAGTCATCTCATCAAAGTAATCTTTCAGGTGATCTGGTACATGTATATCACATTCACCGCACTTCACTTTGTTCAGTATTTCTTCATCTGTCATCGCACCATCTATTTTGTCTGAAAAGTTCTCTTTCAGGAAGGCTTTGCGTATGGCATCGGACTTCTTCATTTCGCTCCACTCACACTCCCAGATTTCAACAAGTTTATAGCCCAAATAGGTGATGTACTTTGTATTGGTACGGGTGTCTTGTAGCAGTTCTTTCATGGGTTTATCTCTGACTTCATTATGGATGATAGGAAGGCCATTCTTATCTTTCATGCAGGTATGTCCGTGCCAGAAGCAGCCATGGAATTGGTATACAGTCTGTGTCTCTTTGCACCAACCATCAACAGGCAACTGTCGTCGATCAAACATATTTTCGGCTCCGGTAAACTGATGTCTGATGTGGATGTCATCTCTCATCGATAAAAACTCTAACCATTGTTCAGCCATTTTACCATACTTCATTCGATGTTCTGGTTTAAACTGGTTTTCTTCACTACGTCTAATATTCCAACCCGTTGGCATCTCTTGCATTAGGCACCAAAGATATAATGCATTCGCATCAAAGCCTATAATACTTTCACATGGTTTTGCTTCGTTGCCATATTTTGTTCTCTGATTCGGGTAACATCTTTCTCGTGGTATCGGTTGAAGATAATTGAAGGTGCCCCAACGATATTATCTTTCACTAAGTGATGCAGGTCTTTGTTTTTCTGGTTAAATAATGTGAAGTAAGTGTCATCATCATGTGGCGTTCTTGGTAGAAAGTAAACTGCTTGTCAGCTGCTTCAAGGAATGGTTTTACATCTCGGTTATTATACCAGATCAGAAAATCATGGAAAGTTGTCATCTCCAGGTCGTTCCATACATGCTGACAGTACTGGTATTCCTCATTGGATATATTTTCTTTCTTGAGAGAACTGTAGAAGGCTTCATGGTCTGGTAGGTGGTCTTAATCCAATTTGTCCAAGCTGTCGATCCATTCATATGGTAAAAATCCCTTCGTCACGGAACAGCCAAATGCTTTCAAAAACTTGTCATAGCTGAATCCTGGGGCGAGGTAGTTGCAAATATCAACAAACTTGAAAACCTGAAAGATTCTGTCGAGACGCACATGTAGTTATTTGATTTCTTTACTGCAAACTTGAGTGGATTCTGTCTCTTCATGTATGTCATTAGTTCACGCTTGACTACATTCATGTCATATTTTCCAGAGATGAATCCGATAACGGGCATCTCTTTCAGACAGTCTTGAAATTTCTTCTCCAATCTTTGTAAAGAGTGCATCTTGGATGCATCTTCTCCATTAGCTCTGGCTTCCGCTTCCAATTTTTTGTCTGAGTTCAAACAAGGTCCAAGCATGATCGGTCTGCATCAGTTGGTGGCAATGAGATGAAATATCTGTGAGGTATGTCATAATTTCTTCAATAAGGTCTTGAGAATTTCCATTTGTAATAAAACATTTCGGTTCTTGATATTCTGGAACATTACTACATATGCTCACACTCAATGGTCGGTGTTCGGCTTCCCATATCAGTTTATCACTGTCGGCAGGTAGACTGGATTTGACAAAGTAACTTTCAAAATCAAACGTTGCACGCTGTGGATAAAACTTCTTCTCTTCGGGTACTTCTACACCTTCATCTTCTAACAGATCAAATATAGACTGGGATGGATGGTATACACCGCCAACATACTGGTAATTTACTTCATCTGTACAGGTTTTTTCGTGACGGTTGAGTAAAAATCCATTTTTTCCATAATTTGCCGCATTTGCGGCATTCAAAGGATTTGCAGTATTGGTCTATATCGATGATGTAGCTAAAATGGTTCTTGTAGACGTTCACATACATGGTATTTTCAAACTTTCTATGAGATCTCTGTACTAGTTTGGCAACAATTTGGTCATCATCATCATTCCTGACAAGTTCATATACTTGAATGTTTACTTCAAAACATTTCTCCAAGTCAGGTAATTCGGCTAAAGTTACTAGACGGAATTCATTCTTTGGCTTCTGTGTATACTTGTTGTACATGGCATCTGTTGTATTATTCAGATCGTGTGCGGTGAAACCACTCCATAAAGCCAAACAGCGGTAAATACACAGGTTGTCTTCGTAGGTAAACTGGCGTTGTTCATCTTTCACCAAAGCATTTACTGCTCTGTTCTGGGGAATATAATCAGGAAGATCTTTTACCATTCCAATTGGGTGGTCTTTCAGCTTATTCACATAAAATGTGACGTTGGTAACTCTCTCCACAAGCCATTTGGTGTTGGGTCGTTTTAACTTGGTCCATTCCAGGATATCTTCTTCCATGACATCATCAAGGAATTCTTCAAATCTTCTTGGCAGCATGCTAGTTGTGGAACATCAAGTACCCGGGCGTTGTTTTGTGTTGGATGGTAATACTTCAGTTCATTCGTTTCATTGTGTCGCAGGATAAAACCAAAACTCAGATTAATTTTAAATCTTAAGTGTTGTGGCAGAAATACAGTAGTCATCAATTCATTATTCATCATTTGCAGTCACAATCATGCTTTCGAAGAATGTTGAATGTCGATTTCTGATCCTCCGACCGGATATCGATCTATCGCCACTACCACATGGCAATAGGGAGTCGAACACCTAAACTGCCAGACCTTTGCACAACGTCAGAACGCGATGGCTGGAATCTAGCGTTTTAGATAACGTTCTCACTATTTATCTCACAATCGGGCCGTTTTTCACTGTTACGCAACTAAAGTTTAATGTATCTGGGCCCTTGTTCCGAATCCGTATCAAGGGCCCCTGATACAAGCGCGTGAGTCTGCTGTTGCCAAAACAACGGCTTCGCGTTTTTCCCTTCAGAGAAAACAATATTAGGTGAGGCGAAGCCGAACCTAATATTGTTTTCTCTGAGCCGTATATGACACTGTATCTGCCAACTAAATGCCATGTAACGTATTTATTATGCATGGCATGCTAAAATGTCACTGGGGAAATAAACTCAACTAATAGTTAAATTATGCGCACTTTTCGGCATCTTGGGTTGGTTTGTAGTCTATTATTGGGATATACCTGAACGCTCGAGTCGAGGCTTCTCTCTTGAAGTTAAAGGATTAGCTTTCGCTATGAAATGTGGAAAACTCCTCAATAAACGATGAACGGCATATTTTAAAATATAATAAACCTTTACACCAAGAGAGATATTTAATTTACCAGTGATAATTGCAAAAGTAACAACCAAATTCACGTTGACGAAGCACACAGTTGCTGCACTTCGCAAGACAGTATTCAGTAAAGTGAATCCCAGTGACGTAATTTTCTCTGAAGTGTAACGTCATTACTGACCTCAATATGGAGATCAATGAACGTTATTCTATTTTTCAATTTGCGTCTTTCCATCGATAAGGCAAATGAAAAAGTTCGTCTTAAAATAGTTTTATAACACATTTTGTGGTCAATATTGTGAGATGAATTTATCATCACCATAGTGTGTGTCTCCGGAAATTCTGATCAAGACTAACGGGCTCATCGAAATACTATTCTGTTCCTACAACTCGACTTGATCTGAATTCCCGGAGACACACACTGTGGTGATAATCTGTATTACTTGGTCCATTTTCCTTACGGCTGCTACATTTAAGTGCAAAACGTGCTGGCTACAGCACGACGAAAGTGCTGTGGCTGGCCACAGATGAAAACTGGCACGGGCCAGTGTGTTTTTTACATTACAGGACACAATCATGTTTTCAAAGAATTTTGTATGTTGGTTTCTAATCCCCAGCCACGAATCGAACCATCAAACAATTGGCAACACCGTTTGGTAATCATGTGTAGAAAATCTTAACCACACTGGGCCATTGCACGCCTAATCTGCTTCAACCGATGTGCGTGTGTGTGTTTGCGCGCGCGCGCATCTGTGGTAATTTAATGAATTTGTGATTTTCACACGATCCTTCAAACAAAAGAAATCAAAATTGAGAGGTGTAGATGCTTCCCCAATATCTGGACACGTAAATCTATACTTACTAGACACCAGTTATATGGTTAGGTAATCCTTTCACATCAGACACAATCACGGCCAGTTATTACAGTGTAATCATTTGTAGGAGATCTGCAGAAAATATTTATTCGGAAGTTCTCTGGGATAACCTTCCACGACTGTTATCATCACATCACTGCAGGACCGTAAATACCAGGATGTGTTGGAAAGGTGAAAGAGTGCCCCCCCCCCCCCCCCCCCCCCACCTAAAAAAACATAGGAAAGAACCGAAAACCAAAACAACACTTTGTCTTGTTGGGATGTAGTAGTCGAAGAGTGTATTATTGCTCTACAGATAGCACATTCATATAACTGTAATACAGGTAAGGAGATGAGAGTCCGGCCAGACCTTAAATTGGCATTCTACCACGGCTATTAATAAGACATTGCCGATCGTCGTAGCTGATTATGATGTCTTTGTGTCTGATCAGTACGGCGGAAAACAACGGCATGTGTATGTCAGAACTGTCAAGCACATTCATTTCATGGTCGGGCAGACATGGGTCAATATCAGAAGACAGTTACGATCCTGAATCAATGCAGAGCAAATACAATTGTGTTTTGGCAGATGTTATACTACTTCTTCTGTTCAAACTGAAATGTTCCTTCGTTCGATCGAGTCGTTCCCCAAGCATTGGAGTATTATATCGCGTCATTGAATCGGACTGTGTTTCCGTTGTTCTTATCCATGACATAACAGTTTGTATTGTCAAACGGAATGATAACATCTACCACACTTTCATTTGAAACAGTCAGCAAAGAATAGGAATCAATATTATAAAACGTGTAAAAATCCTTTACAACCATGTTAGTAGTGAGCAATTCAAATGTTTTTAGTCAATATGCAGTCTTTCAATTTTGAGGAGGGCTGTCGCGCTTGCGCGCCATCGCACCCACATTTCATTTATCAAGCGATTAACCCTTTACCTAACAAATAGGCTATATCCAAATGCGTAATATACCAACTGTGCAGCAGAAATGTGTTTAAACTCGACGAGCTCGTTCCAATAAAGGGGACACATAACGTGGTTTTGCTGAAATTTCTTTAACCCTTTACCCAACGAATCGCCCGCATCCGCCCGCGTAATATTCAAATTCAGCAGTTGAAAAAATATTATTTTTCAAAACCTTTCAACAAAACAATATCATGTGACCCCTCGTTGGAACGAGCTCGTCGAGCTCGTTCCAACGAGGGGTCACATGATATGGTTTTGTTGAAATTGTTTGAAAAATTTGAGAAACTGAATTTAAAATAATAAATTTTGATATCATCTGCATTGGATAAAGGGTTAAGAATATGGGGAACAAATTAATATAACCAATTCTGATATCTTGTGCTTTGGGTGAAGGGTTAAAACCTTTTCGTAGGACATGGGTTAAATGATGGAATGTGTGCCCAAACCAGCTCTTTCCAAAGAAGGGTCATAACCTATGTTTTTGAGACAAAAAATATTGAAAATTAATTGGCGATTTCTGTGAATAGCGCTGGTCGGTTTTGGACTTTGCTTTAGCTAAAAAGGTTAAATTACACACTTTGTGATAAAAAGAATCTCAGATGGAACTTTGTTCACTAAAATCGATCGTAGCTTCGGTAAATCTACAGTTAAAACTAGAGATGTCCTGTCACGAACTGTGCGTTTATCTTGGCTTAACTGCGCGTAGGAATTGCACGACGGGTTCTCCTGGTCATTCATAGCAAACACAGGCACTGTTTCTGCCAATGGACCTCCGGGTTACCCGGAGGTCCATTGACTGAAACATTGCTTATGCACAGGCCATATGTCCAGAATTTAATAGCCTTACTATGGTCATAACGCGTAGATTAACGCGTAGATCAACGTGCTATTTGAGCGCATTTCATGACAGGACTTCTAGTTTTAACAAAAATGCCCAGGTCGATTTTAGTGAACTGAATACAGCAATTTCATATGAAGTCGCGTCTTCGATCCCTGTACGGGGCAAGAGCGTATTTGCCTTGAATAAAACACTTAATCCCGATTGCCCACGTGGGTGCACGATGGCGCCTCCCCTACACCACAAAGGATCGACCACCAAAACGATAGCGCTGCCTAATGGTTACGTCATGCTATCGTTCGTTCCGCCGCCATACTCTGTTTCGCCTGTCGTGGAAATTTAGAGTGAACCTCGATTCACCGGAAAACATGACGTTGCTCCACCGGCGATTGTCCCAGCGTTGTCGTGCTCCACGCCCATTACGCCTTGCTCTGGTGTGACGTTCAGTCAAACGCGGAATTATTCGATAATTTGTTTTATTACATTCCTCAGTTCGTTTTGCATTGAATTTAATGTTGATTAAAAAGTGGTAATGTCACGAGTGAATTATGTCACTTCAATAGTAACTTTGGAACGACTGACGTATATAAGCCACGCCCCCACCGATTTGTTGATGTTTTGTTTTCCAGTTCCACAACAGTTAATTAAAATGAATTTTCCTTCTGAATATTTTTAAAAATCCTTTCTTTCCTCTATGAACAGGTTCGTTTGCACAGTTGACAAAATCCAAATAGAAATGTTTTATCTTATGGCGAAATGCCATTCCCCAAATGCGACTGGAACGCCACATAAAATAGTAAAATATCGAACGAAAGTCACAAAAATAAAACTGGGCCATTTCCAATCGAAGATTTGACACAGAAAGTGATGTATTCATACGCGCTAATTTCAGAAGTATTTCAGAATTGCATTTGCGAATATTTTGTGTTGAATTATTTTTAATGAAAGACATTTTGGTCTAAAATGTCATTTACTAAAGAGAGTGACCCATTCTTACGGCAAGTTACGGTATATATTTCGCCTCGAGACAGGACTATTTCGTACTTCCTTCCTGCTAATTTTAGAAATGTCTTTCTTTCTTTCTTTAAATACTGCTGCACACCCCTTGCGGGTATTATGAGCAGGAAAAGGTGCAACTTCGGGGGGTTAGTGTGAAAAGAGATGAAAATAAGAATAGTAAGGTCTGAAAAAAAGATGATAGACTAGTATTTTATTAACAGTGTTTAAAAATATAAATCAGGTTAAAAACAATCGATTCTGGCTTCAGGGATAGGTTAAATCTCTCACTGCCTTACCAAAGGACTCTTTGTCAGGCAGTGTTACAGTGTTTGATGGAAGATCATTCCATAAAACAATGGCATGTGGAAAGAATGAAAATTTGTAAAAATTTGCTCCTGTGTGGATCTCTCTGAAGTGGAAAGGATGCATGTGTCTGGTAAGTCTTGAGGGTTGTTGAACGTAGGGTGGGAGTGGTATGGCTACTTGTTCGTGAATTATTTTATAGAACATAACAAACCTGGAGCACATACGTCTCTCTTCAAGGCTTCTCCACCTAAGGTCAGACTGTATTTTACCTACACTTTCATATGGAGAAAAATTATTCAAGACCCATCTGGCAGCTCGCCTTTGCACCATTTCCAATTTAAGTATGTTTGATTGTGTGTATGGGGACCATACGGCTGAGGCGTACTCGAGCTGGGGCCGAACAAATGTCTTGTATGCTAATTCGCGTACCTTTTTGTTTTTGGAAGGAATGTTTCGTTTAATGAAGCCTAAAGTTTTGTTAGCGGTGTTACTGATTCTGTTGATATGTTTGTTCCAGGAGAGATCATGCGAGATGTCAACTCCAAGATACTTTGCATCTGGGACAGAATCTAATATGTGGTTATGAAGTATGTAGTTGTGTTTTAAGATGTTTTTACTTCTCGATATATGTATCACTTGACATTTACTTGGATTAAATTCCATATCCCACTTTGATTCCCAAGCCTCGAGTCGGAGCAAGTCGGCTTGTAAGGCTTGGCAGTCAGTGGGATTTTGTACAGTAAGGTAGACTGCTGTGTCGTCAGCAAATAGTCTGACCTGTGAGGTCAGCGAGTCAGGAAGATCATTTATGTAGAGCAGAAAGAGCAGAGGACCGAGAACCGACCCCTGTGGGACACCGGACGTCACAGACACAACAGATGAGGCCTCACCATCAAGAACAACAGTTTGGTTTCTGCCTATGAGAAAGGATTTTATCCAGTTAATTATACATGGTGATACACTATGTTCCCGCAGTTTGTAGAGAAGTTTAAGATGGTTTACCTTATCAAAAGCCTTACTAAAATCTAGTAGTATCATATCAGTTTGTTTTCCATACATGAGGCTACGTGCCATGTCATCAATCAGTTCGATTAGTTGGGTTTCACATGATCGTTTTTCCCGAACCAATGTTGGAGAATTTTGTGCTGGTTGAAGTGTGAAACAAGATTTGATGCAATAATATGTTCTAAGAGCTTACACTAAATGTTTCCGTGTTTACACTGAATTGGATTATATCTGACAATAGTTTGGGTTGAATTATTATAGCAAAAGACCTCTTTATTCCAAATGTCATGTAATAAACAGAGTTTGTCTTCAGCCAATGATAACCCTGCTTGGGTGGAGTTAGTACGTCGGGGAATCTGAAATTTGTTCACCTTTGCTCGGTGGTTCTCTCCGAGTACTCCGGCTTCCTCCACCCGTAAAACTGCCCGACATGAGATGACCGTGGCTGTTGAAAGTGTCGTTAAACTCCACCGAATAAATAAATAAATAAATGAAAGGAAGAAATCGCGTCTCGTTACAGATCCTCTATTTCTGCAAATGACCCTTGTGGTGTTTCGAACGCCAGCCTCATTTCCGATAGCATTGAGACTTTTCAGAGTGGTTATTATTTTAGCAGTTCTGTGGTGAATTTCCATTGACTAAGGATGATAGGAGTGTCCAATATGATAATGTTACTGACATTTCCGAATTTGATAGAGTTGGATGCACCCAAACTGCGGAGCTGGGAGAGCATGAATTTTCAGATTCCGTTTCGGTAGGTTTCAGGAAAAATTCACAGTTTCGGTTCTGAACGTATAGTAAACAGTAGTTCAGGCTTCTTAACATGGGCAAAATCTACAATAGTTGTAAAACATCACCCAGCCTGTAAATATCTCCATTGGGTTCAGCCTAACTTCTCTTTGATTATTCTTAGAGGCTCTGGAGGATTAGTTGCTAAGCCCAGTAAATCAGAAAAACCATAAATTAAGGTAACAAACAAATAACGTTCCAATAAGAATAAAATCCTCGCCCTCTGATTGGATGAGAGCTGGTGTAGTTTACGGCTCGAATAGCAAATGTTACCGTCTGACGTCACAGCTCGAAATATTTGAAATGACGTCGCTCGTTTCGTAATTGCTTCATCAACGGAGTGACTAGCAAGCCGCTTCATTTTTCTTGATTTTTTTACACGTGCAGCAAACGGTGTTCCGGATGAAGTGTTGTTTAATTACAAACCAACTTATGATTTGAAGTAAGATGGAATGAGTTAATCTGGTTTATTGATTATTTATCCAGTGCCGTCGTGGGGTACACGAGAGGTTTATTTACTAAACTTGTGATCGTTAAAAGTTGCCTTTTAACGATAATAAGTTTAGTAAATAAGCCTCTCGTGTTTCACAATGTAGGTTTTGGGCTATGGGTAGTGTCTTATTGGAACATATACGTTATTGTGATGAGTTGACGGTAACATGGTCTGAGGTTTGTGGCGCGGAGCGTATGTTCAAACGAGACGCTTCGCGTCTCGTTTGAGCATAAGCTCCGAGCCGCAAACCTGTTACCGTCAACTCATCACAATAACTTATCGCGTTCATCTAATCTGTACTGTGTTCTCATTGTCTTGAGAACATGACGCGTTCGCCGCTTTGTCGGAGAGACAAAGTTACGAGAGACAAAATGGACCACTAGACCAGTTCCCTCCCAGTAAGATAGTTTGATCAGTTTATGCGCGAACACAGTAAAAGTCTTCGGCCGGTTTTTGCTGGGTCTTGTGGTTCGGTTTTCCGGTTTGCCACAAAAACTGAACCGAATCGAAAAAAAAAAATCACTCAACTCTACCTGACGGTATGTGGCTTCATATTCCCTGGAAGGTGATTTCCCCTACCTCATCACGAATACTTCTTAACATCTTGTCGCTTATTCAGCAGACATTCCATGTTATTTATATTGCCGAATCAGCAGTGTCGACAGTGGTGTTGTTTTTAATTTGTTTGAATCCTCTTTTTTAAAGTAGTTAGTCAGTTATTCAGATAAATACATTTGTCGATTTTTACTGTATAGTTTGGATTTCTGAATAAAAATGAGCCTCAAGGCAAAATATAGTTTGGATTTCTGAATAAAAATGAGCCGCAAGGCAAAATACTTTCTAATCACAAATGTGTTAGGAATTTTCTTCAGAAGCTTAATAAAAATAATGTCACAGAACTTAATAAAATATTAATTACTGGTCTTTTCACTCACGTTGACTGTATTCTTGGTATTCTTCTCACGTGCCAACCTAAACCGACCTCATACATTGTATAATTCTCTCTGTAAATAACTTTTCAAGTCGGTTACTGATATCAATAATTTTTCTATCAAATTTATGAAAATATTTTGGATGACGTAAGACAGAGGAAATTAATTATAATCTTGGAAGGCAAAGTTTGTTTTTAAATTGTTAAAATATGAAATAATTCTATCAAAGTTCTACATCATAAGTCCTCACTTGAAATATAATATGTGAGAATGTTTGACTCTTTAAACCCTCTTTTCATGGAATGGTTTCGCCTTTGTGTGCACTTACAGTGAGATGGGTCAGAACAATATCACTGCACAGTGAGGATAAAATAATGACTGCAGTCTATGGAATGGTATCGCCTTTGTGTACACTTACAGTGAGATGGGTCAGTCCAATATCATTGCACAGGGAAGATAAAATAATAACTGTAGTCTATGGAATGGTATCGCCTTTGTGTACATTTACAGTGAGATGGGTCAGTCCAATATCATTGCACAGGGAGGATAAACTAATAACTGTAGTCTATGGAATGGTATCGCCTTTGTGTACACTTACAGTGAGATGGGTCAGTCCAATATCAATGCACAGGGAGGATAAAATAATGACTGCAGTCTGTGGAATGGTATCGCCTTTGTGTACACTTACAGTGAGATGGGACAGTCCAATATCAATGCACAGGGAGGATAAAATAATGACTGCAGTCTGTGGAATGGTATCGCCTTTGTGTACACTTACAATGAGATGGGGCAGTCCAATATCAATGCACAGGGAGGATAAAATAATGATTGCAGTCTGCAGCCGTCCGGCTGCAGACTGCAGTTATTATTTTATCATCAATGCCCCGTGTATTGACCTCTTATAATAAGATACAAATCTGTCGAAATTATGCCTTCGACCGTAAAATCGGTCTTAAGAGTTCAAAGGAATAACATTGAGATTGATTGCACCGTAAAATATATGTCAATCTGTCAAAGTTTTATCCATGGAAAGCTCAGACATCCCCATCAAAAAGATGATCGATTCTTTTACAAATTAAATTTGACAATAAAAAAAAACTTTCTGATTTCTGAAATCCATCGAGGATCTAACAATTAGCACCGAAAATGAAATGTGATTGAGAAAGAAAGTAAACTTATTATTTACAGGTAGAAGGAGATAATTGTTCTTTCATCGGTTTGGCCACCATTTACATATCATTGAGAGGGAAATGAAAATATTATTTATGAGCATCATTGGCCCAATAACCTACTAGTTGAATTAATTCAGGGGAAAATGAAGACTGAAATGTTCAGGTTGATCTGCCTCGGCACAAACTATGAGATGAATATAGAGAAGGATCTTTGCCTATAGTTTTGAGAAGTAATTTTCAAAAGGTTTATATAACTGACTATACGTACACGTTTAAACATTACTATGATCCGCATACGGAAAGGCAGGTGGTTTACCAATTCCAAGAATGAGCTTAAGTGAGTTTTCATAGGCCTAAACTGGACAAGGTTTAGAATTTGAAATTACCAGATAAATGGGAATTTGTAAAATTGTTTGTCCGAATTGAATTGTTTATATGAAGATTTTTTGTATATTCTTGTAAACTTTTATCATCATTTGTTAACTACGTTTTGTCATCGAACTTGCTGTGAGAGTCAGGAACGAGATTTGGTTTTCGCATTATTGAAAACAAGCCAAAAAGAAACGAACACCAGAGGAAAGCTTATAAGGGCTCTTCATGATTCCCAATGTTATAAATTTCATTTGATTTCCTTTGGGAAGATGTGTGTGTGTGTGGGGTGGGGGGGGGGGGTAATGAGTAAGGCTTATTTAACATGGTGAGACCTAATCCTTCTTAAATCCCTAAGACGTAATTTAAACTCCACTAATTCAAATTGTTCAATAATAAAATTGTATAACTTTTGTGAACGTTTAACACCACCAAAATAAATGCAAATAGATTTTACAGATTTGAATGTTCTGGTCAGAAATTGTACAATTTAAATTGTACAAAAAGACACAATGTTTCCGATTTAGCCGGGGAGGGTTCACTCTTAACCCGCTGAGTATTTTCAAGGTATTTTTTTTATCTAATCTACTCATAGCGGCTTTAGCCCAGATTTGATTAAAAATTCATCTTAGTTTGATTCAAGAAATCGTTGGTGACAAAATTCATCCAATTTACAAGGGTCAACTTTGATTAAATGTGCAAAAATTATACTTACTTCAGTGGCAAGAGAAATCCTTTCCTGGGCAGGAATATCCACCAGCAGTATGCAAAGAGTTTAATCCAAAATGATAATAGAATATTAAAGATGAAGTCTATTGAATTCGTAACCCTTTGAACCCTGGTGGTATCTTCCATGTCAGTTCAATTAGAGGAGTCCATATTCATCATTTGGGGGTAGACCAATCAATATTTTCAACGTGGAGCCCCAAGGCTGCACGTTGAAAATATTTATTGGTCTACCCCACCCTTAACTTAGCAGACATCCTACTTAATGAAAATATGAGGTACCATGTCCCTGGGTCGGTAAAGCGGCCTCTGGTGTTCAAAGGGTTAAGTTCTTGTATGTCCCTTCAGCGAAATTAGAACTCGTTGATTTATATATGTGTCCTGTTTAAGAATGTTGTGTTCTGAAAAAGAAGAAATTATCAGTTATTGACAAATGGAAAATGTTCTAGTAAATATTTTTCATAATTTCTTTTTCCAACTTTAAGGGTGGAAAATTGCTCCTAATTGTATTCTTCACAACTGTCAATTCACCTTGACAGTGAGTCTTCTAATATGTTGTCTCTCTAGGGATGTGCACTGCACAAATGGCAAATTCAAAGACTGCTGCCATGAAACAAATTTCTCTTGATATTATAAAAAAAAACTATTCCTAACACCGCATGTAGTACAGAAGTGGAACTTTTACAGCGAACCAAAATTCTTAAACATTTAAATTTAGATGCCCACCACCTAAATGAGGTCATAATGGTTAACAATTCTAATTCATTTATATGAGGCTTTTTATTTCTGATAAATTCGGAGAGGGAAGCACGGAAGTATTCATTCCCGCATACTCGTCCACAATTTGATATACTGCTAAAATTTCATCTGGATTGCACAACCAGATTTACCACATTGAGAAAGGAGAAAATGAGACCACCGGACTAAATCTTTCGACAAAGTCTGGTAGATTCAGTTTTATATTCCTATCATTTTAGAAGATTTTATCTATTATAAAATGTGTCTAATAAATACTCTTCCTGGTTGGAAACAAGCTGAAATGAAGTTCAATTTGCCTAATAAAGACTGAATATCGCTAAATATTTATCACAATAAAATTGTTTGTTCCACCGATATCCTAATAAACGAATATCCCCGGCGGTCCATTGGTGACTGTCTATAAGCTACTTTTTAATCTTTTTTAAAAGGAAGACAATCTTTACCTTTAATTATAATTACATTTAAAAGGTTATGCACTGAAGGATATTTAAGAGAAACTTGTTCTTATACAGAACGACGTGTGAATGGGTTAATCGATATGGTACGAGAGGCAGCGCAGAAGGATAATACGAGAGGCCGCGGACCTCGAGTTTTATCTTTCCGCGATGGCGCAAGTACCATAACGATTAATCCATTCACACACACGTGTCGTTCTGTGTTTATTACACGCCTTCACCTCAATAAAATCAATTATTAGAAGAACATTCAACAATTCATTTGACAACTATCAACAAAAAGAACACATTTTATCGCCAACCAAATTTGCGGGGGAAACCCGTGTTACTATTTCGTCCCCTGAGTTCTAATGTGTTCTGTGTGCCAACTGGCACATAGAACACATTGGAACTCAGGGGCCGATTTTCAGCTATCGCTAGAGATTCAAATTGTAATTGCGGTGCTCGAATTGTAGAAAATTCCAGTGAAATTTCGCTTCTATTTAAAAGTAGTCCGTTACCGATTTCCGTTCCGCACATATGTTCGGAACAGATTTTCATTTTCCGCACGGTTTAGTGTTGCTGTAGATGGGGATTACATAGAACGGGCGTGTAATAAAATTATATTGCTTTGTGTATTCATCGTTACTCGAGAAGCCCGCTCGTCTTGTCAATCCCACAAGCGTCCTGCTATCCGGCGGGCGCCTACTAAACTGATCATCTTGAGCTTCATCCAGGGTTCTTTTTTCCAGAGCAATATGTCTGTCAAGCTCAGTTTTGCAAGGTTGTTTGTCAGAACACCGCAGATTTTCTGCATTACCCTGTCCACGGAGCTCTCTGATGCTGTACTCCAATCCCGCGGCATCAAGTGGAGGGTCATGTAAGGTTTTAAATGCAGTTTCTTCCTCCTCGGTAAGACTTTCCGCCACGTTTTGAGTGGAATTTGATGCAGCATTAGCTACCTGTCCTAAGTCTTGCAGTTCTGTGCTATCAATAGGATTCGATACGATCCTAGCAGCTGCTTCACCCAACTCATTGTTATTGACCCGCAGTGCTTCAAGCGCCGTTGGCTTAAGCGCTTATTTTCACTCGAATCTAGCCCACAAACCCCAGCTCATTCCGGATGACCTAACCACCGCCACGCTGTCTAGCAATTTTTGCGAGAGCAAGGGGGTGCTCCCGATTTACTGACGATGTCGACATTTGGATGGGCCTTCAGCCTCAGCCGTCCATTTTGTCGAGCTCAAACTTGGAATAGTCACGTAGAAGGGGCACCATCCCTTTCTCAGACAGAATCAGGTAGTAGCCATTGACAGCCTCCTCCAAGAGCTCATGCTGCAATGAAGGTATTTTATCGCCTGTCTTTTGTTCCGAAGGAACAACAGCTCCGCTTTCAGGGTCCCGGGTAAAGCGAAGTTAATCTTGAACTCCATTGCATCATCATCGTCCTGTTGTCTTGCGAACTCGTCATGGTCAAAGTCTGACATTGTATTGAAGGATAAGGAGACGGTTCTATATCGTTCAACATGTCTTGAAATCACTATGGACGAAGGCCTAATCCATACCGCAGACTGAGAACCCCTTGGGGCAAAGGGAGTTCGGCAGTCGGTTGTGATCACGCACAATCCTAGGACGATTGGCCCGAACCAACAGCTGAGTGTCCAATGTCCAGAGCCTCGGGTCCCACGACCTATTACCGTGTACAGGGCACATAGCCTTTGCAGTCACCCTGAACTCAACAGATGATAACAGGTCAGTCGTTCAGTATCTTGGCTGTGCCATCGTAAAGAAAATGGCAATCAAGATCAGCGGAAACGAAGTGATGTCGGTCGATGATGCAGACGTGCACCGCTGCTACCTTAACAGCATCCGAGCACAAAATGCACACCACAAGGGTATCGATACCTCTGCGAAAAGGAATGCAACTAAGCTGTGTATCGGCGCAGCGGTAAAGGGTGACTCTGTTGTGGACAAGGCTATCGGTAATGCCTATGACAACCGTTTCCGTATCCCGCTGGACACTGAACTCCTCGAGGCCCATATGCCTTTTTACCAGAGTGCACTTGGGGATTGGCTCGAGAATGAGCTGACATTCAATGATTACAGTCGAGTGATCCAGGCCACGGGCGATGTCAGTTACACCATTGATAATATCAGCCTGGAATATGAAATGGTCACCCAATCTGAACTTGCATGGTCCGTACCAATATGCTGGTCTTCTCGCCATCCTCTACGTCCTTCGCCACCGCAAAATGACCAAAGACAAGAGCGACACTCTGTAGAACATCAACCTCAACGTTGCCGCACGGAGCATGAAAGGGATCCTGCTGCTGCTCGAGGACCCTGTTACGGCTGGTGCAGCTTTCGGTAGGAAGCCCGAGGTCCTTTATAACCCCAAGATCACAAAAGTTGGGGTTATCTGCGAAGGAGTGCCCACCCAGCTATACTCCCAGTGAATGCGTACCTACCACCAATGGAACGAAGCCACTCGGCACTTTGGAGTTTGCCCCAGCAGCAAAAGAGATCCCGAGGCGGCTCTGGTCGCAAAGGAGCTATCTCTGGCTGATGTCATACAGGGTGAGTTCTTGACCAACAAGTATTCACGACGGCTTGACTTGCGGACCACGGATGAAGGCGAGCTACACGGGGGATAGAAAACGCCAGTGAAGGTATCACTATCCAGATCACAAAGACAGCAGAGGCGAGTGATGCATTGAACGTATATGTGTACGTTCTCAATGATGCACAACTTAACATTGAAGATGGTCGGTTCGTCGGTAGTCTATTAATGACCTTTTCCTAACGCAGCCCTGTTACAACCGATAATGTTACAACGCCGCATAATGTTACACCAACACATAATGTTACAAAAAATGTAGTAAACAACCGATAATGTTATAAACTCCGCATAATGTTATAACCTTTTTCAACCCGTTATGTTACAAAAATCGACGCATAATGTTATAACTTTTTTCAACCCGTAATGTTACAACAAATTAACCGATAATGTTATAACTTCTGTATACTAATTCCAGTTACAGCTTTTGTAGATGGACTTTACCACTTACCATTTATTGCCGCATAAAGGTATATAATATTCATACTAAAGGTGTCTGCTCTGGTTAAGGAGAGGAGACACCCCCCCCCCCCCCCCCACAACTCCCGGGGATTTATCATAGAATGACCTAGGCACATTACATAGACGCGGATTATCCTGGAAACTCAATCGTGTGACGTCATTACCATGCTCATCCAGTGCCCAACATGGTGAAGGCGGGGGTGGTGGAGGAGGGGTACTATTTTATCCGGTTGGTACATTTACCAACATGCGTAATCTCCGCTTCCAGAAATGTTGGGGATGGGCAAATGCCTCTGTTTCTGTTTTGGGCATCTGAAACTCATTTGTCGCATATTTCTTAGTCATAAGAATATCTTATTGTTCATTAAATTGACATTTTAACAACTAACAGTGAACAAAAATGAGGTGGAGTTAAAAGAGGTCAAAAAGTTGGATGGAGCGAGGTACATATGGTGGATGTGGCGGGTTGGTAGTGTCGCAAGGAAGCCGAAGAATAAGATGCGAGACTGGGTAGGAAGAGGAATGGGGTTTAGGAGGATTGAAAGGGGTGGGCAGGGATTAGGCTGAGAAAGAGAGGAGGTCATGGATTAGTTCATCAGGGTGATTGTGCAGAGAAGGCTATCTGAGAATACTATAAGAGAGTAGTGCGAGACGGTATGATAATATAGATGGTGGAGATGTTGGAAGAAGTGGAAGTGATGAATTTGGGATTACAGCTTCTGGAAAAGGCGGAATCACTAGAACAGGCAGTATAGGGAGAAGGAGGAGATTGTGAAGGAGGAGTTGTGTTGATGTTGGTGTTGTGGCGGTGTTGGTGATGGTGTTGAGTAGTTATGCATGTTGAAAATGAGCCATTTTGTAGGACCCCGGGGCAGGACCCCGGAAGTGACGTCATGTCACGTGACTGGGCGGTCATGTTGGGTTGTCATGATAGTGCACGTGGGTGGCCATGTTGTGATGTCATTATGATGAAAAAAAGTTGTAGGAGTGTGTATGCGCAGCGCGTGTTGTTATAGGGACACGTGCTCCGTCTCATCCTTAACAACCCGACAATAGATATCGAATTAATCCAAACAACCCGACAATCTTCAGGAAACTGTCCAAAACATTCCCGAAAACACTCCCGAATCCTGCCAGTACCGATTTAGTAACTCGCCAGAAACTCGAGGGACCGAGACTTCAGGAGCTCCAGGGGCAAGGGGCAGTAGGGCTCCGGGGACAGGGACGGCGCCTCCCCCTTCCAGTTTATCTCTCAGTTAAAAAAACTATTGTAATAAACCAACCATTATTGTAATAAACCCATTTCTGTGATAAATTACGCGTCCATTATATGGTCGGACATTAGGTAACGATACTATCCTATATTTTAAGGATACTAAACCCACGGAATTCCCCTTCTCGTCGTTTGAAGCAATGAAAGCTATGAACATGAGCACGATACGCGCAAAATCATACGTCTCAAAATGAAAGCTATGAAAATGAGCTCAATGAGTACCTCTTCATACGTCTCATACCCTCATTAAGGATACTATCCTACCTTTATTTGGGAGTGTTTTTGGAAGTGTTTGGTCAGTTTTCTGAAGATTGTCGAGTTGTTAGGATTAATTCGATATCTATTGTCGGGTTGTTAGGGGTGAGACGGAGCACGTGTCCCCATAACAACACACGCTGCGCATACGCACGCCTACCATCTATTGTCATGATAATAACATCACAACATGGCCACCCACGTGCACTATCATGACAACCCAACATGACCGCCCAATCACGTGACATGACGTTACTTCCGGGGTCCTGCCCCGGGGTCCTACAAAATGGCTCATTTTCAACATACATAACTACTCAACACCATCACCAACACCGCCACAACATCAACATCAACACATCTCCTCCTCCACAATCTCCTCCTTCTCCCTATACTGCCTGTTTTAGTGATTCCGCCTTTTCCAGAAGCTGTAATCCCAAATTCATCACTTCCACTTCTTCCAACATCTCCACCATCTATATTATCATACCGTCTAGCACTACTCTCTTACAGTATTTTCAGATAGATTTCTCTGCACAATCACCCTGATGAACTAATCCATGACCTCCTCCTTTTCTCAGCCTAATCCCTGCCCAACCCTTTCAGTCCTCCGAAACCCCTTTCCTCTTCCTACCCAGTCTCGCATCTTATTCTTCGGCTTCCGTGTGACACTACCAACCTGCCACATCCATCGTATGTACCTCGCTCCATCCAACTTTTTGACCTCTTTTAACTCCACCTCATTTTTTTTCACCGTTAGTTGTTAAAATGTCAAATAAATATGCGACAAATGAGTTTTAGATGCCCAAAACAAGCAGAAACAGAGGCTTTTGCCCATCCCCAAAGGCGTCAGAGGACTATGGTACACTACATTTCTGGAAGCGGAGACAACGCATGTTGGTAAACGTTCCAACCGGATAAAATAGCACCCCTCCCCCACCACCCCCGCCTTCACCATGTTGGTCACTGTACGATCATGGTAATGACGTCACACGATTGAGTTACCAGGATAATCCGCATCTATGTAACATGACTAGGTCATTCTATGATAAATCCCCGGGAGTTGGGGGGGGGGGGTGTCTCCTCGCCTTAAGCAGAGCAGAAACCTTTAGTATAAATTTTACATATCTTTATGCGGCAATAAATGGTAAGTGGTAAAGTCCATCTGCAATAGCTGTAACTGGAATTAGTATACAGAAGTTATAACATTATCGGTTGATTTGTTGTAACATAACGGGTTGAAAAAAGTTATAACATTATGCGTCGATTTTTATAACATAACGGGTTGAAAAAAGTTATAACATTATGCGGAGTTTATAACATTATCGGTTGTTTGCTACATTTTTTGTAACATTATGCGTTGGTGTAACATTATGCGGCGTTGTAACATTATCGGTTGTAACAAGCCCTACACAGCCATTATTTGCCGTCAAACATGTTGTGGTAAGTCAGTTTTCGCTCTAGACCTGCTGGAGGATCCTTACTGGGACGTGTTTCGGCACATTGTGGTGCTCTGTTCCACAATCAAATACAACAAAACATACCAAGATCGTACATGGATTGTGTAGTTAGTTAGTTAGATATTCTTTATTTCACGTGACATGTGCATCTAATGACAATATAACAACACAACAGTAAATTTATAACATAAGCACCCGGCCAGTTTGGCCTATATGTCACGATATATATCCTTTTACTCTTTGCGCACGCTCGTTCAAAGATTCCATTTGACCCAGTCCCCCCCCCCCCCCTCCACGACCCACCACCACCCTCTCTCTCTCTCTCTCGTTCACTAATTCCATTTAACCCCCCCCCCACGACCAACCTCCACCCCCTCTCTCTCCCCCCCCCCCCTCTCTCTCTCTCTCTCTCTCTCTCTCTCTCTCTCTCTCTCTATCTCGCTCTCCCTCCCTCCCTCCCTCTCTCCCCCTCATACATCGCCCGTTTCAGTGGAATTGTTTATTGGATAACAGACAGACCCCTGGATGCAGCTGAATCCAGGTCAGTGGCATAGGCACAGTAGAATGCAATATCGGGATAAAAGAGTAAATATTGTGGTTCTAACCATGGCATTGTCAGTGACGATTTAGCTTAAAAGGTTATACATGCGTGTATATGCAAGTATCTACTTAAATTCATATCTGTATCGTTCATTCGTTAACTGTTTTACTTATTATAAAAATAGTTTTTACGTTTATCATAGGCATTAGCCAGATATGAGGCACATTGTCGTGTATAGTTTTCAAATAAAATAGCTAAGCTATTATTACCGAGGGAAAGTATTTCTGCCTTATGTTCTTCAGACATGCAGGCGAGAAGTTTTTCTCTCAAATCCAAATAAAATGGGCATACTAAAAGAAAATGAGTTTCATCCTCAATTTCGTTTTTATCACATAAAGCGCATAACCTATCGGACGGCACTTCATTTTTATATCTTCCCGATTCGATCCTTAATGGCAGAACCCCACATCTTAGCTGCGCCATTACTGATCTCTGGTATCGGCTCAACCCCATTTGCACATATTCCTCAACACCATATGATTTCTTAAAAAGTTTATATGTTCTAAGTTTAGGGACAAACCCAATGCTATTCAACCATTGTACATTGTTGTGAGACATAAAAATATATTGACAGTTGTCAATATCGCAAGGAAGTTTTTGTTCATACTTATTCATTTGATCCAGATTTTGAAAGATACATTTCATTTCTGAGCACCACCCATTATGGCAGTGTTCATAATCCCATAAAAATATTTTATACAACAGACGGTTCTCGTCGAGGTTGATTAATTTGTTCCACAGTCGAAGCATGTTAACCCATCTCCTATCTATCGATGGAGTAAAACCAATTTCCCCATTTACAGCCAATGTGGGCGTATACCGATGAACCCCTAAATAGAAGCGTGCTACTTTATTGTGTACAGAATCTATACATGAGTATTTTTTAAACCCCCATACCGCAGAGCCATAGTCAAGTATAGGAGTCACACAGTTATCAAATAACTTTTTATATGTTTGAAAACCTATATCTTTATAGCCATATATTTTTGAGATCATAGCTCCGAGAGCTCTACCCCCGGCTTTTGCCAATACGTTAGCAGTATCCGTATAATTTTTTTGTTCATTTAAAACCACCCCAAGATATTTATATGTTCCGACTATCTCTAATTCATTATCCCCAATTTTGAATTTAAATTTACTTTGTTTTATTTTAGCGTCCCTGAAATGCATAACTTTAGTTTTGTTTTTATTTATTGACATACGCCATTTTTTACACCAATTATTCACTATATCAAGCAACAACTGTAGATCATTTTCATTTTCGCTTAAAAGTACAATGTCATCTGCATACATCAAAATCGACACGCTAGTATCTCCGATATTGACCCCTTTGTTTGCAGCATTTATAGTCCGTGCCAGATCGTCTATAAATAGTGTAAACATTGTTGGCGAGAGATTATCCCCTTGTTTCACGCCTGACCGACATAAAAACATATCAGTGGTGTTGTTATTTACTCTTACACATGACTGGGAGAATTCATACATGCAACTGATTGATCGATACATGTTACCATCAACTCCGGATTTTAATAATTTAAATAGTAACATATTCCTATCAATGCGATCAAACGCTTTATTAAAATCAATAAAGGAGGCAAAAATCTGGGGTTTCCCCCTAGTCAAGGCCGTAAGAGAATAAATATTATCAATGCATGAGCGTTTTGGTCTGAATCCACATTGCTCATCAACAATCAGATTATGTTCGTCAAAGAAATCCATGAGTCTATTATTCAAAACATTGTCATAAAGCTTACACACGTTTGACAGTAATGAGATGCCTCTATAGTGTAACGGCACTTTGGGGTCTAAAGATATATCCTTGGGTATTGGGCAAATAATACTTTTCTTCCAGACGGTAGGTAAAATACCAGTATCGAAAATGAACTGAAATAAACAGTGTAAGATTTTGGTTACGGGAATATTTTTAGGGACTCGTATGGTACCTTATCCCAGCCCACAGCTTTACCGTTTTTCGCTTTCCGTATTACATTTTCAACTTCTTTTAGTTCGATGGGTCTGTTTAAGATTGCTTTTGGTTCATATAATGGGTCTAAGAATTTGTTTTCAATAAATGATTTTTCTTCCATGATATTTCTTAAAAATTCATGATCAAATTCCCCCTCTACATCCCTGGGATTATATAAATCAGAGAATGCCCGTGCCCATTCCCCTAAAACAATGGCCCTGTCCTTGGAAACCTCCCCAGTTTTACATAATACTTCGTCTGAAATTTTAGGTTTCCTCGAGGGTCCTAAGTTTTTTATTTTATTCCAGAAATCTTTGGGGTTATGAGTGGTTAGAGATTCCGTTTCCGTCATTAAATCTTTATTATATTTCCGTTCATAGAATAATTTTTTATTAAAATGTTTACGTGAATATTTAAAATCTGAAAGGGCAGTCTTGAAGTTTTTATTTGATTTTTTACACAATAAAAAATATTTTTCTTTTTCATGCATTTTCTTCCATAGATTAGTCAAATCTTCATTCCAAAATGGTTTAATAAATTTAAATTTTTTCCTCGATTTGGTTGAAATTGGTGTACCATAGTTTGGTATGTGCAACCTAATTTCGCTAATGACTGTATCTACAAATTGGTTATATAACTCATCGACAGAGTTTTGTGTTTCTCGACAATATTCTAATTTACTAATAATCTCATTCAAACATCTTAATGAGAGCTCAGAACTCATAAAATTACCAGGGAGTGGCCTATTTAATTTACTTCTAACACCCATTTGATTCTCACTATTTATCAAGGATATATTCGGTCTATCAATGTCAAGATCCAATGTTAAAAAGCTATGATCTGACGGCTTACATCTCTCCCCTATAAGGGGATGCAGATTGAATTTATCAACCAAAGTTGACTGCAAATGAACTTGAAAATTTGAGCACTTCTGCAACACATCGTGAGACACACATATATAGTCAACCACTGCTTTCCCCTTGGTGCTAACTGATGTAAAGTTATTTTTATTCTTATCCCCTCTCCCATTCAGGCAACAAATTTTAGCATCTACCAAAAATTCAATAAAGGCTCGCCCGTGCTGATTAATAGTTTTCTCAAGCGCTTCCCTCTTACAAATATTGTCAAATTCCTGGTTATAATCTAGTAACTCACCGATACGTGCATTGAGGTCACCACACAATATGATTGGGTTGTCATCACCAAGCATGTATATGTCAGTCAATACACGACAGAAAAAAGTATCAGGATCTCTACCCCAAGGTGAGTTCTCTGGGGGGAGATAGCATGAGAATAATATAAATTCGCTACTACCTTCTTTGCATTTTAAATTTAAACAAAGTACACCGTCGACTGATTTATCTACAATCGTTATTACGTAACATTCCAGTAATGTATTTCTCACCAGAACACCTACACCACCGGACCCCTTAGGGGCGTTCTTATGTTTTAGCACACGATTAAAACCAACCCAGCTGTACCCTTCTACAGATAATTCCTCTCTACCCAAGAGATGCGTTTCACATACGCTCAAAATATCACAGTTAATAGACATAATTAACTTGGAACTAAGTTCAGCTTTATCAGCCGTCCAACCATTTAGGTTGCTGCCCAAACTTTATCTTACCAACATTGCCGACATTAATATAATCGCCACTATTGTCATTACCACCACCACTACTACCACCACTACTAGTATAGCTATTACTACCACCACTACTAGTATAGCTATTACTACCACCACTACTAGTATAGCTATTACTACCACCACTACTAGTATAGCTATTACTATCACCACTACTAGTATAGCTATTACTATCACCACTACTAGTATAGCTATTACTATCACCACTACTAGTATAGCTATTACTACCACCACTACTAGTATAGCTATTACTACCACCACTACTAGTATAGCTATTACTACCACCACTACTAGTATAGCTATTACTACCACCACTACTAGTATAGCTATTACTATCACCACTACTAGTATAGCTATTACTACCACCACTACTAGTATAGCTATTACTACCACCACTACTAGTATAGCTACTACTACCACCACTACTAGTATAGCTATTACTATCACCTACAGTTCTGTCCACGTCACGGCGACCCTAGCTGCCAGAATGTCTCTCATCTGTTTTTTCTGATGATTCGTCCACTACCGGATACAGTAAAATCAGTTCCGTTCGGTAATTCTCTCAGCATAGTTCTTGCGTTTAATTCAATAAGACGTTCTATGTGGGATTTCCCACCCCGTAAAAAGCACCTCTTGAAACGATCCGATTTCTGAAGTTCCTTCTTCGACCTCAAAATTAGAATCTTATTTTCTAAACTGTCAACTGAGATCTTAATTAATGCTGGTTTATCACGAAAGTGCTTCTTTAGACTCACCGCGTCCACAACCACGACCCTATCCCTCACATCATCACCAAGGGCCGAGACAATATCTTTGGCAACATCTATCACGTTTTCATTCGATTTTTCTGGCACATTTGTAACAATAATAACTGTGTCACTGTCATCAATTCGCCGACGCTGCATATCAGCTGGCATTGCATTGTTTACGTTATCAATCTTGTCCTCGGTGCGTTTCGTCCGCGTTTGTAAATCATTCACCCGTAAAAATAGTTGGTCAATTCGTGATTGTTGTGAAGCTATCTGAACATCAATATCGTCTTTGAACGATTTAAATTTGGCATCCAGTGACGTCATCAGCTCACCTTTAAATTTGTCTAGTTTACTATCAACACTTTTACGAAGTCCATCTTGACCCCTTTTAACATCCCCAACTATCTTAAGGGGTCGTCCAACCTAACTTTGGTCAATTTTTTGACATTTTTCCCAATGCCTCAGAAACAGATAAGAGAAGTAAGGAAAGGCAAATTATATATCAAAATAATGAGTAAAGTGCATAGAAAAGGTACATATATTTTTTTTCAGGAAAAAAAGTGAATTTTATGATTTTGAAGAAGATTAATTTGCAAATGGCATAAGTAACGAACCGGTAAAACCACAAAATAATCGGTAATTCGAAAGCCTTGTCCTCAATATAATGATAACATACTACAGACTCGGAGAAATCATTTTTTTGACACACACTCTGGTGGGTTTTGACGTTTGAATGTAATAACATCAACACAAATTTTTGATGTTCCGGATGTGGCCATGTTTCAACGATGTTTTTCCGGTCATGTGATTACGATGTGGTTCTTGCAGAAATACTCAATTTGGGCAATCGTAAGAATGCAAGGACGTGATCACGCCCTTTATTTGTTCGAGACAATGTATGAGCGTATTTGCAAACAGGTGACAGCAAGTACTTGAGCTGTTAATGTCATAACTGCAAAATATGGTTCGAAATTCCCTCTCGTGTTTACAGGCCGTCTGAACTATTTTGTTGACAAAAAATCTGAATTATTGCGCACTAGAAAGACAACATGAACCACTTGTAAAAAAAATAACCGAGTGTATAAAATCGGGACGATACACATAAAATAAGGCAATATTCATAAAAAAGTAAGCAGAATGCTTCAGAAATCACTTTTTCACGAAGTATATTCCAAGTGACCTGGAACTATATTGAGTGTGTTAATTTCCCCCTGTCGCTGCGAAGTTATTTACGTCCTAGTAACCATGGGATTTGAAGACGGGTTTGTTTGATGTCTGCAAAGGACCGATTGAAGATGGGTTGAAAATGATGCATTCGTGCTTTTAAATAAGGTGCGCTTGGACGATGCTGAGAATTTAGTTTTTTCTTCCAACCAACCATAGTAATACAAGCGTCGATCAGTGGTTTTTTTTATCGTTTTACACTGACAAATGTGACAAATCTCCTTCACCGGAAACCATCCCCCAATTTGCATATCACAATAAACATAACCGCTGTCACGGAGTGTCAGCGTGGCCGTGTGGTCAAAACCGAAACGAATTATCGAATGCACGGTCAATATTAGCTGCAATTGGCTTTTAAATAAATGAAATACACGAAATATTCGCAATTTCTTCATTATTCATGCCGAGTTACTTTTTAATCAAACCACATGCGTTCAGTTTCGTTTGTCGGCATCAAACTGATATTGTTTGTGGTAATTAAATAGTACGAGAAGGCGAAGGAAGCCAAATATTTTTACTTCATCTATTATTTAATTCAAATTGATAATTTCTTTTATTTAACTGAAATTATGAACTGATAAGTTGGGTGTGTTGCGATTATTATGCCCCAGACCTGGAACTTAGTGGAAGTTGGAAAATCAAAGGTGCATCTAGGGCCGTGCAGTGGTGACCCCCTGTCCTCTTAATCTTAGTCTTACCCATTCATCATTGCATGTACCAACATTCCCCCTTGTATCTCAACCATTGCTACTCCAATTTGAAGGATATTTGGTTTTGTGATCGAGCATCATGGAGAAACAATGCCTGTGTAGCTGCTGTAGCATGTGTTTCTTCCCACATTTTTTCAGAGTTGTGGTACTTTTTCACTCTTTTGAGTTAGAAAATTTTGTTTATAACTAGTTGATTTGTTACAATTTGTTGCAGAGTGCCTGCTAATACCCTCAATTGTATTGCTGCAGAATTTTCTTGTGAAGATTTTGTTCCTATTACTTATCAAGCAACAACCTAATGAATATTCTGTATAAAGCCACCAATCTGATGTTTGACACTTTTATTGGAGCTGTTTTGAAGGCTTATGGAACTAAAAATGTTGATTATGGCAGGACTTTTCTATTCACCCATGAATCAATAAATTAAGTGTTATAGTTGGAAGTAAGAAGCATGAAAGGTCCAGAACTAAAACTCTAAAAAGAATGTTTTGCAATGTAACATGATTTTTGCAGATACACTTATTTGGAGGTTTACCTGTCTGATAGTGTTTGGAACATGTGTGGCCAGGATCTTCAAAAAGAAAAAAGAGTTAAACTTTGAGAAAAAAGGCATATGCCTTGAGTGCCGGAGGTAGAGTCATACAAGGAAGAGAGCCCCACCCCCCCCCCCCCAAAAAAAAAAAAATTTTCTGTGTCAAATGGAGCTCACTTGTCATCTTTTGGGGATTGCTTTGTGTACTGCGTTCTTGAAAAAAATATGTGAGACCCTCTGGATGTGCCCTTCTGATCTCAATATGTCAGTAAGCCTCCTTGGGGAAAGTACATGCAATAATGGTTATGTAAGGTTGATTTGATGTGTTTTGAATAACAATGTACTTTTAAGTACATTAGATGGTTTATTGCAGTGACAGGTTACAGTTACCCTTATTTCTTCTCCAACAGATATCATGAGTGTATTGGTGTCCAAGATGTAAACAAAGCTAATGTACTTATTGATAAACCAGACAAATTTAACAATTTAATCACTATCAAATTGATGCATGGGATAAAAGGGGTTACAGTGCAAGGGGTTTGTAAATATATTTATTCAACTACAATGTATGACTTTGCAGTGCATTCTACATAGGAGAATATCATATTTTCTTTCCAAACCATTACAGTAACACATACATCTTGATATTGGGAGACACTCTTTTGTCCTTCCATACTTCTTCTGCTGGACTCCTTCAAGCTGACCTTTGTTGAACTCCCCAAATCAAAACATAAACAAAAGAAAATGTCTGCCTTCAATCAGTGAGCACTCCACTTATAACATTTGGTCTCAATCTTCATTACTTTCATGAATTAGGAAAAGATTTCTTCGAGTATGTACTTAAATGTTTATAGAATACAGCTGTTATTTTATTTTGAGGTATTTTATTGTAAAAATTTTGTTCTCTTACTTATGCCATAGCAGACTTTCAGGTGGTGCTATTTACACATGGCAGCAGTTCCATGGCAAATTTCAGTTTCCACATGTTCTATGTTTCATTCCAAGCATTTTGGTATATAATTTATTGGGGTTATTCATTTTGGGCCTTTTTTAGACTTGAAAGAAAATTACATGAAATTTGACCAAAGTTAGGTTGGACGTCCCCTTAACCAAATTAGCCAACTGTTGAGCAACAGAAGTGTCTTCCACCAAAATACTTTGACCACTATCCCCTTGCTGTATATCAACATCATCCTCATGGCCCGATTCCTAATGTTGTACCAAAGAGGGCAGTGGGTTACTTCAGCAAGGGTACACTCAAATTGCTCTCCAGGCAGGGAGCGCCCTTTGTAGGTCCACGGTTTGATTGTCGGATAGTGTCAAGTACATTTATAGTCTTATAATCACTATATGATAAGACTCCTCCAATATGGCACTCCCTGAAGAGCTTTGGTCTGCAATGTTGGTGCATCAGCAAGGCGTGAAAAACATCCGTGGATGATAAGAAACTTGGGGAAGATCGCCAATCAATCTTTGGAAGGCTGGCGTGTGTTGTCAACTATCAAGTTTGCTGGTATCGCCTACAAGATGATGCCGATGGCGCGGAACAAGCCTTATGCTGTTGTTTCTATGGAACAACAAGGAGCAAAGGCCAATGGGAGCCCTGGGGCCGATGAGATGTTTCCGTTGACGGTGCATGCTGTCCAGCACCTTTATGAGCTGCTGGAGTACATTTGTTCCAGTTTCCGTTCTTTCGTATCGGAAACAACACGCTGTGGCTGATCAGGTAACCAATAATCCACGATACTTAGAAACATACAAACGCTCGCCCAGGGTGTGTTATGGGGACGTGGTTCATTATTCCTTTAAAATCTTGCAGGCCTGAACAGTCTCGCCTGAGCGTAGATATCCGCGTGTCAGAGAGATTACTCGTTTTCCTCTCACTATGCATTCAATGCTGTTCAGTGCGTGTTATCAAACTACCTTGTGCCTGTTAGAGGCCTAAAGGATGCTGGATTACCCCGAGAATGGACAGCAAGCTTGCAACAAAGTTGGCTTCAATCTACTTCAGTCCCAAGGGGTACAAAAACCTTGCTTCCATGGCCATGGTCTCTGAAGATGTGGCTCGGGAATGGCTTAAGGAGCAGGCCATTTGGCAGATCTACGTGCCGCCCCTCGCTATATTCCCTGGCCTCGTTTTGATGCGCAGACGCTGAACCAGGTCCACCAAGCTGACCTGCTCTTTCTGCCACACGACCGGGTGGGCCGCAAGACGAACAAGTACGCGCTCACTGTCGTTAACGCAGCCTCCCGCTATAAGGAGGCGGAGCCCGTACCCAAAAAAGAGGCCAAAGAGGTCGCGGCCGCCCTTGAAAGAATTTACAGGCGGAGCCTCCCCAGATGGCCGAAGCTGCTACAGGTCGATCCCGAGCGCACGTTCATGGACGCAGTGGCCAAGCATGGTGTCTCTGTCAGACGTGGCCGTGTGGATATACAACGGGACCAGGGAATTGTGGAGCGTTTCAACCGCACCCTGGCAGAGCGACTCTTTGGACATCAATACGCCCAGGAGATGCTATTCGCACAGCGAGTGCCATCTGGAGAACGATCAGCTGAATGGGTAGCTCGTTTGCTCGCTGTTGTGTCGGCTCTGGACAATGAGGTGACTTTGCCTAACTGGTAGTACCCCCCCCCCCCCTCCTACATACACACACCCAAGCTCTCGACGTCGTTCCCAAAACGGTAATATCAGCAAATAATAATACTAATTATTATTATTATCACTCCAGACCTGGATAACATATATACAGGTCAGGTGAAATAGTCACTCGATGACGAATCTCTGAGTATTTTTTATAAATATTTGTACGGCCAAAAAATGGAAGTGTTGATAGTATCGGACAAATTTCGATCTTCAAAGAGAATAACATTCAATTGAATTGGATCTATACTGAGATCCGATAATCTCTCGAACAGGTCACACCGAGCCTGACTATAAAGTGGACAGACAAGAAAGAAGTGTTCTGCGTCTTCTAGGTGGTGACCACAGAAACAATCGTGCAGAGCAGAAATATAGTTGACAAATTTGTCACCATTTAAATCGCTACAGCCTTCCCTCAGTTTACAACGAATGATATTAAATTTTCGTGGCTTACGTTAAAATATAGAGGGGGTTTATACACAGTTCTTGAAATGTGATTTTTAAAAACGGCAAGGGTGGGGCTGCTGCGAACCGCCTCTTGCAAACCATTCCAAAACTCAACACAAGTTGGATAGAAAGATCGTTTCCATAGTTCTGTCCTTAAATTATATGGCGAATAATTTAACGAATTAAGAAGTTAGTATTGCGATCGTTTGGACACTAATTGAGGTAATAGTTCGCTTAAAAATGGGGGACATCGCCTCGGACTATTTCGTAAAATATACTCATTTTTTGGATATGACGTCTTTCTTCCAAAGTCCGCCAGCCGAGCTCTAGAAGTAGACGTTCGCCTGAAACTGATCTTGTCAAGCTTGTTACAATTCTTGCGGCGTCACAGTGCACGTTTTCTAGACGTTTTAGTAGGCACGATGGTGCTCCAGACCATACGGAGTTTGCATATTCCATTATGGGGAGTATAAAGTGTTTTATGGTCAAGCAAATATTTCAGTTTTCTCAATTGTGAAAGTCTAGAACAGGCTTTCTTACTTATGTGATCGATGTGGCCCTCCCAAGATGGAGTTAGACTGGAGGATTACTCCAAGGTGCTTGTGAGAAGTAACAAATTCTAGAGGCTCGCCATCAAAGAGAATGTTTGGATGTATTACATTTCTATTCTAACAACAGATTAGTTTTTGGGGGATTAACATTGACAAGCCAAGTATTGGCCCATCTCTTTATTTTTTTTAGATTGAAGTTTAAATTATATTCAATCATGGAAATTTGTGGGGCAGACTGAGTTAGACATGTGTCGTCAGCAAATAATCTGGTCAACGAGACAATTTCGTCAGCGATATCATTGATATAAACTAAGAAGACGAGGGGACCTCGAACTGAGCCTTGTGGGCCCCCGGCTTCAATGTATTTGTACTCAGAGCACTGGTTATTGATTTTTATTCTTTGCTTGCGATTAGTTAGATAGTCTTTGAACCAAAGAAGGAGCTGTCTTGATCTACCGTACTCTTTGAGCTTAAAATTTAAACCCACGTTCCACACTCAATCAAATGCCTTCGAGATATCAAAGAAGACTCCACAAGAATATTCATGATTGTCAAAGGCTTTGCATAGATTATGATAATAATAAGTTGAAATACTGTGCTATTGTTTGGTAAAAAGCCTGACTGGTGTTTGAAAAAAGGTTATTGTCAAGGAAGTGTTTATGTACTTCTCCAAACACAACTCTTTCCATTAACTTGCCAATACAATATTTCATCTGGATAAATACAGGAATTCATGGATTTAGTAAATAACCAATATAGGGGTCTGGACACAGAATCTTTAGTTTCCTTTAGAAGCTTATGGCCAATGCCGTCAAGTCCGTTTGACCTTTTCACTGGAAGAGAGGTCAATATGATCATGATGTCAAGTTCAGTGAACGATATTTTGTACAGAGAACGAGTACATTTACGTTTAACGGGTGGCAGTACATGGTTTGATGTTGGAAGCTTACTATTTTGAATGAAGATATCGTTAAACAAAGTGAGTTTTTTTTCTAAATCGTCATCAATTATATCATCATTGTCAGGTACATGAAGCGGGGGTGGGGGGGACAAGATTCACCCGAAAATCAACCTAATAATTGTTTGACAGTATGTCAAAATTCCCTAGGTTGTACGTCACCAGATAACGAAGTGTCTAATTTCGACATGTACAATGTATTGCTGTTTTGCAATTTTTTTCATATTAACTTTGTTTCTAGCAGCTCTGTACTTGGCCCATAAGTGAGGTGTGTTGTGTACTAAAGCTGATTTCCGAGCTCGGTCCCTACGTCGAATTTCCCTTCTAATCGAATTATCGAACCATGGCTTATTTTTTGTAATTGTGACCCTATAGTGAGGGATACAGGTTTGGGCAGTGGTTAGATAAATATTTACAAAATTTTGGACCGAGTCGTTTATGTCGTAAGGGGAGCAAATGTGGGTTTCCCAGTCCGTTTCCACCAGAAGTTGATTCATTTGGGTGAAATTAGCCTTGTCAAAACTCCATACCACACCATTCGAAAAATCGGGTAGGTATTTGCTCGTGTTAGGGCAATGTAGGCGAATGATGCGCGGTGGTCTGGCACCCAATTCGGATGTACCAAAGTCTATAATACATACAGTATCACGACAACTGGGTCAATTAATGATCGAGTGGTGGGAGTAATATTAGTTTTGTGCGTTTCGGTAGTAAAGCACAAAACTTTTGTCTAAGCGGTATGATATGATACAATTAAGTTGGGCAGTTGGAGCGGTTCAGAGGTTAGTCATTGAAACTGACCAATAGCAGTTCAGTTTTCTGCTGCGGTGAATAAGATTCACTACAGGTTGAGTCACTTTAGCCGGACTCGTTGCAGGTGTCAAGTCAAAGTTTCTAAAAGCCATTTAAAAAATAAATGGCAATCAGAATATTTTATTACTTACGAATATTTAAAGAGAATATACAGTAATATATTAGAGTGCTTTATGTACAGGCGAGGTTCCGACGTTTTCCCTGAAGGTGGCACTAGCATGGGCATCGGAACACAGGTTTCCCATGGGGTTTTTCCTGGACGGCTATGTCACTGTTACTGGGGAGAAAGTGTGTTTCAAGTCCCACTGTTTGTGATAGTATTATACACTGTGTAGAACACAATAAACCTGCTAGCGCCTTCTGGCTATTTGCATTTATAATGCATTTGTTGAATTGTATTTGTAAGTTGAGCGTAGACTTCCGGTTGCTTCAGAAATAACATTCCTTAAATTCAAATTTGTCATGAGTGTTTGCAAGTCACCACGAGGCTTAGGAAGGTCACAGTTAAGATCACCAGTGATGACAACAGACGTGTTTCGAGACAAAGCGTTGCCTATTTTCTCTTCCAGGTTGGGCCAATAGTTCTGGGGGCACTCCTTCTCAGACCTATGTCACACATACAGTACGTGGAGAGTGGATTGTAACTAAATCACCCGCGGAGTGTAGTTATCACCCAAACTATAACTTTCAAATTTTGTATATATTGACTAAAATACAAGCAATGTTTCAGCCAATGGACCTCCGGGTTTAACCCGGAGGTCCATTGGCTGAAACTTTGCCTGTGCTTGTTATGCTTTGCAACAAATTTGCAATTATTACTTGGGTGCAATCTCCACTCTGCGGGTGATTTAGTGATTATACACTCTCCACGTACTGCAGGAGAATTTTATCGCGATTACCGACTTCGAACCACAAAACGTCATCGTCATCAAAGGCCAGATCATCAACAGGCTTATAATGAATATTGTTCGCGAAATACACTGTGACGCCGCACCCATATTGGTTTCTGTTGTGCACGACTGGTGTGGTGTAATTTGGTATTAATACATGTATATTACTTATATCAAAAATGTCATCGATGTGCGTTTCCGTAAAACAAATAACATCATAATCATCAATGTCTTCCAAAATGTTTGGTAATTTATTGCGTAAACTTCGAATATTATAATTTATAATAGATATGCAGGTACTGCTTCCATGAATTCTATTGACTGGGCCTGGGTTAAGCTCGATGTCACCACTCAACAAAATTATATAGTTTGAAAATTGTAAAGAGTAAAATACAAACCAATAGCGAGTGGCAACATCTGAGAGCTTTGACTTGGGCTGTAGTTTTATTACGTGTGCTGTAATACCCGTGCTTACAATGCTGTCCACCAAGGAAAAACCCTATCGTAGGTCTTTGGGTAACATAGCAACCACGTGCTACCATAGAAACCAAGATGGCGACCTCCAGTATACAAAATGGACTACGGAAACACGTGTCAACCTAACAACACGCACTGCGCATGCGCACTAACACCACGTATCACTATGGGATGACGTCACAACATGGCCACTCATACGAGTTACCATGACAATACAACATGGCGCCACTGGGTCACGTGACTTGACATCACTTCCGAGGTCTCCCAAACTAGAGGTGAAAACCACATCACATACTACTAATGTATACACAGAACGACACACGTGTGTGAATGGGTTAATCGATATGGCACGAGTTCCAGCGCGAAAGGATAGAACGAGAGGCCGCAGGCCTAGAGTGCCATATCTATTAACCCATTCACACACGCATGTCGTTCTGTGTTTATGACATGCCTTCACATCTATAAAAACATTAGGACACTCGGCAATTCATTTGACAACTATCAACACAAAGAACACATTTTATAGTCAACCAAATATTCGAGGTGTCCCCGTGGGAACCCCTGGAAGTGAAGCAGTGTCTGTTCACTGCGGTAACAGGCTCTGGTTCACTGGTAAAATAGGAACCAGTCATCAATGCTTGGGAGGTGCAAACCCTCTCTAAAATGGGCAACATGGCTTATTAACGCTCACCCCTGGCCTTGAGTTGATACTCATGTTATGGTCATGATTAGCCATTATACAAAAATATGTGACCTTAAACACCAATACAAAAAATAAATATGCGAGGGGTACCCGTATTACTATTTCGTCTCTTGAGCCTACTGGCTCATAGAACACATTGGAACTCGGGGTACGATTTTTAGTTATCACTAGCGATTCATTTGTAATTGCGGTGCCTATTTTGGTGGGCGTCCACCCTAAGCATTTGTTACAGAGTCCTATGTTACCAGTAAAAGAGCTAGTTTACCACAGTAACAATTTATCTCAAAAGTCCGTTGTGGTAATCCCCTGGAGGTGAAGCAGTGCTTACTATGGAATCAAGCCGTGTTTTACTGAAATGGGACCCAATCACCAATGCTTAGGCTAGATGTCCTTTAAAATGAGCAACACAGATATAAACGATTGACTAAACTTGACTTGATCTAAAGGTTGCTGTCGCCTTTAGTCACTGCAGAAATGAGACCTTAAACTCCAATAAATAAATCGAGGCTCCCACCCGCCACTCAGTACCTCATTCATTTCACAAGTCCACCCAAGTGTGAAGATCTTTCTCTTAATTCATATATTTCTCGGGAGGGAATGCCCACCGGGCGCCCAGGTGTATTTCTCGACTGACAGTTGTTTCACTACCCAGAGCGCAAACTGACAACGCCAAAATATGTGCCATTATCATCCGGATAGTATCCAATCGGGCACTATTTCCGATCCCTTCCCAGTACCAGCCCCACCAGTGGTAAATGCGTTATTTTCTAAGTTTTGCAGGCACTTAATCACGGTTGCTCAATGGGGACACGGTGGTGCTATGTATTAAGGTGTACTCGCACGTCGACGGTGCACTTGTCATCAACCAATGCTGAGCCTTCCTGTCTGGAGTTAGTACGCTGAGGAGACTAATGGTTGCTAACCTCTGACCGGTGGTTCTTCCGGGTACTCAGATTTCCTGCACCCATAAATCTGCCAGACACGAGGTGACCTCGGCAGTCGAAAGTGTCGTGAAACCCCAATAAATAAATAAATAGACAGAACGTGATGTGTGTTTGAATCGGTGGGTGTTTTTTCATAACCCATGCATTAAAATTCATTTAAATAAACAAATTTTAATTCCGATGTTTAACCCGGTGAATAGTTTGTTTTGACTGAAGCTGATTAAATGGATCGATAAAAAATCAAAACAACCTTTTCGGAACCAGTGTTTGTTGAAATTCGTATCGCTGTATGCTAACAGTAATGGCCACCAAATGGTTAGGCGTGAATGGGCACCAGCCCATTCACGCCTAACCATTTGGTGGCCATTACTGTTAGTAACAATATAAGAACAAATATGTGCAGATTTTCAAAACAGCTGGGAGAAACGTTTCTAAAAGAAGTTCGAAGCATGTCAAGATGTAATAAGATTTACCGAAATAAAGTTGACTAATTTAGATATAATGGGATCCACAAAACGAGATGGCCGCGGGACTGGGATAATGTTCTGGTTGGAAATGATTGGGTTTTTTTTTTAAATATTATCTCATTTTAGGCTAATTTTTGTGAACCGACTTTATTTTGCTTTGGACGTTTTCATATTCACACTTTGCGATAGACGGCCGATGATTGTACAACGAAATTTGGAAACTTTTCGAAGCGTAACTAAACGGTGCGGTGAAAAAGTTCCGGCTTGTATATCACCCGTTGAATACAGAATCATTTATATCATAGCAGCGATTCCGTGGAATACAAGGGTTTAAAGTTTAATGGATGTGTAATAAATGTCCAGTACCAGTTGTATTAAGTTGACTACATCCATATATTTTCATGAGTACTAAATTTACATTTTTGATAAGTCTTTCACAGCATTTCTTCGATGGTTTTCCTACGGTATGGTGGGGCTTCCCATGGAAGTGTGTTGAATACTAATACTACCAGCGGCAAATAGGATGCCATTTTATTGTCATAAAATTAATGAGCGGTACGCTATTATGCATACTTGTCAATACCAATCAACTGTGAATGAAACCACCATATCGTCCTCTTAATACAACAAGGCACTATCTGGCGTATTGTTGCGCTCAAGAGCCGATATAGTTCTCATTTGTGTCTTTCAAAAATAATTTGCATTTGTCACTTCTATAATGAATTGTATACTTTATTTGTCAGGAACAAGTCCCATGGTTTTCAATATTTAATCGGACTCTCACTTGGTTCCCTCCCTCGCCATTATTTGATGTCTGACAAATACATTATTTCCTTTGTAAGGAATATTATATAATTATTCAATAACTCTTCATGTGCCACTGTTCCCCCCCGGCCCCCGCTTATTGGTGATACTTTCAAAGAAGCAAATTTATTAAGTCTTATTTTGTCTTGTTGTTATCTTGATTGTGCGATTCGAGTACAAAAATAGTAATCTGAAATTATTTGTGCATTCTGCTCTGCAGTTATCGCCATTGAGTTATTGAAAAAACTTTGCATGGTTTCCAGACAATAGGTTCAGTTTATATGTACCTTGACTGCTGTTTTTTTTAAACGTGTACATTTAATTTGCAGTGACAAATTCCCGTTCACATTCAGTCATAGTCACGTTGTCTGTTCCAGAGTTATCCCCCTTGACTTAATCGAAATTTTTTTTATACGCTTGCTGGACAAGAACTCAACGTCGACTTTTCCGATTTCGTTTTTTATAAGGAGTTATGGTAAATCTGGGCGCGTTGATTAGCTGTATTGGCAAGATTGAGCCGTGTATGAATTTGGGGGTGGGGTGGTTAACATCTGATTCAGGATGCGGGCATAGCCACCATTAGCCTTATTCTATTTCATAAAGATATGAGCCCAGAGCAGTGGTGGCGCCAAGGGGTGGGGGTGGGGTCCACAGCCCCCCCCCCCCATCCCCCGTCGGAGAGCCCCCCCCCCCCCCTCCCCCCGTCGGAGATTTTTAGTCAGTCCGTCGGAGAGTCTCGTAAACCCGACTTCACGAGAAATTTCCGACAATCGAATGTAGATATCTATTTTTGTCAGTCTCGAACCCGTGCAGCACGGGAACTTTGATAGAGAGTAGTGATTCTCACGAAATTCCTTAATGTCGTTCGTCAATCTGGCTTTATAGATGAAATATTTCCCAACCTTATTATAATACGTTTACTTTAACCCTTTACCTAAGGTAACGGCCAAAACCGGCCAGCGCTATTCTCAATAATCGCCAATTAATTTTCATTATTTTTTTCATTTTTTGTCTCAAAAACATAGGTTATGAACCCTCGTTGGAACGAGCTCGTTCCAACGAGGGGTCATAACCTATGTTTTTGAGACAAAAAATGAAAAAAATGAGTTATTCAAGAATTATTTGTTCAAGTGTCGTCTGATTTTCAGGTTAGGTAAAGGGTTAAATAATCAACAAACATACTCAATTTGCTTCTATTTTGGTTCTCCAATTTATCAATTTTCACTCATTTTCTTTCGTTTGGGAGATCAAATGTTATAGCCCCCTGTCGAAGAGGTCAGCCATCCCCCCCCCCCCCCCCCCCCCCCCCCCCCCCGTCGAGAAATCCCTGGCGCCACCCCTGGCCCAGAGCAAATGTCACTGACTTCTAATGGCAGTGTCATACTTAAAACTAATATTGTTTGCTTGTTCTGTTCATAACAGGAGAGATTCATTTTTTCAAAGTTGTCTTTGCCGCTACCGGTAATTGGTCGCATAAGAAGTGTTTTCACTCTGATGATCATAATCCTAAACCTGGAACCAATACTATAAACCTTTTACAGTTGTATTTTTCAGAATTTTTTTTTTTTTCTGTTTATGGAAATAACTGAAATGAAACATTAGCTTTTCCAACTGGCAAATTGCCATATCTGTTAAAATGCTAATAATCCATTTCCGTCATTTATATTTACTTGTAGAAAATACAATTCCAGAAAATACATTTGTAAAAGTTTTATAATATTGGCCCCTGCCGTGAAAAAGCTTGAGATTTTACGACTGAAATTCATAATTTCTAATAGTGAATGGGATGTTAATGTATTTAAAAAGATGATACTTTAGAACATTTCTTCATCATCATGTTCTGAAAGTTACAAGCCATCGGCCTTCAGGGTAACATAAAAATATTTTTAATAGAATTTGAGAAACCGCTCATAGTTTAAAATAGTCTCGCATTCACGATACTTATCTCTTCCCATTGCATCACTCATTTCACAAGTGGGTGTGGCCATTTACCAAACAACTGATTGGATTCCTCAACTCACTACTTACTTCATCATGCATGCGAATGCCCACTGGCCATTTAAGTGCAATACTTGACCTCATCTCATCACCTCATTAATTTCACAAGTGTGAGTGCCAGTCAGCTACCCTCGTGTGATACACACACTAATAGTAGGAGATGTATGGATCGGCCCCCATTGGCCGGACCTAGTGGGGGACCCCGCAGGGGTACCGATTAAGGGAGTAGTAGGAGATGTATGGATCGGCCCCCATTGGCCGGACCTAGTGGAGGACCCCACAAGGGGGGCCGATGAAGGGAGTAGTTGATGTATGGATCGGCCCCCATTGGCCGGACCTAGTGGGAGACCCCGCAGGGGGACCGATGAAGAGAGTAGTAGATGTATGGATCCGCCCCCACTGACCGGACCTAGTGGGCTACCCCGCAGGGGGCCGATGAAGGGAGTAGTAGGAGATGAGGAGATCCGGTTGTAGAAACCATGGGTTTTTACGACAATTAGCCTACTAGTCCCAACAGGTCCCAAATAGTCCCCTCTAGACCCCACTAGTTCCCACCAGTCCTCAAATCACCAAAAAACCGGACTATATTTAATATGGCTTTGCTGATCACCGGATGGTGCACACCAAAGGCTTCATCAACCTGACGATGGATAGCCGCTTCTTCCACCATCCCTCCAGCCCACCAATTTTCTGCTTCAGACAAATGTCTTCTCACATTTGCATTTGTCATATTCAATCATTAAATCACAAGGGTTTGTGTTGAAATGAAGACTGAATACCCTACAGATGTCATGTACATATAGACAGTACACGAACACATCATGAAATTCAAGGGGTGCATGCTTTCCATGACTGTCACGAAAAACGTCTGCCTGTCGAGGGAGCTAATGAAAACACTGGGGACCATCTCAATACATTCCTCAATCATATCTACCAAAAATATCACGAATATGTCACAAGCACATTTCACAATGATGTGTCAAATATTTGGTGCTAAGCAAACTTTGAGTAGTATAAATCAATGTTCACAAGAGCGAATTTGTTTCTGTTAACATGAGCACCGGTGGGCGGTACTTCCGCTGGCAATTTTATCCCGAAACGAAATAAAAACGAAACGCGCAACTTACGGAGCCTTTTTCATTTTAATAACATAATAACACAGTATTTCGAGTTATGGATGCTTTATTAACATAAGACAGCGTATGTTTGTTAATTTTTGGTATCTTATGAGGTAAACTTGTTAAGTTACTTAAAAACGTAATAAATAATTACCGGTTTCATTTCACTCTTCACGAGGCGACGAGTGATAAATTTCATAGTATAAATACATTTTAAGGATACAGTCATGTTTTAGAACAATTTCGATCGTTGGTTTCTGATCCTCCGCATCTTAATTTAAGAATGTTTGTATGTAATATTATGTATTATTTGATTGTTTTGTTATGGGTGTAGGCATGAATGTTGGGGTTTCATCTGTTTGATTGATTTCCAACTCCCATATGAGTTTTTTTTTTTATTGTTGACATTTTAGAGTCTCTTTTAGTATTTCTGTTTAGTAGAGATAATTTTTGGTATGCGTGAATTAATCATTCCAGCTGTCGTAAACACTTTACCTACAGTGAAAACTAGAAGTCCTGTCATGAAATGTGCACAAATAGCACGTCGATCTGCGCGTTAATCTACGCATTATGACAATTGTAATGCCATCAAATTCTGTACATATGGCACGTGCACAAGCAATGTTTCAGCCAATGGACCTCCGGGTAACCCGGAGGTCCATTGGCAGAAACATTACCTGTGTTTGCTATGAGTGACCAAGAGAACCTGTCGTGCTTTGGGTGCCATTCGATATAACAATTGCGCGCGTTTCCTACACGCAATTAAGCCTAGATAAGCGCACAGTTCGTGACAGGACTTCTAGTTTTAACTGTAACGTTAGGAGACTCGGATTGGGGTATTCACCTCTAGATTTCCAACAGCACCCCCCCCCCCCCCCCTGCAGGAGAAATTCAAACTACCTCTACATAATTTCCAACAAGTGGGAGATTCCAAAGTTTTCCAACCGCAAGTTTTAACCCATTACCCAACACAGGATATCAAACTTTGCTATTTTTATGATTACTTGTTTTAATTTTTCAAACATTTTCAACAAACTCATGTCACGTAATCCCTCATTAGAATGAGTTCGATGAGGTAGTTCCAATGAGGGGTTCACATGAAATGGTTTTGTTGAAATATTTTACACTTTTTTCAACTGCTGAATTTGTAAAATTTGCGCGAGGATTATTTATTTATTTATTTATTTATTTATTTATTTATTTATTTATTTATTTATTTATTTATTTATTTATTTATTTATTTATTTCTTTATTTATTTATTTATTTATTTATTTGGGCTTAACGACACACGAGGGTCGGACAGTCTTACGGGTGGGGGAAGCCAGAGTACCCGAAGAGAAATGGTTTTGTTGAAATATTTTACACTTTTTTCAACTGCTGAATTTGTAAAATTTGCGCGAGGATTATTTATTTATTTATTTATTTATTTATTTATTTATTTATTTATTTATTTATTTGGGCTTAACGACACACGAGGGTCGGACAGTCTTACGGGTGGGGGAAGCCAGAGTACCCGAAGAGAACGGCGAGCAATTGGCAGACGCCGCAGCGAACTAATTCCGCACAAGCATGGTTAGCATTTATTGAAGTCAAGTGCACCAACGACGTGCAGTACGCCTTAGTACACAGCGTTACCGTGCCCCCCCCCCCCCTCCACCTTGGGCAATCGGGATTATGTGTCTCGGTCTAATCTATCCGAGGCACTTGGTAGTCACAAATTCCAACTACAAATCAATATTAGGGGGGGGGGGGTACTACTTTTCAATCAAAATCTGGAGGACTTTCATTACTTTTCAGTCTAAAAAACTCCACATTTTAGCACAATTCTTGACATCTGAAATTTCCAATGTCTTTCAATTCAGGACTTCAGATTTCCAAGTATTGTAAATTTCAAAATTGGTTGGAAGGGTGAGAAACCCTCTCTCCGTGGCAACGTCAATAGACGGATCCCTTTAGCCTGTCCATTCACACAAACCGCCATTCATTTTTATTCAATTTTTTCCTCAAAACATACCTTTAGACTACTTGAAACGAACTCGAGATCGTTTCCGATGAGGTGTCATGAGATATGTTTTTGTGGAAAAGATGGAACACTTTTAGTTATTCATGGAAACTGCACAGAGCCAGAGGATGTGCGACGGGTACCTCCTCACAAAAATAGATATTTAATAATTTTGTTTGCAAATGTCGTCTGCTGTTCATGTTAAGTAAAGGGTTAACGGATTGAGCATCTACACTCGGCACTCCCATTCCTTCTTTACATGAGTGGCAACTAGTATTCCAATACGACGGGTAACTTATATTGCTGGTTCTCGCTCGGGGATCGTGGGAGGGGGGGGGGGGGGTCAGACTTTGGAGTCAAAACTTTGAGGGACCCAGGCCTGACCCAAGAATCCTGGACTCCTGGGCCAACCCCGGCCCCCAAAGTTCCGGGCCTCGGGGTTACTACCCTGGGCCTACCACCCTCTCCCCGGCCCTTAAAACTGAGGGAAAAATAATAAAATTTAGTTGACGCCTTTTGTTAGGTAGTCCTAGAATGACAATTATACATTATCTGAAAATAAGAAGTAGTAGAATGGCCATCACACTTAACCGTAACATCGTGTAGTAATGCAATATGTTTTATTGTAAGCAAAAGAATAGATTATGTGAACAATAATTAACCCTTTGAACTCTAGTGGTATATTCCATGCCAGTTCAATGGCAGCCTTTAGAAGAGTCCATATTCATTATTTGGGGTAGACCAATCAATATTTTCAACGTGCAGCCTCGGGGCTGCACGTTGAAAATATTGATTGGTCTACCCCACACATTTACTGAACAGCCATTATATGTAATGACGTATCATGTTGCTGACCGGAAAAACGGCCGAGAGGGTTCAAAGGGTTAATAACTACGCCATTCTGGAAACCTTAAGCATTTTTTACGTTTATTGCCACAAATCGTAATATTTTCTCGGCATTTTCAACATTATTCTTTCGTTATCGGCCCATTATACCAAGACTTTGCGGTGACCGGTGATGATATTAAGTCTACAGAGTATTGTAACAGAATTAATATTGACTGTCCTAAAATATTTAGGTACATGTTTTTATGGTGAAATTGTAATGAAACATGAACTATTATGCTCATATCACTGCCTGGTTTACAGGATAAACTATTGAGTACAGAGACGTAGTTAGATTGTCTTCGTCTTCAATGTGGAAGGGTGATTAGTTAGATTTCTAGCCATGGTTCGGGCCCCAGTACAAAATACCGTCAACATGTCAGTAGTACAGTTGGGTCTGGATGGGCCTGTTCTGACGGAGGGGGTGTCGGAGGGAGTGGAGGGGTGGATGACGTAATGTAATTAAAATGTTACGTAAGGTAATTAACATGACGTCACGTAATTAATGAATATTTTTTTAAATCACTTTAATTAATAACTGTTGTGTAATTAATTTTAATTAATGACTGTTGCAAAATTAATGTAATTAATGTAATTAATGAGTAATGAGTGTAATTAGGGTTGATTATAATAATTAGTATATTAATAAATGAATTAGTAATGTTTACGTTGATTAGTACATATTTTTTTAAAGCCACAAGTTGGGATAGATATTATTAGATAAAAAATTATATGTTTAAAAATAATATTGATGTTCATATATTTCGCCGACCGTTGGACATATATATGAATGCTATCAGCTGACTATGAACTGGAAACGTGCTAAGATTCAAATTTACAAATTCATTGATTTTTAACAGTTCGATTTCTGCATTTTGACTGGATCTCTAAAAATCAATTTGAATCTCAGAGTCTGGAAGAAGGATGCGTGTTGATCCACAATTTTGAAGAGGTTTTTATGAGCCTATAACTTTGGAACAATAGGGATTAGTTATTAAAATTAATAAGGTGACAGATTAGTCTCTTACAATTTCAATAGCACTTAAATTTGAAGCGTCAGTCTAACGATATTTATGACAGAATTATGTCCAGTCGTTAAAATGTTACAATGGATTTTATTACCCCCCACATGTGTTACTCACGTGCCGTAGTTCGTGTTGAAAAAAAAAATCATTTTAACGAGATTTCATTGGTTTTTAATTACACCCATAAACACAGACACAATGCAGTGTTTTCCTTAGCACGTGTCCAGTTCATAGTCAGCTGATAGCATTCATATATATGTCCAACGGTCGGCAAAATATACGAACGTCAATATTATTTTTAAATATATAATTTTTTATCTAATAATATCTATCCCAACTTATGGCTTTAAAAAATATGTACTAATCAACGTAAACATTATTAATTCATTTATTAATATACTAATTATTATAATCAACCCTAATTACACTCATTACTCATTAATTACATTAATTTTGCAACAGTCATTACGCAACAGTTATTAATTAAAGTGACTAAAAAAATATTCATTAATTACGTGACGTCATGTTAATTACCTTACATAACATTCTAATTACATTACGTCATCCACCCCCTCCGACACCCCCTCCGTCAGAACAGGCCCATCCGGACCCAACTGTACTACTCATGTCCTGAGGGTCGCACACCCGTGTTGGTGAGATTTCGACTAGGGGCATCTCCCTCTCGTTAGTGGGGTAGCCGGCGGGGGTGGGGGATGTTTTCTCGAGGAAAAGTTTTAAAATTTGAACCTCTAAAGGCCATTCAAGGGGATTCTAAAGTCATGGCTGCCAGCTTGGAAGCCAGAAACACAGAAAAATGTGAACATTTCATTGAACAATAACTTGGCAACGAAACAGCCTTGCCCTTGGATACCAGGATTGGGGGGGGGGGGTGGTCATGCCACATAGAACATGATGGGACCTGCAAAATATGCATTTAACAAATTTACGAGTCATTTGGAGACATTAGAAAATGTGTACTGTCAAAAAGTCGGAAATGGCGTGGTCAGGTTTTCAAAAAATAGCGAGACGCCTCACCTTAAAATGAACAACCAATGTGAGCTATCAGTAATGTACTGCAGCAGTTGAGTCTTAATTTTGAATAAAACACATCGACGATAGGACTAAGCACGTTGTCAACCTGGGTCGTTTCAGTCTCAAAAGGGTCTGCCATGTTTACGGTGGGAAATTCAAAACACTGAAGGTTGTGGGAAACATTGCGACAAAAGATCTCGCCATATGTCCCGTAAATTCTCATGACAATGCCACTGCTGAAATTCTGATTGTCGATATATCTCAAGGGAAGCAGCCTAATAGAGGCAAATTGCACTGATTGTCTGTTTTGTGTAAATATTCTTCCCTCACCAACTGAAGCAATCAATTTGTTTACATGGATCGACCTTGCCATTAGTTTGTATTCATGCGCCAAAATTACCAATAGAGAACAAAAATTTCAGTTTCCTTTAATTAACAAAACTGTGACATATAGTGGAATTAAAAACCCATGTTGTATTCTTTCGTTGTTGAAATATTCGTAAACTGGTTGCTTTTTCACTTCTTTTAATCGCAAATCGGGGGAACTATTGATCGTCATGTAATATTGATGGTTAACTCTATTGGTCTCTTATTCGGTCTGGGTTCGGTGGGTTCCCGGAATAATGCTCCTAATTTTGCGATCTGGCAGGATCTGGTGTGATTTACATTGCGAATCATTGTAAACGATGTATTTCATTATATTTGTTTGCAGTTCACAAAGATAATCGATAATTTCGAATAATCTGTGGGCTATTAGACTCATGCCTGCAAGTATTTGTTGATCGAAGTTGTTGTCACCGGAAAGTCACATACGTTGGTAAGTCGCTTGTTGAAAGCGGTGCTACTAAATAACGAAAACAAACGAACCTAAACGAACACAAACGAAAACAAGTAAAAAATGGCAAAATATAGGCTGTTTAAAGGGGTAGAGGATGTGTGTACGGGTATGTTTTACTCGTGTGTGAAATTTTAACCCCTTTTGATGAGTATTGTGGTCATTAAGAGGATTTAAAATGCAGAACTTGTGTTCGTTAAGTAGTAGTAGTTGATCTGCCCTACGAAATAACGAAAACAAGAAACGACAGTGGATAATTAATTAGCTGTCAATATTGAATCGGATTAGCGCTTGCACAAATGACTGGTTGAAATTTGGTCTCTTTTATATTTTATATATTTTTTATTATTATTATTATTATTATTATTATTTAACTGAGATCTATTTTAATTTTCTTTCTTGCCTATCTGCAGTGTTGGATGTTTTATTGTTTGTCAAACAACTCTACTGATGTTCAACATAGTTGTTTTTTGTAATAAACGACGCACTTTTGATTTTTTTATTTTCATGTTTTTATAACGGTAATGTAGGATCGTTTGAAGAAAACTCTTGATATTGGCTTGCATATTTGATAACCGTTTTCTTTTGAACAAAAGCTTGGTTGTTCTGGCAGTAATAATTTTCAAACTCATGTGCATACCCATCAGTATATAACATGGCTCCTTTTCCCAGCTTTTCAGTCAAGCATTAATATACCCACCTCTCCAAGCGAACACGGAGCAGAACTCTTGTAGTTATGCAAAATTCCTAGCCATCTTCCAGTTCGAGGTTCTCGGGGATCTTGTTAAACTTGTGATGACATGTCGGTCCAAGGCCCGGTTAAATTGGTGATGGGAATTGTCATAGAGGTAGGAATAAATATAAAATATATAAAAAATATAAGAGACAAAATTTCAAACCAGTCATTTATGCAAGCGCTAATCCGATTCAATATTGACAGTTAATTAATTATCCACTGTCGTGTCTCGTTTTCGTTATTTAGTAGGGCAGATCAACTGCGACTAATTAACGACCACAAGTTCTGCGCCACACAACACATTTTAAATCCTCTTAATGACCAAAATACTCATCAAAAGTGAATAAAATTTCGCACATGAGTAAAACACACCCGTATACATATCCTCTATCCATTTTAAACTTTTATTAGCCTATATTTTGCCATTTTTACTGTTTTCGTTTGTGTTCGTTTATGTTCGTTTGTTTTTGTTATTTCGTAGCACCCATCAAAGTGCGAAAAATAATATTTTTTTCTTTCTATCCACCCCACCTCCTAATCACAAATTAAAATATGACAGAAGTGTGAACATGAAATTTTTCTCTAGGAAATTATTTTATCAGTCGTTGCATAGAAATTCTTAACGAAAGTGAAGTATGGCACAAGGCACAATCGAGCTTCAAATTTTTGAGTGCTTTGCTTTATCGAAATATTGGCTGATAAATCCTCATTTTCACAAAATATCTCTGCACAAAGTTACAAATAGGGCCTCTAAATAATCAAAAATCCAGAAAACGGAATTAAAAAACAGTAATTAGATAACCAAAATACCAAGAAGATTATATACGAATTCATTGTCAATGGCTCGGCCACTCTGAGTAGCACGAGAGTCTAAGAGATCCACACACACACAAAAAATAAATTTATGTAATCTTCACAAGACATTATACATTCCATAAATCAGGCAAAGTATGTCCGTCCATCTGTCCGTTGGTTTACTTTTTGCATTACACTCTTACTTGCCTCATAATAGTGATGGCTGAAAAATGGTGAGGTCTTGCACATTTGATAAAAGTTATTGAAAATTAATAATAGTGATGGCATTTTCACCTTTGGGTTCTTTTAAATAATAGTGGGGACTGAATTTTTTCTTCAAATTTTCATGTATAATAGTAATTCAGCACTATTATTCAACAAGGTCAAGGTATTCTAAAATTCTTACTAATAACACAGGATGGATGGATTCACAGTATTAGGAAAAAGGTTAAAAGAAGTAAATTCTAGCAAACTTTTTTCATATATTCCCGTGTGTTCTTTTAACCTTGTGGCCATGGGTAAAACACAGCTTTTTAAATGTATTAACATGACTGGATATGAAAAGCACTGTATCTAACCTACACGTACAGTTCAGGGTTTGATCCAGGTAAATTGGGAAAGGGGCCTTTTTCATGGTCTTGCGGAAATTATTCATTTAGCCATCAAGACATAAACCCAGCTGGATATTAGAAATTTTATTGCATGTACCCCATTGGCAGTGAGGCCTCAATTTGGCTACAGAATGTGGCCACACGAAGCTCTGATGTAGTGGGCATATTCAAAGCAGCACCATTCCCCAACATATAATTGAAAGGTTTTCTTTTTTTTATTTTCTGAACCTCAACCAACCCCTCATGTGAACAAGCTTTGTTTGGAATGGTAAGGATTGCTTATGGGAGGGAAACGAAAGGTGGCACTTCTGTGATGTTTTCTCGTATCACACAATATGACATTTTCTGCCTTAAAAAACAGATCTCATAACCTCCCGTTGGAATGGCTCCAGTAAGCTCATCAGTTACCGTTGAAGATCATAATCACTTGCTATGTTTGTGTTGCAAAATTTGTACAAATAATGAAATCTGAATGGTCATTTATCTGTGCAACAATAGTGATTTGATCAGTGTGTTAGATAAATACTTGAAAGAAAGTTGTCATAAATATTGTCTTCCAGTTATATAAAATACAAGTACATAGTGATAAAGAGGTAAGAGATTGTCATTTCATGGGACTCTTCAACATCTTGAATGGGTGCTTTGGGGAAACAAAATGTTTTCATGAACACATACTATCAAGCAAATGGTTGAGAAGAATGCATAACTGTATCATACCACTAGGGTGTGGGTGGTACTAGTCTACAGGTCACAGACTGAATCAGAATAATATAGTCTGTCAGCACTAAAACCTGAACTCACTGTTTACAATATTTATTGCACAGATTTCACAGTGTACATACTAGTAAGAGGGCACAAGAATCAAGAGGACAAAAATACTGAATACAGGTGGAAATTGAAGGTGGCTTGGGAATGCTGCATGATTCCAGTCCAACCTGGAAATATGTCACTGTTAAATGGGTCTCTATTGTGGATGGGAATGGGATGTGAGCCAGCAGCAAATGCCGAGTTGGTCTATTACTGTTGCAGGCAGTATTAATGTGTACCAGTTTTCCCTGTACAAATTTTTCAGGGGACTATTAAAATAGCCGGTGTCCGTCCGTTCGTGTATCCGTTCCACTGTGGTTCCCCTATGATAACTTTAGTTATAGTTGACCAAATCAAATGAAATTTGGTATGCAGGTGTATCAATATAAAATACAGGTCCAGTTCGAATCGTGCAGTCCGCCAATTTTTGCCAGAGTTATGTCCCTTTTTCAATTTTGGAAAATTCAATTTTTATGGGGGGGGGGGGGTGGTCACGCAATCTTTTATTTTCTATTATTGGGATTTGATGATACACTTTGAACAGGGTCATCTCATGTCAAGACAGTTTTACTTGTGGAAGAGGGCAGAACAGATATATCACTTGTATGGCTAATATTTGCAGGGGAGGTAAACTAGATTACTGATTAGTGTGGTGTGCCATACTTTTGAACTATAAAAAGTTCCCTGTGAAAACATGGCTGGACCTGTGCATGCAGTGGTCCTTCAAAAATTTAAATTAACATACAATTGGATTTATTTTTTAAAAAGTTATGACTCAACTGTTGTTCTCTAGTGCATATAGAAAACATATCCTTCAATGTGAGATTCATGTTTTAAGTTTTGGTGGCAGGAAGTTGACCGTGAGTTCTGGATTTTCTAAAGCATTTTTGTGGTGAGTAAATTCTTCTTTTTTTCAATTTTTATCACATTTTTGAAATCTATTAGGTAGGAAGCAATCATTCATGTATTAAATAACCATTACTATTGAAAAGTAATGAAAAAACATCATGTTTTCCACCTGTCCACTCAAACTACAATCTTCAGTTTAGAATCACCTTAATACTGGAGGCGAACGCGACCGCGACTCCGACCGCGAAGGTCGCATTTGTTTTATTAACACCAATTTTTATGGAGTCGTTTATACTAAAGGCGAACGCGAACGCGGATCTTATTTTGTTCGCGAATTTTTGGGAATTGTTCGCGCGAACAATTCTATTCAGCCAATCAGATGGCGAAGTCAAAGGGCATACTGTGACCTATCCGGAGGATTGTTTATTAACACCGCGAATTTCCGCGAAAATCACCGCTTTCTGTATGAACGATAATTCGCGTGGAAAGTCGCGCGGAAATTCGCAGTGGTCGCGTTCGCCTCCATTAAAAAATTGCCTTTGCTCTGGCTTAATTCTAGTCATTCTATCCACAAGAAAATGTATTTCCCCAGGTTGGTCAGTGAGTTACACTGACCAGGCTACACAAGGACTACAGTTGGAAGGAGTAAGCTCTGGCTGAAGAACTGTCTGTCGATTGTACTTGTGTAGCATGATCATTGTAAGGGAAACGGGACGATGAATTCAAAAAAACCGGACCGGTTACAGAAATGAATCGGAATTTCGGAAAAGCTTTTCAGCAGAATGGAAAAGTCGGAGAATTTAATCGAAAATTGGAAAATCACGTTGGCTCTGTCCATTCCAACTTCAGTCGCCAACCAATTAAAATGTTGGAATACGGAAATTGAACGGAATCCGGAGTCGGAGCACACCAGTAGTATGTCACGTACTCGGACAGTTAACATTTGGATGATCTCGGCGGCCATGTTGTGACGTCACACCCATAGCGATACGTGGTGTCAGTATCTTGGTTTCTATAGTAGCACGTGGTTGCTATGTTACCCAAAGCACTCTACTAGGACGAGGATATATTCGGAGGTTGTGTTCAATCCAATCGGGGTAAATCTAATTACCCAACTAGACCCGCCGTTCACTCCAAATCACCAAAAACTGTCTAAAATCATCGCAACGGACTTGGCGAAGCCCCATTTAGGAGTAACACGTGATGATATAAGGCGCGCTCTATTAAACTGCGGTAGTTTGCTGGTTCGGATTTTCCGCAAATCCTCGGTTACAATTACCACAAACAACCCCTAACAGTTTATTTGGCTCGGGGTTTCCCCAGATCCTCGGTTTCTACCTGTTATTCGAATGCCTTTGGAATCCCGTGCTTCTGCCTATCCTAGTCTATCCCATAGCTTATTCTCTCCATTCCTTGGCCTGTCCTGTCTATGTTATTACATCCCCGACCTCCCTATAATTATTCTGACTTCCCTAGATGTGTTTGTGTGCCAGTGCACAATGGGTACACATCACTTGCAGTACATACAGTACGTGGAGAGTGGATTGTAACTAAAACACCCGCGGAATGGAGTTATAACCCAAGCTATAACTTTCAAATGTTGTACATATCGACAAAAAAACACAAGCAATGTTTCAGCCAATGGACCTCCGGGTTAAACCCGGAGGTCCATTGGCTGAAACTTTGCTTGTCCTGGTTATGCTTTGCAACAAATTTGCAATTATTGGTTTGGTGGAATCTCCACTCTGCGGCCGTTTTAGTGATAATACACTCTCCACGTACTGTATGCACATGCAGGTATCTGAGGATACTTATGAAATGGTAATGTATCATTTGAGGAGCCTTTTGAGGATACATTTTGAGGATACTATTTGGGGATACATTTTGGAGAAACCTTTTGGAGAATATCTATCTGAAGAGTGTTATAGCTCCTAACCCTATTTAGCACCCCCCCCCCCCCACCCCACACACACACCCCTCATAACTCCAAGGCCACTACTTGTCCATAGTCAAGTCCATCTGTCCTATGGTCAGCCGGTTTTGAATTCACCCTAAGTATGGTGTTCTACCACCCTTGCAGTCTTGTACCATTACTGCCTTATGCTATTACTATTGGCTACCACGATTCAGTCCTGTGTCTCGCCATTACTGACTTATGACATTGCTACGTTTATTAGTACAATACTGTCGGTAAGGGTCCCAGTTAGTCACTACCAAAGTTGTCTTCCACTACTAGAAGCAGTCGAATACCGCTTTCTTGTTAGAACAACTTTTTCATACCTATTCCAAGTTCCCGTAATAAAGCAGTTACCAAAAAAATCTTTGCTCGAACGGCTCGAATTCCATCGAGCAAATGAGCTATCGAGCAATTTCCGAACGAGTGGCTTCACATACTGCTCTGCGACTCTATGACTCATCTCAGTATTTGAGGATACCTACAACATGGCTCCTATATAGCTCCTATGTGGCTCCAAGCTCCTATATGGCCCCTAACTGATATACAGCTCCTGGCGTCTAGACCATCAGTCACCTTCATAGGCCACCACTTGTCCATAGACAGTATCATCTGTCGTGTGATCAGCTTCCATTGTATTCACCATTACTATGGTGTTGTATCAGCCTTGCAGTCTTTCCCCATTACTGCATTGTACCATTACTATTGGATAGCACTGTTCTGTCCCATGCTAGAGTATCTCAACCATTACTAACTTGTGGCACTACTACGGCCATTAGTACATTGATGCCGCTAAGGGTCATGTTCGTATCACTATCATTAAGCAATGGGCACAGGAGATATTATTTTTCGCTGTATAGCCGCGATCGAATCGTCGGCGAAATTTTACGTCCGATCATTAGAGGACACACGCTGCGATTTTTCTCGAGACAGTAGGCCACGATCCTGCAAATCTGTCGATCATGTGACCTGTGGCAGGTCACATGATCGACAGATTTGCAAAATCGTGACGATCCGTCTCGAGAAAAATCGCATCGTCACCTGTCCAATATGGCGCCGTACAATAATTCTTCTGACATGTGACATAATTTCAAATGCTGATTGGTTTCTAGGAATTGTTCCGTTCGAATATGTTCGCCAAAGTGGGCACACGAGCGATTTTATTGGCGATTTTTCGCGGCGATAATAAAATCGGGCCAAAATATCAAACATGCTTGATCGGTGCGATCGATCGCGTGAACCGGACCTCGTGGTCAGTCACCGTACTGGGGCGTCGAGCGAAATTTAAAAGCGATGTCAAAATGGCGCTTTCCTGCGAAACATAAATCACTCGTGTGCGCCTTGCGTTACACTACTGCTTTCTTGAACGACTTATCGGGCAAATGCGCTATCGAGTAATAACTTGAACGAGTGACTCCACATACGCCTCTTCGACTCATTTAGGAAACAAGGATTGAGGTTAAAACTAGAAGTGCTGTCGTGAAATGCGCGCAAATAGCGTGTCGATCTGCGCATTAATCCACGCGTTACAACCATAGTAAGGCTGTCATATGGTCTGCGTACAAGCAATGTTTCAGCCAATGGACCTCCGGATAACCCCGAGGTCCATTGACAGAAACATTGCTTGTGCTTGCTATGCGTAACCTCAAGAATCTGCCGTGCTTTGGATGCCATTCGACATGGAAATTGCGCGCAATTCCTACGCGCAATTAAGCCTAGATAAGCGCACAGTTCGTGACAGGACTTCTAGATTTAACTGTGTATTGCCTAAAAGAGATTCTGTAAGTGGGCTGCCGAGAAAAGGGGTTGAGAATTTCATCAAGTGAACTATCTTGCAGTAACGGGAAAAGGCATTGCTCGAACGACTCGAATCTCTAATCGAGCAAATGAGCTACAAGGCGATTGCTCGAACAAGTAACTCCAAGTGCAACAGTTTGGCTCATCTTGTAAAAATGGGCTGCCGGAAGTGCAGCTCTGCTACAAATGGGATCCTGGTTCCGATGAGAGGTAGTATGCTATGTTCTGCAATCTGAAAATGAAAGTCGGAAGTTCAATGTTTTGTGTTGACCGTGGGGAAGTTATAGCAGAACAATACAAGGTTATAGCTGAAAAAAGAAAAACACAAAAACTCAAGAACACAATGAAAACCACTTTAAGTCTGCGAGTGCGTGTGTAGCTACTGGAAGACATACCTGATAGAAATGACATTTAGAAACAAAATAAAAACTTTAGAACCCTCAATGAAAATAACCTTAAGTCTGCGTGTACGTGTGCAGCTATTCAAGCTGGAATTGATATATTCCTAATCAATACTTATATCTGTAACAATTTGTGTTTGCATTCAATTCTCTCCTCCTAATTTTACTGAAAACGTATTTTTATTGAACCGGTAATGTCATGTCAGTGCGTTCACTGCAAGCTAATAACATTTTCTCTTTTGTTTTCAAATGTCAATTAACATCGCAAAAAACTCTTTTCAAACTTGTGGGTTCGTTATTTTTAAAATTGAACAACAAGATGTAGATGTTTTAGTTTTTCAGACTTCTTTGTGAGTTAACACTTTGTCTAATATTTAGTTCAAATCATTTTTGACACCATACAACACAGTCGCCGTAAACTGATCGCAATCCACGCGTGGGGCAGTGATGTCCATGCAGGCTTTTACCGGGTTATAACAATCATCTTCATCAAAATTTTAATTAATGAAGCACGTACCCGGTGCTTCATTAATTAATTTGTTGATGGTTATTCCTATAATTAGTGATTGGAATCTAATCTTATTGCGTTCAGATTCTCGTCAGATCACCGAAGTTAAGCAACGTCGAGCCCGGTTAGTCCTTGAATGGGTGGTCGTCTGAGCGAGCGATTTGGACTCCCGCGTTGTGTCCTTGGGCAAGGCACTTAACCCCAAATGTCCACATGGGGGCACGATGACGCCTTGTACTAAGGCGTACTGCATGTCTACGGTGCGCGTGTCTTCAACCAGTCTTACTCTGGCTGTGCTACAGCGCAGAGTTACGATGTTAGGGTGCTGGCAGTTGCTCGCCGTTGCTCGGTGGTTCTCTCCGGGTACTCCAGATTCATCGACACGATATGACCTTGCCAGTTAAAGTGTCGTAAAACCTCAATAAATAAATAAATTTTATAGCGTCCTTAGACATATTGCCCACCTGTGCGAAAAGTAATCAGTCCACGGTGGCCGTACTATATTTAATGACTCTCGTTTCGGCCCGGTGGGAAATTTTTGTTAAATATGGAACATGAATATGCATTTTTCATAATATAGAGGTGCATTGGTCACAAACGGAGCTTTGTTTATTGTATTCCTAACATGTCAATTAAGGGATTCCGATGGATCATTGGTTATAGCATTAATCTTCAAACCGAAAGGTCGACGGTTCGCTCCAGACCATTGGTAACTGCGTTGTGTCCTTCGACAAGGCGCTTAATCCCGATTAGTCTGACAGTTGCTCGCCGCTGCCTGGTGGTTCTCTTCGGGTATTCCGGCTTCCCCCACCCTTAAAATTGTCCGATGCGATGAGACTCTGGCTGCTGAGTGTGTCGTTGAAAACTTAAAAAAAAACGGTTCTCGTCAGATAATCCTCGAAGTTAAACGATGTCGAGCCCGGTTAGTCCTTGGATGGGTGACCGTTTGAGCGATCGATTCGGACTCTCGCGTTGTGTCCTTGGGCAAGGCACTTAACCCCGATTGTTTACATGGGGGCACGAGGGCGCCGTGTACTAAAGCGTGCTGCACGTCGATGGTGCAATGTCTTCAACCAATCTAACCCTGTCTGTGCTGCAGTGCGGAGTCACGATGTTGGGAAGCTGGCAGCTGCTCGTCGTTGCTCGGTGGTTCTCTCCGGGGACGCCGGCATCCTCCACCTGTAAAAACTGTCACGGTCATGATTAGCGATTGTGCATAAGTAAGTGGCCTTAAACACCAATAAATAAATAAATAAATAAATAAATATAAATAAAAACTTTAAAAAAAACAAACAAATAGACCACGCCACTAAAGCCATCGTGTGGGTTCCCTTCTTTGACCCCCCCCCCCCCCTCCCCCGTTTGAAATGCTTTCTATGTCCCTGGCGAGAAAATTCGACGACAATTTTAATATTGCCAAGGAATGGGAGGCTAAAAATACCACCAAAAATGCATGTCAACTAATTCTAAGTACGTGGAGAGTGGAGTGTGACTCAATAACCCGTGGAGAGGAGGTATAATCCAAAGCATCACTTTCATATTATGCACACACAGTACGTGGAGAGTGTATTATCACCAAATCACCCGCAGAGTGGAGATTCCGCCCGAGGAATATTTACAAATTTGTTGCAAAGCATAACCAGCACCAGCAAAGTTTCAGCCAATGGACCTCCGGTTTGAACCCGGAGGTCCATTGGCTGAAACATTGCTTGTGTTTTTGTCCATATGTACAAATTTTGAAAGTAATAGCTTGGGTGATAACTCCACTCTTCGGGTGATTTAGTTACAATCCACTCTCCACGTACTGTATGGACAAAACACGAGCAATGTTTCAGCTAATGGAACTCCGGGTTTAACCCAGAGGTCCATTGGATGGAACTTTGCTTGTGGTTGTTATGCTTTGCAATAAATTTGCAATTATTGCTTGGGTGGAATCTTCACTCCTCAGATGATTTAGGGATAAGACACTCATGTACAACTATTTCTATCCACCTTGATGCGCATGAGCAAAAACTAAGTTAAATTCTGTTTCCAATTTACTATAGCGGTCAATGGGAGAAAAACGTAAAACGTCCTTTTTCATTCAAAATTGTTTTTCTATCAAATGTCCGTCCATATAGTCAAATAGTTTAGAATATACGCTTTAAAATAATGTTAAATTCTTATTGGTAGACAAAGTTCTTCATATTTCCATTTTTGTTTAAAGTTTCTAATTTTATCTGTGTGTATTTCCTTATAAATTAATTTTAAAAAAGGCTGACTGGAGTAGCTTTAAACTTAAAAAAAGGATATTAACTTCATATAGCATGATTTGTGCGTTCATCATTCCGAAGAAAACAATCTTCAAATTATTTGATGGTTATATGGGTTAGTTTTAATATTTCCATTTTACTTTGAAAAATAGTGATTTTTAAAGTTGTGCGATCTCTCCTCTACTAACTGTCTTCACCCACTAGAAAGCGACGTCATTTCTATGGCCTAGAAAATAGAGGTGTTTAGTTTTGCATCCCCCACAAAAACTAAACAACTCGATTTCAATGTGATTTTGACGATTCAGAATAAATAACCCGTTAACCTTTTGGAAGGTAAAGTTTTGAACAATTTGATGGATATGAAGTTGACAGCTAATTGGAAAGCCCTTTGGTGTTGGTGTATGTGTGTTTTATCAACAATTACTCGGTGTCATGCTCCAATGAGGGCTCAAAGCTATGTTTCTCGTGCAAAAAAATGAACATTTTTAGTTTTACCAATTTTTAGCAACTGTGGTCTGTTGCTTAGGTTAGATAATGAATTTTAATAACAGACAATTTGGTCTCCTAGCGGACAAAATAATCTCGAGTCTTGGCAACAGTAACCCCATACATGACCTAAATAACTATTTTCTAACTTACATGACATGAGGCAGTCCCTTCGCGCCCCCTACCCTACACACATATACAGTTAATACTAGAAGCCCTGTCACGAACTGTGAGCTTATCTAGGCTTAATTACGCGTAGGAATTGCGCGTAATTGCCATATCGAATGACATCCAAAACACGGCAGGTTCTCCTGGTTACTCAGAGCAAACATAGGCAAAGTTTCTGCCAATGGACCTCCGGGTTGCCCGGAGGTCCATTGGATGAAACATTGCTTGTGCACACGCCATATGTACGGAAAGTGATAGCCATACTATGGGCATAACGCGTTGATTAGCGCGCATATCAACGTGCTATTTGTGCGCATTTCATGACAGGACTTCTAGTTTTAACTACACATGTACATATACTTTAAGACTTCTGTGTTTCTCGGCGGGTGTTTTTTTTAAATATTTACTTACTTATTTTGTATTTCATGTTAAAGGGTTTAAATTTTACAAATTAAAATATTTCGCACCAATTGTAGTCATTATTTTTTTTTCTCTTGTTTAGTCTGGTTTAGTTCGTAAACCCGAACATACTCGTACTCAGAATCACAACAAGTCGCCAATTGTTCATATCCACATATCGTTTTCATATATCTTTTTATTTGTATGTGTTCAGGACGACTGGAAAATAAGTACTTCATTGCAGTCCCACGGTGAGGTATGAAGCGTTTTAATTAGTCCGACAGAACAAGAAAGAATTCGGCCCCAGTAGCGTGAACAGTCACAAGTGACAAAAATAGGGGGGGGGGGGGGGGGGGGGCAACTCAATATTTTTACTCGAAACAAATAGTTCAGTATGCTCAACGTACTGTGCACCCAATGTGTCCTCAGAGATTTAACATTCTATCTTTATTGTTTTCAATTTATGGTTTATGATCTTTTCATCTGAATGATCTCGAGTTCATTCCAATGAAGAGTCGCAAGTTGTGACGTGTTAGAAAAGAATGAAAAAAACCCTCGACTATGGGCGGGTAGGGCGGGGGGGGGGGGGGCTGCCCACAATCCTCAATATCGGTTTTTAGGTTGAGAACAATCCGACCAATGTTGCAATAAGAACACCACTCGAAACATTCCAGAAAGGAAACCAGTCTATGTTCATATTTTGGTTTGTTTGTTAATTGTTGTTTACGACACTTTCAAAAAGCAGGGTCACATCATGTCGGATGGTTTTACGTGTGGATGAAGCCGGGGTACTAGCAGTAAACATCGAACAATGGTGAAGAACCGTCGGATTCCCCAACTCACTAACCCAGTGCAAGCAGAGTTATGAAAGGCTGAATGGAAGTAAACCATTGACATACAGTACGCCTTAGTTCGTAGAATATGAGTTAACCCTTTATCTAACGAATCGGCCGAGTCCGCTCGCGTAATATGCAAATTCAGCAATTGAAAAAATATTAATTTTCAGACATTTACAACAAAACTATATCATGTGACACCTCATTGGAACGAGCTAGCCGAGCTCGTTCCAATGAGGGGTCGCATGTTATGGTTTTGTTGAAACATTTGGAAAAGTTTGAAACATAATATTTAAAATCATAAGTTTTGATGTCGTCTGCGTGGGTAAAGGATTAAGACGGGAGTTTACAACGCATCATAAATTGAAATGTGACACTCAAGAGTATTGATATTATATTTATCGTCTGCAGCCCCCTCCCGTTGTTTATGCGCAAACACAATCAAACCATTCGGCTGGTTTTTTGCTGCGTCTTGCAGTTCTGGTTTTCGGTACCCGATCCGGGAAACAAAAACAATCCAACAAATGAGTCGTCCAACTTTACCAGTCTCTTCACAAGTACATTCAACAACTGTTTCGTCATCGTGCCCCCACATGGGCAATGGGGTGAAGTGTCTTGCCCAAGAACGCAACGCGGTTGCCGAAGGAGGGATTCGAACCGAGGACCTCTCGGCTTGCAGTCTGCACCTCTACCTACTGTGCCACCGCGCTCCCCGTTAATGTGCTATACAAGCAAAGAGACATTTAGCTTGAAAATATGTGACATGTTATTTTTGAAATAAATCTAAAAAAAGTGTTATAATCTTTCATTTTTGGTGTTAAAAGTGGCGACGAAATTGTTCATAAATACGGATGGACCACAAAATTGTCACAAATTATTATTTTGTTTAGATTTTTGACGACATTGAAAATAACCTGTCACCTATTTTCAAGCTAAATATCTCATTACTTATATAACACCTTTAGGAAAACAACATCCATAACAAAATCTCAAATGACTGATAATACAGCTCGGCTATATTATTATGTTATTTTTAAGTAGACCATGCCTCCGTGACATTGATGCAATGTATTGACAACAACCATTCGAAAGTGTGGATTGGCTACAGTGAAGGTAATGTGCTGGAGTAAACTTTAGAAAAGGCGTGTTTACTTCGCCCAATCTCAGTGTTTTATGTCTGTTAGAGTTTACAATGGTCAACAGTTCTCCACGTGAGATGAATGAGACAACTACAAAGTACAGTACAGTCACCATAGACTGGTCGTAATCCACGCGCTGGCAGCGACGTCCACGCAGTAAAATTTTAATTATTGAAGCACTGGGTACAGCCCGGTGCTTCATAAATTAAATTTTTGATGATTATCCCTGTAATTCGTGTTTGGAGTCTAAGGATATTTCCCGTGGAAACAGTTCCCACCCGTGTGAAGTGACCGGTTCACGTCGGCCGTACTTTATCAAGCCATCAACACGAAATGCTGGGTTTAAATCTTGCTTATTTGATCCAAATTTATCGCCAGTTATAAATACATGAGATATTGTTGAATGAATGTCTGTGTCTTTAATTTTTAGATCCATTTTCTATTATACCAGACACAGCCAACTCAAAAACATCAATCAACAGAATGTTCAAGGATAAATTCTAGAAAATCAATTTGTTGTCTGATATGAACATAAATGGCTGACTCATTGGAAGCGATTTACGAGAAAGTTGCCCCCCCCCCCCCCTTAATTTCCAAAAGCTCTGCGTAAATTTAACTCTAAGGGTATGGAAATTTCCTACAAGAATTTCGAAGTGTTAGCGACTATTTATCAGCGACATGAGATTCATTTCACAAACTCCAGGCATTTTCTTGTAGAGCAGTATAAAAATACAGATACCGGCGTTTTACAATTTCTCCCACTCAACGTTTGACTATTATTATCTGCAGTATTATTATTTATTATTATTATTTATCGTATGACTCGTCCGTTTTGTTCACTTTAAAACATTTGATATTTTGTTTTTATATTAATCAGTGATAAATAAAGCCTTCCGTCAATTTCATTGATCAATTTCAAAACTAGACAACTTGATTGGATGAACAAAATACAACTGGGCTACATTTTCATAATTTGCATAATTAGAGTTGGGAGCTTTCATTGGTCAATTTCAAAACTGGACAATTTTTTCATTGGCTAAACAAAATACAACTGGGTCACATTTGCATAATTTCAGTAGGGAGAATTTACGTTATCTGTCCTATTTAGGGTGGGTTATATTGTATTAATCTTTCACCTACAAGAAAAACGCCATTCATTTTTTTTATATTTTCACTTTTTGCTTCCAAAACATAGGTTATGACCCTTCATTGGAACGTGCTCAACGAGCTCGTTCCAATGAGGGGTCATAACCTATGTTTTGGAAGCAAAAAATGAAATTTTTTAGTTATACGAGGATGTTTTTTCCAAGTGCCGTCTGCAACTCAAGTTAGGTGATCGGTTAAAAAGTCCTACTAAGGGACTAATTTGTGCGTGTGTGTATGTGTCATATGATAAATAGAATATGAAATGAGTGCTTTTCTCATATAATATTTATGAAACTCGTCCGAATTTTCCGTTTGGGCTCGCCAGAGGCTCGCCAAAACGGAAAATTCTTAGACTCGTTTCATAAATATTATATGAGAAAAACACTCATTCCATATCCTCTATTTATTGGTGTTTAAGGTCACATATTTATGTACAATGGCTAATCGTGACCGTGACAGTTTTACGGGTGGAGGAAGCAGGAGTACCCGGAGAGAACCACCGGGTATCGACGAGCAACTGTCAGCTCCTCAACATAACTCTGTTCAAGCTCCGCTCAAGCAAGATTGCAGCGGTTGACGACATGTGCACCATCGACGTGCAGTACTCCTTAATACACGGTGTCATCGTGCCCCCATGTAGGCAACCGGGATAAAGTGCCTTGCCCAAGGACACAACGCGGGGACGGGAATCGAATTCTCTAGCATAGAAGTCCAACAGTCTACCACTGAGCCACCGCGCTCCCATTTTCTGCAGAAAACCCATTTAAAAATAAGAAAACTGCGTTTACTTCATCGTTTGATTTTCGGTAACTTTCTTTCTGTTCGATATATCAAAGGTGTGCGCATCGTGACATATAATACAGACCTTATCCTTTCCATTAATATAAAAGTCTGGGAGGTGCGATTTGCCAATTTTCTTTCAGGGGAAGAATACAAATGACTGCAAAAAGACATTCGCAAAACAAAGAGCCAAAGTGGCCTTTCGTGTTGGCTGGTGTCATACTGATAGATTTTCTTAATTATGTTCTAATTCGCCAAACTCAACCGAACATAAATAATTTACAACAAGGAAGGTCAACACACTTGTCAAACTTAGGAATGTGCTCGTCATGACGAGTGTAGCAGATTCGAATTTATTCTGAACATGCACTGTACACTTTTATCATCAAGATTTCATAAGTGAATGATCTTTGTCCTATAAAAAACGACATTCGTCTGAATTACAACTCCGTAAGCACGAAGGAGGGTGGGCGGGTGGATGAAGAGGACCTGCCACACTGCCGACCGAGCTTCGAATAATGAAAATGTATTGCAATAAACCCAGCTTGTGTTATAACACAAGCTGCACGCTTTCGCCATCCATCAGAGCACAGCTAACCACACAATACCCGCACTTTTTCCGAACTGAAGAGAACATTCCACTTGAATGTTAACAACAGGTGAATGCACCAAGATCCGCACAAGCGTGTTAACCTTCCCTGCTCTAAATAAATTTACAAATTATCTGTGAACTGGGTGTTTCTAATTATACAGTACGTGGAGAGTGGATTATAACTAAATCACCCGCGGAGTGGGGTTATCACCCAAAGTATCATTTTCAAATTCTCTACATATGGACAAAAAATACAAGCAATGTCCCAGCCAATGGACCTCCGGGTTTAACCCGGAGGTCCGTTGGCTGGAACATTGCTTGTGCTTATTATGCTTTGCAACCAATTTGCAATTATTGCTTGGGTGGAATCTCCACCCTGCAAGTGATTTAGTGATAATACACTCTCCACGTACTGTAGTATGTCATAAACATCGAAGCTGTTTGTTGTTTTCGTTGATTAACAGTAACAAAATGAAACTTTTTATTGGCGTCATTGGTGTTTTCTCAACAATTAATTTGCCTCTTAATTGGACTTACCTCGCTCGTTAATTAATTTCTTGGGAAATAACTTTATCGAAAGTCGATGAAGAAGGGCGGTGGCTCAGTAGTTACGGCATTGAACTTCAAACCGAGAGGACCGTGGTTCGATCCCCTCCAGGGTAACTGCGTTGTGTCCTTGGGCAAGGCACTTAATCCCGATTGCCCAGATGGGGGTGCGGGGGCGCTGTGTTCTAATGCTCAATGCATGTCGATGGTTCACCTGTCTTCAACCAATGCTAATCCTGCTTGTGTGGAGTTAGAACGTTGGGGAGTCTGACAGTTCCTCGTCGTTGCTCGGTGGTTCTCTCCGGGTACTCCGGCTTCCTCAACCCGTAAAATTGTCAGGAACAAGGTGACCCAGGTTGTCGAAAATGTCGTTAAACTCCAATAAATAAATATTTAAATAAATAATTACCATCTGTGTCTGGCGTGTTTCATCAAAAATATATTATTTCCTGGAAAAACTTTTGTCGTCTTCTCTCCACAAAATCTGTTGTTCCTTCATGTAAATGTTGATTTAAATGTTGGAATGAATGTCACCATTGAATTATCTTTTACAAAATACGACTGGGGGCGCGGTGGCCCAGTAGATTGAGGTGCATGCTGCAAGCCCCGAGGTCCTCGTTTCGATTCCCACCTGCGGCAACCGCGTTGTGTCCTTGAGCAAGACACTTCACTCCCATTGCCCACGTGGGGACACGGTGACGTCGATGGTGCACTTGTCTTCAACCAGTTCTAACCCTGCTTGTTTGGAGTTAGTGTGTTGGGGAGCTGGCAGTTGCTCGCCGTTGCTCGGTGGTTCTCTCCGGGTTCCCCGGCTTCCCCCACCCGTAAAACTGTCGCGGTCATGATTAGCCATTGTGCAGAAATATGTGACCTTAAACACCAATAAATAAATAAATAAATTACGAAATACGACTTGCGGACTACACGAGAAATATTATTTTTTTCTAAATAGCTAATCTGCTGAGCGTTAAATTAATTTAAGTTGTCAAAAATTTATTCCATGATTTGGTCTTGTGCAATTTATTGGAGAGTGCCTGTAGGCACTCTCCAATAAATTGTAACAAGACAAAGCCTAACAGACAAAAAACTTTTACTTCCAAACTATAGGAAGCACATCAATAGGATGTGAATCTTTTAATTGCGGTACCAGCTCTTCTGGATGGAGTCCAAATAGGGGTCCTAGCACTCATCTAGTTAACGATGTTAATTTCTGTAAGTAACACGTTGCCAGAGGTATAGCGCACTCCCACCCCCTAGCGCATCCTCACTCTCCCTCTCCACCTATCGCGGCCAAAATCTGGACCAGTTGGAAATTTATTGGTAGCAGCTGCACAATTCTTACTACAAATGGTTTTGTCAAAAGTTACATGTTCAGCAGACATAGTGTGGTGTAATACAGCTGGGAATTCGAGGGGGGGGGGGGGCTCGAACCAGGCCCATCTATCCACGCCTGGCTTTTTACCTCTTGGGGGGGGGGGGGGGGGGGGGTATTTATCCACTATGCTTTCGAAGCTGAAGAAAACACATTATCCAAGTATGAATAAAAAGTTGTGTGCCATCCTCTGGACGTTTTTGGCCGATGCATTTAGTTGAGGGTTGTATCGCCACTTGAGTGCATCAAAGTGTTATCTACAATTCTTCAGCAGTCAATGGACAATATATATTTTATACCACATCGCTATGTGTATTCAACATTGGTCGATACAATGCTGGCATTGTGAAATGTGTTAGGTATACCACGCGTGGAATCCGGCCTACGTGTAAGAACGTCATGTAGGAACCCATCTGATTGGTCGTTATGCATCTAGTGACGCTAAAACGTGAATGAAATGCATCGACACAAAACAACGTTAAGAATGTAAACAGACCGCCGCGAACGTGATATTAAAAATATCAGTTTTATTCAAGATTGATCGTGGTTTGAATATAGAACGCAAGTCAGGTAAAGTACGGTGGAGGGGGAATAATCAGCTACCCTTGTTGGGCCCAAGGCGCGCGTGAAATACAGGAAAAACTCCAGCTCGTGTCGTTGATTCGGGGGGCGCGGTGTCTCAGTGGTAGACTGTTGGACTTCTATGCTAGAGGTCCCGAGTTCGATACCCGTCCGGAACGACCCGCGTTATGTCCTTGGGCAAGGCACTTTATCCCGGTTGCCTACATGGGGGCACGATGGCGCCGTGTACTAAAGCGTACTGCACGTCGATGGTACACATGTCTTCAACCGCTGTAACCCTGCTTGAGCGGAGCTTGAACAGAGTTAGAATGTCGAGGAGCTGACACTTGCTCGTCGATGCTCGGTGGTTCTCTCCGGGTACTCCGGTTGCCTACACCCGTAAAACTGTCACGGTACCGATTAGCCATTGTGCATAAGTATGTGACTTTAAACACCAATAAATAAATAAATAACATGTCGTTGATTCCCGTACTTCGTACTCCATTCTCGCCGTGTTCTGTCTAGATATCGCCTGTTGGGTGCATCAACGTGTCATAGGCAATTCTTCAACAGCCAAGGGACGATATATTTTACACAACAAATAAAAACAAACCTAAAGACCTATTGACAAAAATAACTCTCAAGTCTGCGTGTACTTGTACTTGTACCGCTATTGAGAGGAATACTAGGTGAAATTGATATTTTTAAAATCAATAACTTGTGAGTGGGGGCAATTTATGTTTGCATTCAATTTTAGCATTCCAGTTTTACACAGAACTTACTTTTATTGAAACGGTAGCGTCAACAAACCCCAACCTATTACGGTTTTTGTATTGTTTACAAATCGTCGCCTGAGTTCCAATGTGTTCTTTGTGCCAGGAGGCACACAGAACACAATGGCACTCAGGGTACGAAATGTCAGTTAATGGGACGGAACATTTTTTTCAGGCCATTTGTTTAGCCGTTTACAGGAAAGATAGAAAGATCTGGTTCATTTCTTAACTCTTTTGGCGCGACAGGCGACTAAAGTCGACAGACGGCAAACCACGGAAAGGTACTGCAGTAGTCATTTTATTCAACTGTGTGTGTCCATTTCCAAGTACTTTTAACCCTTTACCCAAAACAGACGATATCAAAATTTATTATTTTAAATATCATTTTTTTTCAAATTTTTCAAAACATTTCAACAAAACCATATCATGTGACCCCTCGTTGGAACGATCTCGACGAGCTCCTTCCAACGAGGGGTCACATGATATGGTTTTGTTGAAATTTTTGAAAATAATATTTTTTCAACTGCTGAAGTTGCATATTACGCGGGGGGATGCGGCCTATTCGTTGGGTAAAGGGTTGAACAAACATACGTATTCCTATGTTTCATGAACCTTTTATGTCCTATCCATGAACAACGATATCGTCCCTTGAAAGTATAAAGGTGCCATTTAAATATATACAGGAAATCATTTGAAAAACTGTCAATGAGATCATTAGAACATCTTTTAAAATAATAACGCTTTAGTCTAACAACATATACTTTTTGTAAAATTCCTGATGAATATTAGGCGCTAAGAATTCTGTTTCTCAGATTATTCCGCGCCAAAAGAGTTAAATTCACTTCGTATCCGATCATCGATAGATTCAAAACTCACACTTCAACCAATGCTTTCGGGCCACTAATATTTGTTCTATAGACTTCGACGCTGTTGTATGTCGTTTCTTACCCACTTGCCGTGAAGTTTGCGCGCAGACAACCGTTACTGTAAGGTGAAGTTCCTTCAGTCACAGAGATATAAAGATATTCTTTCTTCCTCCAGTTATAGATGTACCAATCCATAAGTGTTTTTTTTTTTTGTTTTTTTTTTATTAGGGTTTAACGACACATTAACAGCCAGGGTCATATCATGTCGGTGACAGTTTTACGGGTGGAGGAAGCCGGAGTACCCGGAGAGAACCACCGAGCAACGACGAGCAGCTGTCAGCTCTCCAACATAGTAACTCTGAACTTTGCACCGCGCCACAGGCAGGGTTAGATTGGTTGAAGACATGCGCACCATCGACGTGCAGTACGCCTTAGTACACAGCGCCATCGTGCCCCCATGTAGTCAATCGGGGTTATGTGCCTTGCCCACGGACACAACGCGGGAGCACGAATCAGTCGCTGAAATGGTCACCCATCCAACTACTAGCCGCGCTCGACGTTGCTTAACTTCGGTGATCTGACGAGAACCGGTTACCGCGGTTAATAAAACAAACTACGACTGTGGCGAGCCTTCATTCCTGATGGTAATGTCATCAAACATTATGTCAAATCAAGCCTCGGATTGAGAACAAATTCTTGCTTTGATTCAAGACAAATTAATGTTATGGTGTTATTTGGTTTCAATCGTTTGGGATATATCAGTTGGTCTGAAATGCAAACCGGAGGTTCGCTTTTCCGACAAACTGAAACATTCAGACAAATGAATCGAAACACATGCGGTGGACTATTTAAGGGCTGGGCGGGTTCTGGGCAATAACAGCGTTAACTTCCTTTCGGAATTAGATTGATGGCCCGAGAGCTTGCCTTTATCGAAGATTTTGATATTTAAATTTTCCAATCTTATTTTTTTGCTCGTTAACTGTTGACGTAATGAGTCGTCCATATCTGGTCATCATCAGACACAAACATTGTCATTTCAGTATCGTATTTGTTTTTATTTTTCGTTTGAACTATGGCTTAATCCTGTACGTAACACGAAACGCAGACGACACTTGCAAATAAAATTCTTGAAGAACTAATTGTTTTGATTTTTGGGGTCAAAAACATAGCTTATGACCCATCATTGGAACGAGCTCGTTGAGCTCGTTCCAATGAGGGGTCATAAGCTATGTTTTTGTGACAAAAAATAAAAAATAATAAAAACTGAGTGGTAAATTTTGTGAATGGCGATGGCTGGTTTTGAACGTTACGTTGTGTAAAGGGTTAAAATCGTCTTTTGGGAAACTAGAGCTCGTTCTAAAATGGGGCCATTAGCTAAGAAGAAAAACAGAAAGAAGTTTATGGATAATTTAGGAGAAATATCGCTTCCAGGGGGCAATTCATATAGCTTTAGCTATTCGCTGTTCTGCTGTGTTTCTCAAAATAGAAGAAGGCTGTCGTCTCTCCTATAAATTATGTGCTACCCCCCCCCCCCCCCCAACCGTCATCTCACATACTCTTTTAGATTTATAAGTCAGCGGTGGACCGTGACTTTTGTTTATGGAGACAGGAGTTCTCCATCGAAGTGTGGTGCCGATTTGTATGTCTTGGTGTTGTTTGTGTGTTTGAGGTGGGGGAGGGATAAAGTGGAAGGTAAAATCTATTTCCGACGGGGAGTGGCTCCATGTATTCCCCGTTCACCATAGTGCCACCACTGTTCCCAGGACTGAAATAAATGCATTTTGTTTTCAACTTGCTACGGGCTTTACTGATGTTTGGTATCTGATACGGCAGCGTATTAACTCCATTGAAATTTAATATTTCAAATTGTTAAGTTTACTGTTATTACAGCTTAGCGAGACTGTTATAACAGTTTAACGAATCAGGCAGCGTATTAGCGCCATTTTAATTAAATATGTCAAACTGTTATAACAGCAGTGTTTATTAAAATGTTTTATTATAATTTTTGTCAGAGGCCAGGCATCTGATTCGTCAATTAACGTTGGACAGTTTACGCGATTACGCTCTTTGGCTCCACCCACCCTTGAGAACGGGGGTTAATGCATCGGAACTGGTGTTATTTCTTTCATTATCACCCACAAGATCCGAAAATTGCCGAACGCAGAAATGAACACTTGCCCCGTCACGAACATTTCCGGAGTTTTAGTCTCGCTTCAGGCCAGACGGCAACATAAAAAAGGCGTCTGCAAATATCACAGATGAAAACATTAATGGGCTTTTGAAAGGAAAAGACAGTACATCAACACAAACACTGTTCAACGAAGTGTTAAATAGTTTAGGGAGTTTCTAAGCACAAAAGGTAAATCTACGGAGTTTCAAACATTTGAACGTCCATCAGAAAAAAGGGTGGCGAACATATGAAGAAACGTTCCGTTAATTCAGTGAAGTATGGGCTAACAAAACACTTGAAAGATACTAAAAAATATAGACTTGATGAACGATGTGTCATTTTCTTCATCTAATGAAGTGTTTTCAGCTGTGTTATTGGACTCGAAAAAGAAAGGATTTGGATCTGTAGTTCATAAACCACCAATTTCCAAGGAAGATATACAGAAACTTATCACGCAGACAGTATCGTATTGAACCTGAATACACCAACATGATTACTGAATGAAGCGTGGCTTGACATGATGATATATGCAGAAGAGGATGTGAAAATCTTCGGGAATTGACAAAAGACGCTTTCGTAGTGGGAACAAATGACAGTGGTAGATGCTTTGTAGCACAGGTTAGTGAACTGGAAATACAATCCAAATATTTTCTTCAGGTGGTATGATCTACATTCTAATTTGACAGGTCAGTTATGAATGTTTAACGTCCGCATGGTGAAATTTTGTTTGATAAATAAAATAAGCAAATTTCTGCTGATTATCTGTCGACACACTTCAGCAATATTGGCAGCTGCGCATTTCATCTAATGAACAAACTTTCTAATTTGGTACATTAATCTGCAATCGCGTTAACTGATAGACAAATGAAATAACTGAGCTTTTAAAAACAATTTATCACACCCCTATCTCGGAGTCGAGATCGCTTGGAAATTCCAATTCTTCATTTCGATTTGTTTACCCGAGATGTTTAAACAATCAGATTCGAGTCAAAAATCTACAAAATAAAAATAACATTCTGATTGCATGTTCCTTGACAAACACGTTTCACAAGTGGTCATATAATGATGGAGTGTGCTAAACTTATCAGCTATTTAAAACATTTTATTGTGTTATTCCCCGCTGTTTAGTCAATATTTGAAGTTCGATCATAGTGACCTTGACACTGATCGGCGTCAATTGGTTTCGACCAATTAAATGCCATAAAAATTAAAAAGGCAAATAAGGGTTGGTACCCCGTCAACTGACAGTGATGTCTTCTTGGCAAAGAAGGAAACTCGGCAATTATCCAGTTAAAAGTGCCATTAATTCAATTTGCGTGTAGACTGGTTGTTACAGGGGAGGTGTGTGATAAATACAGAACCGCAAATACGTTTGAATGGGTTAAGAATTATCGCACTCGATTGCTTTGGCCCATGATATCCTGGGCCAAAGCAATCTCGTGGGATAATTCTCAACCCATTCAAACGTATGTGTGGTTCTGTATATTTATCGAATTAAAAACATAAAATATAAAAACTTTGATTTGGTATTAAAAGATACCTTATTCAGCATTTGAAGAGTAAAAATATTTTGCTATGACAGGTACACCTACCGGTATCAAGTTATTTTATGCACCCCTTCGAAATAAATAATGTTGTTTACCATGAACAGATCAAGGAGCGAGTTTGATGTTTCGGTGTTATACGTTGGTTGATCGATAAGTTGTTTAAGGTTAAACTAGTTGAGGAGTTCTTGGATACGTCGGTTTCGTACAGTGAATTGACTTTCGTTGAAATCGCCTGTGACAATTATGGAGTGGGCATTTGTGCCAAGGGCTTTTTCTATTGATATTTCAAGAAGATTCCAAATGTTTGTATCTGGCGGTCTTTAAATGATCTCTAATACACTTTATTATCAGCTGAGTTGAAATTTAACCACAGTCAACTGGGTTGAGTGGACATGAACCCAATTAGGTTTTTAACCCAACGAATTTTAGAGTGTACTACCTCGCCTCGATCGGTGTTTATTTGAGCCAAAACGCACTCAAGGACAATGATATCTCCGTGTGACGTCTATGGGCGATTTAATTTCGTATGTATGTGACTACTCTGCCCCATCTTGACTCACGATTATTCCTAAGAGGTGGTTGAAAATACCAGGCTTCACACCAAAAGGCCAAGAATTCATCGACTTGGGCACGCAGGTTCCTCCCTCTGCTACCGTGGAATTGAGATGATGGGCGATGCCAAGACTGAGTTTGAAGTTGACAGCCTCATTGCGGTCTTCTCGACGTGGACGGATAAGGGAGAGGATCTGTTCGATATTGGCGATATCCTACTCGGTATCGAAGCTAGGGCAGGTCGTATGGTCTTCGATGGTTGAATGATAGCCGAGAGAGCTGCACAGCTCGTGAAAAATCTGACCCAGCAAACCACGCCCCACCGAGAGATAGCGATCAAAATTACGTGGTCCAGACTGTGGTTGAGCACTTTGGTGGTGCGCTCAGTGGGCAAGGTCTCATCCTGATCAGACGCAGAAAATACAGAGGTTGGAAGAGCGGGTTCACGAAAATGGCGCAACAGTTCAGGATGTGGAAGGACTGAAAAGATCATTAATAATCTTCAAAGACATCATTGGTGCAGATATCAGACAGTGGCAAACACGTAAGACACGCTACAGTCAAAACTAGAAGTCCTATCACGAACTGTGCGCTTATCTAGGCTTAATTGCGCGTTGGAATTGCGCGCAATTGCCATATCGAATGGCATCCAAAGCACGGCAAGGTCTCCTGGTTACTCATCGCAAACAAAGGCAATGTTTCTGACAATGGACCTCCGGGTTACCCGGAGATCTATTGGCTGAAATATTGCTTGTGCACAGGCCATACGTACAGAATTTGATAGCCTTACTGTGGTCATAGCGCGTAGATTAACACGCAGGTCGACGTGCTATTTGTGCGCATTTCATGACAGGATTTCTAGTTTTAACTGTAACAATCCTTACAGACCCATAGAGTTCATCGGCCACTACGACCAGGCTTGGCCCAAAGAGCACTACTTCCGTCAAACTGGGCTTATCCAGATCTATGAGGGTGACATGTTGGACGCCTTAAGACGAGCCACCTAACATGAACCAATCGAGGTGTGGCTCTAGGTGGTGGTTCAGAAAAACCACAGACAGTTCGCGTTTCGTGATAGCTGGACCTACAGAACGCAAGAAAAGCGCGGCGTTCTGATCCAAGAATTGTGCATACCTGGGAGATGGTACCGGTTGTGGAGCTGGAGAAGCCGGGCGACCTGATCCTTACCAGTCTCCATGAAATCCGAGGTCAAGTCCAGGAGTTGTTCTTGTAGAACCAATTTCAACGCATGGCCGATGCCTCGGTCCCGCTACTCTAGCGCCTAGAGGACAGCCGAAAACAGAACATTCTCATCATGATACCCGGACCCCTTGTCAATGGCGAGCGGTCGGACATGATGTCCTCGTCCTCGACGATGTCGCTGATGTGACCCTTCTCATGCCATCGACGCGGCTGAGCGAACGACATATGGCGAGGACTGGCGTTTTGGTTATGCACTCACAGTCCACTGCCACCAGGGGCTTACATTAAAAGCCCCGCAAAAGGTGTGGATCATTGACAACCATCTCCTATGGTCGAATTTGCCATACCTGGCTATCCCCAGTGTAGAGTACTTGACCCAGCACCAGAGGTTTACCTGTCCGCATGAGAGAGAACCGACGTCAGGCAACCAGTTGCGAGCGTTTGTTCCTTTCATTGTACCACACGCATACTAAAAATGTACGATTTATTTAAATTGGGGAGGGGGCTCTCTTTGTGCTCGAGATTTTGCTGAACACAGGATGGAAGGCTTGGAAGCACTCCCGCTGGAGGAGGTTACGGCTCCCCTAGCGTGTGTATGTATATGTGCTGAACATGGACGACTGAAGAATGCTATGGAGTTGGGGTGGGTATGGAGGAGGGGAGTGTGCACACTTACGTCTGCTGCAACTGTGGATGGGTTGGGTATAGAGAAGGGTCCGGAGGGAATTATGTGATGTTATAGCTAAAGTATTGTCGAGAAAGATTCACAAGATCGTTGTAGCAAATGAATCTCTCCTTCGGGCATGTCCTGCAGGTCGGTCGCTAATCTTTGTGCTGTCAAACTTCATAACTGTCGCCGTCTTTTTGTGCAAAGGGGAGGATCATGCTATCACCATGAACAGTTTTTCTATCCATAATTTGATAGACATCTTGCGTCAGTTCCCTCCATTCCGAAATTTTTATGTTCATACTCCTATAACGCTTATAACAATTTGTAAGTTTAGATATAGACTATTATAGCAGTTTAGATAATCGCTTGTATATAGAATAAACGTATAGTGTTTTCAAGTAAAAAAAATAATTATACGAGTAGGATTAAGAATGAAACCGACGCGCCTCTGGCGAGTCGGTTTCATTCTTAATCCTACGAGTAGAATAAATTGTTTACTTGAAAACACTCTACGTTTATTTTTTTGTCCCATAAATCATTTACAGGGCAGTCTCGGCGAAATGGTGATGTTACCAGCTACAAAAAACTGCGAGAAGTGAGGAGCACATTGGTCCAATTCGATGGACAAGAAAAATGCCAAAAATAAACAAAGCGCAGTGATACATTTCTGTCTAAAAATAATTCCCCTACAAACTTGAGCTAAACTTGCAAAAATACTTTATTAAATGAACAATGTTTAATCTTTCTTATTTTCGTTGTTATTGTTGGGTTTTTTTCGTCATCGATTCAACTTGAGTTTTATAAACAAAGCAGACGACACGTTCATTTGGTTATTTACACTTTCCTAATTTGGAAAATGAAAAATCACTCATCATGCTCCCGCCTTTCACAATCGAACTTGTATGCTTTTCAACGCTTGGTTTCGATTGATTTACTTTGTGTTTTCTTTGTTAATTGTTGTTCGTTTTATTGTTGAAATGTGTCATATATTCTAAAACTAAACATTTCAGCAACGGTCAACGTTTGATTAACGTCAGTTCATTATGTCTCCCACAAAAGTAAAACAGGTCATGACAACACGAATGCGGTAGAGGTCAGAGGTCAACAAGTCCGCCTCTACAAAAGGAATACATTCTTTCTGTGTTAAACCTACGGGGAAAATTGATCACCTCACTAGCAGCTGCTACTAGGTGAATAAAGCAAAAATTTATCCAAGACTTTTATTGTTTGAATAAACGTCCATTTATGGGATAAAATTGTTTAACATATTAACTGGCTAATACGCTGCTAGATTAGTTAAACTGTTTTAACAATTTAACATTTTAATTTACAATGACGCTAATAGGCTGCAACATCAGCTGAACTGTTAAAGATGGAACGCAGGTGACTTGGCGGATATTGGACGAAAAAAAGCACCCGATCAGAAATCGAACTCACTAACCGAAAGCACACTATGTCCCACTTTTTAAAAGTTAAATCGCTTAGAAATGGTAACTCCTTGAAAGTATATTTGCAATCGATGATGTTACCTTAGCACCAACCAATGAATACACTGATTGCTCGTTGTAACGATTACTTACGCCAAGACGCGTTGACAAACTTTCCATTTTATTTCATCGAAGACACGGACTGGGCAACAATTAATCCAATCCTCATAATGAAAAGTCTTAATCTTTTTGATGTAGCGTTTCTCTTCGTTTTTGTTCTTCAAGTTTGTCGCGGAACTGTTTCTCAGCGAAGCTCTCCGTTCAAATTTTGTAACAAAAAACGAGGAAATTCCATACATGAATTGGAATCTAAATCAGCTGTGAACAGTCTCGAATGTGCTGTGCTTTGTCTGGGACATGATCTGTGTAAGTCATCAAACTTTCTCCGAGAGAAGAAACTGTGTATATTGTTGCCAGAAGGCTATAGCTCTCTACGAAGTGAGTGTGATTATTTGGACGTTGATGAGAGCACGGACTTTATATACATGGTAAGCGTATTTATTTATTTATTTATTTATTTATTTATTTATTTATTTATTTATTTATTTATTTATGTTTAAGATCATATATTTCTTAGGGCTGCACGGTATATCGATAAACCGATATATACCGGTATTCAAACCAATATCGATTGAATACCGGGGTAATTTCAAAAATATCGGTTTATCGTCATTATTTATTTACCCACAATTTAACTTTCAAGATGTCTGAAGTTTTAACTGTAGCACCGAATGAATAATATTATCCCATTACCCAAAAGAATCGCCTGCATGTGCCCGCGTAATATATAAATTCAGCAGTTGAAAAAATATATCATGTGACCCCTCATTGGAACGAGCTCGCTAAGCTCGTTCCAATGAGGGGTCACATGAAATTGTTTTGTAGACATTTTTGGAAAAATCTGATAAACTATTATTTAAAATAATAAATTTTGATATCGTCTGCGTCGGGTAAAGGTGTTTCGAACCGTATTATCAAGGCATGCTAATTCGTTCCGACTGTGATGCCTCAAGCCTCGATGGTGGTACTTGTGTTCATATTTCTGAACAGTTTTCGATATACCGGTATACCGCGGTATCTTTTTGAATACCGATACCGGTATTCAATTTTGAATATCGTGCAGCCCTAATATTTCAGCACATTGGCTAACCATGACCACAACATGGTAAGCTTTAAGTATCAAAACAGGTGGATACTTTTTCTCATTAAGAGTTCTGTCTCCTTAACCCTTTACCTAACACGAAATGCAGACGACACTTGCAAACAAAATTTTTGAATAACTATTGTTTATCATTTTTCGCGCCAAAAGCATAGCTTATGACCCCTTGTTTGGGTGTAAGGGGCGAGCTTGTCCCCGAGGAAGTTTTAACTTTGGCACTAAAAACTCGCCCTTCTCATTGATTTTCTACAGTTAATTTCATTACCCTGATAGCCTGAAAATTAGAATAATTCACCCTTTCTCCTAGTTCAGATATCTCTCTCCCTCTGCCTTACTGAGATTGAGAAGAAGGTGGAAATGTCGATCTCGTGAGACATGGATGAGCTACAAACCTAAACAAACATACGCGCTACTTACCTTGGCCTTCACGTTAGTCATGTCATTTAGTCTAATAAAAATCCGACTGCAAAGTTAAAACTAGAAGTCCTGTCACGAACTAAGCCCTTATTTTGATAAAATTTTAACGTAGGAACTGCGCGAAATTCCCTATTGAATGTCATCCACTCAGATTCTCCTGATTAACAATGTTTCGGCCAAAGGACCTCCGAGTTAAACCCGGAGGTCCATTGGCTGAAACATTGCTTGTGCATTGGGCATACTTACAAGACTTTATAGCTTTACTATCGTCATAGTATGGAGGTCAACGCGCAGATTGACGTGCTATTTGCGGGTAATTCATGACAGGACTCTATAGAAATATATGGTAATAGCTTACACACAGCGAAAACGGGTTTAACGCACCTTGCAAGACAAATGAGTGGTAGCCGTGTTGTATACTCGTCAGGATCAAGCCAGGTTTTGTTACTGTGGGGGAACGACGTTTGACCTCAGGAAAAATGTAGACGAACCGCGTTCCCTCAGGAAAGCATCAATGGGTTCCACGTGAGTTATTTGTTTCGTTGGATTTGGCGTAGACAAACACTCAGCCGTGTTTTAATACAAAAAGGTTGAGTTAAACACAATAATGCTCTCGGGATTTTCAATGTTTTATAAAATTGATATGCAACGTATTGCAAAATCATTCTGTTATAAAAGCAGAAAATTAATAAGGAGCGCTTTAATTATTTTGGAGTCGATTCAGATCAAAATAGGTCAAGCATATTCCTTGAATGTCTTCTATTTACAGTGAAGGGGTGGTAGATTACGAATAAATCACGGTGGGGTAGGTTGTTTCTACGCAATTTTCCTAAAAAGCCTACAGAAGATCTGCTTCACATGATAAGTACTTCTGGTACTGGGTGCGTGTATGTCCTTGCCTTTGACACGGTGTTTTGGGAATATTTTTCTCCCAAGCTGACCATTTTCATTGCACGCAAGCAAAATATTATGCACGTCTTTTTCGATCGAACAGGGCCGTTAGGTCGATTGTGTCCGTACTCTGATTACTTGCTGATCAGACGCACTTTTAGAGAAATGTCCTCATTTGGGACATTATTTTTTTTATTATTTGGCTTTAACGACACAGTAACAGCCAGGGTCATATCATGTCGGTGACAGTTTTACGGGTGGAGGAAGCCGGAGTACCCGCAGAGAACCACCGAGCAACGACGAGCAGCTGTCAGCTCCCCAACATCGTAATTCTGAACTCTGCACCGCGGCACAGGCAGGGTTAGATTGGTTGAAGACATGCGCACCATCGACGTGCAGTACGCTTTAGTACACAGCGTCATCGTGCCCCCATGTAGGCAAGCGGGGTGAAGTGTCTTGCCCAAGGACACAACGCGGTTGCCGCAGGTGGGATTCGAACAGAGGACCTCTCGGCTTGCAGCCTGCACCTCTGCCTACTGAGCCAACGCGCCCCCCTGGGACATTATTAAAACACGATATAAGCATGATGTACAGCCACTTTTAGAATTGAATTTTGGCAGTTTCATCGGATACCATTTTTAGAAGAGAAAGTTTTTGCGGACTGAATGGCACTTCATTTTGTGTTTTTGTTGTTTTTTGTTTTTTAGGGGTGGAGGGGTTTGGTGTTTTTTCTACTTTTTTCAATCTTTTATTGTTTGGGGTTTTTTTTATCTTTCTTTTGTTTTGTCTTTTTGGGGTGATCTGGGTTTTTTCCAACTGGTAATGCGTATGGAAATGATTTGATTTTTTTTTCATTTGTACAATATTTACTATTTACCACGTACATTGAGAAAATAGAGGATATTTACTCTGTTTTTGTGTATTCGTGTGGACCTGAAAGTATTATTTTTCACTCGCGCAAGCGCTCGGGAAAAATAAAACTTTAAGGTCCACACTCATGAGATAATCCCCGATATTCACTACAATAACGTAGATTTTCTTTTTATTATATGCGACGTGATATTTTACTGCTCAACATTCAGCCCAATTCGACTGTAAACAGTTTCAAGTCAATAACAAAAAGCTGTTGATCGTTCCTTCAAGGCGACGTCATGCGCCGAAGCGTGACGTCATTTAAGAAACTACTGAAAATATTCATCGTGTGGAAATGAAAATATAATTTTTCACTCGCGTAAGCGCTCGTGAAAAATAAAACTTTCAGGACCTCACCCATGAGATAATTCCAGATACTGACTAAAATAGAGTAGATTTTCTGTTTTATTATATGCTACGAGACATTTTATTGCATAATATTCAGCTCAATTCGACCCCAAATGCGTACGTTCCAAAACAATAACAAAGATCAGTTGATCGTTCTGTCAAGGCGAAGTAATGCGGCGTAGAGAGAAGTCAATTAGGAAGCTACTGAGCGATATTTCTCGATATCCATCGAGTCGATGGATATCGAGAAATAGTTTTTAGATAATGTGCTATAATTCACTGGCTAGCATATAATAAAATGTGATATTCCATGTATTAATTTAATATCATATCGTTGCGCCAACGCTTTGATTTAGAATATCTTGATTTTTCTTTTTGGTTCCTATATCATGTAATTAATATTATCAATTTCAGTCCAAAACATTGAAATCTTTTAACAATACCTATTTTTTCTGCCTCATGTTGTTGCTTAATAGAAAAGAATATCCAAACACCAATTATGTATTGCATTTTAGTTCGTGAATATTTTTTTATTCACATCAAACTACTTACTCTTAAAGTTTTGAGTTGTCTTTTCAGTACTCTGAATTATTGTATATATTAATGATATTATACTATGACTGACTTTCCCTGAGGTTGATACATAGAGGATATGGAATGAGTGTTTTCTCATATAATATTTATGAAACGAGTCTAAGAATTTTCCATTTTGGCGAGCCCAAACGGAAAATTCGGACGAGTTTCATAAATATTATATGAGAAAAACACTCATTTCATATTCTATTTATCATATGACACATACACGCACAAATTAGCCACTTAGTATGACTTTTTTAACCCATCACCTAACTTGAGTTGCAGACGGCACTTGGAAAAAACATCCTCGTATGACTAAAAATTTTCATTCTTTGCTTCCAAAACATAGGTTATGACCCCTCATTGGAACGAGCTCGTTGAGCTCGTTCCAGTGAGGGGTCATAACCTATGTTTTGGAAGCAAAAAGTGAAAATATAAAAAAAAATTAATGGCGTTTTTCTTGTAGGTAAAAGATTAATATAATATAACCCACCCTAAATAGGACAGATAACGTAAATTCTCCCTGCTGAAATTATGCAAATGTGACCCAGTTGTATTTTGTTTAGCCACTCAAATTGTCCAGTTTTGAAATTGACCAATGAAAGCTCCCAACTCTAATTATGCAAATTATGAAAATTTGGCCCAGTTGTATCTTGTTCAGCCAGTCAAATTGTCTAGTTTTGAAATTGACCAATGAAATTGACGAAAGGCTTTATTTATCACTGATTAATATGAAAACAAAATATCAAATGTTTTAAAGTGAACAAAACGGACGAGTCATATGATAAAAGGAATTATCAACCCGAGAAAAGTAATATTCAAGAGAGCGGTGAAATGTCACCTCGATTTCGATAAGAATTGAATAGGTCAACACCATTCGAGTATATCAACACTTCTGACGAATGTTTTATCCAATTAAATTACCAGGTTTTTCTATCATATAATATTGCTGTATATTTCATTATATTGTATCTCATTATTACTCCCAAACGTTTAGTAGTAGTAGTACTAGAATATTTTATTTAGGTGTCACATTTCAATACACATACATAATATACATAGAGTATTTACAAAATATTTATATGAAATCCAGCCTATGAAGGCTTATGAGACACATTTTCATCAGCGGTAGGTCATTTTTACAGTAGTTCATAAAAAAAAAACCCAAACCCGCAAACACACACACCCTTGCACACACACACTCCCTTGCACACACACACACAGTCTTGTTTTCCCTACATACCGAGGTACCCCATTGTCTGTCCTTTGTGTGGACTAACGGTTTCAACCTCGTTTTGCTGGTACAGTTCTGGGAAAACAACCGAGGTAAAGGGTTTCTTTTGTCTTTTGTACCTCGGTAAGGCGAAACACGCAAACTCTTTTGTCTAGTTACCTCGTCAAGTTGGTAAGACAAACGCACACACACACACCCTTGCACACACACACACACACGCACACACACACACACACACACACACACACACACACAACACACACACACACACACACACACACACACACACACACACACAAACACACACAGTAATATGTAGACATACGCACACATGACGGTGTGCAATGGTCTAGTAGTTTAGATGCTGGACTCCTGATTGCCAAGCGGTGTTCCCGGCGGGGGATCAGAAACCAGCATTCAAAATTCCTCTGAAACATGATTGTGTCATTTGAAAAAACACACACAAGCCCGTGCCAGTCTTCGTCTGAGGCCATCCATAGCACTTTCGTCGTACTGTAGCCAGCGCGTTCCACACTTTCATGCTGCTGCCGAAAGGAAGATGAACCAAGTAATCATGAGGACTTCATCTAAAAAGCTAGATTCCAGCCATCGTTTTTTGACGGTGTGCAATGGTCTAGTAGTTTAGATGCTGGACTCCTGATTGTCAGGCGGTGTTGCCGAGGGTTCGAATCCCGGCGGGGGATCAGAAACCAACATTCAAAATTCCTCTGAAACATGATTGTGTCATTTGAAAAAACACACACAAGCCCGTGCCAGTCTTCGTCTGAGGCCATCCATAGCACTTTCCTCGTACTGTAGCCAGCGCGTTCCACACTTTCATGCTGCTGCCGAAAGGAAGATGAACCAAGTAATCATGAGGACTTCATCTAAAAAGCTAGATTCCAGCCATCGTTTACTGACGGTGTGCAATGGTCTAGTAGTTTAGATGCTGGACTCCTGATTGCCAGGCGGTGTTGCCGAGGGTTCGAATCCCGGCGGGGGATCAGAACCAACATTCAAAATTCCTCTTAAGCATGATTGTGTCATTTGAAAAAAACACACACAAGCCCGTGCCAGTCTTCGTCTGAGGCCATCCATAACACTTTCGTCGTACTGTAGCCAGCGCGTTCCACACTTTCATGCTGCTGCCGAAAGGAAGATGAACCAAGTAATCATGAGGACTTTATCTAAAAAGCTAGATTCCAGCCATCGTTTTTTGACGGTGTGCAATGGTCTAGTAGTTTAGATGCTGGACTCCTGATTGCCAGGCGGTGTTGCCGAGGGTTCGAATCCCGGCGGGGGATCAGAAACCAACATTCAAAATTCCTCTGAAACATGATTGTGTCATTTGAAAAAACACACACAAGCCCGTGCCAGTCTTCGTCTGAGGCCACCCATAGCACTTTCGTCGTACTGTAGCCAGCGCGTTCCACACTTTCATGCTGCTGCCGAAAGAAAGATGAACCAAGTAATCATGAGAACTTCATCTAAAAAGCTAGATTCCAGCCATCGTTGTTTGACGGTGTGCAATGGTCTAGTAGTTTAGATGCTGGACTCCTGATTGCCAGGCGGTGTTGCCGAGGGTTCGAATCCCGGCGGGGGATCAGAAACCAACATTCAAAATTCCTCTGAAACATGATTGTGTCATTTGAAAACACACACACACACACACACACACACACACACACACACAGTAATATGTAGACATACGCACACATGCACTTGCGTATACCTTCGTGTACTAATTTTCTTTCATTTTTCTTACTTTTTTACCCCCCCCCCCCCCCCCACCCCATCACGTATATCTGTCTTTCTCTATCTCTTTCCCACTGAAGTGTATTCTCTCTTAGAATGGCACATTCGCAGATATTTTAATTCGGTATCTCCCTTGTATTCACCCACATATTTTTACATACACACAGGTTTAGCTATTTCAACTGATAATACAAATAACAACAATGTAGAGGAACGTTGAAAAATCTGCAAATGCAAAGAGTATAAAAGTATGTACAAACCCCTACAGAATTGGATGAAGGATATTCGTTTAAACAATATATTAATTGTGAAAAGAAGAGTACAAGAACATGAGTTCAATGAACGTAATGTACAATAATGCCATATAGACTAAGGATTCGACAGCAAGCATAAATGCTTATTTAACCCTTGGAACGCGGGAGCCCGATATTCCGACCAGGAGCTTGATACGTCATAATTTCATGAGAGACAGAATGGCTGCTCAGTGAATGTGTGGGATAGACCAATTCATATTTTCAACGTGCAGCCTCAAGGCTGCACGTTGAAAATATAAATTGGCCTACCCCCAAATAATAAATATGGAATCTTAAACAGGGAAGATACTCCAGGATTCAAAGGGAAGGGTTAAGGTATCACTGAACTAAATATTTGAATTAGAAATACCCGCTTTGAAATGTTGCACATCGGAAGTGTGCAATCTCTAAAAATTAACAGCCTTGGGAAAATAAATTGTTTCAATAAATGTTTGAAGCATTCTTTTGACATCTTGCATTATTGATGAATATTCCAGATAAAAAAGAGAATGATTTGATGACTTGTGAAACTAAAAAATACAATTTACGTTTGGTGTGTTTTTGTAGGGAATTCCCTGAAAAATATGTGCACGTGAACGGTACTTCCCTTGCTGTCAATTTTTCTCTTTTTTTTGTTGCATGACCCTCTGTTTTTGGGTCAGAAAAAAGTTGCCTGAAGGGCTTTACGTGACAAAGATATTTGAACGCCAAAATTAAAGTGATGTGATCTTATTTTTTATTTTTTTTTTGCCTGAACGTTATCATGGTCGCCTGTGGGAAAATGTTTCGTTCGTGATACCTTAAGCCGTCTCCAGCTCACAATGTGCATCCTCTAAATTGTAATGGTAATAAAATTAAATAACACTCCTCTCACACTTTTCACGGGAAAAGAGATCAAGTGGAATTTTAATAGAATGGAGGGACGGTGTCAAGGAAGAACTGAAAGTAAATCGGCAGCATGTAAAATCACCGAAGAACCTGTAGCCCAAAGCTAACGTTGCATTTCTAAGTGAACAACACGTGTGTTCAAACAGGTAAACAAGGCCCATAATGTCCAGGGCCGTATTATTCATAAAGCTGACTAAGCTGAAACCTAGGAGCCCGCAGAGACAAGGAGCCCGCCATTTTTTTTGTTTTTTTGCTGAGGCACTTACCATCTACTTAAGACTCCAATGGTTAAAGGCACTTTGAACTCTACGCCGTAGTGATACATGTACATATGTATTTATCCATATATATACTCTCATAAGTATAGTATATATATATTTATATACAGTACATTATTTTAATACTTATTTAAATAATATGTCAAGTTGTGAGTAGAATTCTTCAGGCGACCTGCAAAATGGATGTGGGGCTACGTACTGCGGTATAGTGCCTGCCGTACCAGGGTCAGGCTGTCAGCTGTAGTGGGATGAAAGATTGAAGTGCCGGAGGGGGCCCCGTCCCGAAGTACCTAAAAGCCTAGGGACCCGGCGATGGGTTAATGCGGAACTGATTATGTCCGCAAGGGGATTACATTCACAAAACACGAGCCGGTTTTGTCCCCAGGAACCCCTGAGGGGCCACATTCGGCTTTCGTTTTGCGGACGTAACCGCCCCAAGGTCGGGCGTGGACAGAATTGGCTCGTTTGTGAACATATTCGACTTTCGTTTTCCTGACTTAATCGACTTGCGGTCAGAATGTTGGGTTTTGTGGACGTGAACGGACAGTTGTCTGCTGCGGTCACAATCGGCTCCTCTGTGGATACATGCGGTTTTGCGGATTTAATCGGACAAAATCGGCTTTGCTGACCTATTTACGGAATGATAAAAGTTCAATATAGGAGTAGTTTCATATTTTTTTTTTTTTTTTTTTTTTTGCCTTTTTCAAAACTTTTCAACGAAAACTGTGATTTCTTTATTATAGCGCGTTTAATGTGATAAAATAGATGTCAGATTTGCTATTTCCTCACGGCTATGCGCAAATGCGATGGAATCACCTGGGGGAGGGGGATTGTGGGCACGCAAGTTCATCAATTGAAACTTAGCTTGTTCTTTTTAAAATAATTTTATAGAGGTATCACATTGCAGGTAAGTAGTATGTCATGTTCCCCTACAGGTATAGGTTGCCGGACCCCGGTGCCGGACCCCGGAAGTGACGTCATGTCACGTGACATAGTGGCGCCATGTTGTGTTGTCATGGTAACCCGCGTGAGCGGCCATCTTGTGACGTCATCTCCATAGTGATACGTGGTGTGAGTGCGCATGCGCAGCGTGTGTTGTTAGGTTGATACGTGTTTCCGTCGTCCAGTTTGTATACTAGAGGCCGCCATCTTGGTTTCTATGGTAGCACGTGATTGCTATGTTACCTAAACCCTTCTTAGAGGACATGGGTATGTTCGGAGGGTATGTTCCTTTGTACAGGAGTATTTTCTGGGACGACTTCCCTGGATAATTTCCACAAACAACCCGACAATCTCTCCAAATCACCAAAATCCACTCGAAATCACCGAAATTGACTTTATTTCCCCATTTTATCGGTTTAGCACGTAGTGCTATAGTACCGAGAGGGTGCAAGGGGTGCATTCGACTGAAGTGGAGTAATTTTCTGGTTCGGATTTTCCCAGAATCTTCATTTAATTACCCAAATAAACCCGTCAAGTTGTATTATTTCGAATTCTTTAAGAATCCCTTTTTTCTGATCCCATGACGTTTTATTTCCCTATTAAGAGTAGCACGTAATACCGAGGGGGTGTGTTCGTTTGAAGTGGAGTAATGTTCCCATCTTTTTTGGATCCCATGACGTTTTATTTCCTTATTAAGAGTAGCACGTAGTGCTATAGGACAAATTTACCCAGAAATCCATTATTTAAATTACAAGTAGGACCCATATGTGTACATGAAGGCCATGAAGCTAAGTTCCACCATATACTCATATGAGGATCTACCCAACAGATGTGTCGTACGAGGTCTAATTTACTATCCCTCATTTTGATTTTTCTTTGTACTTCGATGGAAAGTTTAAAAAAATAACAACACTAAATATAAATTTAAATTTCTTTTATTCAACAACAAAAATACATCTTTTTATGGTATGTAGATTGTCAGATATTCATAAACAGTCTTTCTGCAGATTGGACATCTTCTGAGTGGTTTACAGCAGTCTTTGCACAGACACAAATGGTTACATGGTCGCGGAGCGACATTGGCTTCAGCTAATAAACACACACTACATTTTGTCTTCCGTGAATCTTCTTCTTGAAATGATGTGTCCATTTCTTCTTCTTCTCTGATGGCCATTTCTTCTTCTTTTTCAGCGTCCATGAATTCAGGTGGTAAATTATGAATGTAATAACAGTCTGGAGAATATTTTCTGTGTTCTTCTATAACATCATCTTCTGTTTCCCAGAAACGAACAATAATACCACAATGAAAACATTGAGTTCTGTCTCCTGTCCCCAAATAAAAGAATCCAGCTTTTGTCAGTTCATTCGGGGTTTTCACACTTTCACTTTGTAACATGAATTGAAATGTCTTGAGACGATTTTCCTCCAATGCATACTTGATGTGTTTTGGTGGTCTTTGTTCTGGTGTCTTTCTTACTTTTTCTTCTCCACGTAATAACTGCTCCAGTACTGGTGGCGGAACATCACGAAAATACGTTTCGAATGAAACGCTCATTCTCTCCACAAAGTCTCTTGGATTTCTTGTTTCTTGGTTTCTTGATTGATAATCATTCAGTGCCATCCTAATCAAACATGGAATAGTGAACATTCTTCAATCCTTTTTATCTTCATTCTTTTTTGGTTTTCTTTCTCTTTTTGGTTTGGGTTCTCCTATTTCAAGACTTCTCTTTCTTTGCTATATCCACTGCTTTGGTCACTTGTTCCCAATCTCTGGTGGTAAACTGGAACCCAACGTCGTTCTTGAACAGTTGAATCTGTAAATCGTTGTTAAGTTTGAAGACGGTCACATTAGTAGACATCCTTCTTCTTTGGCTGTCGAAACACAAATGAGCTGAACACCAAGTGCACCAGTTTTTATAGTTTTCTTTCAATGCAGCGACATCTAGTGGCTGGTTTCCTCTATGACGTCATTAACCAACACATCATTATCCATTACATCAGTGGTAAACATGTTGGATATGGTTTCCATCGGTACACCGCGACAGCGATGTTTCAAGTAAAACAAACAGTATTGTCCACACACTGGTAATGGTCCTTGAAGGCGTTTCGTATTATCCTTCCAATATCTGGAATTCTTCTTCAGGAAATTCTCGAATGGTCTGTGTTGTGGTGGTAATCCATAGGAATCAAAGTATTCTGCGTTGTGGTGACTCACAAAGAGAGCCACCCAATGTTCTCCTTTTCTGTGGTCTGGATCCGTGTTGGCTATCAAAGCCACTGGTCTGTGATCTGGTAATCTTCTTGGTAATTTGTTTCTTGAAAATACACCCAAACATATTCTCTTCAAACAACTATCTGATCGAAGTGCATTCTCTAACTGCAACGTGTTCATGTTAAGTAATCGAAGATTACTTGTCTATTCTTATCCACTTCTATGATGTTCTGGAATTCTGCATAAACCAGTACGTTGATTGTGGTTGGTAATGGATTTTCGAAATGGACTTCTAGTCTCAAGTTTCCTCTCTTCACCAAATCGAAGTGTTGTCCATGTGATAGATCTGGAGTCAGGTTGAATACGAATAGGGTGTATCCATTTATGTACTCGTCTCGGCTGATGTGGTTTCCTTCATTCTCATACATTTGTCCAGTTCCTTGGAACAGAGTTGCATAACATCTGGCCACTTCTTGTTGTTCGAATCTAGGTTGTAATGGTTTGGCTGGAATCTGCTGCCCATCCACGTACAATGTCAAGTAATTGATTTTGTAGTTCTTGAAATTATATGGATTCTTTGAAAAGTTTCCATTGAAAGCATCGTTGTCTACACATCGCACTACGATGCGTTTAGGTAGTTGGCCTAAAAATAAGTTTTCTTGTGTAATGCTCAGATTTCCTTTCAGCACTGAAAACACCTTGGTTTCCACACGATCGATAGGATATTTTGCAGTTGCTTTTGTTAGCGCTTTCTCGTGAGCCATTCTCACGAATGATTGGAGTCTCTCTTTGCGTACAAACATGGATACATCTAGAATTTTGATCTTGTATGTAGCGGTATCGGCCATCAATGCGAAAGCATCTTTGGCTCTATTCATTTTAACATGAACATTAACTCCATTCAGCAAGTAACGAGTTTGGAAAAACATGTCCAAATGTAATCTTCCAGTCATGTCCACGATTTTACTTTTCTCTATAAATTTCTTTCGAAGAATAAATCCCTTGTTATCATCTGTCAAATCTTCCATGTGTCCGGCCGTATCCTTGTACCATAATGCATTAGTCAGTTGTGACTTCTTGGCAGCTGGTCCATAACTCAACAAAGTTTCTATGAAAGCTCTGTAATGATAAGTGTTGTTGGAAGGAGATACCAGTTTTTCATTCAAGCTGATATCGATTTGATTAAATAAGGAATACATCCATAAATTGACTGGGCCCACTTTGGCATCGGGTGCAATTGATGCCCCATTGGAATCTACAACCGTTGCTTTAACCTACAAGTATGTCTGTGCCAAATTCAAATAATCATCTCCTAATCCTGCAATGTGGAATTCTATTGGACCACTGTTTCCTATAGTCGCCAAAGGCCTGTGTTCTACCCATTGTCCATGTTCCACACTAGTCTGTGTTGGTGGTATGGAAAACAAGTCTAGTTCGCTGTTGACACACTCACAAGATTTTTCATTAATGAGAGACATCATGCACCGAGATGGTCTTGGGTCTGAACAGTTCTCCTTCTTTTTGTCGATTTGCTAGTTTTGCGTGGTGCGGGCCTTTTTATACTTTTCCTACCGGGTGGTTTTGAACCACCAACCACTTCATTCCAAGCTCCTGCACCAGCCTCTTTGACTCTTTTGATTGCTGCCTTTTTTACATTTTTCCCTTCAATGACATCTTCGGCAAAGGCTGCTCCTTTTCTCAATAACTGTTTTCCCACGGTCCTGGCTGTAGTTTTCAATAAAGGTAACACCATATTCTTCAGTCCTCCCAATATACTTCCCAAACCATATCCTCTCTGTATTTGAGCTCCAGAAAAAGCCGGTAGACCATTCCCAGCTTGTTTCGTGTAATATTCTTCGTATAGTTTGGACTTACAACAGTAAGTCATGTTTATGTGAAATGAAGAGATCTACGATTTCTGAAATGAAGTGTCACTGTCACTTTCCCGAACTCGAATGGTACTATGGCTCCTGTATCACCCCTTATATACACCTGGACGGTACTGAAATTTTTTCGTTCTACTGGTACATAATACACATTCTCAAATGTTTTAGAGATGATATCCCCATATTTTCCACGCACGGGTACGATACGAAGAAGTGGTATTCTTGTATCTCCAGCGACTTGGTCACGAACCAAGTCACAATATACATAGAGTGAATAAAATCCTTGGTTGACATCGGCAACTCTGGAAGAATTGTAAGTTCTTGATTTAAAAACACACTCATTAAATCCCAAAATATTTTGAAGAGTAGGGCTTAATGTGACCACGACTCCATCACGTACCGTGATACGAACTTTACCAGTCACTCTATCCAGTTCAAAAGCTACCTTATCGTGGCGAGGCAAGAGTAATTCTTTAACACCATTGATAGCTCGTATCACATCAATGGGATCCGAATAACGACCTTCCTTGAGAGTAAGTCGGTAATTCTTTTTCGAAGACCAGAACACTGTAACGAAAGCTTCTTCTCCACGAATATTGAACCAAGTATTTGGATACTGAATCTCTGCCAGACCTACTTCCCATTCTCCCGTGAGATTCACTGGTTGTGATAACTGAGTTGTGTACGTAGTCAACGTGTTTTCTGGAAACACGTTCATAGAACTATTACTTGGTAGAGTCAAATAAAACATTACTTTTTCTTAATGGTTGGATTTGGTAACAAATATCCTATGCTACTACTCAAGAGAGCAGTCCACAACTTGCTGTCTGTGTTTTCGAGAGTGAGATTAACGACACTGGAAATGATGATGATATACAAAATGATTATTTGTGAAATTTTTACAAAAATTTACCAAACAGAGGCCAAGAACCGTTCGATCCATCTTCCATTTTGAAGAAACTTCAGAGGTTCACTTCCTTTTATAGGTGAGCTGACTCTGTTTGATCCACGAATTGAACGAAGTTGGGTATCCCAACCACTTTACGAACAATTCCCTTTTCTTACCTCGACCACGTTTCTTGAGTACGTGTTCGATTTTGTAAATAGTTTTATGTGAAACTCGCTGAAGCTCTTCAGTGTAGAATGACCCTTTCAATATTTCTCCATTATCATCTTGTAACATGTATGTGACTGGATGTCCTTTCTTGATGGCTACTACTGTGAATAACTCTTCGGCCCAATTGGGCAAATAACCTTTCTCAAAAGTTTTCTTAACTTTATTGATTCTCACTCTGTCACCTACTTTGTACTTTGGTGTCTTGTGTTTTATGGGTTGTCCATACAACCTTTGCCAAACCTCTTCTTGATTTTCAAAGTTCACGGCGATGGGGGCCATACCTATACTGCGATGATGAGAATGATTATATGATTTCACCAAGTTTTGAAGTGGAAAAGTTAGTGTATTGTTCTTGGTAAAATATTTCCACATTTTGGTTTTCAAAGTTCTATTGAATCATTCTACTATGGAACATTTTGTTTCCACATTTTGTGTAGTGAAAAAGTCGACTTTGTGATCTTTGAGAAAATTCTGAAATTTTCTGTTTAGAAATTCTTTGCCTTGATCAGTTTGTAATTTTTCTGGCTTACGACCTTGTTTGAAAATTTTACTAAAAGCTTTCACGATGGAATCACCAAGTTTGTTTTGTAATGGTATCACCCAAGCATATTTACTAAATACATCTATACATGTCAACAAAAATTTTATGTTTTTGTTGAATTTACTTATGTTTGAAACATCTACCAAGTCAGCTTGCCATTGTGCATCTATACCACTAACTATTACTTTTCTTCTAGGAAATGTACGACGAACAGGTTTGTGAAGAGTGTATGTGTCTTGAGTCTCTAACCATTTTACAACTTGTTTGGTTTTTTTCTTGGACGCTCTACGAAGAGCGTCTACACCACCAAAACTACCAGGCACTTCAGAATCATAGTACAATGCTTCCATGACTGCCTTGTTCAAGTGTCAACTCTATTTATACCTTTTTTTCGATCCACTTTGGCGTTTCTGTTTTCTTTGGTTGTTTTGGTTCCGACTTTATCGGTGCCTGTTTCATAAAATCCCAACGTTCTTTATGACCAATTAATTCTTGGGGTATGTTACTATCTCTCAAAGCTTCGGCCAACATTTCCCATCCCTTTGGTGGAAAGATTTTCGTCTTCTAAGTAAATCGTTTAGAAGATCTGTTACATTCGACCCTATCACTGTTTGATCTTTGTAGACTAATTCACCCTTCTCATTCCAAGATATATTTGGGTCACTTCTAATACGATTCAACAACAACTTTCCCTTTCTCTTCATTGTCATAGGTACAGAATCGAGAATGTCTTCGTCTTTATTATCTTTCTCGAATTCGACTTTAATTGGTCGGGGAGCCATTACCTTTTGTTGAAATGTCAAGTATCTTTGTAAAATTTGATTATATTGAGTCATCTTTTCATCAGCCGAAAGAAAAGGGGCATCGAGAATATCTCTCATTTCTCTATCCAGTGATGAAACAGCCAGTTCATTCGGTTGTCTTGGAGTCTCTTGTAGACGTTCCAATAACCTTGGTTCTACCGAAGCCATCTTCTTTGCATATTCCATCATCCAAATATACCTTTAACAGCACCCAATAGTACAGGAGGTAGCAATGCCCCCAAGAATCCCCCTTTCTGCAAGATTTGTCTCCTCCTTTTGTCAGAGGTACCTTTGTTTGCCACTGCCCTCACTAGTTGTTTCTGACGAACGAGTTTGGTTCTCTGAGCTTTGGTCAGAGGTACTGCTCCCTTCAATATATTCGAGGCACAGTCACACAAACAAGTTATCAATTCTTTGTCTGCATGTTTTAGTATGGATTTGACGAGTGCGGGTTTTGATGTAATAAGAACCTTGAGAAGAGCGATGTTGCGCTTGAGACGGTCAGACATGCTTCTGACTCGAGTCAGACTTGTTGCTCCCCTTTTATACTTTTCGGAGGTACACATATTGGGTTTCCCCAGGAAGAATTTGACTTCTTAATCTCATGTGTTCAGGAGTATCTTGTTTGAGATCTATTAAAAGGTAACCATATGGTGTCGAAGTGGCATCTTCGAAAACTTCTCTCAGAAACTTGGAATGACCAGGATACATCTGTGCTGCCAAGTGTGAGATCTGAGAACGATCCCTAGGATTTTTAAACAAGATCATGTAATGACTATTGAGAGCTACAGTCCTATGGACTTTATTTTTATCGAATAAATTTTGAACAATGTAGATCACACTAATGTTACGGTGATGACTACCTTTAGTAAATAATCTAGACACTCGAACATCTGCATCGAGCATCAGATCATCCAATATGACTAAACTATCAGATTTTAATTCTTGAGGGAGACCCTCTACGAATTCTACTTGGGGTAAAGTATTGTATAATGGTTGCCATTCACTATAACACCAAATGATGTGACATGGGACAGGTGATATAATATTTTGAATGTTTTGAATAACCCGATTTACAAAGGATGATTTACCACTACCCGTGGGACCACACAATAAACAAGTGAATGGATGCTTCCAACGAGGATCCATCTTTGTTGTTCTATGTGGGTACTACTTCCCTTTTATACCTTTTGGGGAGGTGCCCCCCCCCCCCCCCCCCCCACTGAACGTAGGGACTACTCCCCCTTTTATACCTTTTGGAGAGGTGGTCAATATGAACCGTCATCCAAAAAATATTTAAAATTGGTGGCCCTCTGACTTACTTGCTGGGGACAGTTTAAGTTTGTTTGATATTTGTCAAGAAGATAAACATCAAATAACTTAAGCGTCATTACCACCTTTTTTTCTTGTTTCTTCATTTTATACTTTTTTTCTTCTTTTTTTCTTCTTTTTTTATAAAAATTTACAACATCTATTTACATCTTCAATTAGAATCCAATTGTAACAGGTTTCTTGATGGTCATACATTCAATCACCAAATCCATAATACAACGTCTCTGTTCATTTGTGAGAGGTTTCTCGAACATATCTTCATATTCTTTCTGTACTGGTGGTGGATTCATTCTAGAAGTATTATGGTGCCACAGTAGATGAACATCATTCTTGTTAACTCTTTCAAGTGCGTCACTAAAACATGTTATAATCTTCTCTTCTTCAGACATCATTAGGCATACATTATGCTGAATCTGACTTGGGTGATCGACTGTACATCCATAGCATTTTTCTTTCATTACAGCGTCAATGTTCTCTTCGACATAATGAGCATATGACAAGCAAAGTTCATGCTGCAAGCGAACTTGCCTGAGTTCACTATCAATTTCATCAACGATCAATGGTCGTGGTTGGGTTATTCTCACTGTGATCTTCTTCTTCTTCTCCAAAGGTGGTTCTTGATTTGGTTTTTTGAAGTCTTCATGGTTAGTAGGTTTAGTGTCTTCAGTTAAAGTTGTTTGTTGGGTTTTGATGGCTGCATCTACTTCTTCTATTTGAGATTTCAAGGCATTCCATTCTTCTAAAGATAGAGCAATACCAGTCTTCGTAGGATAAGGTTTCTGGTCTTTTCCCTCAAAGTATCTTCTGAGATGAATCTTCAGTTCACCCTGGTACTGGGTGACGTTAGCATAAGTCTGCTTGGTGCCAATTCGGAACATCTTCTCTGGTCAATGGTTCGATCGTGAATGATGCCAAGTCCATGCTTTGCCTAATCTTATATATCTTTGACGGACGTGATTGAAAACATCACCCCAGTTGAACAAATTTTGATTGAGTTTTTGATTCTTGGTTGGGGTTTGTGTTTGTTTCCTATAGGATTATAGGTTAAAGTTGGAAAATTTAGAAAATCAGTATAGAAAGTAATGGGAAAGAAACACAATGAGAATACAGAAATTTGATTGGTTGATTAACTTCGATCTGATTGGTCAGTTTGGCGATCAAACTGCAATCCTGATCCTTAAACTGTAGGATATGGCCCTCTGCATTTTTACTGGCTTGGGACAGGTCAAGCTACAAACCTCTGTCCAATGGAGATAAGTCAAATAGCTCGAGTGCATTCCCACCCCCTACAGTTCGTATCCTCTTTGAGGGAATTTTTTTTTGTTCATCAAAAAAGAAAACGAAAATAACATGTCCAACTTAGCAATTTAGTTTTTCTATCATAAAAATTTCTCATTTCTTTTAAATATTCACAACAGAGAATTTCTTAGTAATGATGATGATGATGATTTATTCCTTTGGTTATACAATAGGGGTAGCCTAAAAGACACCAGGAATCAACTTTAAAAAAAATGAAATGAAACTAAAAAGTAAAGAAGTATCATCTGGTTCCAATAGGTGTAACCTAAAAGATACCATGAATCAACATGTTTTCAAAATAAATGGAACTAAAAAGTTTTGAATGAAACTAAAAAGTTTTGAATGAAACTAACAAAGTAAAGAAGTATCATCTGGTTCCAATAGGTGTAACCTAAAAGATACCATGAATCATCATGTTTCTAAATTAAATGGAACTAAAAAGTTTTGAATGAAACTAAATTTTGAATAAAGAAGTATCATCTGGTTCCAATAGGTGTAACCTAAAAGATACCATGAATCAACAATTTTTAAAAATAAATTGAACTAAAAAGTTTTGAATGAAACTAAGTTTTGAATGAAACTAAAGAAGTATCCTCCACTTCCAATAGGTTTAGCCTAAAGTATATCAGGAACATGATGATGATGATGATAATGATGAAAAAACTCTCTGTATTAGAATAAATAAAAAAATTGAAAAAATCTTTACACTAGAAAAAATGTATTGCCTTGTAAGACTTGCCATTTAGAATGTTTTTTGAAGACTGCCATATAGGACTTTATGAGGACTGCCATAAAGGACTTTTTACTTGTGAAAAAACTTGCCATGTAGGACTTTATGAGGACTGCCATAAAGGACTTTAGAGAATGCCATATAGGACTTTTTACTTGGAGAAAAAACTTGCCATGTAGGACTTTATGAGGACTGCCATATAGGACTTTAGAGAATGCCATATAGGACTTTTTACTTTGAGAAAAACTTGCCATATAGGACTTTATGAGGACTGCCATAAAGGACTTTAGAGAATGCCATATAGGACTTTGAGGACTGCCATAAAGGACTTTAGAGAAAAACTGCCACAAAAGACTTTAGAGAATGCCATATAGGACTTTTTACTTTGAGAAAAACTTGCCATGTAGGACTTTATGAGGACTGCCATAAAGGACTTTAGAGAATGCCATATAGGACTTTATGAGGACGGCCATAAAGGACTTTAGAGAATGCCATAAAGGACTTTTTACTTTGAGAAAAACTTGCCATATAGGACTTTATGAGGACTGCCATAAAGGACTTTAGAGAATGCCATAAAGGACTTTAAAAATTTGATGAGCCTAATATGATTGAGTAGACCACCTAAAAACCATTTCGGGTTTTTTTTAGGAATTTTTTTTGATCAACTAAATAGAACTTTTTTGTAGGCAAAAGCTAGACTTGGTTCAGGTTGTAGAAAAATATGACACTCACTCAATTGTTTCTTCTTTAAATCTCTAGTGGTATGGTACTAACTCCATCTTCTAAAACTCTTCGTTTTGGGTAGAAATATGATAGTCCATCTCTGCTCTGCTGGTAGGTATACATATTGTTGTCATTCATCACAAATCCTCGGTTGATGCCAGATCCACTTTGTTGAGTCTTCAAAACTTGCAAATATCTGTCTTTCGTCAAATCATTGTGGCGTTTGCTGATTCCCTTACAACTGAATTTATTGGTGGCTCCGAAACCATAATATGTTTTACTACACAGTCCAACAATGCCGGTTCCTTGCCTTTCTACCTTAAACAAGCCTGGAGTTCTCCTGTCAAAACGCTTTCTTTCTTGGCAGCATGAGGGTGACAGCCATTCTTTGCCTTCTAATTTGGTTTTCACATAATCATCTCTGTGGAAATCACAACACTCTGATGGAAACCACTTGTGATTCTCTTTGTAAAATTCTACTCTCTTCTCTGGTTTCACTAATTCATCTATGGATGGTGACGAAGTACATATATATGCAGAATCTGTGTCCATTTCAGCATATTCGAAATCTTGGCGGTTGATAAAAGTATCGATGACATCATAATAGAACTGAAGCATCCGGAGTTTCGCATACTGGTAAACAAAGAATCCGATGTGAAGTGGCAGATCCAACTTGATGGTCTTCTTGTTGAGTTCGACTTCATATAATGTATCATCTAATGGATTCAAGGCTCTGAAGGACATGTCATTTACAGCTTTGGTAACTTCTTCGTCGTCGCAATAGTACACACGTCGATGCTTCTCTTTGTTGGTGACGGTTTTGCCATATCCAGAATTTCCCAACAGCTTCATGGTGTCGGCAACGATCGACTTGTCAGGGTCAACATCTCCTTGTCTTCTTGCTTCAGATACTTCATCTCCAAATGTTGCAAAACATCTTCTTGGTTTATATTGGATAACTTGATAGACGTGATCAACTTCAATACCATGCTGGAGGTACCACTGCAGTAAAGGGGTTGCAAACAACATTTTTTCCGCTCCATAGCTTCCGATCAAACTTCTACGGGGTTTCTTCATGATTCCATTCTTCTCGGCAAAGGCCTTCATGTGTTCACCAATATCATCTATGGAAATATCTGTATTCTTAAAGATAGGTGTCATCTCTTCAAAGTACTCTTTCAGGCAATCTGGTACATGTATATCACATTCGACTAACCCAAACAGTTCACCGGACTTCACTTTTTTCAGTATTTCTTCCTCTGTCATCGCACCATCTATTTGGTCTAAAAAGTTCTCTTTCAGGAAAGCTTTGAGTGTGGCATCGGTCTTCTTCATCTCTCTCCACTCACACTCCCAGATTTCAATAAGTTTATAGCCCAAATCGGTGATGTACTTTGCATTGGTACGGGTGTCTTGTAGTAGTTCTTTCATCGGTTTATCTCTGACTTCATTATGGATGATAGGAAGGCCATTCTTATCTTTCATGCAGGTATGTCCGTGCCAGAAGCAGCCATGGAACTGGTATACAGTCTGTGTCTCTTTGCACCAACCATCAACAGGCAACTGTCTTCGACCAATCATTTTTTCGGCGCCGTTAAACTGATGTCTGATGTGGATGTCATCTCTCATGGATAAAAACTCTAACCACTGTTCAGCCATTTTACCATACTTCATTGGATGTTCTGGTTTAAACTGGTTTTCTTCACGACGTCTAATACTCCAACCCGTTGGCATCTCTTGCATTAGGCACCAAAGATATAATGCATTCGCATCAAAGCCTGTAATACTTCCACATGGTTTTGCTTCTTTGCCATATTTTGTTTCTCTGATTCGGGTAACATCTTTCTCGTGGTATCGGTTGAAGATAATTGAAGGTCCACCAACGATATTATCTTTCACCAAGTGATGCAAGTCTTTATTCTTCTGGTTACATAATGTGACGTAAGTGTCATCATTCATGGTCTGGAACAGGTATTTCAACGTGAGGCCCGGAACACTGATACCATCTGTAAACATGTCGATGTGGCGTTCTTGGTAGAAAGCAAACTGCTTGTCAACTGCTTCAAGGAATGGTTTTACATCTCGGTTATTATACCAGATCAGAAAATCACGGAAAGTTGTCATCTCCAGGTCGTTCCATACATGCTGGCAGTACTGGTATTCTTCATTGGATATATTTTCTTTCTTGAGAGAACTGTAGAAGGCTTCATGGTCTGGTAGGTGGTCTTGATCCAATTTGTTCAAGCTGTCGATCCATTCATATGGTAAAAATCCCTTCGTCACGGAGCAGCCAAATGCTTTCAAAAACTTGTCATAGCTGAATCCTGGAGCGAGGTAGTTGCAAATATCAACAAACTTGAAAGATTCTGTCGAGACGCACATGTAGTTATTCGATTTCTTCACTGCAAACTTGAGTGGATTCTGTCTCTTCAGGTATGTCATCAGTTCACGCTTGACTACATTCATATCATATTTTCCAGAGTTGAATCCGATGACGGGCATCTCTTGTAGGTAGTCTTGAAATTTCTTCTCCAATTTTTGTAAAGGGTGCATCTTGGATGTATCTTCTCCAGTAGCTCTGGCTTCCGCTTCCAGCGTTTCATCAATTTTCTGTCTGAGTTTAAACAAGGTCCAAGCATGATAGGTCTGCATCAGTTGGTGGCAATGAGATGAAATAGCTGTGAGGTATGTCATCATTTCTTCAACAAGTTCTTGAGAATTTCCATTTGTAATAAAACATTTCGGTTCTTGGTATTCTGGAACATTACTACATATGCTAACACTCAATGGTCGGTGTTCTGCTTCCCATATCAGTTTATCACTGTCAGCAGGTAGACTGGATTTGACAAAGTAACTTTCAAAATCAAATGTTGCACGGTATGGATAAAACTTCTTCTCTTCAGATACTTCTATACCTTCATCTTCTAACAGATCAAATATGGACTGGGATGGATGGTATACACCGCCAACATACTGGTAATTGACTTCATCTGTACAGGTTTTCTCGTGACGCCGAAGAAATCGGGCAGATTTCCATAATTTGCCGCATTTGCGGCATTCAAAGGATTTGCAGTATTGGTCTATATCGATGATGTAGCTAAAATGGTTCTTGTAAACGTTCACATACATGGTATCTTCATACTTTCTGTGAGATCTCTGTACTAATTTGGCAACAATTTGGTCATCATCATTCTTGACAAGTTCATATACTTGGATATTTACTTCAAAACATTTCTCCAAGTCAGGTAATTCGGCTAAAGTTACTCCACGGAATTCATTCTTTGGCTTCTGGGTATACTTGCTGTACATGGCATCTGTTGTATAGTTGGGGTTGTCTGTTATGGAACCACTCCATAAAGCTAAACAGCGGAAAATACACAGGTTGTCATCATAATAAAACTGGCGAGGTTTATCTTTCACCAAAGCATTTACTGCTTTGTTCTGGAGAATGTAGTCAGGAAGATCTTCTGCCATTCCAATTGGGTGGTCTTTCAGCTTGTTCACATAAAATGTGACGTTGGTAACTCTCTCAACAAGCCATTTGGTGTTGGGTCGTTTTAATTTGGCCCATTCCAGGATATCTTCTTCCATGACATCATCAAGGAATTCTTCAAAGCCTTCTTGGCAGCATACAAGTTGTGGAACATCAAGTACCCGGGCGTTGTTTTGTGATGGATGGTAATACTTCAGTTCATTCGTTTCATTGTGTCGCAGGATAAAACCAAAACTCAGATTAATTTTAAATCTTAGCTGTTTTGGCAGAAATATGGTAGTCATCAATTCATCAGTCATCATCTTCAGGTTCACATCGTTGATCCGGTAGTTATATTGGTCCTGGACTCTTCTGTTCATCATGTGGCGAGTTCTAATAGAACTCCAGTTATCTTTGTACACGGTCAATATCTCATCTGGCTCTTCTTCAGACATCATATTCTTTTCAAACTCCATTTGGTCAACATCATAATGGGTGGTCGTCGTGGTCCGTGGTTGTTTAGGTGGTCCTCTCTTCGGTTCATCGGTCTTCCTTTTTGATGGTACAGGAACTGGTCGGTGGGCAACGCTCTTGTGTCGATTAAAATGGAGTAGTTGGTTAAACTCCTGGCCGCATTCCATACATGTATATATCTCCAAACATTTCTTCAGATGGTCAAGGAGATACTCTTTCCTCGTAAAGGTCTTGTTGCAGTTGGTACAATCGTGGGTCTTCTTCTCTTCGGCGGCGTACTGGGTGCGTACAAGGCGATTCCGGGTCCGACGGTCCGTAAAGGTCTTTCCACACTCTTCACAGGCGTAGACATCAGTTCTGGTAACGGCAGTAGCAGCTTCAGTCATCTTCATAAATTTTTTTGCAAAAGCAAAATAGCTATAGAAAACTCTCTAGCGATGTGTTCAGTTCGAAGGATCGAAACAGAATGACGCGACGTTATTCTTCTCCGGAATTTATTTCGACGTGACGGACGTTTTTGAAAACGTCACGACGTCACAACGTTTTTTCATCGATATTTTCATTCTCGATGGGTGTTTGTGTTTGTTTCCTATAGGATTATGGGTTAAAGTTCGGAAATTTAGAAAATTAGTATAGAAGTCAATGGGAAAGAAACACAATGGGAATCCAGAAATCTGATTGGTGGATTAACTTCGCTCTGATTGGTTAGTGTAAAAACATCTTGATCCTCATTAATTTTATTATTTAAAATCATGTAGTTAGGGGGGTCATTTAAAGAAATTGCTAAATATAGACCCCAACAATTAGTTAGGGGGTCAGTTAAGGATGTTACTAAAAATAGAGCGTAGGAATTTATAAAAATATAGTTCCAAGTAGAAGCAGAGGATTTCTGGGTAAATTTGTCCTATAGCACTACGTGCTACTCTTAATAGGGAAATAAAACGTCATGGGATAAAAAAAAAGGATTCTTAAAGAATTCTAAATAATACAACTTGACGGGTTTATTTGGGTAATTAAATGAGGATTCTGGGAAAATCCGAACCAGAAAATTACTCCACTTCAGTCGAATGCACCCCTTGCACCCTCTCGGTACTATAGCACTACGTGCTAAACCGATAAAATGGGGAAATAAAGTCAATTTCGGTGATTTCGGGTGGATTTTGGTGATTTGGAGAGATTGTCGGGTTGTTTGTGGTAATTATCCAGGGAAGTCGTCCCAGAAAATACTCCTGTACAAAGGAACATACCCTCCGAACATACCCATGTCCTTTAAGAAGGGTTTAGGTAACATAGCAATCACGTGCTACCATAAAAACCAAGATGGCGGCCTCTAGTATACAAACTGGACGACGGAAACACGTATCACCCTAACAACACGCGCTGCGCATGCGCACTCACACCACGTATCACTATGGAGATGACGTCACAAGATGGCCGCTCACGCGGGTTACCATGACAACACAACATGGCGCCACTATGTCACGTGACATGACGTCATTTCCGGGGTCCGGCAACCTTTACCTGTAGGGGAACATGACATACTACTCAGGTACAGTGGTATGTAGATTAACTGTCTTGACTTAAAAAGAACGATTTCTTGAGAAACGTCCACGCAGAGACATTCACCAAGATAAAGCGAGTTTTAAGAAAAGAAGCACGGGACAATTTCAGTTAGTGGACCTCCATGTATAAAGCAGAGGCGGAAACTGCGTTTATGCGTTTTAACCCTTTACCTAACGAATCGCCCTCATCCGCCCGCGTAATATGCAAATTGAGCAGTTGAAAAAATTAAATTTTTCAAAATATTTCAACAAAACCATATCATGTAACCCCTTTATTGGAACGAGCTCATTGAGCTCGTTCCAATGAGGGGTCACATGATATGGTTTTGTTGAAATTTTTTTGAAAAATTTTTAAAAAAATGATATTTAAAACAATAAACTTTGATATTGTCAGTGTTGGGTAAAGGGTTAAATTATTTTATATTTTTGTAGGTACAATGATGAGATTAACTGTATTGACTAACAGTTCATATAAGGTTAAAAATAGTACCCCAGTCCCCCTAGAAGACTCAATTTTCAAAGACATACTCACTGCTTTTTCAAGGGAACCTGTTTTTGACCCAACCCATGAGCCTGCTGGACAAATGGCAGCTTGTTTCCTACACTCATGTTCAATGTGTTCTTCGACGAGTTTCGAAAGTTTATCTGACACAGAGGCGTGGTCCATAAATAGGTTTTCACGGGCGAATCATGTGGGATGTGCATACAGAGGCCCAACCCCGACCCTATTAGGATGCCCATGTGTTGTCGCGGATAATACTGTAGACTATAGCATGCATACACTTGTAAATTGTTTTAAATTGGTTTTCCTTTTTCAAAATTGGAATTGGTCTATGTAAATTGCAGTAATATTTTGGCTAGTAAACTTTGCGATCATGTGCGAAAAGCCACTGCAGTCAACAATGGCCTTCCATTTTTAAAACATATTCTTGGGGAGGACTCCAGATCCCACCGACAAAAGTGGAATACCTTCTCTCGTGCCCGCTCCCCAACTTGCCGTTGCGCGCATCGGATGCACTTTTTCTAATTGTTAATTGCTAATTGCCCCGCTCTACCTTCACAAAAAAAATCGACTCCTGGACCCACCGCTGATCTTAGATGTGAGACAGTGGGGTATATGCAGGACAACTTAGGGTTTAATCCCGGGAACAGAAATTTTACGGTTGTCGTTTTTGAAAGTCGGTAACGATACCGAGAATTTACCGGTTCTAGTTTCTAGATATTAGTCCTGATACTCGGGGAATTCATAGAACAGAACCGGGAATCAAAGGTTGCGTTTCGCAACCTTTGATTTCCGATTCCAGTCTATGAATTATTCCCCGGGCATTCTGACTGATTCTCAGAACCGATTACCGGAAAATTCCCCCTCGCGGGAAGGGGTTCCAACGGCAACGCTGGTCTCGGAAGAAGCTGATATTTCCGTAATCTCATAAACTATAATACGCAATCATTGATACTATAGTCTACGAACTTCCATGGTCCCGTAATTAACTTCAACAAACCGGAGCACAAGAGTCGTAAAATTCCTTTCCCAGGATCAAACCTTACTTCCACTAAATTTGTCAAGAAAAAATGAACATTTATCAACTGAAAGTAACTAATGCAACTGTTAATGCCCGACGGCGCAGGGGATGTGTCAACAGTTACTTATTCCCAGTCCCTTATTCGACATTCGTTATCAACCGACGGTTGGTATTAAACGAATGTCCAATAAGGAACTGGGAATAAGTAAGCGGTTGCTACACCCGTGACGGCGCAAGTTTGTAACATTGTCAACACCAAATCGCCATTATACATTTGGAGAGAAAAACAGAATATTTCAGTTCAATGTGCGTTCAAGTGTTTTCTATTGATTAAAAGTTTCAGAATTTATACAAAAACACAATAATCGATGGATATAGCTGTTATAACTACGTGATATTTGATATTGTTTACATTGGGGTTTTTTTTGCTGTCACATCATAATAGTGGCCCATTTTTTTAAGATACAGTACGTGGAGAGTGGATTGTAACTAAATCGCCCGTGGAATGGAGTTATCACCCAAAGTATTCCTTTCAAATTCTGTACATATGGACAAAAAACGCAAGCAATGTTCCAGCCAATGGACCTCCGGGTTTAACCCGGAGGTCCATTGGCTGGAACTTTGCTTGTGCAAGTTATGCTTTGCAACAAATTTGCAATTATTGCTTGGGTGGAATCTCCACTCCGCGGGTGATTTAGTGATAATACACTCTCCACGTACTGTAGGTGGATTATTTTAAAACATACAAGTTCGATATAGTTCCGATTGAAAAAAAGGTCTAGATGGGAGGAGCATGAGTCAGATGGCCGAACTGTACATTATAATAACAATAATAATAACACCTTTCCGGTCGAAGATTTGTCTCGGGTGAGAGGACTTTGATTAACCATGTGCTCCCAAATGTCTCTCCACTTCTCCCCTCCCAGCACCGAGATAGGAATTGCTTGTTGACACCCCGTACCCCATTCTTCACAATCTCTCTGATATAATAAGATTGTCTGTGAACTAGTTGTTTCTAATTAGCTTGCCATAAGAACTCGAGTGTCCTTTATGTTACTTTTAATAAACGAAAACCACAGGCAGCTCCGAGAGCTGCCTGTTGTTTTCGTTTCTGAAAAGTAACAAAAAGTGCTGATTCAAATTTACAGTAGTTGGAAATTCGAAGCCCTAAACGGGAAAAAGTTGGAAATTTCTGAAAAGGCGCTAGTGGGATTTTTTAAAACCACGTGTAGAATTTTTTTTATTTAATCTTATTTGTTTTACAAGGATTGGCGAACAAGTTATGCAACTTATATTAACGCCTCTCCTTGGCCCAATGGCGCAGGTGTGTGGGGGTGACCTTCATAGCGGCAACTTCGTGGCCTAGCCCTTATCGAATACTACGAATGGATCTTTAGCCTGCACAGAAGTGTGTGTCTCTCTCTCTGCACGGAGGACAGCCATTTTACTGTCCCCACACGATAGGACGGTACGCTGTGACAGCACCAACCCCACAATTGATGCTGACAGAGAGTGTTCGGACACCTCGAGAACTTTCCCCGACCGGGGATCGATCCCGGGACCTCTGGAAGGAGAGACCAGCGCACTTATCCACTCGGCCACCACTCTCCACCAGGTCTAGAATTTGACACAAATATGGAATTTTTAGACTCAAAAGCAGCCCAAATCCTCCAAATATTGACTGCAAAGTATTAAAACTCCCCCAAAATATTGATTTGCAGTTAGAAGTTTGAATAATTTACAGTCAAGGGGGACGGACGTACAAATGGAATTCTGCAACGTAACCTTTCACCTAACGAAACGGCCGCATCCGCCAACGGAATTTACAAATTCAGCAGTTGAAAAAAAACGTTTTCCACAAAAATCATACCACGTGATGCCTCATTGGAACGAGCTCGTAGAGCTCATTGTGATGAAGTGAGACATGACATGGCTGGTTGAATTCTGTTGAAAACGGGCGTGGGGTGTTAATGTAATTTCCCAGTTGGTGGAAAGTATGTAGTGGTAATCGAAATTTCGAAATTTGTTTGGGGGGTATAATTGGAAATTCAGAGGTGGACACCCTCATCCAAGACCTCTTATAAACGTCCTTGTCCCACCCTCTTAGCTACACTCCTTGTCGTAGTATGCAATGACTTTCTCAACTACATTATCTGTTGTTCTGTTCCTGCAGTGACACCACCAGGGATGTGGCGACAGGGGGCGGGGTGTCTCACCCCTCCCCCCCCCCCAGCTACACGCTAAAAACTAAAGTGTTAAAAACTACACTTGAAGTGTTGTGTTTAACACTTACTAAGTGCTGAACTGGCACTTTGTTCAAGTGTCGATATCCCAGAACTTGACAGGTGTGACAGTAATACCACTTGACAAGTGTAATGTCGCGACACTTAAAAGGAAACAACGCAAATGACGCGGATCAGACTCGAACTCTCGAGCCTGATCCGCGTCATCTACGTTGTGTCCTTTTAATTATGTACCCACCAAGCGCAAATCAAATTATGGACGATTCTGGAAGAACCACCAATGCTAGACACACGGGAAGTGCCATCCATTCAAGTTTCAGATGTCTGACGATTGAAATGTCTAAGTGCTTAAAGCATTGCATTTTGAGTGTTAAAATCAAACCCTAAGAGATAGAATGGGTTTAACCCCTTGAAAGTGTCAGTTTTAACACTTTAGTTTTTAGTGTGTAGGAGTATTATTTTTCAATAGTTGGAAATTCCGAGGTCAAAAATCAAATAGTTGGAAATTCACTAAATTAACATTGTTCATGAAAAATATTAAAATTCCAACTAATGATGAGAAATTTTGATATTTTATTTCCAACTGGAAACTTGAGTTTCAAATTTCCTACTCTAAAATTGACATGGCCTCAAAATTTCGACTCTGACATCAATCCGGTAAATTTTCTGACCCAGACACATTATAAATGATGCTTTTTCCGTTTCAGGACTAGTGAAAATTTTCAGAAGGGTTCATAACCTTTTACCCAACGCAGACGATTTCAAAATTCATTAGTTTAAATATCATTTTTTTTTAATTTTTAAAAAAATGTCAACAAAACCATAACATGTGACCCCTCTTTGGAACGAGCTCGTTCCAAAGATGGGTCACATGATATAGTTTTGTTGAAATTTTTCGAAAAATAATATTTTTTCAGCAGCTGTATTTGCATATTACGCGGGCGGATGCGGGTGATTCGATGGGTAAAGGGTTAAAAGATATCACCCAGCGCTGCAGTGCAACCACCTATCCAAACAACTCACAGTTGGAATTTACACTGGTGGCAACACCCCCCCCCCCCCCCCAGCTAAAACCCTCTAACCCTCTATCCACATCCCTGGACACCATCCATCCGATGATCACATTTTAGGACTCAAGTACCCCCAATCATTTCAGTGATGGCGGTTAGTATTAGTGAATTCAAACTACAGTTTACCGCATTCTCGTTTATAAATTGGATTTCATAAAAACAATAGTATTGTTAGCAGTTCTTAAAAATGTTTAAAATATTCTGTTTGTTGTGTTATTTTTCTGTAATATTATATTTGCAACTACGTCGCACGAAATGTAAATTTACTGTTCGGTCATCGTGGAAAGGTCAAAATCCACGCGTGGACAATATTTCCACGCATGCGTTAACAGTGAATCTTCGGAATACAGTAAAACCTGTCTTGAGAGACCACTGTCTTGGGAGACCACCTGTCTTGAGAGACCACATCTGCCAGGCATCGATTGGTTTTACTCTATAATGGACCTGCTATGGGTCTTAAGAGACCACCTGTTTTGAGAGACCACTGTGACTTGGTACCAACTTGTATTTTTATGCCATAATAGACCTATCTTGAGAGACCGCCCCTTTGAAGACTGAAACCATGACAAAAACTTTTTACCTGTTATGGAATTGGAAAATCCATTGTGGTTATACTAACATACTTAAAAGTATTAAAAGCTCTTAATTGGGTTTCAATTGCTAACTCATTAAAGATTGAGACGTTTTTATAAGACCCCTGTAAAAAGATTAGGATTATTGCTGAATAAACAATTTCATACATACCTAAAATGTTACAGATAGAATTATAAAAATAAATTTGTGTTGAAAATCTTCAATGAAGATTTTCAACACTAATTTATTTTTATTATTTTTATAACAGTCCATTTCAATTTGTTACAAAAACTTCATAAAAAAGAACAACTACAAAGTAATTACAAACATCCATTCTTCTCCATTTCTGAATTTTGTGGTTGGTTATTCACTGACTTGAGAAAACCTAAAACCTGTTATGAGAGAGCACCTGTCTTGAGAGAACACTTTTGTGTGGCCCAAAGGTCGGTCTCTCAAGATAGGTTCTACTGTAAAACAATTGAATCACACACAAATTCAATTGTTTTACAGTAGAACCTATCTTGAGAGACCGACATTCAATATACATTGAATATTTGCTGAAAACTGCTGATAATTGATTGAAAAAATCCCCTGTGGACAACTCTGCGCGTGGATTTTAACCATTCCACGGCGGCTATACTGTACTGATGAAGATCTGTCAATCGGCATCATTGTATGAAACAATTTTTTTTCATCAGTTATTGACTAAGTTCCATTTTTTTCAGTTCTGGCTTAGCTTCGCGTTTCTCCAACTTGCTTGTCAAACGGATATAATTGTTTGTTTGTATTATTTTATTCCTCCAGATTACAGGAGAGTACAAGATTAAGGCAACAAACGAATAAAAATAACACAACAGAATAGTGAACTGACAAGAACAAGAACAAAATATATTAAAGGTGACCAAATAAATATATAAAAGCGTAAATAAATAAATAAATCAATAAATCAATAAACCAATAAATCGATAAATAAATAAATAAAGTGCGATAAACCTGTAAACTCAAACATCAACTTCCGACTTTAATACGAGACAGGCAGTCGGACAGCTAACTCAAAGGCTATATGCACATATTTACATATATATATATATATACACACAGATGTTTATAATAATTGTTATCTGGATATACAGAGCACCGAAGCACAGTCCCTCTCCCGCGAGCAGGACGAAATATCCAACCCTCGGGCTACGAGTGAGTAGGCCAAAATGGTTGATACCACAAGTGGGACAAAAAAAAAAAAAGAACACTTCGGCACTCTGCGTCCTAATTATACTATTTCAATCGCATGTGAACATTTTTTGAAAGTTGAGAATCTGTGAAAACACAGACTCTTACTTAAAGAACTGAATGTCAGTGTCGCTTTCTGAAGATGAAGTCTGGACAAACAAGAGAAACATATTTGTATAATGAGCTATGGCAAAAGTGTATGAAAAGCAACACGTTGGAAGGAATTTTGGAGATTAGAGATTCTAACTCTCTGTCAACTTTTCCAAGGAGTGTCAGGGCTAAGTTTATTTGGTTTAAAGACTCGACATATAAATACACATGGACACCGAATTTATCACAAAGTGAGTTCCAAAACGTGTTACGTGCCTCATTTAACATCCTGTATCCAGAAAGTACATGCTGCAACGTGTCTTCGTAGTTTTCGGAACACAATCTGCAGTTATACTTTCTATTCACACTAGTAGGAGTGATCAACTTTATAATAATTTTGATAAGGGGTGTGCGCCTGGGGAAATTTTGACACACCTGTCAGAGAACACATTTGCCAATATCTTCATGAAAACTATAAAATCGTTCCATCTCAAAGCTTTCAGACTTTTTCATCTGCCTGTCGTTTTGGACGGAGGATTGAACAGAAAACTTCACAATTTGCTTCCAATCACATTTCGAAGGAAAGACTGCTTCACGACAGAGAGTAATAAAATAATTTTCTAGGTCATATTTATTCAAAATTGTGTAAATATCTGCTGAGAACCCTTTTACTGAGTTACTACCATCATTGAAGATGAGGTAGAGTGATCTATATAGAAATAGTTTCTTACATGTTTTTGTGCAACTCACATCACAAATATTTCTCAGAAACCTCAATTTCTGCTGATCTATTAAATTTAATAATGGCATAGCCCCTAAGAGGCTGAGAACTGCGTCTGTTTTAGCATTTATGGGTAAACCTTGGAGAGTTTTGATGCAGAACCGATGTGTTTTCTCAAGTTTACCAATTTCTTCAGCAGAAATATTGTTCCAAATTTCTGAGCCAAAAAGAGCCCTCGGAATAACTAAGGTCATGTACATTTTATAACCAGTTAGAGGTGTAAGACCATTGGGATGAATGCCACTGTTAAGTAACATTAAGAAAGTCCCTCGTAATTTATCGATACTTCTGTCAACTCTCGCTGTTTTTTGTCTATTTTTCAATATTTGTGTACCAAGGTGTACAACAGAATCACTTTCAGATATTACTTCATTGGGAAAAGATAAACGATAGGCGATGGGGCAGTGGGTCCCCACCAAAAAGAAATACACTGGTGGAGGAGAACCTATCCAATCGTGTATGTAGCGAAATAACGGCAGAAGAAGTGCGGAACGTGGTCTCGAAATTAAAAAATGGTAAAGCGGGAGGGACTGATGAAATTCCGAATGAATTCCTCAAAAATGGAGGGGAGGCACTTATTGAAGTCCTGACAAACCTTTTCAACCTGGCTCTGCTTAAGCAAGAGGTCCCCAGAGAGTGGAGGGAAAGTAAGGTGTCGTTCATACACAAAAAGGGGGATAAGGAAGTTCTAGATAACTATAGGGGGATATCAGTTAGTAGTAACATCGGAAAAGTATTCTGTAAGGTCATATACAGTAGACTAGAGGAAGTTATTGAAGAGAAAGGTTTTCTAGGAGAAATTCAAAATGGTTTCAGGAAAGGACGAAGAGTCACTGATCACCTATTTACACTCACCCAACTGATAGAATCAACAAAGGCTGAAAAGAAAAAGATGTTTCTGGCATTTCTAGATGTGAAAAAAGCGTACGACCGAGTGTGGAGGGAAGGTATGTGGCGAAAGCTCGAGGGCATCGGACTGGGGGTGACTTTGTGGGAATCATGAAAGCACTGTACACAGATGTGCAAAGCCAACTCAGTCTAGGGAGTATCACTACAAAACGAGTCCCTATGGATATAGGCCTCAAGCAGGGGTGTATCTTTTCACCGATTTTGTTTGCATTGTATGTTAAAGATTTAGGGGACGAACTAATTCAGAGTGCGGAGGGGCTAAATGTTGGAGACATAAAGATACCAGGCTTATTCTTTGCGGACGACATGGTGTTAATGTCTAAAACTGAACAGGGGCTAGAGAAATTGCTGGAAATTGTTGGTAGTTATGGGAACACTTGGCGGCTCGAACTAAATGAAAATAAAAGCAAGGTAATACCCGTTGGACGCAAGGTAGATATGACGAAGAGATGGAGAGTGGGGGAGTTCTCAATCCCCGAAGGGGAAAGCAAACAAATCACTGTAGGAGAAAAGGGAGAGTATGAGTATCTAGGGGTAAGCATAAATATAACGGGAAGAGGGATGTACAGAAATTACTCAGCCAAACTGATTCTGAAAGGGAAAAGAATTCTGAACCAACTAACACTTTTAGGGAAAAATAGTTTCAACAAGGTCTTTGTGGGGAAAACACTGTGGGAGAGGGTGGGTTTACCAAGTATAACGTATGGCACGGACGTGATTCCATTAAACCAAACCGTTATTAAGAAGTTGGAAAGTACTCAGAATGATGCCGGCAGATGGATAACAGGGTCGAGTAATGCTGCAGCTTTGGAAGCAGTAAGGGGGGAGCTTGGGTGGATGAAAATCAAGGACAGGGTAGATTTGGGAAAACTGTGTTACTTTAACTACTTGAGAAACCTGCCTGACAACCGGTGGTGCAAATTGATGCTCGATACCATTTGGAATTCTAATATAGAAACAGGGTGGTCAAAGCATGTGAGGGAACTAATGGACAATTACTCTATAGAGGTCACAAACATAGAAGTAGGAATGAAAGAAGGCAAAAGGTTTGTCAAAGAGAGAGTCATGGAAGATTGCAATCGAAACTGGCGAGCAGGGGTTAGCGTGAAAAGATCACTGCAGGGGTTACAATATAAAGAAAAGCCAGCTTTTGAGAAGTACCTAGATGGCACCTTTGGAGGGTCACTGCTGTTCAAACTGAGATCAAGATCACTGGAGCTACGGGGAAAAATTGGGAGAGATGGGGATAAGGGATGCCAAATGTGCCACTCTGGTGTAGTGGAGACCCTGGAACATTTTCTCTTGGAATGCCCACAGTATATACCTCATAGAATAAAATTTACTGGAAGAATAATGCAGAAGTGGGGTGAAGAAACAAAGGATAGATGGCTGAAGGCTGACACGAGGGAGAGGGTAGGAATGCTTATTGAAGAAATTGAAAAAGAGGAAGTGAGGGACACTATTAAGCAGTTTATATCTGAATGCTGGGAGGAGAGGAGGGGAAGAGGGGGTGGGGTGCAGGGGGAATGATGGCCTTCTCTTATGAGGACCGCGACAAATCAGCGGCTGGCCAAAGAGTTATTATTATTATGCACAAAAGCCATTTACGACAAGGCACGCTTTTGGGTTTGACCGTTTCATTGAAGACAACAACAGAACATTTTGATGGGTTGTATTGGTATCTCCATTTTAAGCTGTATTGCGTACAAATATCCAAAAGCACGTCTAGTGAGAATTTGGAGGCGGCTAACAGAGTCATGTCATCCGCATGAGTTGGACAGGCACAGTTTATGTGGTTTATGTATAAACCGTGACACGACGCTACAAGTTCATTTAGAAGATCGTCTATGAACAAGGTATACAACGATGGAGAGAGAATTCCACCTTGCCTTGTGCCTTGTTTAATTTGGAATGGCTTTGAATAGAGACCCCTAATCATGACCACGGTCGTCATATCTGTGAATAAATTATCAAATAAATGAAACAATGTACCGTTAACCCCTCTCTCATTGAGTTTGTAAAGAATACCATCGTGCCAAACGGTGTCAAATGCCTTCTTACCATTCAGAAAACAAGAAAAAAAGTTTACCATGTTTCTCTTTCGTTTGTTCAATGCTTTCATTTACAATATAAGACGTCATAAGGGAGTTCATTTTACTTTGGTATCCAGATTGGAGGGGGTTAACATGCCATACACTGGGTTTAAATGTTTTGATTCTTTGCATAATGAGGGTTTCAAACAATTTGTAGAGTACGGGTAAAAGAGAAATTCCTCTGTAACTATCGGGATCAGTTAAGCTTTTATTTCCACCTTTATGTAAATTGATTAAAATACCCCTTTTGGCAGCTGGAGGAACATATGAATTTTGTAAGAAAGCAGTAAAAAGCTTTGAAATGGCTTTATGTAAACCAGGACCCCCAAAAATTAGATTCTCGTTGTAAATCATATCATGGCCACATGCTTTGTTTAACTTAAGCTTGTCTATAAGGAATTTTATCTCCGATTCCCTTACAGGCGCCATTACAGGATCAAACGATTGAACACATTTTTCTTCTCGAAGATTTTTACAAGTTTTTGTTACATGACATCGAAATCTTTCATCGAATTTGTCACTTTCTAGGGGGGTATAAATTGACTGGAAATAGGATGCCCAGTGGTTTGCAATTTCTTGCGGGTCTTGAAGAACTGACTTCCCAAATTTCATCACGCTTGTCCCTAAAGTGTGACCTCGTTTTCGTTTCCGATTCACGAGTTTCCAAAATAGCATTTGGTCCATATCACAAGCACGATCTATTTCATTCAGTTTTTCCTTCAAGAAATTCTCACTGTGAAATCTATATTTTTTGCGAAATAACACTTTGCTTCTTTTGTAACTTACGTAACTTTCATGACATAACCCTCTGGGCCTACCCTCTTGCACCCACATTTGGCGGAGAACTTTCATTCGTTTGTGATGAAGTTTGAGTTCTTCATTCCAAAACGGTTTTCTGAATGGTTTATATTCTTTTTGTGGAACAACCTTTTCTGTAACTGAACAAATTATATCAGTAAGAAGATTGTATGATCTATCAATATTAACATTCGTTATCATCTCATTTTCATAATAACGTGACTTTGTTAGAAAGTCGTCAATATCAGAAATATACGTCACTTGGATTACACTGTGTGTCTTTAAGATTTTCCACTTAGGTTTTTTTTTATTTTAAATTGACCTGCATAATGTTTATTATCACAGAGAGGAACATCTAATTGTACAATTACCGGGTAATGATTTGAAACATTTAACGGGGTATCGCCTAATATTTGCGCCTGTTTTATCATATCAAGGTTTCGTTTTGGAATTAGCACGCGATCGATAAGACTGCTGTGTTTTCCATCGTAAGTGCAAAATGATTTCAGTGAGCCCCTACAAATCTCGTGACAAGAGACACTCAGAAGATCGCATGATTCTAGTAGTGAAGATAAATATTTGGTTCGTGAATCCGAAAGGAATTTACATCCTGGTCTGTCTCCTGATAAACATGCATTAAAGTCACCCATGACAATTACAGTCCCATGTATGGAGTAACTATTATATAGGTCTTTCAGCTTATCGACATATTCGTTGTAAAATTCAGTTGCATGATTTTTACAAGGAAGGTAAACTTGAAAAATATATAAGAACTCGGACTGAGTGAGTTGAAATTGGATGCCTATGATTCTATCATCGTCTATAGGAATCGTGGATACGCGGTTGGAGTATTTTTTGTGCCAGAGACTTGACACGCCTCCCTGGCCTCTACGGTTGAAGAGGGGCATTCTGCACGCGTAATCAGTAACCGTGTATGAAATATAATTTGTGTCAAGAGAATCTATAAACTCTTTGTTTTTCTCACTCAGCCAGTGTTCACTGATACCTATAAGGTCGATTTGTGAGATGACAAGAGATTGGACAAATACGCTGCGCTGGACATGACGCCAGTGCAGTTCCAGCATGCTATATATATATATGCAACATCCAGGGTCTGCACAAGAAAGTAAGCGAAATATCAACAATGATGGACGAAGGAGACTTCGATATAATGGGTCTAAGTGAGACGTGGATACGACGGGATGAGCGGGTTGATCAGATGAAGGGTTGCGTGTGGATAGGAGCTGGGCGAACTGAGGGTCAGAAACGGGGTGGGGGTGTTGGCATCTACGCTAAAGAGGAATTACAGCCCTCATTGATTACAGATCTCACAGAAGCAAGGACTCAGATTCCAGTATCCAAAGAAATAGTCTGGGCAAAAATCAAGTTAGGAAGCAGGAGTGTTGCCGTTGGTGTTGTATACTTAGCAGTGGAGGGAAGTAAGCCCGAGTGGAATGATTCAATATATACAACTCTTAGATCGAATATCACAGAGCTTGGGAGCAGAGGGTTCAGTATTGTCCTAATGGGGGACTTCAATGGGCACATCGGGGATAAGGAGGAGGGCATACAGGGAGGTGATAGGAAAATTAACACGAATGGGAGGAAGATGTTGGACCTATCAAAAGAGCTTGGTTTAAAGATCCTGAACAGGGATGCGAAATTAAGGGTAAATGGACCTGGGAGAGGAACGATAAGAAAACAATAATTGATTATATACTCACTGACATTAGCGTATGGAGGGAGGTTATAGATGTAGAAATAGATGACGAGGGCAAAAATGACTTGGGTAGTGATCACAACCTGATAACAGTTAAGATTATGGGCAAAAAGACGAATAGAGACAGAAATACCTTCAAGGAAGTTTGGGGACTAAAACAAGGAGCCGACTGGAAGCAGTTTCGGGAAAAACTAAAACCAAATCTTGAATGTATACCTAGGAATGCAAATGTCCAGAGTATTTCAGATGGCATAGTAAATAGCCTAACAGAGGCAGGGAATGAGTGTATAGGAAGGGTGAGGGTCCCAACGAGAGAGCTTGGATACAGGGTTAACGAGGGACTGAAAAAGGCTATAAAAGAAAGGAAGGTAAAATGCGCTGCTTACAGAAGAAGTAGGAAGCTTAAAGGGGTGGATAACAATGACACGAGACTAATGAAAGGAGAATATGAACTGGCACGGAAAAAGGTGAATGAGATAAAGGATAATAATAGGAAGGAGCGCAATTGCAGTCTTGCCAGAACAATAAAGAAAACGGGGGGTTCGAGCTCAAACGAATTTTGGAACTGGGTAAATAAACGGGGGAAAAGTAGTGTGCAGAGTATCAAAGTGGATGGGGAAAGTACAGAAGATAAATGCCGTATCGCTTCAGAGTTAGTCAAGCACTGGGAAAAGATAAACGATAGGCGATGGGGCAGTGGGTCCCCACCAAAAAGAAATACACTGGTGGAGGAGAACCTATCCAATCGTGTATGTAGCGAAATAACGGCAGAAGAAGTGCGGAACGTGGTCTCGAAATTAAAAAATGGTAAAGCGGGAGGGACTGATGAAATTCCGAACGAATTCCTCAAAAATGGAGGGGAGGCACTTATTGAAGTCCTGACAAACCTTTTCAACCTGGCTCTGCGAAAGCAAGAGGTCCCCAGAGAGTGGAGGGAAAGTAAGGTGTCGTTCATACACAAAAAGGGGGATAAGGAAGTTCTAGATAACTATAGGGGGATATCAGTTAGTAGTAACATCGGAAAAGTATTCTGTAAGGTCATATACGGTAGACTAGAGGAAGTTATAGAAGAGAAAGGTTTTTTAGGAGAAATTCAAAATGGTTTCAGGAAAGGACGAAGAGTCACTGATCACCTATTTACACTCACCCAACTGATAGAATCAACAAAGGCTGAAAAGAAAAAGATGTTTCTGGCATTTCTAGATGTGAAAAAAGCGTACGACCGAGTGTGGAGGGAAGGTATGTGGCGAAAGCTCGAGGGCATCGGACTGGGGGGTGACTTTGTGGGAATCATGAAAGCACTGTATACAGATGTGCAAAGTCAACTCAGTCTAGGGAGTATCACTACAAAACGAGTCCCTATGGATATAGGCCTCAAGCAGGGGTGTATCTTTTCACCGATTTTGTTTGCATTGTATGTTAAAGATTTAGGGGACGAACTAATTCAGAGTGCGGAGGGGGTAAATGTTGGAGACATAAAGATACCAGGCTTATTCTTTGCGGACGACATGGTGTTAATGTCTAGAACTGAACAGGGGCTAGAGAAACTGCTGGAAATTGTTGGTAGATATGGGAACACTTGGCGGCTCGAACTAAATGAAAATAAAAGCAAGGTAATACCCGTTGGACGCAAGGTAGATATGACGAAGAGATGGAGAGTGGGGGAGTTCTCAATCCCCGAAGGGGAAAGCAAACAAATCACTGTAGGAGAAACGGGAGAGTATGAGTATCTAGGGGTAAGCATAAATATAACGGGAAGAGGGGTGTACAGAAATTACTCAGCCAAACTGATTCTGAAGGGGAAAAGAATTCTGAACCAACTAAAACTTTTAGGGAAAAATAGTTTCAACAAGGTCTTTGTGGGGAAAACACTGTGGGAGAGGGTGGGTTTACCAAGTATAACGTATGGCACGGACGTGATTCCATTAAACCAAACCGTTACTAAGAAGTTGGAAAATACTCAAAATGATGCCGGCAGATGGATAACAGGGTCGAGTAATGCTGCAGCTTTGGAAGCAGTAAGGGGGGAGCTTGGGTGGATGAAAATCAAGGACAGGATAGATTTGGGAAAACTGTGTTACTTTAACTACTTGAGAAACCTGCCTGACAACCGGTGGTGCAAATTGATGCTCGATACCATTTGGAATTCTAATATAGAAACGGGGTGGTCAAAACATGTGAGGGAACTAATGGACAATTACTCTATAGAGGTCACAAACATAGAAGTAGGAATGAAAGAAGGCAAAAGGTTTGTCAAAGAGAGAGTCATGGAAGATTGCAATCGAAACTGGCGAGCAGGGGTTAGCGTGAAAAGATCACTGCAGGGGTTACAATATAAAGAAAAGCCAGCTTTTGAGAAGTACCTAGATGGCACCTTTGGAGGGTCACTGCTGTTCAAACTGAGATCAAGATCACTGGAGCTTCGGGGAAAAATTGGGAGAGATGGGGAAAAGGGATGCCAAATGTGCCACTCTGGAGTAGTGGAGACCCTGGAACATTTTCTCTTGGAATGCCCACAGTATATACCTCATAGAATAAAATTTACTGGAAGAATAATGCAGAAGTGGGGTGAAGAAACAAAGGATAGATGGCTGAAGGGGGACACGAGGGAGAGGGTAGGAATGCTTATTGAAGAAATTGAAAAAGAGGAAGTGAGGGACACTATTAAGCAGTTTATATCTGAATGCTGGGAGGAGAGGAGGGGAAGAGGGGGTGGGGTGCAGGGGGAATGATGGCCTTCTCTTATGAGGACCGCGACAAATCAGCGGCTGGCCAAAGAGTTATTATTAATATTATTATATTGAACTGCATGATAAGACACACAACAACAATGTACATGCTATGAACGAATTGGCGTTAACCACAAAAGTGACATTCCATTGAGGTACAATATCCCAGAGTATGTACCCCGGGATCAAACACCTTATAAAGTCATCCTTACCATACCCAAGCTGCATAATAATTCGTAAATTGTACACCTGTATAATTACCATTGTTTGGAGATTGGACAAATACGCTGCGCTGGACATGACGCCAGTGCAGTTCCTGCATGCTATATTGAACTGCATGATAAGACACACCACAACAATGTACATGCTATGAACGAATTGGCGTTAACCACAAAAGTGACATTCCATTGAGGTACAATATCCCAGAGTATGTACCCCGGGATCAAACACCTTATAAAGTCATCCTTACCATACCCAAGCTGCATAATAATTCGTAAATTGTACACCTGTATAATTACCATTGTTTGGACATATTTCAAAATCCGTGTTTACCGTCGACAATTATAGCCTGTAATTCAGCCATCCGACTGACCCCAGAAACTTCTGAAAAATTAACATATGTTAACATATGTAATTATGGCATTTGACTGAGGCAGTAAACTAGTATACCTAATGTATCAAAGTACGGTATCAGGTAGATTCGGTGGCATTCCAACCCAACAGCATGATAGGGCTGCATGGTTGAAACATCACCAAACCCTCCCATAACGGCAAAATAGAGTTGCCAGAATGCTGCAGACAACATTTGCAGTTTCATTCAATTCCACAGTGTTCAAATAATCAAGATCACATCTGGATTTACTGACAAGAGGTAGAGTTCACCGCGGTGGAACGTTCTTTTCATTTAAATTCTGCAGTTGCTAGTTATATGGTGTCCGTAAGCTCAGTCTGAAAGAGGTCAGACAGAATATGGTAAACTAATGGGTATTGTACGAGAGTCTTTTAAATAAGTGAATATTGGTATAAGAGACACCTTCTTCTGTCAGAAAGTTTTCTATATCGTCTTTTACTACACTATCCAACATACCACCTATGTAATAGCTATGAGTCCTTGGTTTTCTGGGAAAATTATGATCTACAGTTCTGTCTCGATCGGACTTTAAGTTTGAACGGGAACAATTCCTTGATGAAACAAGTACTGGGATATGTCTTGCACAAAATTCATCATCATTACCAGACATGTCTTTGTTATTTTGGCGCGCCACACTCTCATAATTCGTGTGTGGATTAGCCTTTATCTCTCCGTCAACTGAACTCGCTAAGACAGTTTTAGGAGTCGACTCAGCGGAATGAATGGAGAAGTCGTTTGACTGAACGCTAATGTTTGGTTGAGTTTCTGACCAGATTCGAACTTTCTCAAACACATACTCCCGGAGTTCCTCGAATCGCCCATGCATATGATCAGCTTGCATTTCAAAAGCTCTGCGTAACGTTGATTCATTTGAAGATAACTTTTCCTGCATGTCTTTTAATTCGCTTTGAGTTGTTTTCAACTCTGCCTCCATGTTCGTCCTTTTATTTTTATAATTTACGTGTAATTTTTCAACACAGTTTTTTATTGTATCAAAATTTATTTTGTTAGTATACGAATCGTCTTCAATAACTTTAGTAGACTGACTGAGTACCTTAAACTCGTTTCGTACTTTTGTGACACTGTCCATTCCATGACTTACTTACGCTTCCAGTGAGGAAAGTCTACTTTCTATTTCAGAAGTACGTTGCGTAGATTTAGACTTAAAATCGTTCAGATGTTTAATCGCAGAGTTGGTCTCGCTCATGTTCTGTACTAAACCATTGAGATCATGAAACTTGTTGTCTTCAATAAGAAGACACAATCGAATTTTATCCAAAGTGTCTTTCAAGAATGATTGTTCTAAGTTTAATAAAGATATTTCCGCACGAAGTTTTGGTACTTCTTCGTCCAGTCTTTGGATAATTTCATTGTTCATTGACTTCAAGCATGTTAAGTCGTTCTGAATGTTTAGAACAGCTCCAGAAAGAAAATCATATTTTGTATCACTGATTGGATCTCCAGAAATAACCACTGCAGACTGGCTGCATGCCCCCGACGCAGAATTGTTTTGGTGAATTTTAGTAAGGTTAATCACATCACTGAGTTCTTGACTATCTCCTAAGATCGCGTGAATGAGTCTATAAATGTCCTTCGACAATTTTGTTGACACAAGTTCACCGTTCCTGGTATGAACGCGCTTTTTTAATGTAATTGAATATTCCTGATTTAATGACGTCAGTGTAGTTATCTTTCCTAAATCAAGCAAATCACTCCTGAATCGCTCAAGAAGAGATTCATTACCATCGCTCATAAAAATTATTTTCTGCATAAAATCGTCTTTCGGCAGCCTAAGAATATCTTTGAAACCATCCCTATTGTCATTCCAACTGATAAGCGGTCTGTCAAACGCGCCGATAAGTAATCTCTCAATATGTGTGTATATAGTTTCTTCTTCTGGATACTGGAGATCTGCAGGGTTAACATTTTCTAAAGTGTGATACGTTTTGTCAGATTCCACAGTGTAAACGTTCTCGATGGAATCCATCTCGAGAAAAATACCGTATTTAAACAACAAATGTTTTTGGGATGACCCCTTCACGCTTCATTTTCCTGGGTTCTTACCAGCAGTGTGCATAGTGATCCAACGATAATTCAGTTGGACTTCTCTCATTGTCTCTTTTTCCCATAGCAGTGTTAATGTTAAAGTATCTGTTGAAGTCTCTTTTGTGTTTTCCAAAACATACTTTTACAGAAGACAAACACCTTGTTTGTCACACCTATCAGTTCTTATAATGTTGTTTATCACCCCTTTGTGATATACAAATGTTAGTTGGCCTTCACTTCAGCCAAGTGTCCAAGTGAGATCATCTCACTTGTGAATGTTTTATTGCAAGATTACATCGAATTGTAAGAAACTATTTACAAAATAAGAAAAATTATTAAGAGCGACAACACTAAACTGCCTTGTTTCGCACTCACATTTTGCCAGGTAGGAATTAAAAATCCTTTCTGAGATTTAACGAAACACAAAGGACTGAATCAATGCGAGAATGATAATTAAAACAAGACACAGAAAAGCGTTCACTTCAGCTTTCCGCCATTCCGCCATTCACTCCACCACCCATCCGATGATCACATTTTAGGACTCAAGTACCCCCAATCATTTCAGTGATGGCGGTTAGTATTAGTGAATTCAAACTACAGTTTACCGCATTCTCGTTTATAAATTGGATTTCATAAAAACAATAGTATTGTTAGCAGTTCTTAAAAATGTTTAAAATATTCTGTTTGTTGTGTTATTTTTCTGTAATATTATATTTGCAACTACGTCGCACGAAATGTAAATTTACTGTTCGGTCATCGTGGAAAGGTCAAAATCCACGCGTGGACAATATTTCCACGCATGCGTTAACAGTGAATCTTCGTAATACAGTAAAACCTGTCTTGAGAGACCACTGTCTTGGGAGACCACCTGTCTTGAGAGACCACATCTGCCAGGCATCGATTGGTTTTACTCTATAATGGACCTGCTATGGGTCTTAAGAGACCACCTGTTTTGAGAGACCACTGTGACTTGGTACCAACTTGTATTTTTATGCCATGATAGACCTATCTTGAGAGACCGCCCCTTTGAAGACTGAAACCATGACAAAACCTTTTTACCTGTTCTGGAATTGGAAAATCCATTGTGGTTATACTAACATAATTAAAAGTGTTAAAAGCTCTTGATTGGGTTTCAATTGCTATTCAGTTACATAACTCATTAAAGATTGATATGTTTTTATAAGACCCCTGTGAAAAGATTAGGATTATCGCTGAATAAATTCCATACATACCTAAAATGTGACAGATAGGATTATAAAAATAAATTTGTGTTGAAAATCTTCAATGAAGATTTTCAACACTAATTTATTTTTATAATTTTTATAACTGTCCATTTCAATTTGTTACAAAAACTTCGTAAAAAGAACAACTACAAAGTAATTACAAAAATCCATTCTTCTCCATTTCTGAAGTTTGTGGTTGGTTATTCACTGACTTGAGAAAACCTAAAACCTGTTATGAGAGACCACCTGTCTTGAGAGACCACTTTTGGGTGGCCCAAAGGTCGGTCTCTCAAGATAGGTTCCACTGTAAAACAATTGAATCGCACACCAATTCAATTGTTTTACAGTAGAACCTATCTTGAGAGATCGACATTCAATATTTATTGAATATTTGCTGAAAACTGCTGTTCATTTATTTATTTATTTTTTAATTTATTGGTGTTTAAGGTCACATATTTCTGCACAATGGCTAACCATGACCGTGACAGTTTTACGGGTGGAGGAAGCCGGAGTACCCGGAGAGAACCACCGAGCAACGGCGAGCAACTGTGAGCTCCCCAACATACCAACTCCACACAAGCAGGGTTAGCATTGGTTGAAGACAGGTGCGCCATCGACGTGCAGTACGCCTTAGTACACAACGTCACCGTGCCCCCATTTGGGCAATGGAGGTGAAGTGTCTTGCCCAAGGACACAACGCGGTTGCCGCAGATGGGATTCGAACCGAGGACCTCTCGACTTGCAGCTTGCACCTCTACCAACTGAGCCACCGCGCCCCCAAAACTGATGATAATTGATTGCGAAAATCCCCTGTGGACAACACTGCATACGCGTTGATTTTAACCATTCCACGGCGGCTATACTGTACTGATGAAGATCTGTCAATCGGCATCATTGTATGAAACAATTTTCTTTCATCAGTTATTGAGTAATAATAATAACACTTCGGCCGGCCGCTGATTTGTCGCGGTTCTCGTATGAGAAGGCCTTGGTTACCCATGTTCTACCAACTGCCTCCCTATTCCCGCGCTTCTTCTCTCCTCCCAACACTCGGAGACGAACTGCTTGATGACATCCCTTGCCCCATTCTTCCCAATCTCTTCGATTAGTATATTAACCCTCTCCTTTGAGTCGCCCCCTAACCACATGTCCTTCATTCTCCCATCCCACTTCCCCATTATACTCCCCGTGAATCTTGTTCTTTTAGACTGGTATTTTGGGCATTCTATAAGAGTAAGTCCCATTTTTCTGTTCTGGCTTAGCTTCGCGTTTCTCCTACTTGCTTGTCAAAAGGATATAATGATCCGTGTTAGAAACTCTTACATCACAAGTTAATTACTTTCTAATTACATTTTAACGGAGAGAAGCTTCAGACAAAAGAAAGATACGCTGTCTACTTCAAGTTCTCTCGGCAGAATACCTAATGACGCAAAACAGCAGGATACCCCTGTTCATCTAACGTTATCTGTTTTTTAATAGAGGTTGAATACACATCCAACAAGTGCAAGTTATTATCGAACAATTTTCTTCCGATATATCATTGAGCATTGTGGCAACAGTTAATTATACACAATAACACGTAAATAATTCAACATGTCTCAGCTAGTCCAACATCCGATCCTAATAAATTACATTTATGTTTCAAATATAATTAAAGTTAAATAACGTGAGGAATTTTAAAATAAACATAAATTATTAAGCATTTACCTAACGTAATGGCCAAAACCGGCCAGCGCTATTCACAAAAGTCGCCAATTAATTTTCATTATATTTTCATTTTTTTGTCTCAAAAACATAGGTTATGACCCCTCTTTGGAACGAGCTCGTCGAGCTCGTTCCAATGAGGGGTCATAACCTGTGTTTTTGAGACAAAAAATGAAAAAAAATAGTTATTCAAGAATTTTGTTTGCAAGTGTCGTCTGCTTTTCATGATAGGTAAAGGGTTAAAACACCTTACCTGATTCACGTGCGCTGTCCAGGCACGCGGAGTCATGGTTGATAATTTTCGTCATTGAAAGAGATTTACTAGAAATTTAGCTCACCTTAATTTCCTGACGCTGTCAGCAGATTTTTCACTAAGAGTATGAGAATTTCATACAAAGAAAGAAATTTCGAAATGTTTGGGAATTTGTATCATCGACGTGCGCATCATTTCGTAAACCACGGATATTTTCCTGTTGAGTTGTATAAAAATACAGAAGCTGACTTTTTACAATTTTTTCTCAATCAGTTTGAACGTTAGACGAATAGTCTCTGTTGAAATCCTTTTTAACCCTTTACCTAACGTAACGGCCAAAACCGGCCAGCGCTATTCTCAAAAATCGACAATTAATTTTCATTATTTTTTTCATTTTTTGTCTCAAGAACATAGGTTATGACTCGACGAGCTCGTTCCAACGAGGGGTCATAACCTATGTTTTTGAGACAAAAAAATGAAAAAAAATTAGTTATTCAAGAATTATTTTTGCAAGTGACGTCTGCTTTTCAGGTTAGGTAAAGGGTTAAAAAAAAGGAAAACTGCGTTTTCACCACCTTTGGATGTTCTGTAACTTTTGTCTGTTCATGATATCAAAATTGTGCGCATCGTGACATGCAATGCAGCCACAGTCATTTCCATTACTGAAAACGTCTATGAGGTGAGATTTGCTAATAAAATTTTTCCTTGGAAGAATAAAACCTTGCAAATGATTGTATAAAACGCAATCCCCAAACTATAGAACCAAAGTGGACGCATAGTGTTAAGGGGTGTGAGTGGAGCTCGCACACTTAATCCCCCATCAGCAGGACCACGGGCAGGACCCCGAAAGTCGCGTCTTGTCACGTGACGCAGTGACGCCATGTTTTGTTTTCATGGTAACCCGCGTGATCGGCCATTTTGTGTTGTCATTACTACAGTGATACGTGTTGTCAGTGCACATGGACAGCGAGTGTTGTTAGGGTGATACGCGTTCCCGTCGTCAATTTTGTCCACTGGAGGCCGCTATCTTGGTTTATACAGTGACACGTGGTTGTTATTTGACCCCCCCCCCCCCAAACACAGTAATAGAACAGGGGTGTGTTCTATGTGTTCTATGGATGTGTTCCTTTTTACAAGAGTAAATATAATTACCCAAATAGACCAGACAATTTTCCCAACTCAACAAAAAACACCCCAAATCATGACACGGATTCCCCCAGAATCCTCTATTTTCCGATAATATGCGCATTCCATTCTATAAGAGTCAATCTAATTATCCAGAATCCTTGGTTTCTACCTGTTGTTCGGATTCCTTTTTAAAAGTAGCACGTGGTGCTATAGGGCCAAGAGGTCGCCAAAACGGACTACCACTATTCTACCACTATTCAGCCCTGCGCTTGAGTGTCTCACCATTACTAACTTCTGGCGTAATTACGTCTCTCAGTACATTACTGCCGCGAAGGGTTCCAGTTCATCACTACCAAAGTTCTCTTTGCAAACAAAATTCTTGAATAACTATTTTTTTTAATTTCTTGTCTCAAAAACATAGGTTATGACCCCTCTTTGGAACAAGCTCGACGAGCTCGTTCCAAAGAGGAGTCATAACCTATGTTTTTGAGACCTATGTTTTGAGACAAAAAATGAAAAAGATAATGAAAATTAATTGGCGATTTTTGTGAATAGCGCTGGCCGGTTTAGACCGTTTCGTCGGGTAAAGGGTTAAGAGCATATAGGAATAACACATCGGGGTGCTTAACTTAAGATTGGGGCACACGAACGAATATTTTTCGCTGGATCGCAGCGATCGAATCGTCTGCGATCTTTTACTTACGATCACTTGTTGATTTATTTAGCGATCGTATGGCGCGCATTGTGCGCATTTATCGTATTTTACTGGGGACCTGTCTGCAGCCTCGATAAAATCGTGCGAAAATATCAAACATGTTTGATCTTTGCGATCGATCGCGCGACCAAGATCGCAGATTTTTATCACCGTCGCCCGATCTGGGCAGACGGGTTGAATTTTAGTACAGATTTTCAAATCGCTGCGATCCAGCGAAATATATTCGTTCCTGTGCAACAGTACCCCAGTCTTTTGATATTTTCGCACGATTTTATCGAGGTTGCTGACAGGTCCCCGGTAAAATACGCTAAATACTCACAATCCGTGCCATACGATCTCTAATTAAATCTCAGCATGTCCGCAAGTGATCGTAAGTAAAATATCGCCTACGATTCGATCGCTGCGGTCCAGCGAAAATATTCTTTCGTGTGCCCCAGTCTTTAGTGAACGGGCGTAGCATTTCGATTTGATCGAGGATGCAGACAGGTCCCCTGTAAAATTGTTTGTCAGATTCTTTATTCACGGTATACATATATGTAAGATGTTAACAAAAATAAGCATTATACAAGAGTAACAAATAGCATACCGTGGGAAGTGGCATAGCCAGATTGGCTGTCTACCTGTCACCCCCTAAAGGAAAGAGAACGAGCGAACAGACTGTGACTAGATGGGTAAATATGGAGCGATTCATCCGGTCTATGGTAGAGATGCCGATTTTTCCGTTCCTTGGATCGGAAATATGTTCTAGTGTAAAAAGCCAGGATGAAGAACCAGCGGGAGGGTGGTGTTTCTGTTTAGGCAGAGAGCAACCTGCTTGCCAAATTACAATCATTGCGCAACGTAAAGTTCAAGAGCCACAATCAGTCAAATCGTGTGGTTAATATCGTTCCAACTTGAGAAGATCATGATATATTTTTATAATTGGACGAGGGGTCTACATCGGCGGGCGCAACATGGGGGGAGGCAAATGCCGTAAACTAGCTGACATCATTTAGGCGTGGGCCCGTTCACCGCATGTGACTCCCCATGATTAGCCGACAGACTTGACCAAGCACTTGCTTAAATACGTGTCCCCGAACGCAAAACTTTTCCTCCCGAGTATTGTTTACAGCTTCTAAACTGTGTGCGTCTCTACGCGTGATTAGTGGTGCAACTGGAGAGAAAACGCAGCAGGAGGCATTGGGCGAGGATGCAAGAGTAGGCCATATCGCACGACTAGTATGTTTCTATTGCGGATTTGTTTAATTTGCTAATGGTCCACTATGATCAATATTCACCTAGTACAGTCTGGGCAGTAGGGATTATCGCAGCGGACATAAGCCGAATATGACGAAATGAAGGTTGAGGTCAACGTTTTCTAAAATGTAGCCCTGTTACTGATATTTCGAACTGTGTCGTCTAAAGCGTTCCATAGTTTCGGGATGGCCTACTCTGGCGAACGCTGTCGAACGAAACATTTCTTTAGAAACCAATCAACGTTTTTAAATTATGTCATATGACGAAAAAAGAAATGATGGTAGCGTGGACGAAAAAGCAAAGAAGACGACTTGGTTAGTTTATGGTGTGAAAAACCATATCTATTTGACAGGATAAGGATTCTCTAAATACGCATAATCCGTGCCATGCGATCGCTGTGCTGGAATATCTCGCCATTACTAACTTGTTGCACTACTACGGCCCTTAGTACATTAATCCCCACGTTTGAACTGTAACGTCCCTTGAACTCAACAAACTTTTGAGCTGAATGAACACTTTTGCGAAGTTCAACTGAACTGAATGAACTCTATATAACGTATGTAATCTTAACTGTAACGCCCCTTGAACTCAACAAACTTTTGACTTGAATGGACGTTATAACGAAGTTTAACACTTTACCCAACGAATCGGCCGCATCCGCCCGCGTAATATGCAAATTCAGTAGTTGAAAAAATATTATTTTTCAAAAAATTTCAACAAAACCATATCATGTGACCCCTCGTTGGAACGAGCTCGTTCCAACGAGGGGTCACATGATATGGTTTTGTTGAAATTTTTTGTAAAATTTGAAAAAATATTCAAAAAAATAAATTTTGATATCGTCTGCGTTGGGTAAAGGGTTAAGAGAACTGAATGAACTCTGTATAACGCAGATAATCCTAACTGCAAATCCCTTCGAACTCAACAGACGCTTGAACTGAATGAACTCCATAACGATGTTTAACAGAACTGAACGAATCTATGTAACGTATATCATCTGGAACGCCCCTTCAACTCAACAAAGTTTTGGCCTGAATGAAGTCTATAACGAAGGTTAATAGAAACGAATGAACTCTATATAACGTAGAAAATCTTAAGGCCCTTTGAATTCAATAAAGTACGCAATTCTTCTTGGAATTGGAAAGGGGAATACCCACGAGTGTTTTTGTCAAATCGCTGAATTCCATTTGCAGAAGAGTCCCACGTCCGACCTCCAATTTTGAGGAGATGAGCCAAAGCGTCGCACGTGGAGTCACTCGTTCGAGCAATTGCTGGATAGCTCATTTGCTCGATAAATCGTTCGAGCAAGCAGTAGTGTAATGATAGTGATATGAACTGGGACCCTTAGCGGCATTAATGTACCAAAGGCCGTAGTATTGCCACAAGTTAGTAATTGTGAAACACTCCAGCACAGGACATAATGGTAGTACCAAATACTAATGGTACAATGCAGTAATGGTACACAACTATAGAGTGATATTATATCTCACGTGACTTCCTTGCATTCTGATTGGTTGAAAGATGATGCCCTATTTCGTGTAGTTTGCATCCACAGAACTGACCAGGCACTATACCCAGGCACTACACGTTTTCTATTTTTAGCACACTACTATATCAGTTTTCGTTTCATACTGGGCGAATAAAACTGATCAGGTTAAATTTAAAAATCGATTCACAGAGGCACAACATCCAGAAAACGACCCGGAAAGAAATCTTTGTGGAAAAATGTATCGCTTTTCCATTGCTGAAGTCACATTTTTCGAGGCGTTCATTTTATTCCTTGAGAAGATGATCCATATCTCGTTTCGAAGAGAATGATCCATACCAGGGTCCAACTTTCATGAGAACGCGTCCGGATATGAAAAATCGATTATTTCGCCATTTAATTGTGTGTTTTGGGTAGTAAACGAAAAAATAATGGAATTCAATTGAATCTTCGGAGTTTGTATCCCGTGCTGACCCATTCGGTAATGTATATGTGTGACAAATGTGTGGAAATTATCAAACTGCGTTGTCAAATTTCGAAAATTTTAGTTTTCATTCGCGAGCTGCGCGATTCTAGAATACACAGTACCGTTTGGGGGAAATGTTTTGTTTACCCTTGCCGACCGATTCAAAATCTGTCTTCTGCTCATATCAATAATCCAATTTAGGTGTGTTTTGGAAGAAGAAAATGTTTTTTAAAAACTACATGGTATTTTTTTCTATATAACGCTGGTTGGTAGGGCTGCAACCTTGGTAATAGATTAACAAATCGGACAGATGTTTTTCTTGATGGGTGTTCGATATAATATAAGGATTAGTGCATGTCTTATCGTTGACTACGCCCATATAGTGCCCAGTGAGGTGGTGTAGTTCCCTCCGCTTCGCGGCGCGAACTACACCACCTCACTGGGCACTATATGGGCGTAGTCAACTCCAAGCCATGCACTATTCCTTAAATAGAACACCATAGTAATTGGTGAATAGAGTGGAAGCTAATCGCATGACAGTGGGTAGTGACTATTGACGAGTGGTGGTCTTGGAGCTATGAAGGTGATGGATGGTCTAGAAGCCAGGGGCTGTATATGAGTTTGGAGCTTTATAGAAGCCATGTTGTATGCATCCGCAATTACCGAAATGAGTCGTAGAGCAGTATGTAGAGACCATCGTTTGAGTAATTGCTCGACAGCTCATTTGCTCGATGGGATGCGAGTCGTTCGGGCAATGACTTTTTCAGTAACTACTCGATAGCTTATTAGGGGAACTTGGAATAGGTATGAAAAAGTTCGAACAAGCGGACGGTACTCGCCGGCGTCAAGTGGTGAACGACAACTTTTATAGTGATATATGGCAGTAGTGTAATAAGAGCCGTAGTAGTATCACAAGTTAGTAATCATGAGACACTCCAGCACAGGACAGAAAAGTGGTAGTCCATAGTAATAATACAAGGCAGTAATGGTACAAGGCAGAAATGGTACGAGGCAGTAATGGTATAAGGCTGTAATGGTATAAGGCTGTAATGGTACACAGCTGCAAGGTTGGTAGAACATCTTACTAATGGTGAATACAATACCAGCTCATCATAGTACAGATGGTAGTGACTATGGACAAGTAGTGGCCTTGGTGCTATGAAGAGTGTGGGGTTGTCCAGAAGCCAGGTGCGGAATAAGGTTACGAGCCATTACTATCTTCAGATAAATATTGTCCAAAGGTACCCCCCGTTCGTGTGCCCCAGTCTTAAGTTCAGCACCCCGATGTGTTATTTCCTATATGCTCTTAACCCTTTACCCAACGTAACGGCCCAAACCGGCCAGCGCTATTCACAAAAATCGTCAATTAATTTTCATTATTTTTTTCATTTTTTGTCTCAAAAACATAGGTTATGACCCCTCGTTGGAACGAGCTCGTCGAGCTCGTTCCAAAGAGGGGTCATAACCTATGTTTTGAGACAAAAAATGAAAAAAATAGTTAATCAAGAATTTTGTTTGCAAAGAGGACTTTGGTAGTGATGAACTGGAACCCTTCGCGGCAGTAATGTACTAAGAGCCGTAATAACGCTAGACGTTAGTAATGGTGAGACACTCCAGCACAGAACTGAACTGAATAGTGGTAGAATAGTGGTAGACAATAGTAATGGTACAAGGTAGTAATAGTACAAGACTGCAAGACTGGTACAACACAATACTAATGGTGACTACAACTGCGGCTGATCATAGTACAGATGGTGGTGACTTTGTACAAGTAGTGGCCTTGGTGCCATGAAGGGTTTAGGGGTGGTCCAGAAGCCAGGTGCGGAATAAGGTTAGGAGCCATAACTATCTTCATATAAATATTGTCCAAAAGGTATTCTAAAAGATATCCCCAAAAGGTATCCTCAAATGGTATCCCCAAATGATGCATTACCATTTCATAAGTATCCTCAAATACTGCATGTGCCAATGTGCTGCATTTGATGTGCGCACATTGTGCATAAGCACACAGGCACATATCGGCCCACCCAGCATGTGCACATGTGATACCTGTAATGTGCATACAATGTGAAGTAGCACACAAACATATCTAGGGAAGTCAGAATACATTTTCAGGAGATTGGGGGAGATATAACCAAGACAGAAAAGGGCAAGGAATGGAGAGAATAAGCTATAGAATAAACCAGGATAGGCAGAAGCACGGGGTTCCGAACTAGTAAAACAGTTGTCAGGTTGTTTATGGTAATTCTAACTGAGGATCTGGGGAAAACCCGAACCAGAAAACCGCCCAGTGTGATAGAACGCGCCCTATATCATTACCTGCTATGCTTATAAGCCCAACATGGGGCTTAGCTAAGTCCGTTTGTGGTGACCTCTTGGTCCCATAACACTACGTGCTACTCTTATAAAGAGGATTCTCGGGGAGTCCACGCAAAAGGTAGAAACCAAGGATTCTGGGTACTTCGATTCTTATACAAAGGAACGCGCCTGTTATTGAGAAAAGTGGGTTGTTTGATGATTTGGGAAAATCGTAGGGGCTATTTGGGTAATTAGAGTTCCTCTTATACAAAGGAACACATTCCTAGAACCCCCCCCCCCCCCCCCCCCGCCCATGTCCTATTAGACGGTTTGGGGTCACATAGCAACCACGTGCCATTATAGAAACCAAGGTAATACTATACTACTACTACTAATAATAATATATTGAACATGACATGAAGAATTAACACGTTTCGTGATCTTCCAGTTGGTTGCGTCCAATCAAGAGTTGTCTGCCTCTTCAGGTTTGAAAGAAAATAAGAAATAAACTGCTGTAGTCGTTATCTTATCTTCTCCATAATGTCAGAAAACAAAAGTCCAGGATGTCGACTATAAACGGCAACCCCTGGATCTTCCGATTTTTTCACACTGCACCAACCATCCATATCCGGGGAAAGGATAATTATGTCTGATTATCTACATGATCCAATTCATTGCTTGTTTCGCAGATACAGCAAATTCTTTTGTGATGATAACGACAGTCTATTGATTTCCTTTAGAATTTTAATGCATACGCATCTTCTGCAACGTCTGAAACACAGTGTTTGTGCAAATTAGGTCTGGGTCATCTTTTCAATGCGACTGTGCCTCTCTCTCTCCCTCTCTCTCTCTCTCTCTCTCTCTCTCTCTCTCTCTCTCTCTCTCTCTCTCTCTCGGGGGAGTGGGGGTGACACGCCTAATAATATTCCTGTCCACACATTTTCATATGGATTGGAGTCTTAGATATCGACTAGTTCTTGCTTGTAATCATGCGAGGTTATTTATTTATTTATTTATTTATTTATTTATTTATTTATTTATTTATTGGGGTTTAACGACACTTTCAACAGGCAGGGTCACCTTATGCCCAACGGTTTTACTGGTGGAGGAAGCCGGAATGCCCGGAGAGAACCACCGAGCAACGGCGAGAAACTGTCAGACTCCCTAACGTAATAACTCCACACAAGTACTAGTCCATAAAATGACCACTGCTGTCAGTCCCCAAATACCGAGATGAGTCGTATATGGAGTCACTCTGACAAGCAATTAGTCGATTGCTTATTTGCTCGATAAGAGTCGAGTCGTTCGAGCAAGCGGACTGTATTCGACTGCTAGCAGTACGTCCTCTGAGTTCCAATGTGTTCTATGTGCCTACTGGCACATAGAACACATTGGAACTCATGGGACGAGTAGTCCAAGCCTTGCATGACAGTGACATGAACTGTGAATCATAGCAGTGATTGCGCAGTGACGGGCTATTACATCCTTGTACGATTACTATTGACTTGATGATCAAGATCCTATCTCATCAACCTATCACGTAACAGAATAATCGACCAATGGTGGTGTGGGGGGGGGGGGTGAACGCTGGAATATTATTGGCGGATATAGATGTGGTGGGCAAGGTCCTGTGATCGAGCGTTTCCATGCGTACAAAAGCACGCTCGCATCGGGTCATCGCTCATCCACATCAGGGCTGAAACGGTTAATCGTGATACGCTTGAACCGCGATACATTGCTCAAGATTCAATACGTATCGTTGTTCACTATGTATCGCGATACAACAAATATAAATAACAGCATACAAAGCAACTTCTTGGTTTTTGAAAACAGGTTCAGAGAAACACTGTTTTTGCATACCAACATTGATAGTGATAAATATATCATTAACGGGATTATTCAGTTGAACACAATTTGGCGAATTCCCTCTACTGTACTGAATATTTATTTGATTCACCCAATATATCTTGTTTGACAGAGCTCAATGAGCTCTGTCAAAAAAAGATATTATAAGTGATTAAATATTTAGAACATATTTTCTGAGAGGAAACAAACACTGGAAAATGGATAATGATATAAAACACTTAAATCACATAATGTCATGGGTTACACATTGAGAAGTTACCTATTGTTTAAATAGTGCATCCTTATCTGTAATACACGTAAGCTACTGGAAATGAATACATGCAGTCCTCAAAGTATCTGACCTCTATAGTTGCATGCCATGAGAGATCATGTGTATCATGATATATATATCGTATCATTTTCACTGAATTGTGATACATATCGTTTCATTAGGGAAGCATATCGTCGCAGCCCTTTTGTTATCATGAACTTTCTTTCGATACTAGATTTGTTATTAAGTATTCCACCCGAGTTACTGGTTGTCCACCCACTAATATTGTGTAGTACAAAATATGCAGCGAACTGCGACATTATAGCTCAGCGTTTGTTCAATGGAAGCTGAGCTGAGAATGAGCTGAGGGATTTGGAGCCTTTTGGAGCCAGTACAGTTAAACACACACATACGATCATACAGCGTATGATCCCTCGGTGGAACGAGCTCGTTGAGCTCGTTCCAACGAGAGATCAGAAGTTATATTTTAATGGCTAAACTTGAAAACAAACTTAGGGGCGATTTTTTTAAATAGGTCTTGCACGCTTTGACTGTAACGTCAGGTTAGGGAGTCAACGGTGTTAGAAAGAATAAGTCAGATCCTGACCCGTTTCATCTGAGCTGTGTCCTTGGGCATCCCGATTACCCACGTGGGGGCACGATAACACCATGTAATAAGGCGTGCTATATATCAATGATGCACGTGCCTGCAGCGGCTTCTAACTAACTAAGCTTATGCAAGTCATACGTGAACATGAAAATTAATGTCAAATATATTGTTAGACAAAAAGTTACAATATAATTAACTCTGGATGGCGCTGGCCGGATTTTTCTGCTGCGCTGAACACGTAGTAGTTTATGATTATGTAATATATATTCTCCAATCACATCTCAGTTATAGCTATAGTTGTATGTTGAGGTTGGGAATGACACTTTCTAAAGCCAGGATCATATCGTGTCGGGCAGTTTTACGGGAGTTGGAAGCTGGATTATCCGGAGAGAGCCACCAACCGTCGGACTCTTCAACATACTAACACTGCACAAACAGGACTAGCGTTGGTTGAAGGCAAGTGTACAGTTAAAACTAGAAGTCCTGTCACGAATAGTGCGCTTATCTAGGCTTAATTGCGCGTTGGAATTGCGCGCAATTGCCATGTCGAATGGCATCCAAAGCACGTCAGGTTCTCCTGGTTACTCATAGCAAACACAGGCAATGTTTCTGCCAATGGACCTCCGGGTTACCCGGAGGTCCATTGGCGGAAACATTGCTTGTGCACAGGCCATATGTGCAGAATTTGATAGCTTTACTGGGGCCATAACGCATACATTAACGCGCATTTCAACGTGCTATTTGTGCGCATTTCATGACAGGACTTCTAGTTTTAACTGTACAATCAAAGTGCTATCCACTTATACACGTCGACACCGTGCGCTCACTTGAACGATAGGGATGCATGTAGGGTTTAATCCCTGGAACGGAACTTCCCGTGTTCACAGTGCCGAAAGCCGGTCACGATACCCGGGAAATCTATAGAACGGAACCGGGAATCACGCATGGCACTGTTTGTGTTCAACTGAAGTTTTCAGAATTGAAAAACTGACCCATCGTAACTTTGTAAGATTTCCTTAGCCTTTCCACGCCTGAATTTTTTACAGTCCTGCTTCTCGAAGAACATTTTTCACCAAATCACTGTATATCTCAATCCGTTCCAGAGGACTCCTCTCTTCAACAACAAGATCTTCACTCGCTTCATGTTCAAACTCGTCTTCATTTTCAGAATCACTAGTATCACTCACTGTTCACTACCTCTTTCAACAACAACTCCCTCTTCACTGTCCTCACCCGTCTCATCTGCAGTGAAGTGGGAGTTGGAGCCGGTAGAGGCAGAGGTAGTGGTGATAATGAAAATGAAGACGAGTTGGAAGCGGGTTTGGGTTTTCACACTTCTCTTAGGAAAACAAACGTACATCTCGTTACTCTCGAAAATTTACTTGATATTATCATGGATATTTCCTGGTTCCCGGTTCTGAGTGAAATTTCATTCCCGTTCCCGTTACTATAGAAAACCGGGAATATATTAAAACCAAGATGCAGGGCCTTCGTGTATGCAACATCGCAGTTTTACACAATTACAATTACTGTTACAGTTCGCATGTTGTGATCCGTACACGACACTTGCAAACACGATTCTTATTTATTTATTTATTTATTTATTTATTTATTTATTTATTTATTTATTTATTTATTTATTAGTGTTAAGGTCACATACTTATGCACATGTCTAATCGTGACTGTGATAGTTTTACGGGTAGAGGAAGCTGGAGTACCCGGGGAAAACCACAGAGCATCGACGATCAACTGTCAGCTCCTAAACATTGTAACTCTGTTCAAGCTTCGCTCAAGCTATGTTATAGCGGTTGAAGACGTGCTCCATCGACGGGCAGTACGCCTTAGAACACGGCTAATAGTGTCCACCTGCAGGCAACCGGAATAAAGTGCCTTACCCAAGGACACAACGCGGGTCGTCCCGGGCGGGGATACACGATTCTTAAAAAACTCTAAAAAATATATTTTTGGCGTCCAAATATTGCTTATGACCCGTCATAAGACTTCAGCTTCCAGAACAGACGTGATAACTTCACTTCACTTGCATTGACTTTTCTCTCACGACAAAAATGGAATTCAACTGCTTGACATAACAACTCGCTGAGTTAATGTTAGTGAACACATGTCCTGGGTGTTCACTTTGCGAAGCGCCGTTTTCGAATCGACACAAACACAAACACGAATACTTCCTTAATGTCGTCATTTCTGTAGCCATCTGGTAGCTGTAACCCATTCGCCTTGTTTAGGCCTATCTTCCGAAAGTTTCCCGTTATAGTTTTGTTTTGGAATCGTGCGTATGTTACCGCTCAACCTGAGATAAAAAGCCTATTTTCGCACTAAAAACATGACGGGGTTGCTTTCGGTATTGGATTTTTCATACTTCCCGATGGTTCATTTCTCCAGAAATACCCGATTTGAGTGGATTATTAACCCGCTGAACCGATGCTATAACGTTTTGCGCACCTTTCAAACGATTTTAACATATGCAATCCGGTTTTCGAAACGTGAATCTCGATTAAAATTGAAGGTTGTTTTTTGCCTCCCCATTGGGTATTGGGCAGCTGGTAACGATTGGGAAACTTTTGTTGAACGGATGGTGAAACATCCGTTTGCTGATGTTACGTGGCAAGGAGAGTAGTTATTTTTTATGAGCGTGTTTATTATTTTTTTTTTTTTTGTAAGAGCTTATTTACGTTTCAAATTGAGTGGTCAGGTTTTTTCCGGTAATAAGTGGGTATACCCCTCCTTTCATGCGCCTGGGGTCAAATGACGAGAATCGAAATAGACGAGGGAAACCGAATGTGCAGCAGCAATTCAACTCAACCAATCAGTGACACGACATGTTATTTGACCATGTTTCAGTGTTTGAAAAGAGCAGAAGAGGAGTCATAAATCTGATAGGTGAGTATACAAGTACACATGTTGAATTGGTTGAAATGGCTACAGGATATCGAGCGTTGCTTGTGCGTACACAATAAGTTCTGCAGAATAAAACGTCCTCAGAAAAAATACTCTCAGCTGACGCTGAGCCATGAAGTGTCAGTGACGAGTGGGGTTCTACCTTCCTTCCTGGCAAATCAAGACTGAATAAAACTGAAGCTATCACCCAGTTGGCTTCCAAAAGTTTTCCCGGAAAGGTTCCCAAGCTCTTCAAATTAATTGAAATCAACTTGACTGATGAACGTAACTAAATTTAAAACAAAAACAGCTCTAATGTACACAAAAATCTTCAACCACATTTTACTTCAGGCTAAACATGTCTGCTCTTTGCTTCAAAATCGTAGCTTGTTAACCTTCACTGGCACGAGATCGTTCCATTAGGAAATCATGAGCTACGTTTTCGAAACATATCCAATTTCATACATCACTTTATTGATTGAATCTGTAAATTTACATTGGATATTGTCATGATTCCCTAATGGAACGATCTTGTCCCAGTGAAGGTTAATAAGCTATGATCTTAAAGCTAGTACGCAGCATAGGAGACTAGACGGTACAGTACAGTCACCGTGGACTGGTCGTAATCCACACGTGGGCAGTGATGTCCACGCATGCGTCTACCGGGTAATAAAATTATCATCCGCAAGAGTTTAATTAATGAAGCACCGGGTTGTGCCCGGTGCTTCATTAATTAAATTTTTGATGATTATTCCTGTAATTAGTGTTTAGAATGCAATGCGTCCATTGAAATATTGCCCACTCGTGGAAAGTGACCAGTTAGCGGCGGCCGCACTGTAGATCACAACATATCAATTCCATCTATGAGTTGACGCTTCCTTTCTGAGTCTTGAGAAGTCTTGGATCTTATTGGAGAGAATTACCACAAGCATGACACCACAGAGAGAATGAAGTTCTGAAGATAAAAGAGAAAGAACATAGAATTAAAGTGATACAAATAAATATTATCCATGCTTTGTGGATGTAAAACTGGTAGTCCGATGGATCGTGTCTAAAACGTCTAAGGCTTAAATGAAAACAGAGACTGTCCTTCAACTATATATGTTATGTTGACATCAAATGGGATCTAGGCTTTGAGTAGGAAATTTGATGTTGATTTTGAGCTCTGTATTCGAAAACGGTTCTTCCAAGTATCATTATCTCTTTTTTTAGGATAAATACTATTTATTTCTGGAAGCAAATAACTACATTGTACAAACAAAGTGAAAGTAATCGGTGACAGAAGTAGATTCAACAACACGACGAAAAGCTTTTACGTGGTTGTTTCTACCGATAAACATTTTAATGGCATTATGACGATAGTTTGTGGGCTTTAAGCGTTTTCTCTCTTAATATTTGATGAGAATGACCACAAGGATAAATGTCTTGCACGTAGTAGATAGCGTTGTCATAGTTGAGTATATCAAAGGTAGTGTTCTTTTGTTCGCGATAGAGCTTTATGTACTACGCACGTCGTTTAATATAACAATTACGGAACCTTTCCTCAGAAGGTTGACCTATCGACCTGAAGAATATCGCTCTGAACACCCACGTCCAGAACAGCCGTGGCGAGAATACAATGGCACACCACGAAAGACTGTTGGCTGTTCAGTGTCGTGGGAAAGCCATCCTATCACACCCCGAAGTGTCGACTTATCATGTGGCCTAACAATAATGTTCAGATTGTACTAGCGTTTACGAATGATTTCCAGGGCATGAGTACAATTTCTTGAATTTGATTTCTCCATGGTTCAGTAATATTGAAAGTAATACCGAGATGGTTATGCTATACGACATCCGTGGTGGGATTGTTGGACATCACGACTGGTGGATGATTCTGATTAGCAATTTTTATTACTTTCCAAAGTGTGATTTACTGGGATTTCCGGGTTTGATTATAAACGATAACTTCACAAGTGAATTATGCAATCAACAATTCGACCCCTGAGTTCCAATGTAGTCTCAGTGTCTACTTGCACATAGAACATATTGGAACTCAGGGGACGAACTGTGTCATGTGTCCGTGCGCGCAAACGAAGACGAGTTGCAGTGGGTGTAATGGAGACTTCATTTTTTTGTTTTTTAACCCTTTACCTAACATGAAAAGCCAACGACACTTGCAAAAAAATTCTTGAATAACTAATTTTTTCATTTTTTGTCTCAAAACATAGGTTATGACCCCTCATTGGAACGAGCTCGACGAGCTCGTTCCAAAGAGATGTCATGACCTATGTTTTTGAGACAAAAGAATTTGCGATTTTTTTAGAATAGCGCTGGCCGGTTTTGACCGTTACGTTAGGTAAAGGGTTAAATAATATAATTATCGTTAAAAATGAAAAGTAATAAACAGAGTAATCGCTTGACTGGACTGGTTACGTGAAATAATCCACTCGAGGCGAGGGACTATATTGTAAAACACTCGTGCGCATTCGCGCACTCGTGTTTGTACAACGTCCCTCACCTCTCATGAATTATTTCACGTAACCAGTCCAGTCAAGCGATTACTCTCTATTTCTTATCATTGTCGACTTTGTTGCATTACATTCACTGGCTAGGGATCTGTCCATGTTTCAATTTTTGATCACATCAGCATTTAAAATGTCGGACGGCCGAGTTACATTATCAACAATAAGATAAAGTATGCTGTCTGATTATCTTTTTCACCCATGAATAACTACTGTAAAAAGAGCACCGTAAGCGGAAGGAGTTGGTTTTCTTCTATAAAATCAGTACCGAATTTTAAAAACACGAAAGCAGCTGATCGTGTATACAGAATAGCATGGGAACTTCTCCAGTATATCATAGCATATCAGTATTCAAACTCTCCGTGCTCTCCGAAAAAAAACTAAACTAAAATGTGTGATTTAACATGTCCTCAAGATGAGCCAAATCTCACAAGGCCTTGCGAAACAACATAGAGCAGACGTGGATGATATGACGCAATGGCATGTTCTATCCCGTTGTGCTCGTTCCAATGAGGGGCATAAGACTCTAAAATCAATCCAAATCAACTGTGTTAAGTGAATATGAACCTAATTGGGTTCATATTCACTCAACCTAGTTGTTTTGGGTTAATGTTTAACCCAACTGATCTCATCGGTAGACAGTTGGACTTCTATGCTAGAGGTCCCGAGTTCGATCTCCGTCCGAGACGACCCGCGTTGTATCCTTGGGCAAGGCACTTTATCCCGGTTGCCTACATGGGGGCACGATGACGCCGTGTACTAAGGCGTACTGCACGTCGATGGTGCGCATGTCTTCAACCGCTATAACCCTGCTTGAACGGAGCTTGAACAAAGTTAGAATGTTGAGGAGCTGACAGTTGCTCGTCGATGCTCGGTGGTTCTCTCCGGGCACTCCAGCTTCCTCCACCCGTAAAACTGTCACGGTCGCGATTAGCCATTGTGCATACGTATATGACCTTAAACACCAATAAATAATAAATAAATAACCCAGCTGATTTTAGAGTGAAGGTATGTATGCTCGTTAAGAAAACAAAGGGTAAAGGGTTAAACGACAAACCATCTAATTAGGTGGTACCATGAGACGCATAAAGAAAGCCGTACTAATGAGAATGAAAACGCAAATGCCAAAAATTAACACTCCTTCCTCGAAATTCAAACACGTTACCAGCACTTTCTTATTCCTCTTTTACACCCAATGTTTTGTTGACATTGCTCTTAAGACTAAGGCCGCAGTGGTCAATAAAATAGCGAAGGACACTACGTGATTGCCCACCATCTGTCGTAGTAGTTTTGAAAATTTAGGCTGTCATGAGTCACGCTCCTGTTACAATACTGTTTTTTGTAGAAGAAAAACCTTACTTATTATATGGAATAGCCAATTAAGTCTCTTGGCAATACAAACATTTTGAACGGAAACAATAGAAAGATTTTGGTTCATGCAAACCCAACACAAAATCGTAATGATTATTGTAAACACATTGTACAATGCAACTGAAACAGTCTGTGGTTGTGATTGGCGGTGTTAGTTGAGGCTTCTAGGATATGTAAATATTATTAGTAAAATATATGGTATACATGAACTCGACCACGTCCTCTTTGATTCCAAGTCATTCTATATTGTTTCTACGCCAACACTACCAGGGGCATCGCTAAGAGGGGTTTAAGGGGTAACACCCCCAATCGATTCATTTCCGTCCGTATTGGAGTCTCGGGAGCGCGGTGGCTCAGTGGTAAATTGTTGGGCATCTATGCTAGAGGTCCCGAGTTCGATCCCCGACCGGGATGATCGGTGTTGTGTCCTTTGGGCAAGGCTCGTTCCAACGAGGGGCATAAGCCATGTTTTTGATGCAAGTAAAGAAAAAAAATAGTTATTCAAGAATTCTGTTTGCAAGTGTCGTCTGCTTTTCGTGTTAGGTAAAGGGTTAACACTATACGGGCAACTCTTGTTTTGTTTTGTTCCCAACAGAACGAGTCATGTTTCATTTATCCAGATTATCCAATCAGATCAATTTTCATTAACTAACTAACTAATACGATTGTCTCGTTTAGCTTAGCCTCCCATCAACTATCTTCACATACTGTATATGGGCCGAGGCGTTATACTTTGAGAAAATCACTCAGTAAGGCATAATATGTTGTCCCTCTTATCCTCTTCTGGGTATTGAAAGACCATGCCCCATGGCATCCCACTTCAACTACCCTTCCTAATAAACACTGAGCTTTTTTCGTCATATGAGGTCATGGAGGCCAAGATTACATTCTTCAATAAGGCATTATCTATTATTGCGCATTAGCTCATAACCTCTAATGGGCATTGAACCACCACGGTATGTGGTACTCTTCTCCCAACACCTATAACTAACTAACGTCTGGCCTTTGGCAACCCTTTTTATATCGTGTAGGTGTAATCTATCATCCATAGTGGCCTCATCTTTGTATTGGTGAAAACCTGCCACATGGTGATGTACTATTTGAGGATACTTTTATGGGGGTACCTTTTTGAGGATACCAGTTGGTGGATAACTTCCTCATGGGTACTTCTGTTGGATAAAAGTATCAAAACAACGTGAGAATATATACCATTCTATTTAGGAAATAAACGTCTCTTGGTGAGTTAGACATTCTGGAATTTGACTATGGAAAATCATTTGTTAACGAGCCCCTTCGGGGCTCGTTAACAAATGATTTTCCAAAGTCAAATTCTCGAATGTCTCTTACGAAACAAAAGATGTTATTTCCATTGTAATTCCTCTCATCGTCAAAAGGGAAATATTCTCCAAACCCGCTCTATTTTAAGAAAAACAATTAAAAAATGTCATTTTCGATCTCGGTCTATTTGCCATGAGCGAATTTACAAGGTGAACTTCAAAGAACGGACGCTAACAACCGTCGCCATAAAAAACAACTCCAGGATGTGTTCGATCTGTGATTCCGATAGGAGCGGTTTGTCGCGCGTAGCGTGGATACAGACATGTTCTAATTGACCCGCTTCTGGCAATTAGAACACGGAAAGGGTGAATTTACCTGAGATTAGAGCACGGAGCGGACCGGCTCTCAGCCAATTAAATTACGGGTTCAGAAAGAACGACGAGGTCGAATTTAACTGATGAATTACAACCATTTTTATTCTGTCTTCTGATGCATTGTTCATAGTATACGATGAATTTATAAAGTTTGTAGTCTGTTGCCCAAGGCATTTACTTCGCCGATACATCTTTGAGTGGTATGTGGTTCTTCCCCCCTCTTCTTTCTGGAGAAGTTGATAAGCGTCTCATCAGTGACGTCTTGTTAGTTTTCAACGGATCTTCTTCCTGTTGCTTTACGGCGGCTAAGTCCTTATTCTTGATAGAAGATGTTCGCGCGTTGAACGCTGGTAGTTCGGCTTTGTTAGTTAGTTTGATTTCTCTTGCTTTCAACAGCTTGACGCCGTTTATGTCTACTTCAGTGTGTTCGGTTGGCATCCTTTTTTCGGGGTAGCAAGCAACATGATTCTTAGGTTGGATTGGAACATCATTCTTGGTTTTATCTTAGTCTATCCTTGAATATTCAATCTTCTGAGTGATAGCTCAAGTCTCTTTCAGTTCGTTCATGGTGGGACTGTGTTCAGAATCTCTGTCGTTCTCTTGTCTTCAGGCTGGTTCGTCACTTGAGTGGAAACTTGATTCTTGTCGACACCATTTTCTTGAACTTGAGGCTTTTTCATTTCATTCTTTATATGGTCTGTCTCTGGCATCTTACTCGTTCTCTTCCTTGCATTTTGAGTGAAAACTTTAGTCGTCTGAATGGTAACGTCAGTCTTGTCCGTTATCTGGTGTTCTGAAACTCTGTAGGTGGATATGTCCATCGCGACTTTTTCTTTCTGAATGGGCTTTCAATGGTAGATCTTTATCTCAGCTCATCTTTTGTTAACAATCCACATATACCACAAGGCCTCTCCTTCTTTGTTTCTTTCTACCAACGCCTATGCCCTGGTCTAGGTTTCTTCTCGTTGCCCCATCTACTGATACTAAGAATGACTTTGAAATGCCTGTTGGCAAAAGGTCGCTTTAGACAGAAAATATATTAGCTGTCTTTATCATTTCCATGGCATGCTCTGTCGGTATGATGGGGTCGCTCCTAGGCTCTAGGCTTCCAGTTACACTTTGCCACGATTTGGGGTGACTGGGGTTCTTTTTAGATCCGGTGAAAGAAAATGAAATAATTTCCATAATTTCCATTTACAAATGAATATACAATAAATTTGATTCTGCAAGTAAATCCCCGTGTGTGTGTCGTGTAAGTGTCCCACCGAGTAATGCCAATCCAATCTATTCTACACGATATGGGTTAATACTAAACCATGCAAAGCAAGAAACAATGTGCAAAATATGACCAACACCCTGGGACAATAACCAAGGGCAAACCACACAGAAGTCACACACTCTCCTCACTGTCACCACACAGAAAATACACGTACTCACGTAATGCTACCACACAGAAATCACACTATTACGGAGATACGACCACAAAGACCACAAAGACCACTAAGACCACTAAGTATAAATTATCAACAGTGGGAAAGTTTCGCACCAAGTATACTATAACTTCATAACCTCGATTGGACTGGGTACGCTACCAAATATGCTTGTGTATATATTTGTACTGCTGTTTGTATGTGCATTTGCTACTACCCAAAAGTAAGTACACATTTCAAGACACTTAGTCTATATCGCTCAGTCACTACTACCACAAAGCGACAAAGTTATCAAAATATTTTGAATGCACTACTGGCTTGCCATACAAACACTGTTCATCACACGGTAATGTCGTAGGAACAAATATCACTGGATACGGAAATAATTTGGCTAAATCTGACGCATGGAATCCAACGTTTATAAATAACTGGCAACTGGATTTTCGGCTGCAACAATTTCATGCGAATAACACAGATTGTTCATTGATATGCTCATTGTACGGTTGATTGGACGGACGTCTGTAGAAGTGTAGATACGATTAAAACTGAACAGACTAACAGTCTATAATTATCAACGAAATTTCTGCAGTTATAAAACATACATACAGTTCTTACTGTCGGATGGACGTACGCACAGTTCATAAACAACTCAACGTCTGTACAAGTCACTTTATCCCTGTTTCTCATTTACATAGAACCAGCTTACCCGTCGCCATGCAGGAACTCATCGTACACTACACATCAAGAGTTCCATTTGCAGATGCACTTCAATTCCAACCACAGATATGCATTTTATATGTTTTCGCGTACGTTACATCAAACATTTTTGTGTGTGTCTGTACACCGGAGATCTACCCGACAGAATGCCCTCACCGACAAACAACCGTCCCTTATACTTCGAATGAACAACGCAATTTAGTTAATTAACGAAATTCTCGGGACACTCGGACGACACACTTGACCAAGATACAATCTATTTAGAACGCACAAACAAACATCATACCCAAAGCCTGTACATTCAACTAGTACCAACACACTCTCAACGTGCATTTACCCTTTCTCACCTAACCATCCATTTCCCTACTAATTTATACATTTATTTTTGTGACACACTTGCAACCCCACAGGTCTTAGTTCATCGTACAACTTCGAAAGCAGTCACTTCTCTAAAGAGGTTATGTGAAAACTGGTGTGATATCTGCTGATGGATTGAGTTCCAGAGTGTGAAGAATACCTATCAATCGGGGGATTGTGACAGTCGTGTCCCGTCCTCATCAGTCGGCTACTTTCAAGTCTAAATAGAATGTAAATTGCAGCCCGCAAACTGTTGTGTATTTTGTATCATGTATACACTACGATATGGTTGTTTATGTAGGTGAAACGTGAAGGCGCTTGGGTGAAGGTTGAAGTAATACAGTAACACAGTTACACCCAGACATGCCAATATTCGTCCATTGCAACTCGGCAGGGCACAGTGGTTTGTTGGACATGAAAGTTGCTATAATGGAAGAGTCCGGTGGAAATAAGAGGGAGAACGTATACGGGAGGATATGAGGATTAAGAGGTTTGGGTTCTCAACAGGGTAAAGCTTTTTTGCGCTAGAATCATAGAATCAGGGGGGGGGGGGGGGCACCAAAAATTTGCAAGACGCGACGTAGGGGTGGGTGGGTCTCTTGAGTGCGCCAAAAATGTGCATTTCCAGCTTGTGTAATTTTTTGAATTTTTTAAAAATATATCAATATATCAGATAATATATACAATCATTTGTGTTTCAAACCTTAAAGATGATGTTGTACATCACACTCTTGACATAAATATAACATCAGGAGGCTTTATATGTGAGAATATTGGGCTTAATCTGGGAAAATGTCACACGTTAGTAGGGAGTGGGTGTCTTGTTCGAAATGTAGAAAATGTGCAGACAATATTTTGGGAAAATTCTCTCTGATGCACTAAATTCAACCCAAGTTATTTATTTATTAATATAATTTGTATGGATAGAAGAGGAAAGTAGAAAACACCTAAGAATACTGACAGAACAATTCAAATGAACATTTGTTCCCGTATATGTACACCTGTTCTGGCCAAGCCTGATAATGAACAGCTTGACATTTGTAGATTGGAGCCCACAGCAGCCCACAGAGGTTTAAATTGGCGGTACCAGTTTAAGAACATTATGAACCCCCCCCCCCCCCCCCCCAAAGACAGCTGTGCCTACTAAGTTTATAAGTTCATTTTGGATTTTAATGGGAGAGTGGGTGGTGGGTGTCTGAGAACGGTTGTAGAAAATTTGCACGTAGGGGTGGGTGGGTGTAAAAAGGATCTGAATAAAAAATAGAACGTCACGTCTTGCAAATTTTTAATGCCCCCCAAACCCCTTGCTAGAATAGACAGCAAGATGCCGATTTGACCATTTTTACTATCGGAACGCCGTTCCAAGAGACGTCATGACGTGACGTATCCACACAGAAAAATATTTGAAATTGTCAGGCTGAAAACAATTGCCAGAAATTGCCAAATCCTAGAGTGGCGTAAAAATGTCACAAATGGTGGAAAATCGAAATACTGAAAAACAGCTATCTGCTAATTTTTTAAGTCTACAAAATACTGGAATTTACTGAAAATCGGACCATCTGTAATTTTTGACTTATGACCCTCTATTCCGTCACTGGTTAGTTCGGACATAACCGTTGAGAATTTTTGGATATTGTTTTTGGCGGAGATTATTTTTCTAAAATTTCAGAAAGATACGCTTGCAAATTAGCCTAAAATTAAAATGATTAGCCAAAAAGAATATGTCCTGGTTCACACATGAAGAATAAATTCTTTGTAAATTTTGGAAACACTTTTCCACAGGAAATGATGCCAAGATCACAAAATAATATTCCTTAGCATATATAATAAACTCAGCTGCTCTCTATAATAATGCACTGCCCAGTAATAATAATCTCCAATGTTCAATGAAAGCTGAAGTCACTTCTCAGTGCTGTGTGAGATAAATAGAATGAATGCAGCCTCTTGACAGAGGTTATCAAACAGTCTTCAAATAGAAAGTTCTAGAATGAGAAATTTCTCGAATGTTCTTTTATTCCACTGATCACTGATTGGCTGAATTGAATCACCTCATTATGTTTCTAGATGATTCTGTCTTATTTCCAGTAAACAATCGTGATTCAAATAAACAACTAGTGAGCTAAAAATTGATCCCGTTTAAATGTGTCCACATTGTTATTGGGAGGGATTTGAGCTTAGCTCACTTTTTAAAGTTTAGTTCGTCAAAAAGGGAAATTTTATACACTTTCAACGTCGGGTTGTTCGTGGAAAAATAGAAGTTTCTGAAGAAGAAGAAAAATTAGATAACAACACACTCCTCGACACTCACTGAAAATAACAGAAGAAGGTCTACTAGAGGAATGCATTAACTCTTTACCCATCGAACCGATCCCATCCTCCCGCGTAATTTACAAACTGAACAGTTGGAATTAAAATATAATTTTAAAGAAACCTAAACAAAACCATATCATGCGCTCCTTCATTGGAACGAGCTTGTTGAAGCTTGTTCCAATGAGTAATCACGGGACATGGTTTCGTTTGAAATGTTTGAAAAAACGTGAAACAAATGATTAAAATATCAAATTTTCTTATCTTGAACTTTGGGTAAAGGGTTAATTCATTGCATGCTGCGGGTGGATATTGCTGCCAGGACATTAAATCTCCTGATGTTCAAATAAGTAAAATGTTTGAATATTTAACCAAATTTCCCCCTGTAAATTGTATAGACTTTCTGACCATTGATTTCACAAGTCAAATTTTCATGAACTTTTCATAAAATCTAGTCAAGGCTGCTGTGAAGTAGACATGACTAGATTTGATGAAAAATACTTTAAAATTTACTCCGCGGGTTAAGAGTTAAGCCGTCAACTGGGTTTTGTTCATAATGTCTTGGCGTCACTAACAGATAGCGTTCGTGTTCCCATTTTAATAGAAACATACAGTCAAAACTAGAAGTCCTGTCACGAACTATGCGCTTATCTAGGCTTAATTGCACGTAGGAATTGCGCGCAATTGCCATATCGAATGGCATCCAAAGCACGGCAAGGTCTCCTCGTTACTCATCGCAAACACAGGCAAGGTTTCTGCCAATGGACCACCGGGTTACCCGGAGGTCCATTGGCTGAAACATTGCTTGTGCACAGGCCATATTTACAGAATTTGATAGCCTTACTATGGTCATAACGCGTAGATTAACGCGCAGGTCGACGTGCTATTTTTGCGCATTTCATGACAGGACTTCTAGTTTTAACTGTATCAGTTCATCACAATTTATTAAATTGCGTGCTGATGTTTTATCAAATAATATTGTTAATACGTGTAGAATCTTGTTTGTTGAGCAGTGTGCGGTAAACATGCTACCAATCCATTGTCATTACGGATGCTGCAGTCAAACTAGATACATATTAATACAACATTGGGGTGCAACACATAATGTTTGCATATAAACGTTCCGTTGAAAACCTCAAATACTGTGCAAGAAAAACCGATATTTTTAATCGATTTGCATAACTTCAAATGATAAATAAATATATTTGTATTGTTAACGACTGTTGCCTGTTACATTTGGTAAACGCGATAAAAGCGTTTGCCTTGTAATCTCCTGTCAGCTCGACCGCCTCTTCTATTGTGAATAAACAATGAATTGTTTCTTGGCGAGCAGTGAATGATTTTTGCTAAATAATGGTATCCTCACATGTGCAAAAGCGAATGTTCAAATGCAAACTTCTGAGAAAGGTTGACTTGGAAAATATTTGTAATTATCATTCTACGGTTCAACAACCTAGTACACGTCACTTTCGTGCCCTCGCGTGGGCAAACGGAATTAAGTGCCTTGCCCTAGGATGGATATCGAACCCTGGACCTTGTACGGAAGCCCATTGGGGCCAACATGTGTAGTGGGGAGTCCAATATTGCGAATATTCGCTTCGCAATGCATTGCAAAAATTCGCAACGCATTGTGAATATTCGCATTCCACATTGCGAATATTCGCAAGGCATTGCAAATATTCGCATTCAACAATGCCAATATTCGCATTTAACATTCGCATTTAACGAATATTCGCATTCAGCATTGTGAATATTCGCAATGCATTGCGAATATCTGCAATGCATTGCGAATATTCACAATGCTCGATCCCCCGCTACACATGTTGGCCTCAATGGGCTTCCGTATCTTTTAGTTTGAAGTCCAGTAGCTGGTGACGACAGAGCTCCATCTGTATGGTTAACTGAGAGTATAAATATGTTGACGTACTAAATTTCTCCCCGGAAAGTACATGATTACTGGCACATCCAAGACTCGAATCGAGACGAAAATTATTGAAGGGATATCATTTATACCCCTGATGGTAATAACCAAAGAGAAACTATACTCTGAAACAACTTTAATGTGACAATTTGTTCACATTTTTTATTTAAATGTTTGTGAAATGATAAATCTGGATATGGCGTAGCAGTCAATCGCACAATGTGAAAGGCCATATTCCAGGAGCTCACAATACTTTCAAAAATGTTTTGAAAAAAGGAAGCACCCATGTGCTGATTAGCCAGAACTTAGAACTTCTCAATGAAAATATCAACTCAGAGACTGTTAACCCTTTACCCAACGTAACGGCCAAAACCGGCCAGCGCTATTCTCAAAAAGCGCCAATTAATTTTCATCATTTTTTAATTTTTTGTCTCAAAAACATAGGTTATGACTCTTCGTTGGAACGAGCTCGTCGAGCTCGTTCCAACGAGGGGTCATAACCTATGTTTTTGAGACAAAAAATGAAAAAAAATAGTTATTCAAGACTTTTTGCAATTTTGCAAGTGTCGTCTGCTCTTCATGTTAGGTAAAGGATAAAAAATACATATGCAGTTATATAACATAGATCATTCCAGATACTTGAACCCTTGAAGCAAATATTGGAGAGCTGTGTCATTTATCTTTGTATTAGTAAATGATTCCTACCTGTTCATTGGGACACAATTGGTCTGAGTCTGATGACAAAAATGGTTGACCTCCACTGACATTCAAATTGCTTTGTTATATTTTATTGGGTTTAACCACACTTCTAAAAGCCGGGGTCAACTCATGTCGGAGAGTTTTACGGGTGAAGGAAGCCGGAGTACTCCAGGAACGACCAAGCAGCGGCGAGTAACTGTCAGATTCCCCAACCTACTTACTCTATACAAGCAGAGTTAGTACTGGCTAAGCGCGCCATCGGCGTTCAGTACGTCTTAGTACAGAGCGCCACCGCGCCCCCACGCGGGTAATCGGGATTAAATGCCTGGCCCAAGAGCACAACGCAGCTACCCCTGATGGGGCTCTAGTTGTGGGCCTTTCTGTCTAAAGTCCAAGGCTGTAACCACTAAACCTCCGTGCTCCCCGAACTTCCAAACAGACTATGAACATATCTGCTTTATAACAACATTGTTCAATTGTTAGGGGTTTCTATTTTATTTTTCATTACACATAGAACAACAATATGGCGCTTTTAAAAATACCTTTCTCAGAAGGTATAAAGACCCATATTTTTGTTTGATGCCACCGACTAATTCAGAAAGGTTGGCCGGAATATTCAAGGAAAAAAATATGTCGTTCCTAACATGAACCGGGTGGAGTGGGCTACAGGAGACACGTGCTCTCAACTTTATCCAGTAAATAGCTGGGAGGAAGAGACCGAGCGAGAGAGAGAGAGAGAGAGAGAGAGAGAGAGAGAGAGAGTTCCAACATCTTAACCAATATAATTTACACCATAATTCTATTTTCTAGAAAATCAGTCATTTAGTGTGATGGTGGGGGGGGGGGGGGGCGCGTCACTACATTCACCTTAAATTTGTATTTCCCTCTTGCTCGTAGAATATATCTCTTCTACTGCCCTTGAAGTCAAGTAAATGGGACACTCATTTCTGCATATATCACAAGTTTCGGCCCGATGGGAAAATTTCTTAAATGTAAAGCCAAAATTAGTATACATGTGCATCAGGCTTAACCCTTTGCGACTTCGGTACGTAAAATTACGTACGAAAATTAGCGTGCTCGCGACTACGGCACGTAAGATTGCGTACTCCGACTTTGAATCCGAGCGGCCTTATTTTCGTCCAGGAACATCATACTTCATAATTTCATTAAATAGAATGGACGCTAAGTGCATATGTGTGGTAGACCAATCAATATTGCCAACGTGCAGCCACAAGGCTGCACGTTGTAAATATTAATTGGTCTACCCCCAAATAATGAATATGGACTCTTCTTGTTGCTGTTATTGAACTGATATGGAAGATACCACCAGGATTCAAAGGGATAACGATTGCGTTTGACGTCGCCAAATCGTGATTCTTCGTGACGTTAAAACGTCACGATAACCGTAGTTGGAAAGGGTTAAACATTGCTTAGTGTGTTGAGTTCCCACCATGATGGGCCAGCAATGATATAACAAGTGCTTGAGTGTCCTTCTTCGACCCATCCCCGCCCCAAGTTCGAAATGTACTCTGTGTATAGCTACTGGTCGTTGTTGCTGTTTGTGTGGCACATACCTGGAATAGGTGGGCACATATCACATCGCCTGTGAGATGGCATTAAAATCTGTTGGAATGATTTAGGTTGATCACTTTCTGTTATGTAGACGTCGCATTCCTATGATGAAAATGTCATTGTGAGAGTTTGATACTTGTCAGTATGTAGTCCCGTTCTTATCCAGTATGACTGTCCGTACCCTCAGAGTACAGAGATACAATTAATTCGAAATGTATTTATTTGCATTGGGCACTTTAAAAGTTCTGATCTGGTTTGTTTTGAAAAAAAGTCGAAATTCTCTGCACGCGTTCCTATCCGCCTACCTTTCTTTCATACACCGTAGAAAAAGAAATTCGACAACACTGATCATTGTCATTGATATTTTTGCTTGTTTTTCCCTTCCTCTCGGCTTGAATTAGCGAAAGTGTATTCTAATCGTTTTTCGCGTTTCGTAGTAAAGCGAAAAACTTTTGTCTACACGGAACGGGTTAACTTAATTGCATTTTTAAGCTGATCGCCTTTCTGCGTGGTTAGGAACACGTGACCCTAAGGACCAATCAAATGAGTTGATTCGTCTGGGCGGTCACGTGTTCGCTTTTAGTAATTTCACTTCTAGCTCGACGCTCGATCCGTCAAGTTCCATAACTTTTCGTCATGCCAGTCACCCATCAGAAATGCAATGTAATTTTGGAAGTGACCTCGCGTTACTTTACAGCGTTTTCTTTCACTGTGCATTTAGTGTTTTTCAATAGTTAAATTCATGCGTAGTCCTTGTTAAATTCTTGTTTATTTTTCAAATTTTCAAAAAACGTATATTCTGCCAATTTTGGTTTAATTTTCATAGATTACAAGTAGCGGCAATGTTTTAATGTTCATCGTGACATCTTTTCATGAATTTAACTCTGAGATGAGGACAAGCATCTCACCCTGTAGGCAGGCTCCGCATGGCTCTGGTTACAGATTTCCGCCTTCAGATAAAATATAACAAATCAAATAAAAAAAAAAAAAAAATTAAAAAAAATTTTTTAAAAAAAGGCGGTTGTTTCTGGCCGGCGAGATTTGTCGTCACTAGGGTTCATCTTTTATTTAAGGCGTGATCAGGCCTGTCCAAGTGTTTACAATTTGAGAATTTGTAAAATTTGTGCTCCATTACACGGCTACAGTCGCTCGAGGCTAGTTACCATAAAAGATGAAAAGAGTTTTATGTGTTGTTGTTTATACACAGTGAAGGGAAGACATGAAATCTTCATACCATACATCTAGCGTCATGAAAATTGACTTTCGATAAAGTTATCTCCCTTGAAATTATTGGAGGCGCGAGGAAGGTCCAATTACGAAGTAAGTGTTGAGTAAACGCCAATGACATCAGTAGAAAATATAGCCAAGTTTCCTTTTGTTGCTGTTAATAAACGAAAACAACAGACAGCTCTCGGAGCTGTCTGTTGTTTTCGTTTATTAAAAGTAACAAAAGGAAATACGCCTTTTTACGTCAAGATAATTAGAAGCAGCTAGTTCAGATATAATCATCATTGAGAAATTTTATCAGTATCACTTCTACCAACATTAAATGTACACTTCGTCTCTTAATTTAGCGAATGTGTTTTTACAGGAAGGTGGAAGTTTTTATTCCTCCACGGTAAAAGAATAACAAATTTTACCAGCTAGACTATTATAGTTAACCCTTTACCTAACATGAAAAGCAGACGACACTTGCAAATTTCTCGAATAACTAATTTTTATCATTTTTTGTCTCATTTATTTATTTATTGATATTTAAGGTCACATATTTCTGCACAATGGCTAATCATGACCGTGACAGTTTTACGGGTGGGGGAAGCCGGAGTACCTGGAGAGAACCACCGAGCAACGGCGAGCAACTGTCACAAGCAGGGTTAGCATTGGTTGGAGACAAGTGCACCATCGACGTGCAGTACGCCTTAGTACGCAGCGTCACCGTGCCCCCACGTGGGCAATGGGGGAGAAGTGTCTTACCCAAGGACACAACGCGGTTGCCGCAGGTGGGATTCGAACCGAGGACCTCTCGGCTTGCAGCCAGCACCTCTACCAACTGAGACACCGCGCCCCCATTTTTTGACTCAAAAACATAGGTTATGACCCCTCATTGGAACGAGCTCGACGAGCTCGTTCCAAAGAGGGGTCATAACCTATTTTTTGAGACAAAAAATGAAAATATAAGGAAAATTAATTGGCAATTGTTGAGAATAGCGCTGGCCGGTTTTGGTCGCTATGTTGGGTAAGGGGTTAATAAAAAGTATGGTGTCTGTATTAAATTTCACGATGCGACACTATTGGTATAATGAACACAAAAAGTTACAGAACATCAATAGATAGCGAAAACGTCATTTTCTTACTTTTAAATGGGATTCAACGGAGAATAATTCTCAAACGCAAACTGATTGGGGGAAAATCGTCAAAAGCCAGCTTCTATATCTTTTTACTACTCTTCCGTAAAATGCCTTAAGTTTATAAAATGCTGCGCAAATCGATGATACAATTTTTATCTGAACTTCCAACCCCCTTGATGTTAAATTTACTGACAGGTTTAGGAGATTACGAGGAGATAGCTTTCTTGTAAATCTCTTCCAATGATGAAAATTGTCAGCCATGGGTTCAGGTTCACTGCTATAAGTGTGCTGCAACCGGATTACGATTTGAATGGGGAAAATACATACTTTTTACCACATAATTGTATATATGCATTGTTTTACGCTGCTATGGGGGCTACTGTTCCCTTGGCTGGAACCGAGGCATGCCAGTGATCATGTGGAATGAATAAGATGCCCGACTAAATATGTTAAAAACTGACAATATCGTTTGTTTTATTTCTTTTTTTAACCTATAGGTTTGCTTTTTCGACAAGCTGAAATATTCCGGACGAAAAAATACCATAAACCCTCATTTTCTGTGAAACAACGTATCAATAAGACAGATTCTGCTTCGCTTGTTTAGCTCTTTTGGTGCGACTAAAGTCGACAGACGGAAAACCGCGGAAAGGTACTGCAGTAGTCGTTTTAGCCAACTGTGTGTGTCCATTTCCAAGTGCTTTTAACACTTTACCCACAGCAGACGATATCAAAATTTATTATTTTAAATATCTTTTTTTCAAATTTTTCAAAAACTTTAAACAAAACCACGTCATGTGACCCCTCGTTGGAACGAGCTCAACGAGCTCGTTCCAACGAAGGGTCACATGGTATGGTTTTGTTGACATTTTTTGAAAAATAACATTTTTTCAACTGCTGAAGATTCATGTTATACGGGGGTATGCGGCCGATTTGTTGGGTAAATGGTTGAACAAACATACATATTCCTATGTTTCAAGCGCCATTTATGTCATATTCATGAACAACGATATCGTCCCTTGAAAGTATAAAGGTGCCATTTAAATATATACAGGAAATCATTTAAAAAACTGTCAATGAGATCATTAGAACATCTTTTAACATACAGTACGTGGAGAGTGTATTATCATTAAATCACCCGCAGAGTGGAGATTCCACCCAAGCAATAATTGCGAATTTGTTGCAAAGCACAACCACCACCAGCAATGTTTCAGCCAATGGACCTCCCGGTTAAACCCGGAGGTCCATTGGCTGAAACATTGCTTGTATTTTTTGTCGATATGAACAAAATTTGAAAGTTATAGCTTGGGTGATAACCCCACTCCGCGGGTGATTTACTTACAATCCACTCTCCACGTACTGTAATAACGCTTTAGTCTAACAACCTATACTTTTTGTAAAATTCCTGATGAATATTAGGCGCTAAGAATTCTGTTTCTTAGATTATTTCGCGCCAAAAGAGTTAAAAGGACTCACTAAAGAAAAAAGACTAACGCCCAGGCCCAAACTCTCGGGTCATCAGTCTAATTCTGTAACGACTTCGTCGCCCTTACGGCTTGAAACTGGACTAGCTGTTAACTAATCATCTCTCTTGTTTAGATTTACTCGTTTGGAATATTTCAGTTGGTCGTAAAAGCGAACCTATGGTGGTGGCGGGGGGAGGGGGGCTATGGTTCGCTTTCCCTCCCAACTGATATATTCCAGACTGTGTAATCTACAAAATACCATAAAAATTCATTTTCTTGGAATCAATGAAAGAAGTGTTGCTCAATTCATACTTGATTTGAATGAACTGTTGACGTCATTACCGCGGGGAATGAAGTCTCACCGGGGGCGCGGTGTCGTTGCGGTAACCGGTTCTCGTCATATCACCGAAGTTAAGCAACGTCGTGCCCGGTCAGTCCTTGGATGGGTGACCGTCTGAGCGATCGGTTCGAACTCCCGCGTTGTGTCCTTGGGCAAGGCACTTAACCCCGATTGTCCACATGGGAGCACGATGACGCCGTGTTCTAAGGCGCACTGCACGTCGATGGTGAGCATGTCTTCAACCAATCTAACCCTGCCTGTGCTGCCGGAGTTACAATGTTTGGTGAGCTCGCAGCTGCTCGACGTTGCTCGGTGCTTCTCTCCGGGTACTCCGGCTTCCTCCACCCGTAAAATTGTCACCGACACGACATGATCTTGGCTGTTAAAGTGTCGTTAAACCCTAATAAATAAATAAATAAATAAATAAATAAATAAATAATTGAAGTCTTATCGCGCGCCGTAGTTTTATGACGGCGCTGCGTTATTTCACTAATTATGTTTTCAAGACAAATTAAATACTAATAGATTGGAATATTTTTATGTGGAGCAGAAAGAATATATATGTCTTTGTGAATAAAGGGGCACCACATTGTTCCATTGGTCTTCTGCAAGCCCCACGAAAAGAGTATTAAAAAACAGCCCATAACAGCGTTGAATTCCGAACAAAATTTGAATGGTGGATTGAGACTGAAACCTTTCAGTTTTGATGTTGCGAGAAATATTAACTTGCAATGTAGGTGTCTTTAGGAGCACATAAATATTCAGTTTGAATTGGACAAAATAGATTTGGAAGACAAATCGCACGAATTTACATGACAATTCTTGCCATCAATCTGTTAATTCGATATCAGCCAACAATTGACAGTAAAAAGTAAAAGACAAACAAATGCCACCTGAATTATTGATAACACTTTCTCCGTTACAACACATAATATATTGGAAAACACAAAAGTGACATGTGCCATCAATTTAGAATCGGAATACCCTAACACATCATGTAATATTCAATCTGATGACTCGATAATTAGCGACGAGTGTATTACATATTCCCTTACTGCAGACTGATTGTGTAAAGATACTGGCTATCTGGTGTTTCTGCATCTGCCTATACAATAGTATTTCCCTTGTGGCTTGTGATTAACCCTTTACCTACCATGAAAAGCAGACGACACTTGCAAAAGAAATTCTTCAATAACTCATTTTGTTCATTTTTTGTCTTAAAAACATAGGTTATGACCCCTCATTGGAACGAGCTCGACGAGCTCGTTCCAATGAGGTGTCATAACCTATGTTTTTGAGACAAACAGTTAAAAAATAATGAACATTAATTGGCGATTTTTGAGAATAGCGCTGTGCGGTTTTGACAGTTACGTTTGGTAAAGGGTTAACGAGGGTCTGAAAGTCAGTCGAGCAGTTTTTGTAACAGGCATTGCTCGGACGACTTGAATACTGTCGAGCAAATAGGCTATTGGGTAATTAAGCGAAAGAGCGGCATTCAGACTTGGTACCAGTAACTATACAGGCCTTCCTTATACACAAGGGAAATAACTCTATATAGGCAGATGCAGACTATTGAAAATGAAGCAGTCTGGCTGGTGGATGGCAGGCTCCTCAACCTTTCCCCGAGCTATTCTATTTATTTTTCTCGAAGCTATTTTGTATCTGAAAGTTTGATACACAATAGAAAAGCGTTGACCTTTTGAAAGAACACTCCAGTATCATCTCACAGAATACTTGTCGCTCAAGTTGTTTTTGCAGAGGGCACTGATAGCAGGAAATTACCTCACTTTCCCCAGTTCTCATGCGCACACTTTCAATCAATACTTTTATTCAACAACAAATAAAAAAAATATGTGTGTATAAATTATTTGGAATATATAAACGATAAGAATAATAGTAAATATCAGATTGTTTGGAATTTATACTTCGATACATAACATTTTTTTTTTTTTTTTTTTTTTGAAAGGGGATGCAAGGAAGTATTATACTTTTAGAGACGCATCTCCCACAGATCATTTCGACATTGTACTACATATTAGTAAGCATTCCATTTAATTGGATTTAACAGTGATAATTGATTGTGATATGTGTTGTCTTTTTTGTGGATTGAAATATATATATTTACTCTAGAGAAAAGCGGACAAGAGATGTGGAGAAATATGATTTGGTGCATGATATTGTTTGCTCACCGAATTAATGTTAGAGAACATGAGTGAAAAAGAAACAGTAAGAGGCAGTGTCTGGTACTTAATTAAGAGTGTGAGTTATCAAGAGTGTATTCACTTAACAAATTTGATTTGCACAATTTTTTAAATATACATACATTCTTAGCAGATTTTATATCAGAATTCAGTGTGTTCCAAAGTTTAACCCCTACAAAGCTAGTGCAAAAAGATGTTTTTGGGGTTCTTCTATACTTAACAGAGACATTTTCAGACTGTCGGACAGTCTGAAAATGTCTCTGTTAAGTATAGAAGAACCCCAAAAACATCAGTGTCATGTTAGATAGGGATGAGATCCTTCAACACTTTCATACTAAGATGAAAGGTTTGTTGGTAAAAGACCATGTTTAACCTTAAACGTGACCACTAGGGTGTTCAGCTTGACCATATTCTCCAATTTCAGAATTTTATATTGCTAAAAAATTGGCGTACTGTGGCTCCTGTATTTAGCTCCATCAATAATTCGGATTGCTTTTTTTTTGTAGAATTGACAAGGGTGTTATTTTTATTTGGTAATTATGTCCCCATATTTCGCAGCAGTAGTTAAGATAGGGTGCAATAAGACTCTGAAAAAAGAGAGCAGTCCTGAGTTGTTTATCAAATTTTTCACCCTGTTCATTGTGGCTAAATTTTTAGCTGCTTTCGATTTAATGCTATTCAGAAACAGAAGCTCTTTGTCGGAGCCTAAGTTTGTTATATAGTACTTTGGTTTACAGGTTTTGTGAGTTGAATGTAGAAAAATACAAACGATTCCATAGGTAAAGAGTACCAAGGGCTACCAGGAGACACTGCGTCACCCAAACAACGTCGGGTTGAATAGAGAACAACAGCAGTCAACGTTTTTATAACGTCGCGAGCACATCATGGCGTCATAATGTCATTAGCAACGTTAACCGTATCGCGGAAAAAACTTTCAAGAAAACTCGTCTTTCCCATCAATTTTCCCATACTATTATACCCATATTATTTACCCAAAGCCATATACATACACGTACCCCCTTACTAGACTATTGTATATGTGCAGTGGGCATACCACTTGCTGGATGGAGCGATACCATGTCTCACTTAGACTCCGGCAAAGAGCTTCTGTTTCTATGGGTATTTAACACAGGCGGCTCCGGCAAAGCTCCTGGTAATTATGGACGTTGGGTACATTCTAAGAATGCAAATGTGATCACTATGGCAGAGAAAACAGCCATACTGGTCACATTTGCATTGTGCACAATTGCATTCTACGAATTCGGAAATGTCATTTCATACATTTTTGTAAGTCTTTTAGATGATATGTTTGGATTTGTGTAAATTCAAAACAATATTTGTATCGGGAGGAAATACATGTCTGATTGAATGTACTGGAACAATAAAACGATTGTGCAGGTTCATGAATTTCCAACATTTAAAAAAACGAAAATGAAATCGAAAAACCGAGGTTTTGTTACAAAATCGACACAGAGTTAAAATTGCAAAATCGCACAGCTCTGCTTGGTATTTATCATAGCTACGCCACTGACATTAGTATTAAAATGTACGCTCTCAGACCACCAGTCTAATTCTGTAAGGAATTCAACGCTACTATGCTCAGGAACCAGCGTAGCTCTTAAATCGTCCGTCGCCAATCTTTTGATGAAATCGTCTGGAATGTTTCGGTTGAGCGGGAAAGCGAACCGATGGTTCGCTTTTCCGACCAACTGAAATATTCCAGACAATTGAATCCAAAAATACCATAAACATTCATTTTTGTTGAATTAACTTTTACCCAACGCAGGCGATATCATTTATTATTTTAAATATCATTTTTTTAAACATTTTTCAAAAAATTAAACAAAACCATATCATGTGACCTATCATTGGAACGAGCTCGTCGAGCTCGTTCCAAAGAGGAGTCACATGATATGGTTTTGTTGAAATGTTTTGAAAAATAGTATTTTTTCAGCTGTTGAATTTGCACATTACGCGGACGGATGTTGCCGATTCGTTGGGTAAAGGGTTAATGCAAGAAAGGTTTTGCTATCGAGATTTGATTTGACCGCATTTTTAATAACTTTATCATTATGAATGAAGATTCAACACCAGGGTCGGAGCGAGGAAATTCGGGCCCCAGAGTTAAATCTGTGACGGGCCCCCTTTCGAAAGTGTCAGGATACTAATGAAGATGCCTAAGTTCTTGAAGTGAAGAATTCTGGAAGTGATAACACCGGGTCTGGTGCATGTGCATATAGATAACAGTCTATTAACCCTTTATCCAACGTCACGGAAAAAAACAGAAACTGCTATTCGATTTTCATTATTCTTCCATTTTTTGCCTCAAAAACATAGCATATGACCGCTCACTGGAACGAACGTTGAGCTCGTTCCAATGAGGAGTCAGAAACTATGTATTTTTAGGCAAAAAAATGAAAAAATAAATATTTAATAATTTTGTTTGCAGTGTTGTCTTTTTTTCATGTTAAGTAAGTGGCTAACAGATTGAGCATCTTCACGGGGCACTCCCATTCCTTCTTCACATGAGTGACAACTAGTACTCCAATACGAAGGGTAACTTATCTTTCTGATTCTCGCTCGGGGATCGGGAGCTTAATCGTGGCTCAGGAATCAAAACTTAAGGGGACCCAGGCCTGACACAAGAATCCTGGACTCCTGAGCCAACCCCGGGTGCCCCAAAGTTCCGGGCCTCGATGTTACTACTACTCGCACCCCCCCCCCCCCCCCATCTCTCTCTCTCTCTCTCTCTCTCTCTCTCTCTCTCTCCACGACCCCGTTCAACACAGCTGCAGTCTTATGATTACATCTCGTATTTCCATTAACTGGTAGAGTGCTGGAAGCCCATATTTGGGCTTTATTCTGAAGTGTCGGTACCACATCTTAAAGGCTTCTTATTCTGTGGATGTTCTTCATATCACCTTTGAAGTGAAATTATTTAGTCTGCTAGGATTTGCCTTGTTACAATTTATGGGAGAGTGCCTTTTGTCACTCTCCCATAAATTTAGCAAGGCAAAGATATGTGAACAAATTTTGATGACCAAAAATAATTCAGCACCCTACCAGTTAATTGTGTTAATATCTTGATGGTTTCAGTGTGAATTAAATTCTAATTGTTTGGATTCTATAACTGCATCATGAAACAATATCTGTGTAACTTTGTGAGTAAAGGATTGTCAAATGAAATGAACGGTAGTCCGCGGGCAAACTCCGCGATGAGTAGGTAAAGGAATAGCCCATTGCAGTGTCGAATTCCCAACATAATTGTACTGGTGGGTAAGAGCTTGACTAAAATGGTTAAAAATTATTTGGTGAACGAAATGCCAAAAAATGTTGTATTTGTTCTGGGAAAAGTGTTTTGTTTTTCATCACAGACCTTGAACAATACCCTTATATCGTTATTGATCAGGGCGTACTATCTTTTATTGGTCGAGCGAGTCCTTGCGCGCATTAACTTTGCTGTGGTGTTTAGTTGCTATGAGAAGGTTTTTCTTCTATAGATTGTCAGAATAAACAATATTGGTCGATTTAGACCAAATGTCGATACTTCTCCTTTAATTCTAAATAGCTTCTATTTATGTCATGCATTTAAAATATACCTTGACAATATCTTTCGTTTTGTAGTAATACAGGCGCTAAGAAATGTATACAAAAGTGGGAGACTCAGTAAACACTGACATCCTGTCCGGATTTAGAAACGTCACGGGGGTGTTCCTTTTCTGGTGTGTACATTAGAGATTTTAATGTATTTAAGATGATTTTTCCGGTGTTCTAAATTGATATAATGGCACAAGCGCGTAGCCAGTGGAGGTGCAATTGGTTCGAAAGCACCTCCGAACAAAATCTACTTTAGTGACTGCCTCCCATTTGTGATTGGAATATTTTGGTAAAATGGGGCGACCCCACTTACCCCGATACTTATTTATTTATTTTGGAGGTTTAACGATACTTAAGATCGTCAGAATCACCACGTGTCGGACAGTTTAACCCTCTACCCAACGCAGACGATATCAAAATTTATTATTTCAAATATCATTTTTTAAATTTTTTCAAAACATTTCAACAAAACCATATCATGTGACCCTTCTTTGGAACGAGCTCATCGAGCTCATTCCGGAGAGGGCTCACATGATATGGTTTTGTTGAAATGTTTTGAAAAATATTCTTTTTTCAACTGATAAATTTGCATACTACGCATGCGGATGTGGGCGATTCGTTGGGTAAAGGGTTAACGGGTGTAGGAAGCCAGAGTACCAGGAGAGAACCACCGAGCAGCAGCGAGCAACTGTCAGACTCCCCTACGCACTAACTCCACATAAGCAGGGTTAGTATTGGTTGAAGACAAGTGGACCATCGACTAGTAGTACGCCTTTGTACACAGCCAAGCTGACAACACGTGAGAAATGGAGATTAAGTGCCTTGCCCAAGAAAACAACGCAGCGCCCCCCCCCCCCCCACCCTCGGTAGGGATCAAACCGTTGGCCTTTGGGTTTGAAGTTCATTGCCGTAAGCAATAAGCCACCACGAATCTCGTTACATCGTACTCTCGACGTTGCTCGGTTGTTCTCTCCGGATACTCCGGCTTACTCCACCCGTAAAACGGTCACCGACACCATATGACATTGGCTGTTAAAGTGTCGTTAAACCCTAATAAATAAATAAAGTCTTACCACAGCAATAGTTTTATGGCGACGCTGCGTTATTCCACTCATTATGTTTTCAAGACAAATTCAATACTAATAGACTGGAATATCTTTAAGTGGAGCAGAAAGAATATCTATGTCGTTGTGAGTAAAGGGGCACCAGATTGTTCCAATGGTCTTCTACAAGCCCCACAGAGAGTAGGATGTATCGGGGTAAGTTGTTTGCACAGCGTTTCCCAGAAACTAGTGCATGGTCCTGGTGTTACAGACCCAATATGTCACGCAGAGATTATCGCTGTTTATTAATTTCCAAAGTGGGATTTACTGGGATTTCCGGGTTTGATTATAAACAATAACTTCACAAGTGAATTATGCAATCAACAATTGTATTATGTATACGTGTGCGCAAACGAAGATGCTTTGCCGTGGGTGTAATGGGGACTTCATTGTTTTGTTTTGTTTTGTTTTTTATTTTTTTTGCTTTTTTTAACTCTTTACTTAACATGAAAAGCAGACGACACGTGCAAAAAAAAATTCTTGAATAACTATTATTTTCATTTTTTGTCTCAAAAACATAGGTTATGACCCCTCATTTGAACGAGATCGACGAGCTCGTTCCAATGAGGGGTCATAACCTATGTTTTAGAGAAAAAAATGAAAAAAATAATGAAAATTAATTGGCGAGTTTTGAGAATATCGCTGGCCGTTTTTTACTGTTACGTTAGGTGAAGGGTTAAATAATATAATTATCGTTAATAATGAAAAGTAATAAACAGAGTAATCGCTTTACTGGACTAGTTACGTGAAATAATTCATTCGAGGCTAGGGACTATATTGTAATTCTCGCACTCGTGTTTGTACAACGTCCCTCACCTCTCATGAATTATTTCACGTAACCAGTCCAGTCAAGTGATTACTCTCTATGTAATTTTTCACATAAAATAGTGCAAAATGCTTATCTTTTACATCCCAAATTTCACATAATACTTTCCAAGCTGTTACTATAGAGATCCATTTGATACTCAATTTTCCCCAAATTTTCTCCACCTGGGGGCGAACCATTGTCACATCAGGGAAGCCGGTGATTTCCACTTAGCACACCTTCCCAACAAAATTCCTGGTTACGCTCCTGAGAGTCAACAGTACATTTTCGACTTGCTTGAGAATGAGGACTCGATATCAAGCGAATAGCTCATGTAAGTCGTCACTTTGGACAATACCCATTTTGGAACATTTTAGTCTTGGAGACAACCATTAGTCGATCTAGAGCCACATACTACACCATCCCGTGGATTTTATGCCATCTCCTCACAATTCAATTATTCAGTGGTGTGCGACAGTATTGTAGGAGACACCGAGTGGTATAGTAGCCCACACCTTGATAGTAGTTTTTTTCGTTGTGGTGACTGTGTAGCAGTGGTGGTTGTTGTAGTAGTTGTTGCTGTAGTAGTTGTTGTAATTGAGATTGTTGGTATGGAAGTTGTTGATGTATTTATTGTTGGTAATCTGTAGCCTAGTGTAGAAGTTGTTTGGTGTTGTAGTAGTTGGCGTAGTAGTTATTGATTGACGTTGTAGGTTTAGTGGCCGATATAGTAGTAATTACTATCGTGATTGTGTAGATCCTGTTCCCAAGGGTCTCAACAAATCGTCATACCAGAACTGTCATCTGACACAAAAGCCCCCAAGCCACTATCTTCGTGAAGTCCATACCAAAACTATCAAAGTGCCTAGGCTTTTTACAGAAACTAGTTGCATGGCCCTGATGTTACAGGTCCTGGTGTTACATGCCGTGGTGTTACATGTCGTGGTGTTACAGGTTACTACCACATTTGTTTCATCAGTTTATTGTCACGTGACTTATATATTTTTGGGCGAAACCAATGGCGTCACTGGCCGCGTGACTGATATCGTCACTGATCACATGATCAATCCATAGCAACAACTTGAACCATGGAGATGTTTACATTTTGTGACACTTTTTTTGTACTAGCACATAGACACAGTCCATCAACTACCTGGCCCGTGTTGTGTAGAACCCCTTCCAAAGTCTGCCTCTGCCTACCTGTACAATCCCTTTTTCATCGTATGTGCCTATGAGCTACATGTGTTGTGCGCATATTTTGCTTATTCACATAAGCACGTGTTGGCACACCCAACGCTTGGCCATGTACTGCATTTGATGTGTAAACATTGTGCGCTAGCACACATGCACATCCTGGTTCGATCAACGGACGCATTCTTATATGTAAGGTATCCTACCACGCACAATGTCAAGGAAATGTAACGACCGACACGGGTTTAGATGAATGTAGTGATCTGACTGAGCTTGTTAACTGGTAGAGTGCTGGAAGCCCACATTTGGGCTTTACTCTGAAGTGCAGGTGCCACAACATAAAGGCTTCATATTCTGTGGATATGCTTCATATTATTTTTGAATTAAAATTGTTTAGTCTGTGAGTATTTGCCTTGTTACAATTAGGCACTCTCCCATAAATTGTAACAAGGCAAAGAGACATTGGATAACCAAAATAATTTAGTACTGTACCAGTTAAATACTTGACCAAGGGCAGCGTCGAGACAAGGTCAGACATAGCTAGCAAGCCTACCGTAGATCTACAACTCGGTAGTTATGGTTCAAAGGTGTAAGGGTGGTAGATGGCTATAGTATCCGGTGAATACAGTGCAAGCTAATCACAGGGTAGACAGTAATGACTATTGACAAGTCAGTAGCACTGGTCTATAATCTATAGAGGTCGTGGGATGGTCTAGGAGCTGTATATATAGGGGCTAGATGCTATCCAGCAGGTGGGAGTCATATAGGACCTGGAAGCTATATAGGAACGATACAGGAGCTAGGAGCCAATATCCGCATGTGCTTATGTGTATCATGTGTTGTGCGCATATTGTGTACTATGTGCAACAAGCACATTTGGGTATGTCAGAATATGTAGAACAGGTCAAGGAATAGAGGAATATGCTTTTGAGCAGGTCATGGTAGGTAGAAACAGAGGATTTTGGGAGAATCCGCACAAGATAAAGTCCATTTCGGTACTTTTAGGTAACTATCGGGTTGTTTTTGGTGATAAGACATACTACACTTACACCTATGCAATGGAACGATACACATCCGGTACTATAGCACTAAGTGCTACTGTTATATAACTGATTCTTGGTGAATCCGAGTCCAATAAAGTCGTTTGGGGTGATTTTGGCAGTTTGTAAATCCATTGGGTAATTATATTCACTTTTGCAGTTGAAAAATAGCTATATCATTCTCGATGGTATGTACTTTTCGCAAAGGTAATGTGTAAACGCTGATAAGATCTCGGTGATTAAAAAAACAAGTGGAACATCGAAATACAAATTAATATAATAAACAACAGGACGGAGCGTGTATCCTTCACTGATGAAGATATGAATATATAACCCTATATCTTACCTCCTACAAGTATCTGGGAATTTCATTGGTTCAAAGACGTCACATGCAGACTGCATATGAAAGCATATACTGCCTGTCAACATCAATATACGCTGACAGCTATGGGTAATCTCCCCTTTGTTCATTCATTATTCAAAAAAGCGGCAGCCGATAAACACTTCAAGTTGAAAGATTAATTGCTGGAAGCCCATATTTGGTCTGAAGTGCAGGTTAGGCAACTTAAAAGGCTTCATATTCTGTGGATGTGTGTCATGTTACCTTCGAAATGAAACTGTTTGGTATGTATGAATTTGCCTTGTTACAATTTATGGGAGAGTGCCTGCAGGCACTCTCCCATAAATTGTAACACGGCAAAGACACGTGAACACATTGTGAGAATTCTCTCATTTAATTCTGATCGCTGTTGTTATTTTCTGTGCATCGATGCAGCAGTCGGTAAGATATATTCGTCACACAGTTTGTTGGTGGTCTAATACGGTATATATGGTGTCAGTTAATTTCATATTGGACGAGAGCGAATATATCATATTAGGCCACCAACAAACTGTGTAACTAATAATATCCCTCATTATTACCACTTCAGAGGGCGTTCCCTGTAGGTTATCGCGAGTTTATTGATACGGTGGAATATCATAACGCACGGTAGTGAATTGCATCGGGCCGTTATGAAATTTTGTTGTGATTTTTCGGCCCGCCACTTACTTCCGGTTTCTCATTTGCAATTGCAATGGTCATGTCCTGACCATTCTGAACCCAAGACTGTCAATCTCTACTCTGCTGATGGAATTCTTACTATTCCTGGAAACTCTGAACCAGGGACAGTCTATAACATTGACATTCCAACCAACACTAGTCAAACTACGCTTCAGAACTTCCAGCCACAAACCCAACTTTTGCATCAGCTGATGTCGGGTGCAACATTTAATAACTGCAGCATAAACATTTATCAAGGAAAGTGAAGTTGTTGAACAACTTAACTTTCCTTGAGAAATGTTATGCTGAATGTTGAGACCGTTAAATTTTATGTCACAAAATATGTTTGTATATATGTTCATTAAACTGTTAATTGAAATTGAATAATTTACTTTATCTTTAAAATATACTAGGTACCGTTAACAATGTGGTAATAAGTGGTAATAATAGTAATAACATGACTTCCATAGTCGGGCGTTATGGTTCATTAACGGCCCACCATAAATGATTAACAGCCCACTGGCCTTATAACGCCCCTCGACTTCGTCTCGGGCCGTTATAACGCCCTGGGGCTGTTAATCATTTATGGTGGGCCGTTAATGAACCATAACGCCCTCCTGAATTCATGTTATTGTTATAATAGTAGTTATAAATCTTTTTTATACCATGCTTACCTTTTCTACTATATATGAAAAGCCTATGACATAAATTTTAGCTTTATACACAGACCGTGATGAACACGCCAGCAATGGGATTTCAATAGTTAAAATTTACACCTACAGTGGAACTACTTCCAAGTTGACCTTTGCTGAAGTCGACCTGAATGCGAACTTGTCTAAACTTATCGCACGTCACCTCGCGAAGAGTGAAATGAAAGTGGCAATTATATATTACGTTTCTAAATGAGTATACCCCCATAAACACCAAAAATTAACAAAAATGCATTGTCTCATGTTAATAAAGCATCCATAACTCGAAACAGTATGTTATTATGTTATTAAAATGAAAAAGGCCCTGTTTCTTTTTCTATTTCGTTTCGGTGATAAAATTGACAGCAGAAGTACCGCCCACCGATGCCCATGTAAACAAAAACAAATTCGCACGTATATACGGCTGCTGCTCTGTAAAATCGAGAAAAAAATAATTGTTACTGGCACTGCTTCGAGGTTTCTCCATGACCTGATACCACTGCGTGTTTCTGATGTATGCCAATAGAATCTACGAAATGCGTCTAATTTTGTTCCCTATTCCTGTCGAACAGAGCTGTTCAAACGGCCATTTCCCTTCGTGCGTCCAAATTTGGAATACGTTACCGGAGACGTTACTAAGTAATACGTCGCTTGCGGGATTCAAGAAATCAATTTCACCACCTTTGTATAAGCCTCCGTCATACTTCTCAATCGGAACAAGAAAATACATCATTCACGCATTTATTATTTATTATTTATTTATTGGGGTTTAAGGTCACATATTTCTGCACAATGGCTAATCATGACCATGACAGTTTTACGGGTGGAGGAAGCCGGAGTACCAGGAGAGAACCACCGAGCAACGGCGAGCAACTCTCAGCTCCCCCAACATACTAACTCCACACATGCAGGGTTAGCATTGGTTGAAGACAAGTGCACCATCAACGTGCAGTACGACTTAGTACACGGCGTCACCGTGCCCCCAGATGGGCAAAGGGGGTGAAGTGTCTTGCCCAAGGACACAACGCGGTTGCCGCAGGTGGGATTCGAACCGAGGACCTCTCGGCTTGCAGCCTGCAGCTCTACCTACTGAGCCACCGCCCCCCCCCCCCCCCCCCCCCCCCCATCATTCACGCAAAACTGCGAACTGATTGTAGCGACCTCAATTGTGACAAATTCAATAATTACATATCCGATACTCCATTTTGTTCATGTAACAATGGTGTTGAGGACGCAGAACACTATTTCTTCGTGTGTTCCTTGAATTTTGATATTCGCAGTACCCTCATCGGTGATTTGTCAAAACTCACAGCCAACTGGAATTCAACTAATTTAGTATTATATGGAATCCCGTCATTACCCGAAAATAGTAATATCTGTTCAAAATTCATTCGTGACTCACACAGATTCGATCTACATCCTCATAATTACGTATGTTCTCTACACAATTGTGCCCTCTAGGATGTAATAGAAATAATCTGACTTTCGCCATGGGTATGCTATCGCGGAGGGACCTGAAACTTCCACTGTGACAGTGTACCAATGGCGAAAGCTAGGTTATCAAGGGTTTGGCCACGCAATGGAGGTCGAAACTATTGTGTGACCATCCTCAGAAGTGAAAACCTGTGCCTAGTGGCAGTAACCAAGATGTTAATTTAGACTCACATTACGGACCAAAATACTATAGAATGCAAATAGGTGGGGAAGGGCATCATCACTGGATCTATTGTTGTATTTCATGTTTTCTTTTTTTCTTTCTATTCAATCTCTCTCTCTCTCTCTCTCTCTCTCTCTCTCTCTCTCTCTCTCTCTCTCTCTCTCTCTCTCTCACTTTAATTTGTGTTTGTCTATTATAATGTTTAGATTTTGTTAGATTCTGTTATTTATGTTCTGCCATATTGTAAATTGTTAGTCGTTGTACAGGAACGGAGGGTCTTCTTAGAGGTAAGCACTTGTCCTCCAATCCTGATTTGCATTGTCAAATGGCAAATAAAAATATGTTTAATCTAATCCAAATTGACCGTTGGTGACGTCGACCTGAAAGCGAACGTGTCTAAATTTATCGCACGTCAGCTCGCGAAGAGTGAAATGAAAGTGGCAATTATTTATTACGTTTTTAAATGAGTATACCCCATAAAACACCAAAAATTAACAAACATGCATTGTCTCATGTTAATAAAGCATCCATAACTCGAAACAGTATGTTATTATGTTATTAAAATGAAAAAGACCCTGTTTCTTTTTCTATTTCGTTTCGGTGATAAAATTGACAGTGGAAGTACCGCCAACCGTCGCTCATGTAAACACAAACAAATTCGCACGTTTGTATGGTTGCTGCTCAGTAAAATCGAGAAAAAAATAATAGCGACTCTTAATAATCTGAAGATCATGGTACAAATAAAATATACCCAAAGTAGCTTGGTGTACCAAATGTTCACCACCCGTGGTGAAGTGGTGTTAACCGCGCGCCGAAGGCTCGCAGTTAACACCACTTCACCACTCATGGTGAATATTTGGTACACCAAGCTACTATGGGTATATTCTATATATATCACATGAAACGTCGTTAATTTCGACGTAACAGCCCATGTCTTATTTCCTGATTATCATCTAGTGTCTAATCGGCGCGTGGTCCCATACATGTAGCAGCAGTATTGTATTCTTGTGCGTAGTTCACGTGACGTTAATTACGACAACAGGTGCAAGTAAAGCGCATCCATGACGTCATGGTGTGAAGCGTCTGAGCCAACGAGCTGATTGTCGGTTGTTTTGGGAGAATTTAGCGATACGCGATAATGAATTAAATAAAAAGTGTAAAAAACATTCGAAAATTCATGTGATATACAGAATCTTTAACTCGTGATGTTTGGATTAAAGGCTCATTGTGAATCAAATTCATCAAACTCGTTTCAAAACATCTTATATCCAAACATCACTCGTTTGAGATCCTCTATTTATCTCACTGACATTTTACCAATTTTTATTGTATTACACTGTATTACAGGAGAATAAAAATCATAAAGTTTTTTATCAGAAGAAAAATTCTGAAGAAACAAAATACATGTCACGCGGATGGAAAAGTCACGTTTTTCGCCAAAGAAAAGCTTATCTGATCGAGCTTTTTAGGGTTTGGTGTGGGTGGTGATTCTGTTCAAGAAACATATATTTGTTATTGGTACAAGTGTTTTTGATAAAATGTTTATTTTGCATTGAAAACATTTTCAATCTACAATGCTCATGTTTTGTACCTGTCACTTTGTATTGTTTGATTTGTAAGACGTACACTGTTGGAAAGATCACAAACAACAATGTCCCAATAAGACTAAAATCCTCGTTCTTTAATTGGACGAGAGCTCGCTTCGTTTTTTTCTATGTTTATGGCTCAAGTGACATATGTAGCCGTATTACATCACCACGAGGAAATATTTGAAAATAGGATAACAAAGGTTGGAAATTCAAAGTGTACTCTGCCAATAAAGTAGTATTTTTCGAGGACAGTGATCTTCACGTCTCGGTTGAATATAAGCTCCGTGCCGCAAACTTCAGATCATGTTACAGTCAATTCATCACAATAACTTATAATGACTTGAAAATTCCATACTCTTGAGTGCCTAATAATCATACATGTATGATTATTCTTTTTTGAACAAAATTCCCGCCTGTATGATCCTTATTTGGCCCTGTATGATTATTAATTTTCAGCACTCGAATGTACAGAGCAGCCGCTTATCTCAGGAAGTTCACCAAAACAAACTAGTAAGGTACATGCACAAAAAAACACAGGATGCAATGGAAATGTTAACTGGTAGAGATCTGGAAGCATATATTTGGGCTTTACTCTGGAGTACTGTTACCATAACTCTAAGACCTAGTACTCTGTGGATGTGTTTCATAGCATTGGTGAAACAGAATTAATTAGTCTGTAAGGTTTTGCCTTGGTGCAATTTATGGGAGAGTGCCTGCACTCTCCCATAAATTGCAACAAGTCAAATCCATGTGAAAATTATGATAACCGAAAGTAATTTGGCCCTTCAGTTCACCACTTCAAGAGCATCAGGCATCTGTGTTATAAAAACGGATATGAGCATAGCGGGTGGCTCACATCTTGGAATTTTCCACCCTGTACTATTATTAATTTTCAGAAATGTTCCACCCTGCACTATTACTAGGCACTCAAGAGTAGCTTTATACAAGCTTTCAGGCAAATGTTTACAGTTGTATTGAGTTACTCGATAGATATGCAAGTGATCTGAAACAGTATAAAAACTCTATGTATTGTGTAAATAAGGCGTCCACCCACAACAAATCTGGTACAAATTCAGGTCCGAACCTAGTAAAGTGGAAAGGGGGGGGGGGGTCTTCTAAAACATCCTTATATATATTCATTTATCTTTTGTTTGAATTCGCTCGTTATAATTATTTGACAATGGAGTAGTACTGAAATGGTTAACTGGATAACCAGTTTGAAACCGGTTACCTTCCTAACCGATTAAAAAAGCGTCAACCGGGTATCCGAAATATCGATAGTGATCGTCATTCCACGGTTAATACGTAGTAAATCTGCCGCTTCTCCTTTGGGATAGATTACACCTCGAAGCAGCGCTGTATATATTGAGAAATAATCGACTTTGGCGTTCAAGACTTCGTTAATGATCGGCAATTTCTGTGAGTACTGAGTAACCGCAGAAACTATTCCGTAGTATGTATACAAACGAACGTTGTCGAGTACTCGACAACGTTCGTTTGTATACACACTTCGGAATAGTTTCTGAGAATACTGCTTTCCAATTCCTATAGTTTTGATCCCAGATTCGGTGACATAATGGCTACGGTTAACCGGATATTATCCGGTTATAGCTCTCGGTTAGTCGGTTGTGAAAATGAGCCAACCGTTTCAGCCCTACAATGAAGTAGTCGAGTAGTCACGTACACGAGTATCATATCTACAGCCAACCTTTCAGACCACCAGGTTAATTCTGTTAGGAATTCGACGCCGGTATGGGCTGTTTGTTTACCCAGTTTTCGTAGAAAATTGCGCGCAGATGACCGTTAATGTGATGTGATGTCCTTGCTTACAAACACACACAGATTTTCTTTTGTGCTCCAGTTTTAGATATTTCAGTCAATAAATATTTAATTGACATTTACATCATAAAGATATTACCACAGTTAGTGGCACCACTTGACGTAATAATAAAACTACACATAGTACCAAACTAGCAGCAGCCTGTGGCAGTTTTATGTCTGTAGGGAGATCTTTGACCAAGCCAAGCTTCAACTCTCCTTTACTAAAGCTGGATACACCGAACGGCTAGCTCGCATGCCAGCAGCCTAATTCTGTAAGGAATTCGACGCTGTTAGGGGCTGTTCGCTTACCTAGACTGGAGGTATGGTCCACCGGGACATTCCCAGTGAGCCCCTTATCGTGGGCACCTTGTGACGCCCAAAATTGATGCAGCAAAAATATTGTGCATAGAAATTTCATAAAAATGACCAACAGGTGAAGTGCGCCGATGGCATAGACTGTTGGTATATAGAAATGCCATCTATGTGGACTGCCATTGACAGTCCACATAGAGATAATTTCGATATGCAAGTTGTCTAGTCTGCCATTGATCGCTCAGATGCAACAAAACAGCATTTTTTCAGTTCGAGAAATGATAATGCGCTCCCATTGATCCGAACTATGGTCGACCCGATGGATCCGGGGTACCCGTTGTTGCAACCATTGTTGCAGCATGAGCGACAAAGATGATACAAAAATGATTTAGAAATGCCCTCTATATGCACTTCCATCGTTTGCTCAGATGCGAGGACGCAGCGTTCTTTCAATCGAAAAATCAAAATTTCCTTCGGGTCCACTCCCAGTGCATTTCCCGGTAACTTTCTTCGACCCAGTCCGCCCCTGTGTTTACCCACTTTTCCTAGAGTTTCCGCATATACTATGGTTGATGAGATGTGGTTTACATTAACTGACAGAGATATGCAGGTATTCTTTCTATTCCAGTTATAGATATTCCCATCAATAAGTATTCCATCACCTTGAAGAGATCAAGATATTAGCAGAATTAGTGGAACTGTGTGGGTTCGGGACTATTTATTCACGGGAGATGGGTGAGCCGTTTTTACCCGAAAAACTTGAATGCCAGGAAGAGGGCCGTCGGTCGGAGTGGATAGGGTATGTGAAGGGGTGCCCCTCCCACTGTTGGGGGGTCTGTTGGCGTCCCCTGAGAAAATTGGATGTCTTGAGAGCAATTTTGAGGCTTCCGAAGCATCTATTCAGGACACTTTCCGGAGTGATATATGACCTCATGTTTGCAGAAATATTCTTAATTCATCAGAATCCATTAAATTTCGTAAAGCAGAGACTCAATCTGAAAAAAATAAAACATATCAATTTCAGCGGCATGCATGTGGTCTCTGGCCCACTGAGAGCCCACATGCATGCCACTAAAATTTATATATTTTACTTTTCAGATTGAGAACAGCATTATTCGGAATGAAGACAGACAGAGATTTATATTCATTCAATATTTCAAATGCCTTCTATTAATAACCTAATAATACTAAAAGTACCACAATTTCCAAGCTAGAAAACAAACAAATGATTTCGTCATTTCTGGCAACCGAAATTTTCTGGCAATTCGCCCGAAAAATTTGCCCTTTCCAACGTGGGGCGGGGGGGGGGGGTCTGCAGGACTCCCCGACCCCGGCCCGTACGCCTATGCATAGAACTACGCATTTGGTAAATCTCAACGGTAAAATGATCAAACGTGTGAAGAAATCAAGTCTCGATTGAGCAACATATTTTCCTTGATTCAAAGAAACTTAATGTTTATGGTATTTTTTAGATTCAGTCGTCTGGAATATATCAGTTGGTCGGACAAACGAACCGTATATTCACATTTCCGATCAATTGAAATATTCCAGATGAGTTAATCTAAACATAGGTGATGGACTATACAGTTAAAAATAGAAGTCCTGTCATGAACTGTGCGCTTATCTAGGCTCAATTGTGCGTAGGAATTGCGTGCAATTGCCATATCGAATGGCATCCAAAGCACGGCAGTTTTTCCTGGTTACTCATAGCAAACGCAGGCAATGTTCCTGCCAATGGACCTCCGGGTTACCCGGAGGTCCATTGGCTGACACATTGCTTGTGCACAGACAATATGTACAGAATTTGATATCCGCACTATGGTCATAATGCGTAGATTAACGCGCAGGTTGACGTGCTATTTGTGCGCAATTTATGACAGGACTTCTAGTTTTAACAGTACAATAGCTAGACTGGTTTCAGACCACAACAGCGTCGAATTTCTTACAGAATTAGACCAATGGTCTGAGAGCATTGCAGGGCAGATGGGGTTTCTTTGTCGCAGGCTATCTAGAACCATGTGTTTCTAACTTCTGGCCTGTATACCATTGTTCCAATTAATATAACCTGCGTTTTGGGCCTAGCAATATTACTCTGCCGAATTTCTTCCCGGCGAGATGAAGAATTTTGGGGAGTCTGACATCCACAATACACCCCCAGGATTTATGTCACTGCTTCTGAATTCTCATCCTCCCAAGAGGGATAACTTGAACCAGTGAAAACCTGTCCCATAAACAAGCCTGGATATAAGCAATCTGTCATGTTCAGAATGAAGTCCCCAGGGGCTGAATTTGTTGATGCTATTCCACACAGTAGGCCAATTTATCCTCTGGGTACCTCTTTCCGTTTAGGCTTCAGACCTCCATTCAGATTGAGGTTCACATGGAGTAAATTTAATGATGGAAATAAGCATACGGTCAATTGCAGAATGAGGTCACCAGAGGGTAAATTTGGTGAAGCTACCCTGCTGTGCAGGGGAGCATCGCCAAATTTACCCTCTGGTGACCTCATTCTGCAATTGACCGTCTGCTTATTTCCAGGCCTGCAGGCTATAAGTGTCAGGCACTGTGCTCAGTTGTGTTTATGAGAACGGCATGATCAACAGCAAAAACACTAAGATCTATCTAACGCTAAACAGGAAACCTGGTTTTGTTGCACCGATATTAAAATATCAATGTCGCAGCCGACAACATACTTCAATTAAGTTCATGTTACGACTGTGAAGTTTTTTGCTTTTTATGGCATCCGTGTGTGCATTTTGTTGCAGCCAAGGGTGATGTTTTAAAAACATAGAAGGAAGTCGGTGTAAAGAAATACTCATTTCTACCTGCTTCTTGGAAAAGGAATTGAAGTTGTCAACAAATAAATGTTGAACCACGGAGATGGATTTCGCTGAACTTCACAAGAACGGAAACTGTCAAAGTTCACCTCGGAAGAGCATGCTATTGTGAGGGCTCCGTTCTATCGGCGCAATCACGTATTGTTGCTTGAACAAATACGAACCAATAATGGACAATATGCCGCTTTGTTTGTCTTTGATAAGTGCTCTCAAATCAGGGTATAGAAATCGGAAAGTGAGAATTCCATGTCCAAAGCAGTGTTACAATTTTTTTACCTAAATCTTCCAAATGTGGAAATTTTGGCAACTCAGTCCAAGAGAGTTGTAAATTCCAGATTCCAAGCTGGTAAAGTTTGATAGATGTTTAAGCAAAAATCATTAAGTTTTCCGAATAAGTTGTAAATTCTCTCTTTAACCCTTTACCTAACATGAAAAGCAGACGACACTTGCAAACAAAACTCCGGAATAACTTTTTTTTTCCTTTTTTGTCTCAAAAACATAGGTTATGACCCCTCTTTGGAACGAGCTCGACGAGGTCGTTCCAAAGAGGGGTCAAAACCTATGTTTTTGAAACATAAAATGAAAAAACTAATGAAAATTAATTGGGGATTTTTATGAACAGAGTTGGCCGGTTTTGGTCGTTACGTTGGGTGAAGGGTTAATATATTCAGCCGAATATGTCCGGCAGGGGTGTAACTAAATTTATCTAAAATTGAAAATTGTTGAAGGCACTAGTCGAAAAATGTCCGGCAGGGATGGGGTGGGGTGACAAATGAAATTCTCAAGCCTCAACCCCTTTCGGGACACCTTAGTCTCATTCCTATTATATCTACAAAACGTTTCTACTACTGTTTTATGTCCGTCGATTGTTTTGGGGGGGGGGGTTGTTTTTTTTTTATGTTTTTTTAAGTTCTGCAACTCATGCCTGTCGATGACCCACACGTACATTAAAACTACAAGAAATGTTTTCATTCAACTTTTTATCTTCCTTAGACACATTGTGTTTTAACTCTTTACCTAACACGAAATGCAGACGACACTTGCAAACCAAATTCTTGAATAACTATTTTATTTACATTTCTGCGTAAATAACGTAGCTTATCACCCCTAATTGGATCGAGCTCAACGAGATCGTTCAAATAAGGGGTCATAAGCTATGCTTTTGAGATAAAATGTAAAAACAATAATGAAAACTGAATGGCATGTTTTTGTTTATAGCGCTGGTCGGTTTGGTCGTTAGGTTAGGTTAATGGTTAATGTAAAGTTTTACTTACATTCACTACAACTTTTAGTTGTGATATAATGGAGGTTGTTACTCTTCTGTGGCTTCCTGAGAACCAGTTTTTGGATGATGTATTATGTATAAAAAAGAAAGTGTACTACGTGCTTATCATCCATACTTTTTGGTACTGAAACTGCAAATTCACAATTTGCTGTGTATCATGCAATAATAGAAATAACACTTTGGCCGTATTCAGTATTTTTTGCTTCTTTGCCTCAAAAAGAAAGCTTATGACCCCTCACTGGAACGAGCTATTTGAGCTCGTTCCAATGAGGGGTCATAGCTATGGTTTCGATGCAAAATATGAAAAAATAGTTATTCAACTAGAGAAACAGTATTTACTGCATCCAGTAAATTCAAGTCAGTATGAAAGGGGTAAAAGCATCAGAAATAAAAAAAAATAGCAAGAAAATTTATGGTGGCTTAATATTGGGGGTGAAATATTTTTAAAGAAATTAGAAATAGGTTTTCGTTAACAGTATTTAAAGATATTTATACAGGAATCGGATAAATTTTTCCAACAAAGCAGGAAGAAGCATATATGTACGCAGCATTCAAAGGGTTCGATAAAGGAATCAGAAATTGACATTTTTGCTCTTTCACTTATTTGAATGAAGTTTATAGCAGTAATGTGAGTATGGAAAGGGTTAACATTATCTCACTGAAATAAAATCTTTGGAACCAACATTGAAGTCTTGAGAGGGTTAAAAGCATTAAACTGAATAATTTGTTATTTATCAAGTAACTGAACCCACGCCATGCCATGGTGAATAATTTGAACTTTATTTCCTTGCAAAGCAAAGGATTTCTATCAACTTGGTTTGAAGAGCTGACATCTGATTATAATAACAAGATTACATTTAATAAAAATAAATAAAAACTTGTCGCGGTTTTCGGGTGAGAAGGCCTTACCGCTGTACTCCCAACTACTTCCTTATTCCCATGCTTCTCTTCCCAACTCTCGGAGACGAACTGCTTGATAACATCTCTTGCCCCATTCTTCCCAATCTCTCCGATTAGCATATTAACCCTCTCCTTTGAGTCTCTCACTAACCACCTGGACTTCATTCTCTCACCCCACTTCCCCATTGTAATGAATTCACATAGTCAGCAGGACTGCGCGAATTCGACCGAATGATCGCTTCTTTCGCAGATGCTTGGCATCAAAAGAAATAACGCGACCATTTTTTCGGTTGTCGCCACCGTTGCTGAACCTTAATCAAATACGAAGAACGCATACCCGAATTGCCTTTGAACCACGATACATTTTATAATGGTGATAAAACTTCATGTCTTTGACTTTTGGGGTGAAGTGTTGTGCTGTAAAACAATGTTAGGAAGGGTTCTCAGAGACCTTTCCAACAGTGTGTTACATCACAGACCTGATCGACTTACACTTCTTGATTCATCTCAGCCATTAAACATTTCCGCATTACTTTACCATTATGTTGCAGGTAAAATCAGATGAAGGGTTGCCTGAAAAAATAAGGCAACATATTTTCAGGAGGCTCCTTACATGTGTAACGGATTTGGTAACAGCAATTGAAATATAATATACAACAAAAATTATAAATTACTCTGTTATTATTCCTCTGCTCATAACAGGTTTAGTTCTGTTTTTGTTAGCTTCTAGCCATTTCCATGTTAAAATGAATGGATATACCTTGTTGGTTGACGCCGTAGTGAGTTGTTCTGTTGTTTCATTCGTCGAGGTGAAAGCGAGGGATCAATCAGATTCCAGTATTCGAAATCGTTCCCCGCGAAATTAGCCCATATAAGAGCGGTCTCGCTCATAATTCGTCGTCCACTTTATGTTTGGGTAAAGCTTTGATCTAGATTTCCAAACTTAAACCCATACACTAGCTTAGTTTTGTGGACACTTCGAAACCTGTAAAGAGGTTTCGGACCCATTCAACTCGACCCTGGAGAGAATCAAGGTTTCTGACACTGATTCTCAGAAAGGTCCGAGTTCTGTGGGAACCATTCAAGTTAATAGACTTGCTGGGTGCAACTTAAACCTCTTTTGGGTGAAAGTGTAGTAGGCGCATGGTTTTTGACCCATCATTCATAAGCATGCCCATTTCATATCATACTATTTTTGGCTTCTTAATAAACCACGTACAAAATGTTGTTCCAATTTCCTTGTGTTTTCATCCAGACCACAACGCGTAACTTAATGATTATCCTACCTCTAGAGTTGAGTTATATTTTATCCATGGTTTGCTAGTTGACCCAGATCCTCACGAATCTGAAGAACAACAGGGAGATTTCGGCCAGGGTTCTAGCCCCTGGGGAGTCGTTCACCCCACGCCCTGTTACAAAATGGCGAGGCTACCAGGATCTGGTTATTACAGCTACTAACATTGTGTGGATTTATTCTCAACAAGGTCTGCGTTTGTGAACGATCAAGATGAATTTAATTCATGGGGAAAGTAGCTCGATTATTGGTTTGGACATTTCAATAGCTTTTGTTGTGTTATTACAAGTGCATTGGCATCTCCCCATATGAATGCAATTGTAAACCTTTGGAATCCTACTTAGTGGTTTTAAGTGGCACAATGAGCCCAAGTATACCACTGCTGGTGCTCGTTCACCCCCACCCCTATTACACATGCAGTTGACAGATATTCCTGCCAAGGACAGGATTCATCTTGCCACTGAAATAGGTATAATTTAATCAAACTTTCCCCCTGTAAATGGCATGGATTTTTTCACCAGTGATTTCTCAATTTACATTTAGTTGAATTTTTCATCAAATCTAGTCATGGCTGCTTCATAGCAGCCATGACTAGATTTGATGAAATATATTTTAGAAATACTCAGCGGTTAAGAGTTAATTTCTAATTACATTTGTGCAAGCTTTATCAGGTAGAGGACGTAGTGGTAATCTCTTATTAAGTGATTCAGTGAAGTTGAAATGACTTATTAGGACTATTTAGCCTCCTTATTTATTTTTTTTCTTGTTCATCCAATATACCAGTTTTCAACATACACTCACGATAATTTGACGCAAGTATTAATGACAGTCCGAACTGAAATGTAAGCGAGCAGCTTTTTTCGATCGTTAACCAGAACAATTCCCGATTTAATATTTTTTCGTAAAATTGTTATGTCAGCTCATGCAACAAGCCCCTATATTTCAAATTTGGGAAATATGATCTCCGACACAAAACTATGTCTAAAACTTGGGTGCTGTCCTAGGAATGTCCCAACCATTATGGCCGAAATCTGAGGTGATCTCAAGGAGGGGGGATGCATATGGTAATAAAATTAAAATGTGTCGACTGTCGAATTTTCTTTTTAAATTTTAGTATGTTGTGGAGCTAAACAAAACTTAGGAGATAGCTGGGGTGGGGGTCGATTTAGCGCCATTTTTGAAGTTTTACGTCGTAGAACAGTGGTAGGTGTACTGGTGGTAGATATTGTTGTTGTTGGTGGTGGTGGTGGTGGTGGTGCGGTGTAGGGTAGTAGTAGAATTGACAGACGTTGTAGTTGTTGTTGTTGTTGTTGTTGCCGTTGTTTGGTTCTTGTTGCTGTTGTTATTGTTGTTGCTGCTGTTGTTGATGTTTTTAAGTAACTATTCGGTCCATTTGGGTAATTAGCCATACTCTTGTACAATAGAACAGCGCCCCTCCCCCAGCCCTATAGCTCTACGAGCTTCTCTTATAAAAAAGATTCTCGGAAAATCCGAGACAAAATAAAGCCCGTTTTGGTGATTTAAGACCGTTTTTTGTGAATTATGTTGTTGTCGTTGTTGTTTTTTCCAGATCTTGATGTTTTTGTTGTGGTATAGCAGTAATAGTAGCAGCAGATGTGCTAAGTACCTAGATGTAGTTTGTTATAATAACTCGATGTTTTATGATACTTGAACACTAACATAATCGATTTGGTGTATTTTAACATAACTATTTGTTCTTGTGGAACATGCCTATAAATTATTCAGTCGGAAAGCTAAGTTAGATGGCATTAGTCGTGTTGTATCGAGTAACAAATACATCGCTCTATTGTGCCCCATTTGTGGTGTTCTGAAATAAACTGCATTGATCACTTCTGTGAAACGTCTAAAAATGATATTCAACACAATACAAACAGCCTTGTTAAATTGTTGTCAGATAACCGTCCACTTTTTTAAATGGATGTTATTTAAGAGACTTAAGTCTAAAAATAGCTCACCTCTTTAACCTATTACATGACTAATTTCGCCCGACGCTGATAACTCTTTCCTCCTCATTCTAACAAGAACGCCAAGACCCTTTCATTGTTTCGAACTGGAAGAACAAAATTAACCTAAAATATTAGGAGGCTGGTTATATGTTAAAACAGCACGGCCGCTGTAGCCTTCCGCGGGTGGGCAATATTTCCACGCAGGCAATAATATTAGATTCCAAACATTAATGATAGGAATAATCATTAAAAATTTAATTAATGAAGCATCGGGTACAACCCGGTGCTTCATTAATTTAAATTTTGCTGATATTGATTGTTATTACCGAGTAAACGCATGCGTGGATTACGCCCAGTCCACGGTGGCTGTACGGCAGTAGCATGTCAGGTATGACTGTGCATTGTCTCTTGAAACTTTTACAGAAAAAGTTGACACGATTTCATACATTCAATTTTGTTGGAGGGTAATATCCGATCAGAATGTGAACCGTGCCAGCATATGCTGACAGTGGTGCACAATCTTTAATATTGTAGAGATTTTAATCATGTTATACCGTAGGATGTCTTCGAGATCAAATTCATGAACGCACATATCATTTCTCGAGCAAATCAACCTTTTTAATAAATTTTAAACTTTCCCCCTAATCTCTATTCAAAAAGTTGATCTACACATTATTCTGAAACAACTAATATCAGTTTCCCATTAAGCCTTTGGACCACAGTGGTATCTTCCGTGCCAGTTGGGGAACGCGGTGGCTCAGTGGTAGACTGTTGGACTTCTATGTTAGAGGTCCCGAGTTCGATCCCCGTCCGGGACGACTCGCATTGTGTCTTTGGGCAAGGCACTTTATCCCGATTGCCTACATGGGGGCACGTTGACGCCGTGTACTAAGGCGTACTGCACGTTGATGGTGCACATGTCTCCAACCGCCGTGACCCTGCATGAGCGGAGCTTGAACAGAGTTAGAATGTTGAGGAGCTGACAGTTGCTCGTCGATGCTCGGTGGTTCTCTCCGGGTACTCCTGCTATCCTCCACCCATAAAACTGCCACGGCCCCGATTAGCCATTGTGCATAAGTATGTGACCTTAACCACCAATAAATAAATAAATAATCCATGTCATTTCAACGGCAGCAATTGGAATAGTCCATATTCAATGTTCGGGGGTAGACTAATTAATATTTTTAACGTGCAGCTTCAGGGCTGCACGTTAAAAATATTGATTAGTCTGCCCTACACATTCACTCACCTTCATAATGAAATTATGACATATCATGTTTCTGGACTGGACAAGGGGTCTATCGGATCCAAAGAGTTAATATTATTTATTCCTCATTGTAGTGTAATTATTTCCTGCTTTTAATGAATTGGGTTTTTTTCTGAAATACAGACCTATTTTTACAGTAAATATCGTTTAATTTTACGATGTAGCCATAGATGCTGCTGTGTCGTTAACCACCAATTAAATACACGGATAAATATAAACAAATAAATAAATATTTCATCATCAGCAACAGAAACAGTGAATTCTACCAGTATTGTGAAAAATAGGACAGATATCTCAACAGTTGCAAAAAAACACTACAACCTACATAAGATTAAAAAACACACGAGTATTTTATCAGAACCGTGTTAATTGAATAGCCACTATTATAGAGGAAAGTATTCAGTTAACAGGATCAGTTAATTAACATGGATTCTCTTCCGTTTGCATGTATTCTAGAGTTAAACTGAGAATAACTATGTTAATAAACGAGGGAAATTCTGTCATTGTTTGTGTAATTTCTCGACATATTGCAAGATTATCTATTCAATGAACAGGAGTTTACCCTAAAACATGTATTCAATTAACGGATCAAATTTGTACTTTAGGTGTTATAAATTGTTTTTGTTTTAAATTATAGTCAGTTATTCAACTTAGAAGATGCGCAATTAAATGGGCTGTAATGTATTATTAAAAGCTAGTGCTTTACCCGTAGAATAATTGCAGATTCCATAAATAGCACGAAAGACAAACCAGGAACATGAAAAAACTTTGCATTCTAACAGTAGCATGGAAGTTCATATATTTTAACGGGAAGCATTTGATGAACATTCGATCTGCAGTGTAAAAGGCGCTTGAATTATAGGACATCCTCCCCGAAACATGCGAAGATATGCTCCCTGGAGCAAAGAAAGGCAGTGCATTCTAGGGCTGCACGGTATATCGATAAACCGATATATAGATATTATCATAACAGTGTGTTGATCCGTGTCGTAGTATCACGTCGAGTTGAGGTGGCCAGATTTTCGGATCACACGAGCTGCCGCAGGCAGCGAGTATGATCCGAAAATCTGGCCACCTCAACGAGACGTGATGCGACGACACGGATCAACACACTGTTATGAAGATATGTTTATCATATGACATTGTTTCGATGTCAAATTCACCCAAATTTGCCATTTTAATTAATATGCGGTGAAAAGCCGGTTCCAAAACAGCAGACGAAACAACAACGACTTCCCTAGTTACGAAAACTATTCACGGAAACTCTCGGATATTCCCGTGGGAGTGTGATATGGATTTTTGATTTCCGTAAGAGTGTGATATGGACTTTTCATCCGGAAAAATCTCACCCGGTGTGATACAACAGTTTGGAAAACATCGTCAAACAGTAGTGATGTTTAGGGTAAAAATGTCATAGTCATATGATAAACCGGTATACCGCGGTATTGTTTTGAATACCGATACCGGTATTCAGTTTTGAATATCGTGCAGCCCTAGTGCATTCTGCCACTAATGTGAAAAACGAGACATGGATAAACTTACCCTGAAGATTATATCATGTGTGAGGTGCACTACATGACATTTCCCATGGCTATTTGGCATTCTCACCAATCAAAAGACAGAATTTATCGGGATATAGGGACAACCACTTTTGCACTTTGTCTAGCTTTTCTGTCAGTCTCTTAGGGGACTGCAGAGCTGTTTTCGCTTCAGCAATTGAGGCCCTGACAGAGGCATCCATCCGTGATTCCTGATCCAGATGGAATGGAGAGATTGGAGGTGGTATTGCGTAATTGGATTTCAAACTCCTGTACAATTTGTCTCCTGAGTTCCAATGTGTTCGATAACACATTGGAACTCAGTGGATGAATTGGGAGCGCGGTGGCTCCGTAGGTAGAGGTGCAGGCTGCAAGCCCAGATGTCCTCGGTTCGAATCCCACCTGCGGCAACCGCGTTGTGTCCTTGGGCAAGACACTTCATCTCCATTGCCCGCGTGGGTGCACGGTGGCGTTGTGTACTAAGGCGTACTGCACGTCGATGGTGCACTTGTCTTCAACCAATGCTAACCCTGCTTGTGTGGAGTTAGTATGTTGGGGAGCTGACAGTTTCTCGCCGTTGCTCGGTGGTTCTCTCCGGGTACTCCGACTTCCTTCATCCGTAAAACTGTCACGGTCATGATTAGCCATTGTGCATAAATATGTGACCTTAAACACCAATAAATAAACAAATAAATAAATAGTGGATGAATTATTAGCTCCTAGTCATCCTATCATTGGTTGTACCACGACTTCAACTATCTATCCTATACTATTAAAAAAATAGGGGATATCCAAACTCATGTTGATATTTTCGGAAAATGGTATTGGATACGCGTGACTGGACACATCAATATGTTACCAAGTTTAGTGTTGATCATGAAAGTGACGGGCCCACGAAAACTTCGTGCAGGTTTTTCGGACAAACACCGCGTCAATGTCTGTGTGGTACGTTTTGAAATTTTCATTTGTACTGGACGTACTTTCTCGGAGGTCTCATCGTTCTTTTCTTGGTATAAACTCGTTCATCAATAGTTTCTGGTCGAAACGTAATTTTTGAGGTATGCGAAGACTGACACGTGACGAACGTTTACGTGCCGTTAGCATGTTGGAAGCTGGCAACAGGCAGACTGCAGTGGCTCAAATTCTCAACGTTACTCAAACGGTGATTAGCAAGTTGTAGTCACTCTACCGTCAGACAGGCAATGCTGATGACAGACGTCCGTCGGGTCGTCCAAGGGCGACAATTGCTATCCGAAATCGCCTACACAGCTGGAATATGTGCGCCCGACGACCTCGAATAATTCCACGTTTCACTGAACCTCACATCGCAGCAAGGCGTAATTGGTGTGTAGCACGACAGCGAAGGGGCAATCGTCGGTGGACAACCACATGCTTTCCGATGAATCGAGGTTCACTCGCGACTTCCACGACAGGCAAAACAGAGTGTGGCGGCGGCGGAACGAGCGACACTGTGACGTAACCATTAGGCAGTACGATCGTTTTGGTAGTGGATCGGTTATGGTGTGGGGGGGCATAGCCATGACAAGTAGAACAGCATTACTTGTCATTCAAGGGTGTGTCACATGGCAGTACTACCGTGACAACATGTTAGCAGCTCATGTGGTGCCATTTGCGCGACGTCACGGCCGTCGATTCATTTCCAAGATGACAATGCAAGAGCACACAGGGTCCGTGTCGCAACAGAGTTCCCCCCCAGTGCGCAGACCATCACTGCACTGCCTTGGCCAGTAATAAGTCCAGACCTTTCACCAATCGAGCACGTCTGGGATATGCTTGGCAGGCGCCTACGACGACGCCAACAGCCCCCTACTAATGGCCAGTTTTTTATGATTATTCCTATAATTAGTGTTTGTAATCTAATATTAATGCGTCCGTGGAAATATTGTCCACGCGTGGAAAGTGACTAGCCCAGGACGGCCGTACTATACTATTGCCCGATGCTTCACAGGTGGATGCTATATAGTTTAGTGACAAGTAAATCAAATCAACCTAAGACGTTAGTCCCAACAGTTTCCAATACCGTGGTAAAAGATATGACAGTTTACCACGTATTTTGCTATAATACTGTCGATAGTTGTGGTCGACGTTGTTTATTTTACATTCATAGTGTGGATAATAATAATAATAATAATAATAATAATAATAATAATAATAATAATTTTAAAGCCTAGAATCCACACATGGTGCTCAATGGTTGTACAATAATTGCATACATACATATACACACATACACATACATATACATTCTCTCATAGATACATTGATACATGGATCACTATTATCAGTTATTGGTGCCCAACTCTACATCAGCAACCGAGGCTATATTGTGGCGATAAGCGACAGAACCTAAAAGAAAAAGGGTATAGAATTAAAACAAAATAAAAAAAAAAAAAAACTACAACTTTACCAAAACAAGTATGTGAGTGTAACTTGACGAGTAACGAGGCAATCCTCACTGACTCAGTCACACCCACGCACCTGGTAAGGTCAGTTTATGACCAAAATTAAAAGACCACTGAAGCAAATGCCTTTCGAAAAAGGTAGGTTTTAGTACCAGACTTGAATGATTCAAGTGATTTACTATTTTTTATGTCGATTGGAAGAGAATTCCAAAGCCTTGGGCCAGCAACCGCAAAGGTCCTATCACCAGCACTAGTAAATTTAGATACGGGCTGAGCCAGATTGAGTTGACCTGATGACCTCAGAGACCTCGGTGGTTTGTGGATGGTAAGCAGATCGGACAGGTAGGATGGTGCAGATCCCGAGATACACTTAAACACCAAAAGGACAATTTTAAATTGAATTCTTTGCTTAACGAGTAGCCATTGTAACTCGGAGAGTACGGGCGTTATATGGCAGTACGTTTGAGTTCTGGTTATGACCCGTGCAGCACAATTTTGGATGTGTTGTAGCTTTTCAAGAATAGATATTTTAGAGTCAATCAGAAGAGAGTTGCAGTAGTCGAGGCGACAGGTAACAAAGGCGTAGGCAAGCTGTTGTGACGTCTGCGTATCAATGAAGGATCGAATTTTGCTAATATTTCTAAGATGAAAAAATGCACTGCGAGAGACATGTTTGATATGTTCATCGGCGGCCAAAGTTGCATCCATGAAATAACCTAAGTTTCGAAAACAGCTACTGTGTTTTATCGCAGATATCTCTCTACGAAACATTTATGTGTGTACGTACGGATCCTGGAACAAATTCATGAAATGATCTTGCAAAGATGGGACCCAGCTAATACTTGAAAATAGTTAGGGTTCTGATTCTACTAGTACCTTCAAAGGAAGTTCGACCAGAAGCCAGACAAAGAGACCATTTTGCCAACGGAACAATCTACAAGTAGCATGACAGGCTGAGCATTCTACCAGGGGTCAGAGAGAGTGGACGTCAGATGAGTTGGACGAAAGACGGGACATTTTTACAGTACTATGAAAACCGGACAATCTATCAATAGCATAGAACACACGTAACATTCTGCTTGCAATATTGAAGAAATTTTACCACTAACGCGAAAAATGTCAGCCGGTGATTGATTTGCGCACTGTTGTCAAAATATCAAAATTCCAAAATGAGAAATTCCCTAACAAAACAACTATTAATCAATTCAATCTTGTTTGACAGAGCTCATTGAGCTCTGTCAAACAAGATTGGATTGATTAAATTCCAAGTTTTATGATGGGGAATGTTTTGTTGAAATTTCTTATTTTGACGTCCGTGTGGAAATGGTCAATTGAAGAGCAGGCCAATCATTTATTTTCAACTATTTATCTCTTGTTGAAGTCCCATACAGTTCTGAAATACACGTGAATCAATACTGATTTTTTTAAATATGTATGAATTGTAAGTCAACATTGAGACAGAAATCCATCATCTTATATTCTAATGCTTTTAACAGTCAACATTGGAAATCTGTCAAAATCATGATAATGCAATATAATCCGGCCAGACAATTGTTCGTAATCATTAAATTTTAATATCAGTTTCAAGTAAAACTCTGAATTCACGTTATCATAAACTGTAAGCGAAAGTAAATATGTTTTTCATTTGAATTTAGATTCATTATACTGCTTTAAATGAAAAGAACCAGGACACCTACGTCCCCAAGTGACGGAGTATTTAACTAGGGGTTCAAATTTAATTCTTTGTATTTTCTCTGTCTCAAATGTGTTCAAACGATTGCTCTGCGATGCGCACTTATCCTCTGCCATGTAGTTACGTAAGCTCTGCGTTCATGATCCCGCACAGGTAAACGTTTCCATAAGAATTGAAATGAATTATCTTTTGCTTTATAAGAGTGCGGTGGGTTTTACGAGTTGTATGAAGTGCGAAACTTGACACGCCCATTCCACATCCACACTCCGACAGAAAATTCATTTCAATTGTTATAATTTAATTTAGAGTGGTTGCTTTATTATCATTACTCGGAAGCGTTCGACGCCTCCTCTATTTATATCATTGCAGTCGTAACAACGTCGACATTTTTATCATTTTCAATACCGGCCGATACGCGTGGTGTCGATTTATCAAGAGGAAATTAGAGTTCGTTAGGTTCTCCAAAAAAAATTAGTTATGTTTTGCCACTCTGACATGATCTTTTTACTCATGTATTCATGCGATTTCAAACTTGAGTGCAAGCTGCTTGGCAAATCATAGCTCATCCTTTTCAGTTTCATGAACACAAGTGCAATTTTTTTTCCGGTATTACCAAAGAGAGAAGTGTTCTGTCGAGGAATTAAGCGTTCACGTAAGGTGTCCAGGAAACCCATAAAACACTGCGTTATCGACATGACAGTTTTACTCAATAGCGTTCATTCGAGTGTCTTATTCAGCAGAAGGCAAGGCGATTTCATTTGACTTGCTACAAATGTATTAAAGCGTTCGAACCTTTTTTGGTATGTTCATTGGTCATTCATCGGCGATTGTCGTCATCTTTTAACACTGGGAAACCATCCATGTATGCAGGGGTATTTCGGGAAAGGGACTGAGATGATATGATTCTCACTGTAGTTAATAGACAAATCTGACCTAGACAAGCCATTTAATTGGGAGAGTGCTGCAAGCCCACATATGGGCTTTATTCTGAAGTTCACGTACCACAACTTAAATGCTTCATTTTCTGTGTATGCGCTTCATATTATCTTTGAAAGTAAATTTAGTCTATATGGATTTGCATTGTCACAATTTATTGCAGGGTTCCTCTGGACACTCTGCCATAATTTATAATAAGGCAAAGACACGTGAACAAATTTTGATGACTAAAAATAATTGATCACTCTACCAGTTAGTCAACATTTAGTCGCATAGACGGACGCTTGATGTATGAAATGAATAGAGAGTAATGGCGTTACTGGACTGGTTACGTGAAATAATTCATGAGAGTGGGGGACGTTGCACAAACACGAGTGCGCGATTGCGCACGAGTGTTTTACAATATAGTCCCTCGCCTCGAATGAATTATTTCACGAAACCAGTCCAGTCAAGCGATTACTCTGTTTATCACTTTTCATTATTAACGATAATTATATGCTTTTACCCTTTACCTAACGTAACGACCAGCGCTATTCTCAAAATTCGCAAATTAATTTTCATTATTTTTTCATTTTTTGTCTCTAAAACATAGGTTATGACCCCTCATTGGAACGCGCTCGTCGAGCTCGTTCCAATGAGGGGTCATAACCTATGTTTTTGAGACAAAAAAATGAAAATAATAGCTATTCAAGATTTTTTTTGGCAAGTGCCGTCTTTTTTTTCATATTAGGCAAAGGGTTAAAAAAACAAAAAACAATGAAATCCCCATTACATCCACGGCAAAGCGTCTTCCTTTGCGCGCACGGATACATGACACAATTGTTGATTGCATAATTCACTTGTGAATTATCGTTTATAATCAAACCCGGAAATCCAAGTAAGTCACACTTTAGAAAGTAATATAATGAATTATTTTATTCAGCAATACACATTGATACAAATTCACGTACAGACAAATGTTTTGAGGAACATTTTCACGTGGATATTGTTTGGAAACGGCGTAGCTACAGAATAATATATAGTATATGGACTGGTCGTAAACCACCCGAAGGCAGTGATGTCCACGCATGTGTTTAGCAGGTAATAAAAATCACCATCAACAAAATTTGAATTAATTAATTTTTTGATGGTTATTCCTATAATTAGTGTTTTGGATTCTAATATCGTTTCACACCCGTAACTGTATTTGTCACGATCACATGAATTTTAGGGGCATGCGGTAATTGTTACCAGAAAGCTCTTGTGCAATCCGATAAAAAGTACCCTTCGCGTGCACGAGTTCTCTCGTTAGACTGGTTCTTTTAGTTTGCAGCGTTCAGTGGAATATAACCAATGAGAACCATCGGCTATATTTATCTGTTGGAATTACCGATTCTCATTACAAAATGTTTGATGCACAACTATGCTAAAAACTGTTGAAAGTCATGAAAGACATGATCTCTGCCAAGAAACTGAACAGTGAAACTCAACCTTTGCTTTCGTTATTGACAATTGAGGAAAACTTAATTAATTTTAGTGCAAAAAAAGTCCAACTGGGTTCGATATTGCAGCCAGCCACTAGAACAGTTCTAAAAAAACTTTGTCACAATGTTGCCCTCACCGTTGCGTGCTGCCGACGAGTCGATAGGCCTACGAGGTCTACTAATAATAATAATAACACTTTGGCCAGCCACTGATTTGTCGCGGTTCTCGGACGAGAAGGTCATGGTTACCCCTGTACTCCCAACTGCCTCCCTATTCCCACGCTTCTCCTCTCCACCCAACACTCGGAGACGAACTGCTTGATGATATCCCTTGTCCCATTCTTCCCAATCTCTCCGATTAGCATATTAACCCTCTCCTTTGAGTCTCCCCCTAACCACATGTCCTTCATTCTCCCATTCCACTTCCCCATTATACTCCCAGTGAATCTCATTCTTTTAGACTGATACTTTGGGCATTCTAAAAGAAAGTGTTCCAGGGTCTCCACCATGTCCAAGTTACACATCTGGCACTCCCTTTCTCCCTACTGTGTAATCCTATTTGATTCACACTTCGGCAATGAAGCAGCACGTTCAGACGGCGACATGCCGACAGCGTCTGAAGATGTTTCACAGCTAGAACATGCAGTTACTAATTAACTATCTCCAATTCCACCCTAACTAGATGACCACCACCCCCTCCCCCCGCTAGCTGATTAAAGAAAGTAAATTCGGAAGAATGAAAAGCCTGGTTTTCTAAGAAAAACTCGGTATTTTACATTTGCGGAACCAATGTTTTTACGTTCTAGTGGGTGTTGGGGCAACAGGTTTATTTTATTTTACTTTTTTGTGGGAGCAGGGGGGGGGGCTTTTTTAGGGGGGATATAGTATTGCTAAAATATGACTTTCTGGAGTTTGTACTGGGGAAATTTAAAAATGTTACCAGCTACCCACTACAGAAATTCTGAAAAGTCTCGAGTAGGGTGGGAATGAGACCATGAAGGGGGAGGGGTGGTAAATACATGTGGTTTGATGAATGCAATATATTGTCAATTTTATGAGATGACTTCCATGAAATTCAAAAATAATTATTAGAATATTTAAAACACAGACAATATGACAATATTTTCCAAACACAAATTGATGTGAATTTTTAAATGACAAATTTAGGATTTTTGCTAGTATTTCTGTTTTATACAAAGATATTTATTATTTTGCTTTAATTCTCAGCAACAAAACTTAAATCGAATGCAGCCTATGTGACTTAGCTACATGGGTGTATGAGATGGGGAGGGGGTTGAGGCACTCTCACCCCCTTCACCAAAAAACAGTTAATTTTGCAGTTTTCATTGAAAGGGACTGGTATTTTCAGAACAGACTGTTCAGAGGGAGGGGGTATTTTTATAATTTTGACAAATATCAGGGCAGTAGGAAGAGCATTTTCATAGGAAAATTTGAGGCAAGGGTCTGCATTTTGATTTTGAAACAAAAGTTCGGGGCAGTTTGATTGGTCAGCCCCTATCCTCCAAAAGCCTATCATTTTAGCCACATTCTATCAGTTCTCTTTAAAACTACTTACTGAATGCAAATTCAGAATTCATACCAAATTCCAAATTTAAGACTGACAAGATATTGGAGCAGACACATAAAAAATTATTTTGTTTTGAACCAGATACCAAGAAAAAATATTGACAGAATCGTTCAGATAACTAACTGGTGAAGTATAGTACTACTAGTACAAAATAATGTAACCATTAATCAATCTTTGAAAATATTATTAACCAAAATAAGTTGGAGCTTACTGGTGAGAACAACCCCCCCCCCCCCCTTATTTCTCTTTCAGCCTCTGACTAAGACTGTTGGATACTCATTTCGTGAGCTTTCAAGAAAATGTGTCAGGTTATAGGTGGGTGGTGGGGGTGGGGGGGATTGTAAAAATGGTGTACAAACTAAATTACTTGTGGAGACAAGACATGACATTTTCTTGCAGTTATCATGCAATATATTTCTCCCTTTGTATATCTGTAGTATTATGTGGACAACCTGAAGCTTTTATTTGTAAGTGCAGCACATTTCAAACAAAGGTTATCAAGACTTGAGGTAAAATAAAAAGAAGGCTAAATTTCAAGTCAGAAACTTTATAGTGTTGAAAAATAAAGTGCAAACTTACCAAGACTGCAGAGTTCACTCAGAGTCAGAATGGAATCTCAAACTGCCTCAGGCTCAGTTACTCCAAACGATCGAATGAATGCCACGGAAGGTTAATTATTGCACAAAATCTCTATTCTCGTCCAGTGTGTACGTTTGTTACAGTGCAGAACAGAAATGACCGATGTCCACATGCGATAGCCTCGTGGCAGTAGAGCATGTATCGTCAAGCCGAGTTCAAACTTGTATTTTTAGTTTCAGTTTAAAAAGCACGAAATGTAAACAGAGCGGCCAGTTCGCACCGTATTCAAATTAAAACCCTTGTACATTTTCCATCCTCCAGATATAATGATGCCTGCACACACAATTTTGAAAACACATTTGGGACCTCATAATTTGTGACGTCTGATATGTTGAACGCAATCTTTTGAGCGTTCGGATCGACATTTTTTGCGAATAAATGAATCAACAGCGATTCTACAGGTGGCAAGGTCAAAGACTTAAGACTGGTTCTCTGACAAAATTGCCCGTTTCTCTCTCAAATTCTTTCAACCGTTCAAATTGTCGACAATTTAATTAAATTAGCGATTAATTACAGTGAATTCTTTTTCATGGTTGGGTGTGTAATAAATACAGAACCACATTTATGTTTGAATGGGTTAACGATTACTGGACTCGAGCGTGTGGCGATGGGATAACCACTCGAGCCTACCGGCTCTCGTGGTATCCCTGCGCCACTCGCTCTCGTCCAGTAATCGTTAACCCATTCAAACATAAGTGTGGTTCTGTATATTTATTACGTCCGTGGAAATATTGCCCACCCGTGGAAAGCGACTGGTCCACGGCGATCGTACTATAGATTAGCTGACTTCGTGTCTTCCCCTTAATTTGATAGCAGTGCACTGGGCGAACAGTAATGACAACATATTGTCCCCGTCTATGTAGGTGAATTAAAGATTTCGCTTGTCAACACCCAAATACAATGTTCAGTTTGTTCGAAGATAGATATTAAATTGTAAATGATAAGATGTTGTCTCGTTGTATGACCTGATCGGTACACATCAGTTGAATAGTATGTCAGTAAACCAGCAATGAATAGGCAGTGTCCAGGGCGCGGTGGCTCAGTAGGTAGGGGTGCAGGCTGCAAGCCGAGATGCCCTCGGTACGAATCCCACCTGCGGCAACCGCGTTGTGTCCTTGGGAAATACTCTTAACCCCTATTGCCTACGTGGGGGCACGGTGGCATTGTGTACTAAGGCGTACTAAGGCGTACTGCACGTCGATGGTGCACTTGTCTTCAACCAATGCTAACCCTGCTTGTGTGGAGTTAGTGTGTTGGGGAGCTGATAGTATTGCTCGCCGTTGCTCCGTGATTCTCTACGGGTACTCCGGCTTCCTCAAACCGTAAAACTCTCGTGGTCATCATGAGCCATTGTGCAGAAATATGAGATGCCTTAAACATAAATAAATAAATTTGGTGGTCTTGCTGGTGGAAATTACAGTACCATGGCATTGGTGTCTAATGAAGGCAGCCAAGACTTCACCAGGAACCACTGCTAAATGATGTTTTGTTACCTTATTATGAAGGGCAAAAGGGGTGCGGTGGCTTAGTAGGTAGAGGCGCAGGCTGCAAGCCAAGAGGCCCTTGGTTCGAATCGCACCTGCAGCAACTACGTTGTGTCCTTGAGCAAGACACTTCACCCCCATTGCCTTAAACACCAATAAATAAACACATAGACAGTGTCAATACATCCTATGTTGTTAGTAATGAGCTTGTCAATAAGTTTTAATACAGGAAATGGGAATTTCACGGCTTTGTGCGTCTCCCGGTTCTGAAAATAAATCGCGACACCCGGAAAATTCATAGACCATCGTATCAATGATTGGATAGTATAGTTTATAAGATTACGGCGGATATCAGTTGCGGAACTCAACCTTTGATTCCCGGTTCTGTCCTATGAATTCCCCGGTATCGTGACTGATTTTCAAACCGAGAACCAGAACATTCCTGTTCTGGGATTAAACCCTGCTTGTCAACACAGTCCATAGAACGTATCGACACCTCCCATACCACAACAGGCTCCCAACAAACTACAACTAATGTCAAGGCTCATATGATGGACACTCATGGCTGTTGCAGTGTATAAACGAGGAGTATGGATTTCGAAATGATTGCCTTAGCATTCTTTTAAATACTACGCATGAATTCATATTTATACCATGATTACCCATTCTACTATATATGAAAAGCCTATGCCATGCATTTTAGCTTTACACACCAACCGTGGTGAACACGCCATCAGTGGGATTTCGATAGTAAAAATTTACACCAATAGTAGAGCGACATCCGCGTTGACCTTTGGTGACGTCGACCTGAATGCAAACTTATCTAAATTTATCGCACGTCGCCTCGCGAAGAGTGAAATGGAAGTGGCAATTATTTATTACGTTTTTAAATGGGTTTACCTCATAAGATACCAAAAATTAACAAACATGCATTATCGCGTGTTAATAAAGCATGCATAACTCGAAATAGTATGTTATTATGTTATTAAAACGAAAAAGGCCCCGTTTCTTTTTTTCATTTCGTTTCGGCGATAAAATTGACAGCGGAAGAACCGCCCACCGATGCTCGTGTAAACAAAAACAGATTCGCACGTTTGTACGTTTGGTGCTCAGTAAAATCGAGAAAAAAATAATAGCGACTCTTAATAATCTGACGATCATGGTATAAATAAAATATACCCAAAGTAGCTTGTTGTACCAATTGTTCACCATTCGTAGTGAAGTGGTGTTAACCGCGCGCCGAAGGTTCGCGGTTAACACCATTTCACCACTCGTGGTGAACATTTGGTACACCAAGCTTCTATGGGTGTCTATACTATATTTTAGAATGTCTGTATGTCTGCTTGTCTGTCTGTCTGTCTGCTATAGAAATGAATATGGGGGCCATCCAGAGTACCAGAAATGGGTCTACTAGGGGTACTTTTTTATGGCGGAGGTCCTCGTTAGGTTTAAAAAAGTGTGCGGGTGAGGGTGGGGGCAGGGAGTGGCACCGAAAGTTATGAACAATTTTTTTTTCACCGATACCGATCTTCAAAGGGGTCTACTTGGGGTAACTTTTTATCAGAAATCTAATGGTGGTGTTTAAAAAAGTGGCGGGGGTGGGGGAGGGCAAAATTGATGGATTTCACCGAAAAAGGTCCTCAAAGGGGTCTACTAGGGGTAACTTTTTACCAGGAATCTAATGGCGGGGCTTTAAAAAGTGACGGGATCTCCGGGTGGGGCCGATTGTGCCGCCCGTACTGCGGGCTGGGTCGAAAAATACGCGGCCCCTATTCTTTTTTTTTGGAGGGGGGGGGAGGGGTCGGTACTTTTCATATGACCCCCTTCATTTTCCCGTGCAACGCCGGGTAACCCTGCTAGTATTCTATATTTTTCAAGTTATGATCCATTTGATTTCATAGTTTTGAAGTTGGGACAGATATCACAGAGATGTCAGTGATAAAAAAATGTTTATGGATTAAGAGGTACACGTAATTATTAATATAGAAACATTGGCTGTTAACCAACAAGACAGATTAATGCAGACCTTAATCTGTCTTGTTGGTTAACAGCCAATGTTTCTATATTGCGTCCAGCTGGTCATAATAACCTACTCTTTATCGTTTTCGAAAGCCATTGTTGTTTGTCTATACAGTTACCCGCAATGTATATATATTTATAAAATGTGTTTGGTAAAATATATGTTAGAATACCAATTGTAAAGACCACCTCACAAAAGTACGAAAAAGCCCGACTCGGAAGTGAGCGCTTATTAAACCATACGCTGAAATCCAGTGAAGTCTTGTAAATAAAAAAGATCGTAGTGTCTAAGTATTTTCTCGAAGATTATTTAATCCCGGGAAAAGAATATTTAGTGACCGCAGCTTGGTCACACACCGACTTTGTTCTTGGTACAGTATGCTAGAAACATTTTCATTGATGAATCAATCGTGTCGTGTATTTCATATTTCCTTTTACCCAACGCAGACGATATCAAAATTTATTATTTTAAAAAACATTTTTTTTAAATTTTTCAAAAAAATTCAACAAAACCATATCATGTGACCCCTCATTGGAACGAGCTCAATGAGCTCGTTCCAATGAGGGGTCACATGATATGGTTTTGTTGAAATATTTTGAACAATTTAATTTTTCTACTGCTCAATTTGCATATCACGCGGGTGGCTGCGGGCGATTCGTTAGGTAAAGGGTTAAAGACACAAAATGACTTTTGTGTGCGAACAAGCACGGCGTAAATTTTGCCACATACTTAACTTTCTAATACCAGTTTAGTGAAGTTTCTTGTCTTACAAGTAAATGTGCAACACATGTTCCAGCATACAGACTTTTGGTGGTCTTGCTGATGGAAGTTTTTTCCCCTATTGTTACCCCGGGAAGTGGAGCGGTGCTTGTTTACTATGGTAATCAAGCTCTATTTACTAGTAACGTAGGACCCAGTCACCAATGCCAGATGCGGAAGCCTCTAAAATGCGCAACATTGGTATTAAAATTGCCTAAACCTGACGTTATTTCCATGCTGCGTTCACGATTAGCCATTGTGCAGAAATATGTGACCTTAAATACCAATAAATAAATAAATAGAAGTTTTAGTACCATAGCGGTCGATTCTAGTGAAATCTTGGGAGAGCATGCTTCCAGAATTCCACAAGTATACCATGTGCTTTTAGAGCTCCAATATTTCGCCCCTTCCACTTTTAACACTTACCATACTCAATGTTCAAATCTGACCAGAGCAATTCATTAAAAATCGCTGTTCAAATTTTTTAATTTTTTCAAGTGTTGCCGTTGAAACATATCTTATAACCTCATCGAAACGAGCTTGTTTAGGTCGTTCCAAAGAGGAATAACAAGCTTTTTTGGGGGGGGGAGGGGGGGGGGTGGGGGGAGGAGAGAATGAAATATTTGAGTTACTGAAGATTTTTTATTACAAGTATCGTCAGTAAGTTGTACTCGAGTTAAATTGCTTTCACCGGCATGGTTGCATGCAGATAATCTACTATAAGGAATATACCCAAGGTTACAGCAGGTAAAAAAATTGGTAAGCTCTCCTGCAAAATGTGGACTCATCCAGTTGTCAGATTTAGACTGTCTTTTCCCAACGTAGACGATATCAAAATTTACTATCTTAAACATTTTATTTTCAGTTTTATCAAAAAAAATCAACAAGGCCATATCATATGACCCCTACTGGAACGAGCTCAGTGAGCTCGTTCTAATCCAGGGGTCACATGATATGGTTTTGTTGAAAGTTTTTGAAAAATAAATGTTTTCCAGTCGCTCATTTTGTAAATGACAAGGGGATGCTGCCGATTCGTTGGGGAAAGGGTCAAAATGATAATAAAGGATTGTAGTTTCTGCGAGATGTACATTCAGCGACGAGGGCATGTGGATGAAACTTCAATGATGAGAAGCAGTTAAGCTTCAAGTACTTTATGTGTTTATAGAATGTGGTATATATGGATATGCCACTGGCGAAGCATTACCATCAAAGGCAAGAATAAAAAGTGTTATGTGAACAGTAAACATTGCATACTTTATTGTTCCATATTCAGTTGCATGCAAGTTAAGTTTAGGTTTAAACTTTATATAGAAAGTATCGCTTTATTGGACTGGTTACGTTAAATAATTCATGAGAGGTGAGGTGCGTTGTACAAACACGAGTGCGGGAATGCGCACGAGTGTTTTACAGTATAGTCCCTCGCCTCGACCAGTCCAGTCAAGCGTTTACTCTGTTTATTACTTTTCATTATTAACGATAATTATATTATTTAACCCTTTACCTATCGTAACGGCGAAAACCGGCCAGCGCTATTCTCAAAAATCGCCAATTAATTTTCATTATTTTTTAATTTTTTGTCTCTAAAACATAGGTTATGGCCCTCATTGGAACGAGCTCGTCCAGCTCGTTCCAATGAGGGGTCATAACCTATGGCTTTTTTTAGACAAAAATGAAAATAATAGTTATTCAAGAATTTTTATTTTGCAAGTGTCGTCTGCTTTTCATGTTAGGTAAAGGGTTAAAAAAAACAAAAAAACAATGAAGTCCCCATTACACCCACGGCAAAGCGTCTTCGTTTGCGCGCAAGGATACATGACACAATTGTTGATTGCATAATTCACTTGTGAAGTTATCGTTTATAATCAAACCGGGAAATCCCAGTAACTCACACTTTGGAAAGTAATAAAGTTCCATATTCCGAGGCATGCAAATTTGAGGAAAATAGTTATTGTAATTTCATATAAAAACATGTCGTTCATTGGTTATTAGTTTTTAACCTGGTACGAAGTGCTCGAACGTTGCGTGCGCGTATGCACATAAATGCACATGTAAGCATACCCCGTGTTTCGAATACTGCATCTTAGGAATAGCTCTAAAGGTTTAGAGGGAGTTGCTGAGTTAAGTGTATCAGAATTAACACAACTATACAGTAGGGAAGTTGTAGAGCTACTTTTCTCGCATGTTGTTTCTTTATATCAGTGACGTGTTGGTAAATGTTGACGCAGATCGACCGCACTTTGTATCTTTACCTTACCCGCGACCTCCAAGATCATGTAATAAATTATTTTTAAATAACAGCTACGCTCAGGGAAAGTGTGAACCTACAGTACGTGGAGAGTGTATTATCACTAAATCACCCGCAGAGTGGAGATTCCACCCAAGCAATAATTGCAATTTTTTGCAAAGCATTGCAAGCACAAGCAATGTTCCAGCCAATGGACCTCCGGGTTTTACCCGGAGGTCCATTGGCTGAAACATTGCTTGTGTTTTTTGTCCACATATACATAATTTGAAAGTGATACTTTGGGTTATAACTCCACTCCCTGGGTGATTTAGTTACAATCCACTCTTCACGTACTGTAGCTTATGAAAGGCAAAATAAAATTTAGCTGTTCGTCGACGGGTTCGTCCATCCATCTACTCGAAACCGTGTCTCAGTTATTTGAGGATTGCTGAAGATAATTTCTTCGAATAAATTCCACTAACATTGTAATCATTGCAGGCCGAATGCTCACATTTTTGCGTCGATACGTGGGCAATTGAATTAATTTCTTGCCCACGGACACAGTGCAGTTACTCCAGGTGGGGATCGAAGCATGGGCCTTTTGGCGTGATGTCCAATGCCGTAACCACTGAGCCAACGCGATCCCACTGCGTAATTAATCCTGAATAAAGAGAGCCCATCTTCGATGCAATGTTATCGTATTTCTACATATTTCGAAAGGTGAGATTCTACAGCGTTCTGGACAAGTCGCGATCAGGTCGAAACTTTCTGTCCAGTGTTGTAATCAAAATACTGTTCTTGCCACTCCTCGTGGTTCATTCCAGGCACTCAGAATTTCTTCGCCCATAAAACTGTTCCAACACCATATGACACTGTTGGTTTGTTGAAAGTATAATGTTTTTATTCATTTATTGGAGTTTAACGACACTTTTGACAGCCAGGGCCATGTCGTGTTGGACAGTTTTACGGATGGAGGACGCTGCAGTACCCAGAAAGAACCACTGAGCAACGGCGAGCAACTATCAGACTCCTCAACGTACTAACTCCACACAAACAGCGTTAGCATTGGTTGAATACAAGTGCACCATCGACGTGCAGAACGTGCCTTGCCCAACGACACAACACAGTTACCCTGTTCTGCAGTAGAACCGTGGGCTTTAGGTTTGAAGTCCAATGCTGTAACCAATGTAGCCACCGGGGCCTCTCCTACACAATAGAATGGCCAATTAATTTGGGTAATGGTATTATGTCGAGTTGACGTGACCAGGTGAGTCCGTCGCAATTCGATTGTTGTCGTTCCTCAAACAGTATTCATGGTGTCGGGTTCCAATGGGGCCTATTGCACTATACAAATTCACTTGGCACCTAAAATACAGCATTTGGCACCAAAATTTGGTACAAAAATATATTTCTGGTAGGTCTCAAAAGTTTTGTGATTTAAAATTTCAGTGCGTCGCTCTCGTTAAATTCGCTATCTAAGGGCACAGGCCAGACAGAATTCAAGCCTGTCAGGTCATCAAGAGATAACAGTAACTGTTACAGTCAAGGCTCTTTGTTAAGATTAACTGATTTAGCAGTGTATTCATTTCATCTGATTCTTATTTATTTATTTATTTATTTATTTATTTATTTATTTATTTATTTATTTATAAGTTTTAGTTTTTATTATCAATATGTTCATCATTTGTGCCGAATGATTGTCAAATATGTGCGAACAAGTCAAGAAAGGGGGAATTTTAACGAACTCGTCGATACAAGCCAAGAGTCGAGGTCTTGATTTCTATACACATCTCGGAAACCCACATACTGGTAATACATTTATTCATGAAACTCGTGTGTGTCGCACACGATCTAACCAAGACGGATACCACCAGAATTGTATGTATGTATTATCTGGAACTAGGAAGGTAAGAACTCACGATGCACTCATGATGCACAGGCAAAATGTACTGCCCTCCTCCAATCCAACTGTTTCCAAAAAATTGCTTGGAGAGAGAGAGGGAGGGGGAGGGGGGAGGTAAAGTATGCCAAACATTAAAACAGACCACAATAAGGGTAGAGTATGGGGTTGGCGGGAATCAACGTCCCTTGGTGGAGTTTTTCATGTTTTTTACGTCTACCGAAGGCGCGCGTGAAATACAAGATACCTCCAATAAGAACTGTTAATCCCTGCCCACGTACTTTCCCTGAGTTGTATTTTGTATTTATACCACGATTAAACATGAATCGAGTAAATAAAGCTGTTTGCGTTCTTGCTTAATATTGTTTTGTGTGTGATGAAAATAAAGAAAAACTTTGACTAAATTTTACGATGCTTTCAGATATTCAAGATAGATTAGTCGCACAATTGGTTATCATTCGGTCGAATCGACTGATTGAACAACGAGTATTTGGGGCTTTATGCAAGTTAACGAGAGATTCTAGAAGTTGTTGAAGTTTGTTGTGGTGCTGTGTATTATGCATGATGTAGTTTGAACATGTACTTCAATAAACGAAACCTGGGCCATGTCGCTCCTAAACAATATCATATTAATTGTGCAGAAATCTCCGATGACACACATTGACTACCGTGTAATTGTCAAAGCTCTACCACGAGTTTATCCGGTCCATACAAATACGAAACGGGAGCAAAGCAAAGAAATGAGCGTTTTGCAATTGCTCCTTTGCTATCGTTTATTCATATTTTCCTATTTCGATTTTTTAGTTTTCTCAAGGAGGAAAATACATAAATAAAGTACATAAATAAATAAATAAATAAAATAAAATAAAATAAAATAAAATAAAATAAAATAAAATAAAATAAAATAAAATAAAATAAAATAAAATAAAATAAAATGAAATAAAATAAAATAAAATAAATGAATGAATAAATAAATGGTATTCGCAAATATTGATTAGTGTGAAATGAGCCTTGTGTAGAACTCGCCTAGATGTTACAATTCCATTGTTGATGGAGAGGGTGGTGCCTCAGTTGTTAGGTCATTGGACTTTAAAACGAAATGTTCACAGTTCGATCCAGGCCAAAGGTAACTGCACTGTGTCCATGGATAAGGTACGGTGACGCTGTACCCTATGGGGATACTGCACGTTGTTGATGTACTTGCCTTCAATTGCTGCTAACTTGTAGAGTATGATAGTTGCTCGCGGCTACTCGGTGGTTTTCTCCGCCTCCTGGTACTCTGGCTTCTTTCACCTATTAAAGTGTCCGCCATGATGTGACATTGGTTTCGAAAAAAAACAAACATTCTGTGTGGGATAAATAGCATTTAAGATGCTAATTTTCAATTAAGCTGTAATGTGAAATATCTCGATAGAAGAGAATTTACATCAAATATTTGAGACTTATTGAATTATTGATTAAACTCTCTGGTAAACTTGTCAATGTGATTCTGGGGTCCGGGGGCATTCACTGCTCAAATAATAACGCTAAAACATGACACTTTCATGGCATTAATATTATTTATTTATTGGTGTTTTAAGGTCACATATTTCAAACAATGGCTAACCATGACCGTGACAGTTTTATGGGTGGGGGAAGCTGGAGTACCCGGAGAGAACCACCGAGCAACGGCGAGCAATTGTCAGCTCCCCAACATACCAACTCCACACAAGCAGGATTAGCATTGGTTGAAGACAGGTGCACCATCGACGTGCAGTACGCCTTAGTACACAACGTCACCGTGCCCCCACGTGGGCAATGGGGGTGAAGTGTCTTGCCCAAGGACACAACGCGGTTGCCGCGGGTGGGATTCGAACCGAGGACCTCTCGGCTTGCAGCCTGCACCTCTGCCAACTGAGCCACCGCGCTCCCAGACATTAATAAAACATCGTTAAAAATACCTTGACCTGGACGTATACCAGAACACAAACAGTTTTCATTACTTTAAACAATTATTTTAATGTTTGTTCAAAGAAGCTGGAGGGGAGGTAAGATGATGACTGCTTGGAGAGAATTATAAGCCATAATCGTTTAACCCTTTACGTAACGTAACGGTCAAAATGGGCCAGCGCTATTCTCAAAAATCGCCAATTAATTTTCATTATTTTTTTCATTTTTTGTCTCAAAAACATAGGTTATGACCCCTCGTTGGAACGAGCTCGTCGAGCTCGTTCCAACGAGGGGTCATAACCTATGTTTTTGAGAAAAAAAATAGTTATTCAAGAATTATTTTTGCAAGTGTCGTCTGCTTTTCAGGTTAGGTAAAGGGTTAACCATTTTCCGACCTCTTTGATCGCATCCACCTCTGTAATTTACAAATTTAGTTGTTGATAAAAATAATTTTGTAAAAGTTTCAAACAAAACCATACCATGTGATCCTTCATTGGAAGGAGTTCATCGAATTCGTTCCAATGAGGGTCACGTGGCATGGTTTTATTGGAATTTTTAGATAAATATGTAAAAAGGAATTGAAATAAAGGGTTAAGTGAATTACTGCTTGACTCGTTTTGAAAATACAGCAAATTCACCTATTGGTATTTGATAAAAACAAATCCGCATGAAGTCATTTAACCCTGTACGTAACTGCCAAAACTGGCCAGCGCTATTTTCAAAAATCGCCAATTAATTTTCATTATATTTTCATTTTTTGTCTCAAACACATAGGTTATGGCACCTCTTTGGAACGAGCTCGTCGAGCACGTTCCAATGAGGGGTCATAACCTATGTTTTTGAGACAAAACATGAAAAAAATTAGTTATTCGTGAATTTTGTTTGCAAGTGTCGTCTGCTTTTCATGTTAAGTGAAGTGTTAAAGAAAACAGGATTCAAATATACTATTTTACTTTGATTTATATACTTTCTGTAAATATAATTCTATTGCTGTCAAAATTCCACAGATAAAATCAGAGCCGACGAAATTCCAACAGATTCATGAATGGCCAGACCAATTTTTTCTGACCATTCCTTAATACAAAAAAGAAGCGTGATAAACACTACCAAGATCGCCATGCTTTATCATGATGTTTTGGGACAACACCATGATCACAATGGTTTACCCTGTTGTTTTCTGGCAAGACCATGATTTACCATGATGTTGCGGGATAATATCATGACCACCATAGTATACTTTTTTGTAAAGGGATCGTGGTGGCTCAGTGGTAGACTGTTGGACTGCTATGCTAGAGGTCCCGAGTTCGATCCCCGCCAGTTACAACCCGCGTTATGTCCTTGGGCAGGGCACTTTATCCCGGTTGCCTACATGGGGACGCGATGACGCCGTGTACTGCACGTCGATGGTTTATATGTCTTCAACCGCTGTAACCCGGCTTGAGCGGAGCTTGAACAGAGTTAGAATGTTGAGGAGCTGACAATTGCTCGTCGATGCTCGGTGGTTCTCTCCGGGTACTCCGGCTACCTCCACCTGTACAACTGTCACGGTCACGATTAGCCATTGTGCATAAATATGTAATCTTAAACACCAGTAAATAAATAAATAACTTTTTTGTAAAGAGAATACTATTTTTAACCAAGTTGCCGGACTTTTAAATTTGTATGATTTGAGGCTGATAAGCCACTGAATGAGCAGCAGTTCGTCGCCTGAGTGCTAGAATGTTCTATGTCCCCTGTGGGACATAGAAAGTTCTAGCACTCAGGCGACGAGTTTTCTCAGTGCTATAGTATATTGATGTCTCAATCGTGTCCATTCATTTATTGACATTTATTGATACTAACCTCTTTTAGTTCGTGTCCTATAACAAGTCTGAAAAGCAGCTTGCGTATGTACATTCTTCCATCCTTCTATCCGTCCGTCTACTAAGTTGCTTATCCGGTCATTTCTTTCTGTCCACTGCTCTAGTCTTTTATTAATGAAATGAGTTGAATGGTATTTATCGCAAAATGACAGGTGATTTTCACTGAAAATTTTAAGTAAATGTTCTATTTCATGTCGTATGAGTCAACATGCTCTAACCAACTTTGCACATATCATTCACCTCGAGTACAACTCACCAGAGAGTGTTACTGAGTTCAACTCAAACTGGTTTAACTTGACGCCTTTGCTCAGTTCAGTTCGGAAAGCGGGTCCCTCTTCAGATCACGATTATTCTGCACCATCTCATTCCGATCTTTGTAACAAAACTGGATTATTGGATTCAGTTACTGATGAGAGAGTAAGGGCGCTTCAAACAGTCAACAAAATGCAAACACTGGAGTTTTGAAACTCGTCGTTCCTGAAAACATTACTGTTATCGAGACTGAAAAGTGTGTTAAAAAAAATAAAACTCGAAATTTGAACGAACCAAACTTGGTGTTTTGAAAATGTTAAATGCTTAACTTTGACCGGGTAACATTATTATGACTTGTTTTGTTTCCAATTTTCCGTATTTCTTTTCGAACTTTCAACAGAATTAATGATATCATATGTTCATTTCTTTCTCTCTTCGTTGATTTCTGCCCCAGAAAACCGGCTGATTATTGATTATGTTCATACAAAGAGACATCGCTTGTTTTTCACACCTCGTGTTCAATCACAGTTTTCCAAACCTCCCTTTTGATCAGCAGCCTTTGTGTTCAAAAGTGTGGTACTATCAGAAAAACTGTGATATTACATGATATAGAACACTGCCTCTATGTGCCTTTCTCGACTTCTGATTGGACGAGAGGTGAAGGGTATGTGCTAAATACTTTTATAGATTAGTTCGTTCATCTTTCTATCCATTTAGCATCAACGCAAACTATATCTTTTCCTTTTAGTCAATAGAGGGTTTTCCCCACGGATGCAAGCGTGGAGGTGTAATGAGAGGGTAAACCAGATGAATTACTTAGACGCGGTAGGAACGCTTACGAGTCTTTCTCATTGATATGAAGATTTGCTTGTTCTGCCGCCTAAGTTTCTTGGATATAGTGACTCAGCAGTTTGAAATTCGCTCTCCAACCTCGGGCACAAGCTTTGGTTAAAGCAAACTGATTCGGGTCTGTGGATTTACAGAAGTCATTGTGTCAATCAAAGAATATTCGCCCGCTTGGTCATGTGGCAGAGGGTTGATTCTTTAACATCTATTAAATCCTGTAGAGAGACGATGGTGGATCTTCGCTGCAGAATAAGGATCCATGAGGGGAGTCTTAAGAGAACCCAGCCCAATAAAAACCAAATATATCATCGAGAGACGCAAAGGTAAAAGACTCGCAAATATTCACAGAAACTTAAAGATTGCTAGAAGGACCCACTGAACTAGAAGAAAACCTCAATTCCGTGATAGGCGTCAGAAGTGAGATGGAGTGAAGTTCGTCTTCTCTAAATGTGTCTTGAGGCTGGGCAAGTGAGACAAGTCCGAAATATAGTGTCCTACCCCACGGAAAATAATAAAATAATAATAATAAATTGATAACGCCTCTCAGTGCATGTTCAGTCCTCCAATGAGGAGATTATAGATAATAAACGAAATATTTTCAATGATATGAGTTTTATTTCAGCTATAAAAAAAATATTACAGGTTTTTTTTACATTTCAGTAACAAACATAGTGCAGTCCTTTTCACAATACAATAATATAATAAATGTCTTCTAGGGATATCTCTAATCGTCGTCTGTTTTTATTGACACGTCTAAAAACGTATATTCTCTTAATAACAGGTCCAAAATATATTTTCGTTTCTCAATTGCGAATTTTTGGGCTTCGTTCGTTCCGAAACCCTCATCACGCCGACGTCGCTGAGCAGTTTCTTTTATTTTTCTGTAAATCGGATGCCGTCTGAACATCCGTACATGATTCATCCCTCTGAAAAACAGCTCACAGATGGAATCTCTCACGCTGTCCTCAAGAGATTCCCTGGCCTGATTGACTACCTCGCCTTTGGGCAAGCCGCTGTCTATATACGACGCTTTCAACTCCTGAAATTCTTCTGCATTATCCTCATATGCTCTTCGGATAAAATCGTCTGCAGGACTGTTTTCGTTCACCTCATCTTTTGAGTATTTGCTCCCAGTCGTTGTATCGGCATCATCTGCTCCGGAAGGGGTTGAGAGGCACTCCTTACTGTTTGTGAGTGGTTGTGAGGAACTCCTCATTGATTATTTGTGAGGGGTTGTGAGGCACTCTTCACTGTTTGTGGGGGGGTTGTAAGCAATCATTGATCACTCGTTTAGTGATTATTGATCACTAGTTTAGAGATCATTGATCACTTGCTTAGTGATCATTGGTCACTCGTTTAGTGATCATTGATCACCCGTTTAGTGATCACAGATCACTCTTTGAGGATGGGGGAATCATTTGTGAGTGGGTTCTCATTGTTTGTGAGTGAGTTCTCGCTGTTTGTGAGTCCCTCATAAACACCTCAGAAAACAATAAGGACCCGCTCAGAAATGATTTCCCCATCCTCCTCGTTGTTTGTGAGGCATTGTGGGGAAATCCTTATTGTTTGTTAGGTGTTGTAAGGAACCCCTCATTGTTTGTGAGGCGTTGTGAGGAATTCCTCATTGTTTGTGTGGAGTTGTAAGGAACCCCTCATTGTTTCTGAGGCGTTTTGAGGATCTCCTCGTTGTTTGTGAGGCGTTGTGAGGAATTCCTCATTGTTTGTGAGGAGTTGTGAGGGACATCTTTGATCACAGATTTCAGAAACATTTGTAATTTATTGACGAAGTATTTTATCATTTGACCACCGATTTCAAATCAATTAGTAATTTAGTAATCAATCTTATTCGTTTTTGAACTCTTGTTAGTATCGACTGTTAAAACAAAATGCACTGTATCTCAGATTTTATCATTGTTTTATTTGAAGTGTGTCGTAAACTACCGAGTGCCTTTCTCGGCAATTATCGCATTCGCTCACTTTCGGAAATCTACGTAAATTACCAAATGCAACTTCGGGAATATTTGGCAATTATTCAAACCAAACACTACCCACTTATACTGTGATCGAATGAAAAATTCGGTTGTTATTAAGAGGGTACATTAACAATATTCGGGAATGTGGTCTAATACAAGACATATTTTATCAACGAAATGCAGGTACACAAGTTGTTCTCATGTATTATCTTGTTTTTACATCGACATTTGCCACAGATAGGTGTCAAGTTTTGTACCTCAAAGTTTTAGGCTATAGTCATAGCGGCTGATAGTGACACGAGGGGGCATGCTTAAAAAATGTATACGGGAATTAATTTTGACATGCGCTGTAGTATGGTTCAATGAAGCAGATTTCATTTCGACTTGTGCTGTAATATCATGCTTGAACAATTAATTTCGATCTGTACTGTATCATCGATATAGACTGAAAGCGGGCGGCGAGTGATGAGAGAGAGAGAATCAATTAAAGCGTTGTATAGTAATTTTGATTTTGTGCTCGTAGTGGGCAAAGGGTGGCCAGGATGGGGGTAGTTAGACCCTTTAAACACGCTAATCGGAGCATCATAAAATCTCTCAGTGGTGTAGACAACAGGTGAAAATTTATGCCAACCCTTAAGTATCGAATACCAGTTTTTCTCAATTGAACACAAAATTAAAGCAAATTTTACAAGTTTGTACAAGTTAAAAAAACTTTAAACCAACTCCGTCTGCATGAATAAATCTAAGGCGAAATTTAACAGAATGTCTGCAGAAAAAAAATGCTATTTCATTACACCCCGACTTCAAATCTTGAAATCCGGGCTCAAAATTAATTATCAGTTTCATTTAATATATAAATGCGCAGAGGTTGTCATAATGGTCTTGTCATAAACACGAAATTCCCTTCACATTTTCAGTCCATCGGGAAAAAACATTTGACGGGTGCACGTGACGATTTCCTGCACTCTGGTTGGCTTACATGTACAGTGACAATTACAAAGGAGCGTGGCTTTCTATTGGCACGTTAACACTTTATCGTTTTCTATGATACATTTTCATCGATAAACAACTGAAAGCTTTCACCTTAATATTTTTACTTACGTTAAAAGCAGTTATTGTCATCACCTTTGAGAAAAATGATGGCCAGACATTACTTGATTTTGTCAATTTTAAACGCGCTGGTCCACAATTAACTGTTAAACACCTACGGGCTGTTTTGATGAGTGACAGACCACAATGAATGAGAAACAATCTACCTCCGTCATTTAAATTTCACTGATGTATAAATGTAAAGGGGGTAGGTGGCCCATTGTTTACAAACACAATAGATCCCCAATTACGTACGTTGACACTTTTCAATGCTGCTTTATGGAAGCATTTCAGATACATGTATTTCTCACACTGCGTCTCGCCTATTGATTTCAAAAAAACCTGTTTTGGAGTATAATTATCCATTTAAATACTTTGAAACTTGATACGCCATTAAAATGTTTTAAAATTATTTAATTCTTTAACGAAAACGCCATTTAAATTTAATTTAAACTTATTCAACGAAAATTGTTATTATATTAAATGAACATATGTCATTTAAAAAAAAAATTCTTTAACAAAAATTAACAACTTGTTACGCCATTTAAATGTTTTAAAATTATTTAATTCTTTAACGAGAATTAACAGCTTGTTGTGCCGTTTAAATGTAATTTAAACTTATTTAATTAACGAAAATTATTAATATCTTACGCCAATTCTTAGGGGGCAATTAAAATTTAAAAGAAGGGGTTAAGAGGGGGTGTGACGTCATAGCATTTAAAATTATTAACATTAAAAAATTAAAAAAATGAATTTTTAAAAAAGTTGACCGTACTCTTGTCTCATTTGCCCCTCCCCAAAACCTCTTTCGACTCCCCTTGTCGGAGGATGTTCAACCTCATCTGGCACCTCCTTCGGTCAAGCAATATCGATTCGTGCATCTTTTGCGTGTCATCAGAATTAAAATGGAATTCAAGGCCATTGCTCCGTATAATTTCATCAAGGGGGTTGGGGGGTAGAGTAATGTGTCCTATACTGACTCCTGAGGGACACCGAATCGAAGTTTTACTTGTTCTGATGATTTGTCATCAATGACTTGTGTGCAGACATGCTACGTTTCGGGATTTTAGCGGAATATCCCGACTTTTCATGCCATCTTCCACCTCACGATCGGGGGACAAATTCTCACACGATTTTGAGACCACATGTTTTGTTTTGCAAACTTCAATCTCGAGTTTTCAGTTTGCTGTACTAACTATTATAAATAAACTGAGTGGAGCTTGGAAGATAGAAAAAATATTTCAAACAAAGTGCCTTACATTTGTTTGGGCTGTAGGTGATTTAGATATGGGAAAGAATAACCGAAACAAATAATTCAGTAAAAGAACGAACCGTAACAGTTGAAATTAGGAGAGATATTGGTGAAAACATTGGAGTGAGTAGCCAACAAAAGTGATTCGTATATCACGACCTACTTCAATAAAATTAACAAAATCACAAGAAATATGATTTGTGTTATGTTTCTTTATTTCCCTGGCATTTGAAGCGGGAACCATAAATAAATCGGCACAGTTTTTTTTTGCGTATTTTGAAGCGGTGTCTAATTACAGAAATAAGCACAACAATTGCCTATTATCTCTCAAAACCATGGTAAGAGCTTTAGTAACTCATCAAAAAAGAAAATGTTGATTTTTGCTAAAATGTAGCTTTTCTTGTAAATGTTTGCATCTTGGCAAAACCTAAAATCTCACTGACATAACAGGGCATATCCCACCAGAGGTGGAGCTATGGCCTGAAATGCAATCAAATTGTGTGAGACCCGAGGGATACGGTGCAAACCTTATCTCCGCAAACGCTATTATTAATGTCTGTGAAGGATGTTGTCGAGACAGATCGAAAACGCAACTATGGTCATACTCACCGTATCATGTACCCATCACTAGATTCTTCAAACGAGTGTAAAGCAAGGGTTCTACATATTTGCCGAATGGTTTGGATTTGTTATACACCCTAACCAAAATGCTGCTAAAATATGACCAGGGGGTTTAGTTTCGTACTTGAGTCTTAATATTCCATGGGTGAAGACCTCGTCTCCCCGCCAGTGATCTGCGCAAACATCATAGCATATTTTCAGAATATTAGTATTTCAACTCTCGTGAGCTGTGATCCACAATACCAAAATATTGAGCAGTGCTATCAGCCTCCAACTAAAGAAGTAGCCATCTATCAAGGCACTGTGGGCACTACAGTACGTGGAGAGTGGATTGTAACTAGATCACCCGCGGAGTGGTGTTATCACCCAAGCTATAACTTTCAAATTGTGTACATATCGACAAAAACACAATCAATGTTTCAGCCAATGGACCTCCGGGTTTAACCCGGAGGTCCATCGGCTGAAACTTTGTTTGTGATTGTTATGCTTTGCGACAAATTCGCAATTATTACTTGGGTGGAATCTCCACTCTGCGGGTGATTTAGTGGTAATACACTCTCCATGTACTGTACCTCTGACACCAAAAATGAATATGAACTACATTGTAATTAAACGTTTATTTACGTTTCAGGCTGCAGATCCATGCTATTTCCAGATGCCGTACTCTGGTGGTGTCTGTCAATGTGATAGAGGATTTGGTGGAGATTATTGTGAATATCCACCAAGAGGTACGTCTTTAAAAGCACCATTCTAATTTTTAGAGTAACTGTACCACAGACAAATAAATTTGCGAAAGTGATTAGTTTGAAGAATCGAGTTTCTATTTTCTTTTTTCTTGAGGTGAGGATTTATCGTTGATAAAAGCATTTACCAAATTTTACGCTTGTGTCCACCAAAGCTCACATTTTAATAGTGTCTAGTTTATTTTACATGGTAAATAAAACACCCTGCCTCTTATACGAGTGTTAAGGAACTGACTTTTAACCCTTTACCCAAAGTAACGGCCAAATTCGGCCAGCGCTATTCTCAAGAATCGCCAATTAATTTTCATTATTTTTACATTTTTTGTCACAAAAAACATAGGTTATGACCCCTCATTGGAACGAGCTCGTCGAGCTCGTTCCAACGACGGGTCATAACCTATGTTTTTGAGACAAAAAATGAAAAAAATTAGTTATTCAAGAATTTTTTTCGCAAGTGTCGTCTGCTTTTCATGTCAGGTAAAGGGTAAAATCTTGGTCTGATTTAGGAGAGTAAATGGGTGCTCAGTGTATATGTTGCGGTACACAAATCAAAGGCTGAATGTTGAATGTATTAACCAGTCCATCCCAAATACTAAATATGGACTCTTCGAACTGAAGCACGAAAACTGACAACGAATATATCACGAGTGTTTAAATGATTAAAGATCCCAAAATAAGAATTTTCTAAGTGATCGGCAAAGTCCGTTTATGGGATTCATTCCCAATGCGACTTGGTCTATATTTTACTCAATTTCAAGCTACTAGTTAGCAACGAAAATTAATACTCAAAGGCTTAAATAATTTTCTAAATCATCGACTCCACCCCAACATGTAAGATCTAGAGGCAAGGCAGTGGTTTCTATCCATGTCTTGGCTACCCGTGTAGACAGCCACAGCCTTTCTACAAACCACTGCGAGTGTACTTTTATCATTCCCTGAAAAGAGTTCCTCATCACTCACGAAGAAGCACATGTTCTGAGTAGGGTTTAATCCCGGGAACGGGAATTCCCGGCTTCCCGGTTCCGAAAGCACGTCACGATATCCGGGAAATCTAAAGCACGGAACCGTGAATCACGCATGACACTGTTTGTGTGTTGAAGTGAAGTTTTCTAAGTTGAAAAACTGCCCCATCGTAACATCGTAAGATTTCGTCAGCCCTTCCACACCTGAACTTTTTACAATCACACTTCCTAAAGCACCTTTTTCACCAAATCACAAGCTCTTAATCAGTTCCGATGGAAGACTCCTCTTCAACAGTAAGATCTTCACTCGCTTCAAAGTTCAAACTCGTTGCCATTGTCAGAATCACTCACAATGCATCACCTCCCTCAGTATCAACTCCTTCTTTACTGCCGCCATCAGTCTCCTCTGCTTCGAGCAGAGGAGACTGGTGGCGACAGTGAAGAGGGAGCTGATGCCAGGAAGTAGGGGAGATAAAACTAGAGATTCTAGAAACGAAGACGAGCTGGAAGCGGGTTTGGGTTTTCACACTTCTCTTAGGAAAAGTATTTTTCCGTATGGAGATGGCAGTTTGCCAATAAAATATGTTCTTTTTCACGAAAATAAATGCGTACTGATACTCTAGTAAATTTACTTGATATTATCCGGGACTTTTCCCGGTTTCCGATTCTGGGTGTAATTTCATTACCCTTCCCGTTACTATAGAAAACCGGGAATATATTAAACCCCAGTTCTGAGTTATAAAAAATTTATGAATATTAATTAGACCGTTAATCGTTTAATGATCATCAAGTGAGAAAAGTAAGAGAAAGTGAGCGAAAAAGTAATTTCACAAATTTCAATGTCTTCCCATTTGCGATCACGTTCTTCACTTCAGTGACCTTTGGTGTCACACAGTAATCACAAGAAATCTCGGAGAATTATTCACAAAGATTGTAATTGTATTTACCTGTCTCTCAATAGAATGTTTTCTACTGCATCCCAAACATTTTTATCAGACATAGCGTCTTTTCTTAACTGGTAGTGTAATGGAAGACAATATTTGGGTTCTGTTTTATTTAATCTTATTTGTTTTACAAGGATTGGCGAACAAGTTATGCAACTTATATTAACGTCTGTCCTTGGCCCAATGGCGTAGGTGTGTGAGATGACCTTCTCGTAGCGGCAACTTTGTGGCCTAGCTCTTCTCGAATACTACGAAGGGATCTTTAGCCTACACGGAGTGTGTCTCTCTCCGCACAGAGGACAGCCATTTTACGTCCCCACCCGATGGGACGGTACGCTGTGACAACATCAACCCCACAATTGATGCTGACAGAGAGTGTTCGGACACCTCGTGAAGTTTCCGCGACCGGGGATCGATCCCGAGACATCTGGAATGAGAGACAAGCGTACTTATCCACTCGGCCATCACTCTCTTAGGTGCAGGTACCGCAACTTGAAGGCGTTAAATTCAATGGCTGTGCGTCACATTATCTTTGAAGTGATATTATTTAGTCTCTTAGGATGTGCCTTGTTACAATTCTTGGGAGAGTGCCTACAGGCACTCTCCCAAGAATTGTAACAAAGCAAAGACAATTGAACAAATTTCGATGGCCAAAAATTCTACATGTTAAAGTTTCACTGTTTCTCTATCCAATGGCTTCCTAAAAGCGATCATGTGATGTATTTTCAAATAAGCTGATAGTGTCGAATCTTGTCGGCACATCATCAATTAAACTGGACAAAAGATTTTCGTACGTAATAACACGCACAAAAGTATCAAAGGGGTAAATTAAACAAAAGAAATCGTACGTAATAACACGTACAAAAGTATCAAAGGGGTAAATGTTAACTACTTTATATGTTAAAAAATCATTTTGTATAAACGTGTTTCGTGTTCAGTGGGGCGGTATGGCTCGTCTAGCACTAATTTGTATATGTGAATACTTTCGCATTTCAACTGTTTGCTTGCTGTTGGTACAGGTCAACATCGAATACAGAGATTCCTCAGCCAGAAAAGAGGTGTGTAATTTGGTCCCTTTCCCAAAAAATCCTTCCCTGACATAACAGAAATATCCGACAAGTGTTATTTTTAAAAATCGACATTTAAATTGTACGATTTTTCAATTTTTGTCCGCGAAAAATAGATGATGACTGCTTGTTAGAAGGTTTTCGAGCTCGTTCCACCAAAACGTCATGAGCTATTCTTTTCAGAGTTGTTTAAAACAATTATTTGTATTCTACAAGTCTCAGATATCTTGTTAACTGAAATACACCTTGTAATTACGTTCATCCTTTCGTCCGAGTATTATACACATTGAATTGTATCAGAATTTTTCATCGCGTGAAATCATGGCTGTCTTATTCTGGTAAGGTGAACAAAATGTGTTTTCGCATTCTTGGACAACCCATCCACATCAGCATATCTTCCTGCGATTTGTTGGACCCTCACCCGGTCTATCTGTCAGTTAGGTGAGATGCACCTCATGGAAGAAAGACAAGTAAACAATGTAATAGATATAAACACTGCCTTTTTCTTCTTAATCTACAGTGTAGACAATGTGTGGTGAACTGTTAATCAATGAGTGTATGATACTGGTTGGATATAGACTCGGTATGAATATTTAGTGTCTTTGTTCTGCAGTATGGCAGATTTATCCCAATCACACTGTATCAAATTTACAGGCTAACGAATTTATTGAAACCCTTATACTGGGATTACACGGGGATTAGTGCACTTTATGGGGGGTTATAGATACAACAAATTTCTCAAACCATATAATTGAGTGACCAAAATCGAAACGCAGCTGATGTTGGACGTATACCCAATAAGCTTTATCAAATTTGCAGTACTTGTAGATATAATTACACAAACATTGTAATGATATAGAAACTGTATTATAGAAAAGAGACATTGAACCAAATAAGTACAAGAAACGTCTCACAAATACTAACCATTGTGTTTCTCAGTACAGAAATCTACAACATTGTACTAAAATATACACGGATCTATATATATCTGTACTCTTGTTTGCAACAAGATAAAGAAGTGTTTATTGAGCAATTTCCAATGCTATATTTAACATCCCTTGAGAGTATAAACAAACGCATTATGCTTTTAACAAAAGATCTTGGCATTTTCTGTAGTAATCTGTGTTTAAAGGATGGTTTTAAATAAATCTTGAATGCAAAAGCAATTCTCAAAGACGTTTAAGCACGTTTCAAAGTGCCATTTGCATCCAAAGGGCCAAGACTATAAAACCTTTACGACTGTATTTTCTAGTTATAACTTTAAATGGGTTGAACTGAACCATTAGCATTTTCAAAGATGTTACAATTTGCCAATTGGCAAATTGCTATATCTTTTAAAATGCTAATGATCTATTTTAGTCAGTTATATTAATAGGTAGAAAATACAATTCTAGAAAATGCAATTTATAGTATTGGCTCCAGGTTATTGCAGTAGCAGTCTGAATCGCACATTCTCCAATCTATATTCAGCGACTTACCAATAAATCTGCAGAGACTAACGGAATAATCTGTCAGAAGTGTATTGAATATCACGTCATGCACCTTTCTTGCAAAATCCTAACTTGCTGACACTTATTGAAAAACACTTAGTTTTTTTCTTCTTTGAAACAATAACGCAGTGACGTTAGTAGTTGGAGATTGATAGACTTGTGCAAATTTGATGGATCTCATGGTGGATCTCATATGTTACTTCAAAGTCAGGGCTCCAGTGATGTCACGTTGAGTTATCATGGTAAACCACGTGAGCGGTCTTGTGGCGTTATCATCACGGTGATATATGCCATCAGTGCTCATGCGCAACGCGTGTTGTTAGGGTGAAATATGTTTTGTTTACTGCAGGACGTATCCTTTTATTCTATAGTAGTACGTGGTTGCTATGTTACTGATAGTCCTATAATAGGACAGGTATAGATTGTGGGGTGCATTCGTTTCGATAAGTGTACATGTAATTACCCCACAAGACTCAACAACCATCACCAAAAGCGACTAAACATTTAATGAAAGAGACTTAGTGCGTGAAAGGAACTCTGGTAGAGCAGAGAGCATTTCAAGTGGAACAGGTTTCGCTTTTTATTATTATTCGTAGATTTCCGGGACTGTTCTGACTGGTTCTAACCCTATTCCCGGAACTCATGTTCTTGTTTCGAATACCCTAGGACATCTGCACCATAACCAACTTGCCAATCATATTGCTTCATTCACTTAAAATCGACCCGCAGTTGGTCTATACGCAATTATCTCCCTCTGGTGATCCGAGCAGTTTCTAACAGTTTGATTGATCTGAAGAGAATTGAGAGTAAATACCTCTTGGAGTAAATGCTCATACCACTCTTCAGCTCATTTCAGAAACAATAGGTGCGCGTCGGAGATGCAGCCGTCGGGTTGTGACTACTTTCTTCATGCACTCTCTATTGAAAATCAGAAATGTCATTGCGCTGAGCTCAAAATTCGTAAAAATGGACTAACTAAGGCCCATAACTCTGTAATGAGACATCGGGTGGGGTAGTTTTCGAACACGTTCGAGATGTTATTGCAAAAGACCTCTATGGCAAATATTAGTCAAATCGGAGAACGTTTGTTCAAGTTATTGCACTAAGAGTGCGAGGACGCCCAGACACCGCCCGGACGACCGCCCGGACGACCGCCCGGACTCACATCGATTATCGGCATACCATAGGTCTCGGTTGTTAACACAACTTGTCCAAAAAGGTTTCCATAGCATCAGACCTTTCATTAAAGGTACTCCGTAAAAGAGATTCTGCAGGTGGTATTGCGTAATTGGATTCCAAACTCCTATACAATTCGTCCCCTGGGTTCCAAAGTGTTCCATGTGCCTACTGGCACAAAGAACACATCGGAACTGAGGGGACGATATTTACTCTTATTTTAGTTTTCTCAAGTTGTTTTATTTAATTATTCGACTATTTAATTTATAACAGCAAAATATGATAGAACTGTCGGAAATCTGATATATTTGTGACTATTTTCAGTTTTTTTCTGTTTTTTTTTTTTTTTTTTTTTTGTTCGATTTTTATATCTAGGCGAGCGGAAATGAAACGCTTTTATTAAAACCATATACCCTGGATGTTGCACACTCTCATATAACTTAGATGGTGGGTGCACCCTTTGCCATGGATAGTTGGCATTCTGGCCAATCAATATAGGGATAATAGGGATATGGGACATAGGGACAACCTCTCTTACACTTTGTCTAGCTTTTCTGTCAGTCTCTTGGAGGCTTGCACAGCTGTTTTCGCTTCAGCAATTGAGGTCATGACAGAGGCATACATCCAAGATTCCTGATCCAGATGGAGGGGAGAAATTGGAGGTGGTATTGCGTAATTGGATTCCAAACTCCTATACAATTCGTCCCCTGAGTTCCAATGTGTTCTATGTGCCGACTAGCATGGATAGTTGGCATTCTGACCAATCAATATAGGGACAATAGGGATATGGGACATAGGGACAACCTCTCTTACACTTTGTCTAGCTTTTCTGTCAGTCTCTTGGAGGCTTGCACAGCTGTTTTCGCTTCAGCAATTGAGGTCATGACAGAGGCATACATCCAAGATTCCTGATCCAGATGGAGGGGAGAGATTGGAGGTGGTATTGCGTAATTGTATTCCAAACTCCTATACAATTCGTCCCCTGAGTTCCAATGTGTTCTATGTGCCGACTGGCATGGATAGTTGGCATTCTGACCAATCAATATAGGGATATGGGACATAGGGACAACCTCTCTTGCACTTTGTCTAGCTTTTCTGTCAGTCTCTCGGAGGATTGCACAGCTGTTTTCGCTTCAGCAATTGAGGTCATGACAGAGGCATACATCCAGGATTCCTGATCCAGATGGAGGGGAGAGATTGGAGGGTGTATTGCGTAATTGGATTCCAAACTCCTATACAATTCGTCCCCTGAGTTCCAATGTGTTCTATGTGCCGACTGGCACATAGAACACATTGGAACTCACTGGACGAATTATTAGCTCCTAGTCATCCTATCATTGGTTCTACCACGACTTCAACTATCTATCCTATACTATTTAAAAAAAAGTAGCAGATATCCAAACTGATGTTCATATTTTCGGAAAATGGTATTGGATACGCGTGATTGGACACATCAATATGTTACCAAGTTTAGTGTGGATCATGAATGTCACCGGCCCACGAACTCTTCGTGCAGGTTTTAAGCACGAAGTCTGTGGGGTTCGTTTTGAAATTTTCATTTGTACTGGGCGGTCTTTACGGAGGTCTCGTCGTTCTTTTCTTGGTATAAACTCGTTAATCAATAGGTTCTGGTCTAAACGTACCTTTTGAGGTATGCGAAGACTGACACGTGATGAACGTTTACGTGCCGTTGTAATGTTGGAAGCTGGCAACAGACAGACTGCCATGGCTCAAATTCTCAACGTTACTCAATCGGTGATTAGCAGGTTGTGGTCACGCTACCGTCAGACAGGAAACGTTGATGACAGACGTCGGTCAGGTCGTCCAAGGGCGATAACTGCTTACCAGGATCGTTTCATCCGAACCACATCATTACGAAACCGCCATCAAAGTGCCTCAGAAATTGGACTGTAGCTGCACCGAGCGACAGATGTGCGAGTCAGTGGTCAGACTATCTGAAATCGCCTACACAACTGGAATTTGTACACTCGACGACCTCTAATAATCTCACATCGCAGCAAGGCATAATTGGTGTGGAGCACGACAGCACTGGGACAATCGTCTGTGGAGCAACGTCATGTTTTCCGATGAATCGAGGTTCACTCTCGACTTCCACGACAGGCGAAACAGAGTGTGGCAGCGGCGGAACGAACGATACCATGACGTAACCGTTAGGCTGCACGATCGTTTTGGTGGTGGATCGGCTATGGTGTGGGGAGGCATAACCATGGCAAGCAGAACAGCATTACATGTCATCCAAGGCCGTCTCACAGGGCAGTACTACCGTGCTAACATGTTAGCAACTCATGTGGTGCCATTTGCGCGACGTCACGGCCGTTGATTCATTTTCCAAGATGACAATGCAAGAGCACACAGGGCCCGTGTCGCAACAGAGTTCCTCCAGGAGCAGAGCACCACTACACTGCCCTGGCCAGCACTACGTCCAGACCTTTCAACAATCGCGCACGTCTGGGATATGCTAGGCAGGCGCCTACGACAACGCCAACAGCCCCCTACCAATGTCTGAGAGCTCGCCGCTGCACTCCAGGAAGAATGGAATAACATCAGTCAGGCTGATATTGGACGTTTGGTGAGGAGTATGCCACGTCCGATTCGCCCTAGTCTCGCGAACCGAGGAGGATTTACAAGGTATTGAGGTCTTAGACTGAATGTGGTAAATTCTCTGACTGACCATCCATGTCTTCTGCAGCTCAGTGCGTGTAATGTGTGCTTGTCAGATATCCAACTATCGCCGAAATCATTCACGAGATGTCTCAGTGCAATGCCTCAGCTGTCTTTTTGATGAAAATATAATTATATTTCTTCATATATCTCACTTTTATCAAATATTCCCTACTCTTTTTGAATAGAATATGATAGGCTACTAATGTACTGACTTATAGAACTGTCACAGGCTCGCGAGCTATTTCGACCTGTTTCGACCCCTGCCATCGGTCAAGTCTTTAGTATTCAAGTCATTCCATTCATCTAGCCTCAGTCTATACAGTTTCTTAGCCCAGTGCATGGTAGGGTACAATACGTGTTAGAGACGTCTATTGGTGGTACTGAGATGTGCTTATGTGGAGGTAACAATATGAGCATAACACATAAAGCACATGAGCACATGTTTGATGTGCTGATATGTGCTGATATGAAACTGCACAATCTGTCACAAAACATTTTGCACATGGGCGCACGCCATGAAAATGGATTCTGTAGGCATAGTCGGACACTAGAAAAGGATTCTGTTGGCGGAATTTGTGTTTGCTTGAATGTGCTTGTGTGTTGAGGCGCAGTGAGTGCACAAAACATATAGCATTTGGGTACATGTTGGATGTACCGATGTGTGCTGATGTGAAACTGCACAATGTGTAACAAAATGTGTAACAAAAATACATAGCATATTAAAAGATTGAACAGGGATTCTATAGGTATACATCAGGCTATAGAAGGGATTCCACGGAACGTGGAAGTGATGTTTGATGGGAAGTGCTTGTGTGAAAGCGTATTATTTATTTATTTATTTATTTATTTATTTATTTATTTATTTTTTTATTTATTTATTTATTTATTGGTGTTTAATGTCACATACTTCTATGGCTAATCATGACCATGACAGTCTTACTGATGGAGGAAGCAGGAGTACCCTCGAGAGAACCACTGAGCAACTGTCAGCTCCCAGCTCCACACAAGCAGAGTTAGCATTTGTTGAAGAGAAATGCACCATCGACGTGCAGTAGGCCTTAGTACATAACGCCACCGTGCCCTCGCGTGGGCAATGGGGGTTCAGGGGCTTGTCCAAGGACACAACGCGGTTGCCACAGATGGGATTCGAACCGCGGACAAATAAATTTAGCACATACAGTGCAGTCGCCTTGGGCTGGCCGCAATGCACACGTGGACAGTGATGTCCACGCATGCGTTTACCAGGTAATAAAAATCATCATCAGCGAAATGTTAATTAATGAAGCACCGGATTATACCCGGTGCTTCATTAATTAATTTTTTAATGATTATTCCTATAATTAGTGTTTGAAATCTAATATTATTGCACCAGTGGAAATATTGCCCATCCATGGTAAGTGGCCAGTCCACGCCGACCGTACGGTAGGCACATACGAGTATTCGTGGTTACTTATGACATGGAAATCTACTATTGGAGGATACTTTTTTGGAGAATAGGTATCTGAAGGTAGTTATATTCAACGGGAAGGGGTATAATACTTGCAGTACATGTCGCCTGCTATAATGAACTCTGCAGGAAGCCACACTGTTATGTGATGCGGCATGTAATAACATGTTTGACATCACGTCGCAATGCATCATTCGAAATAGTATGTGGTCAAAGTAATGGGCGCTATGACATCATCACCATAGTTTGGGGTCGTTGCTATGGATCTATCACGTGATCAGTGACGGCATGAGTAACGTAACCAGTGACGTCACCGATGGATTCATCGAATAAAATGAAAATCCGTGTGTGCAATTTCTTGTTAAAATCATCTGTGGGTATAGATTTTCAGTTTGGATGACGTCACTGGCCATGCTACTCATGTCGTCAGCGATCCCGAGATCGGTCTTAACGAATTATGGTGATGTTGTTATTGCACACATTACCTTTGCAACATTCTATTGTTGCTAACCCTGCGCCTCGCAAATCCATGTTTGTGGAGTATTATAAAACATGCTTTCTCGAGCAATGGAAATTGCTCATTAGCACTGGCGAACGAGACGGGTTCTCGTTAGATTATCCAAGTTAAGCAATGTCGAGCCCAGTTAATCCTTGGATGACATTCGGCGATTGATTCGGGTGCTTCACGTACTAGTGGCTGGTGTGCGGTCGGCGAAGTATGAGTGTGTGATTCTGCGACTTTGCATCACATGCCAGCTGTTGAAGTTGGGAATGTTCACCAGTACTACGCAATCCCCACCGTACCTTAGGTGTAAAATAGGGACCCGTTGAGGTGCTTGCCTCGTGTGCCCGTCTGTGGAGCACCGGCAGTATACTCCGTTGAGTTGAGCTGAGAATGTCATAGAATGAACAAAGGGTGTTAACACCTGTGATACGGGGTAATGTAAGTCAGAGAGCACTGCGGTGGTTTCTAGACGTTAACATTGCATTATTATTGCTTTATTTGCCCACATTTGTACAGACCTACACTTGCTGATGTGTGGTGAAGTGTACTTAGGCATGGTGTGATAATACACATGTCTAACACCAGTGGAAATCATTAACCCTTTACTCAACGTAACACCCAAGCCCTGCCAGTGCTATTCACAAAATTCACCATGCAATTTTTATAACTTTTTCACTTTTTTATCACACAAACATAGCTTATGACCCCTCATTGAAACGAGCTCCGTGAGCTCGTTCAAATGAGGGTTCATAAGCTATGTTGTTGACGCAAAAAATCAAAAAATTAGTGCTTCAAGAATTTTATTTGCAAGTGTCGTCGTATTATTTATTATGTATAGAACTCTAATGGGTCGTCAATAGTGATACAGTGAACGTAATATATAGAGATTATCAGCGTAGTAAAGTTTTCGCACGATGTAACCGATAGAGGTTCGGCCCTTTAACCAAGCAGAATCGCACTAGTCTCTAGTCAGTGTTACCGATACTACTTGGTGACGGTGTGACAGGAATGGAAGTCCGTAGGAAAATTAGTCCCTCTGGACTATTATTCCGCGGAATTATAGTCCTAGGTCTAACATTTCTAGGAATAGTAGTCCACCGGACTACTATTCCTAGAAATGTTAGACCTAGGACTATAATTCCGCGGAATAATAATCCAGAGGGACTAACGTTCCTACGGACTTCCATTCCTTTTATACCGGTCCCCAACGAGATGCGATACTGTCATTCAGCACACCAGAAAACCTGTATACCTTACCTCAGGTAATAATTAAACAGTATGTCCACTCGGAGAAGTGAAAACGAGGAAATCAGTTTTGGACGAAAGCAGGTGACACACGTTTCGTTGTAGTTATTACGACGTGTTCGGTATCGTCATTCCGGACTGACTTGATTCGATCTTCCTCATCATCCTGGTTAACCTGGTACAAATCTGTTGTATGTTGGACTACATTCATTGAAAGACGAATTAATGCATTTGTACAAGTGATGGTTTGTTGATTTAGAGCACATTTTATAGCGCGAGGTGGACGATGAGGACACAGATCTCACCCAGCCTCGTTTTCGATTGTTTAGGTTTACACAGCGTGTGTTTGTCAGTGTCAGCAGTATCAATCGCCACCTGATGCTGCAGGAGAGATTTGATGACCAAAGTCGAGTCCGTATCAATGATAGGATAAAACACCGAAGACCATCAAAATTCGCTTTCTTGTCAATATTTCATCAGTCGTGAACTAAAGTGTTAGGTGAGGGATAGATCGATCGAAGATCCCCTGCCCATAACACACCTCCATACTGTTGGAAGCATTGCAGACTCATAGCAATCACGTGTCATAATGAAACCAAGATGGCGGCCTTCGGTAAACAATACCGGATGACGTAAATACGTGTCATCCTAACAACATGCTTTGCGCATGCGCGCTGACAACTCGCATAACTATTAAGATGAACTCATAACATAGCCGCGTAAGCAGGTTATCATTTCCATCCCCCCCCCCCCCCCCCCTCTGACACTGGATCTTGTGAGTATGTGGTCATATTATCCAGAACTAGGTCTGGAAAATATATGACTATCCATCCTTCACCTCCTACTCACTTATTTCTACCATTTTAAATGGCTCTCTGAGTTAGCTTAAACATATTTAAACATCAGCATCCGTCGAAATTGTATTGCTTTCCAAATTAATTCCTAGAGGTTCGGTTTACTGTGAGACCAGGTTTTAAAATTTCGAAGGTATTACTGGATGTTCAGATACACACAGCGGTACAAACCCGTTTGCGTTTTGTTGCCGACTCATGTCTTTGTATTATATCATTACACTGACGTATAAATTCGGGAATCCTAAAATGTGAGTAGTCGGATTCACTGAACTTCATTTGACTCTCGACACATTGAATTGATTATTGGTGTGAACTCTAGTCACATAATAAGTGTGTGTTATTTATACCAAGATTAACTATTCTACAATATATGAAAAGCCTATGACATAAATTTTAGCTTTACACACCAACCGTGATGAACACGCCAGCATGGGATTTCAATAGTTAAAATTTACACCTACAGTGGAACTACATCCAAGTTGACCTTTGGTGACGTCGACCTGAATGCAAACTTGTCTAAATTTATCGCACGTCGCCTCATGAAGAGTGAAATGAAAGTGGCAATTAGTTATTACGTTTTTAAATGAGTTTACCCCATAAGACACCAAAACTTAACAAACATGCATTGTCTCATGTTAATAAAGCATCCATAACTCGAAATAGTATGTTATTATGCTACTAAAATGAAAAAGGCCATGTTTTATTTTCCATTTCGTTTCGGCGATAAAATTGACAGCTGAAGTACTTCCCACCGATGCTCGTGTAAAGAAAAACAGATTCGCACGTATGTACGTCTGGTGCTCAGTAAAATAAATCGAGAAAAAATAATAGCGACTCTTAATAATCTGACGATCATGGTATAAATAAAATATACCCAAAGGAGCTTGGTGCACCACATTTTCACCACTCGTGGTGAAGTGGTGTTAACCGCACGCCGAAGGCTCGCGGTTAACACCACTTCACCACTCGTGGTGAACATTTGGTACACCAAGCTACTATGGGTATATTCTGTATGTATACTTGTATACCAGCCAGAAACTTGTGGATCCTAACTCGTGCGATTTGCGCGATGGGCGGAGTCGCTTCGAAATTGGAACGACGTGAAAATCATGTTGATTTGAAAGAGCTTTTGTGGGCTTTCTTGCAAACTGCATGTTAGGGCAAAACATTCTGAGAATATCGTTGTGTTGTATTACCATGGCAACTTCAGGGCATCTGCTCGGACCCATATCCAATGAGTTGGCAGAATTAGAATTTTTGACCCTGAATGCAGAATGTCAATTTCGAACGTAGAAACTTCGTCAGAACTGAGACAAACAAACAGAGATTTCAAATGTCGAAAACCATTCCTCGAATATTTTTGGAAATTTTAAGCAGATGAGGGTACATGCTCTCAGTCCACCAGTCTAATTCTGCAAGGAATCCGAAGCTAGTATGGGATGTTTGTTCACCCACTTATTTCGCAATTTGCGCACATACTACCACTGATGAAGGGAGCACGGTGGCTCAGTGGTAGACTGTTGGACTTCTATGCTGGAGGTCCCGAGTTCGATCCCCGTCCGGAACGACCCGCGCTGTATCAGTGGGCAAGGCACTTTATCCCCGTTGCCTACATGGGGGCACGATGACGCCGTATACTATGGCGCACTGCACGTCGATGGTGCACATGTCTTCAACCGCTGTAACCCTGCTTGAGCGGAGCTTGAACAGAGTTAGTATGCTGAGGAGCTGACAATTCCTCGTCGATGGTCGGTGGTTCTCTCCGGGTGCTCCGACTTCCTCCACCCGTAAAACTGTCACGGTTATGATTAGCCATTATCTCATATTAATAAACCATCCATAACTCGAATTAGTATGTTATTATGTTATTAAAATGACAAAGGCCACGTTTCTTTTTCCATTTCCTTTTGGTGATAAAATTGACAGCGGAAGTACCGCCCATCGATGCTCATGAACAGAACAGATTCGCACGTATGTAAGTCTGCTGTTCAGTAAAATCGAAAATTAATAATAGCGACTTTTAATAATCTGACGGTCATGGTATAAATAAAATATACCCAAAGTGGCTTGGTGTACCAAATGTTCACCACTCACGGTGAAGTGGTGTTAACCGCGCGCCGAAGACTCGCGATTAACACCACTTCACCACTCGTGGTGAACATTTGGTACACCAAGCTACTATGGGTATATTCCGTCAAGCCCGGTTAGTCCTTGGATGGGTGACCGTCTGTGCGATCGATTCGGACTCCCGCGTTGTTCCCTTGGGCAAGGTACTTAACCCCGATTGTCTACATGGGGGCACGTTGACGCCGTATACTAAGGCGTACTGCACGTCGATGGTACGCATGTCGTCAACCAATCTAACCCTTGCTGTGTTGTAGTGCGGAGTTACGATGTTGGAGAGCTGGCAGCTGCTCGTCGTTGCTCGGTGGTTCTCTCCGGGTACTCCGGCTTCCTCCACCCGTAAAATTGTCACGATCATGATTAGCCATTGTGCATAAGTATATGACCTTAAAACACTAATAAAAATAAAATAAATAAATATGGGTATATTCTATATTTATATTCGGTAAAATTAAGTCTCGATTGAGTAACATTCCTTACGTTGATCCAAAGATCAATGAATGTTTACGGTATTTTTAGATTCAATCGGAAGGAATATTTCAGTTGGTCGAAAAGCGAACTGAAATATTCGATCCGATTGAATCTATCCATAGGCAATGGACTATTTAAGGAGTCCCGGTTGCCTAGTGGAGGCACGATGACGCCGTGTACTAAGGCGTATTGCACGTCGATGGTGCACATATCTTCAACCGCTGTAACCTTGCTTGAAGGAGCTTGAACAGAATTAGAATGTTGAGAAGCTGGCAGTCGCTCGTCGATGCTCGGTGGTTCTCTCCGGGTACTCCGGCTTCCTCCACCCATTAAACTGTCACGGTCACAATTAGCCATTATGCATAAGTATGTGACCTTAAACACCAATAAATAAATAAATAATAAATAAACAAATACTGCGAATAGCCATTAGCTGAATTCTGAAAGGGGAAGATAACAGTTTTGAAAAGTATCCACATGAGAATCAGTACTGTATTCTTTCGACCATTGTTTCAGCCTCAAACAACGGTTGTTATAATATCACATTTAGTGAATAGATCCTTGAATACGGGTAAATGCTAAAAGCAATATTTTATCCAGAAACAACTAAGAAAGTGTACATTTTTAGCTTCCGACCCATAGCGTATGACCCACCATTCAAACGAATTTACTGTAACGGCATCACTCGTAAGGAAGAGAAATTCCGTCACGAAATGAATGGGGAAGTCAACTAAGTCGGTTAGGCAGACAAAATACACCACGAATGTCATTTTTAGAGCATCGCTTCTGGTTTGTTCACATCATTTTTCAGTGTGTGCCAAGATGAATCCGAGTGTATACTATTTTTATAATTTTGTGTCAGTCTTTCAGACACACGTCTAGTTAAACAAAGATCTGTCCTAGTCTTTACGATTTCTGCACGCTGTGTCAACTTAACAAAATCCTAACACATATCATGCTGAATTTATAAATCAATACAATATTGTCATTATAATGGCCATTTGTCACAATCTGACAATATTGACACTTTTATCGATAACATCAACTTTAATTGCCTCTTCACTTTTATTCAAGTAACTCTAGCCGTCAGGTTAGAACGCTAAAGTGGGAGCAAGATCAAACGTTTTGTCCTTGTGCTCTATAATTTCAAACACGAAGCATTATTGTTCGATCACCGCTAGAAGTAGGTTAATGGTTCTACTGATTGACTGCGAAACACGGGCGTCTCAAAGTGGTTATTTCGAGAAATAGTCTAATCGGATCTTACTAGAGGCATTGATTTCATCCCGCATCTGCACCTTTATTTTCATGAACGTGGATGTGGGATGGACGTGTTAAGTTTTGTATGAAGTGCTAAGTGCTTCGCACTTCATGCAGAACTTAACACATCCATTCCACATTTACAATATGAAGGTTATCGCGCCCGAACCACATTCACACTCTACATTCCATATAAAACTTAATACGCCCATCCCTCATTCATATAGCGATAAAGCTACAGGTAATTGATTTCAATTCTTATAATTTAATTTAGAGAAAGCTGTTTTACTATAATATAACGTCAGGCCGTCGAAGGCTCCGCCATTTATAACGTGGAAATGTAAAACGATGACATATATTACGGAATCAATTGGATTAGCATATGTGCAGACGAGTTTATAGATTTTAACAGACTAATACACCCAGTCTCGACTAATACACCCAGTCTCAAGGAGAAAAGAAGCGTGAACAACCCACAAGAATACTAATTTGTGAATTAATATGTCAGTAGTATAATGAATGTAGCCTTTCTCAGTTTCAACATCGACTCACCTTTCACTGGACAGTTTTAATGCTTGTTTTGATCTAACGGGTAACTTAAATTCTTCGACTTGTTAGCCCACCTGGTGCAGTTACAGTTTAGTTGTGCCGTTAGACTCGCGCTAATGGTTGATTACGAGGCGGTCATACCATATGAAAAACATTCATCAAGAGTAGGGGATCTCGTGTGACATCATAGTCACGTGACTCAATGGTGCCATGTTAGGTTGTCATGGTAGACTTCATTACCATAGTGATAAATGGTTTCAGTGCGCACGCGCAGCGTGTGTTGTTAGAGCGATACGTATTTCCATCGTCCATTTTGTATACTGGAGGCCGCTAAAAACCAAACACTCTCTAATAGGACGGGGATATGTTCGGATGGTGTGTTCGATTCAACATGAGTAGTTTTGTGGTTAGGATTTTCCTCAAATCCTCGTTTACTTCGTAGAAATGCCCATGTGTCTCGTAGCAACCACGCGCCGCCATAGAAACCAAGATGACGGCCGCCAGTATACAAAATAAACAACAAAAACACTTATCATCCAAACAACACGCGCTGCGCATGTGCAATGAGACCACTATCACTATGGTATTCAGAAAATACATGGCTGCTCACGCGGGCTGCCATGGCAATGCAACATGGCGCCCCTGGTTCACGTGACATCCCCGATGAGATCACCCTGATTAGGGACGAGTCATTCCTGCGATACTACTATCGAAATAGGAACACTCATCTCGACCAACCACGTGAGAGGAAATCGAATATTCTTAAAGAAATATTTTCCTCTGCCTTCGTTCCCCATTGGTACTTATTTATTGGTGTTTAACGACACTTTCGACAGCCGGTGTCATCTCGTGTCTGACCTCATTGTTACATAAGCAACTAATTCGTCCACACACACACCTACACCCGGGAACTAATATTTAAATTTTGTTACATTTTTACTTTCCCTAAAAATAGTCCATGGGCAATGGCGTAGGGAAGAGGTATGTGTGAGGGGCGCGAAACCCTCTTGTCTTTGAACATCATCGCTCCTTTCGGTTTTCTGTTATAAGGGATTGCTCCCTATCTTTTGACGTCGATTTTATATGAAAACCTTCTGGGTACTGGTGATCACACTCATAGGTACTCGTCGTATTACGAAAAGATTATTATACCATGATTACCTATTCTACTGTACATGAAAAACCAATGACATAAATGTTAGCTTTACACACCAACAGTGATGAACACGCCAGTAATGGGATTGCAATAGTAAAAATTTACACCTACAATAGAAATATATCCCCGTTGACCTTTGGTGACGTCGACCTGAATGCAAACTTGTCTAAATTTATCGCACGTCGCCTCGCGAAGAGTGAAATGAAAGTGGCAATTATTTATCACGTTTTTAAATGGGTTTACCCCATAAGATGTCCAAAATTAACAAACATGCATTGTCTCATGTTAATAAAGCATCCCTAACTCGGAATAGTATGTTATTATGTTATTAAAACGAAAAAGGCTCAGTTTCTGTTTTTTTAATTTCGTTTCGGCGATAAAATTGACAGCAGAAGTACCGCCCACCGATGTTCGTGAAAACAAAAACAGATTCGCCCGTATGTACATCTGCTGTTCAGTAAAATCGAAAAAAAATAATAGCGACTCTTAATAATCTGACGATTATGGTATAAATAAAATATAACCAAAGTAGCTTGGTGTACCAAATGTTCACCACTCGTGGTGAACATTTGGTACACCAAGCTGCTGTGGGTATATTCTATATATATACAACGCCGCACCTAAAGTACTATCTCACAAAAAATATCATTTTTATATTAAATCCTCTTTTTGCTCCAAAAACTTTAAAAATAATTTTACACGCTCGGGTTAATTAAAAATGAAAATGTAACCAGTTTGATGGATGAGTTATTATTCGGGGCAAATTGTCGAAGTAAGCAACACGTTGTATTTGAGTGGGAATTCGATTTGCAAACGTGATAGAGTGAGTTTGATTGCTTGTATTGTCATTCTATGCGATTTGCTTCATATATAAAACATTTGTAGGTCGATGCTTTCGGCGGGTGGCATATGGTAAATGGTTTATTTTATTTGTTTCACGCACATTTAGATTCCAATTCAGTTTAGAAAATGTTTTGTTGGCGTGTCGGAATAACAGATAATAGCGTCCCTTCTCTTCATTGTAGAAGTACTACCATCCATTGAAACATTACAGCCAACGAACCGAGTGAAACCGTTTCATTGACCTTGCGTTTAGGTCACTGATATCTATACATTGCTTGGAATGCTCATTGGTCATATACTGTTTTGTTACAACATTGTTCAGTGGTCATATACTGTTTTGTTAAACATTGTTCATTTATAATAACTTCGGCCATCGTAGAAGTCCGAAGTTATTATAAATGAACAATGTTTAACAAAACAAAATTCTCGAAGGTTTTCAGTAAACCGACGCCTCTTCAATCGCAATTAAGGAATATACTTTGATGTATGCGGAAAATAAAACCAAATTTGCGAGGGGCACTCATGTTATTATATTGTCCCCTGTGTTTCAATGTGTTCTTTGTGCCTACTGGCACATAGAACACACTGGAACTCATGGGATGATGTGTAGCTATCGCTAGCGATTCAAATTGTAATTGCGGCGCACGATTTGTATTTAAAATAGTCCGTCAACGATTTTCGTTCCGTACATGTGTGCGGAACAGATTTTCATTTTCCACACGGTTTTAGTGTTGCTGTAGATGGTAACAGCTTTCACGTCATCAAACCTCATACCTTTGGAGGAGATATTACGATGATTGACTTGGCACCATCTTGGTGAGTGGAGGGTGAGGGTGTGGTGAGATTTCTATTCGATTTGCGGTACAAGCATGTGGCTGTGTAGTATTGTCGATAACTGGATTTTATTAGAATGATAACTGTACTTGATTTAAAATAAAATAGTTATTGTCTTAATAATGCCCATTTTTGTTAAAATAATGCGCATTTAATGTTCACGGCTGTTATTCCTTTGAGTTACAACGAAGGTTAAACAAAGGCGATAATCGACGGTGGGTTTTAACAAAACTTAAGACTATATCCCAGTAACTCAACGCAAAAATACCTTTCAAGTTGAATGATGGTGAACAGGGGCGTCGCTAAGAAATGAAATAAAAGTATGTTCATTTGGGACATTTCGTGGGAGTGGAGACCAATATAGCAATTATCTCTTGCTAGAAATCAAGTACTTTCTGAAAGACTAGATTTGATACCTGGACTTGTGTTACGCACACAATCGATCAGATGTACGGGGAGGCGTGTATTAAATTAGTTTAAGTTAAGTTCTGTCAGGTGTTTGGACTCAGATTCTAAGACCTCTACCTGAACGCACCAGTGATGTCTCTGTAAGATAACATACGGGTTTTCAAATCTTTTTTTTTATAAATAGAAAGACGCGATCAAGCATGGCTGACAATTTTCGTCATCGGAATGGGATTTACAAGAAAGTAAGCTCCTCTTAATTTTCTAAAGCTATCAGTAACTTTAACACTAAGGGTATGGGAATTTCAAATAAAAATTGAATTGTGTGCATCATTTCACATACAGTAGGCATTTTCATGAAGAGTAGTATTAAATTACAGAAGCTGGCTTTTTGTGATTTTTCCCGAATCAATTTGAACATTTCGTCCCCTGAGTTCCAATGCGTTCTACAGTTAAAACTAGAAGTCCTGTCACGAACTGTGCGCTTATCTAGGCTTAATTGCGCGTAGGAATTGCGCGCAATTGCCATATCGAATGGCACCCAAAGCATGGCAGGTTCTCCTTGTTACCCATAGCAAACACAAGCAATGTTCCTGCCAATGGACCTCCGGGTTACCCGGAGGTCCATTGGCTGAAACTTTGCTTGTGCTCCGGCCGTATGTGCAGAATGTGCAACGGCAAAACTAAGCCATGCGGAAAATGAAAATCTGTTCCGCACATATGTACCGAACGGAAATCGTTGACGGACTATTTTTAAATAGAAGCGAAATTTCACTGGAATATTCTACAAATCGTGTACCGCAATTACAAAATGAATAGCTAGCGATAGCTAAAAATAGTAACACGGGTTTTGCTGGCGATAAAATGTGTTCTTTTCGTTGATTATTCGTCCCCTGAATTCCAGTATGTTCTATATGCAAACTGGAACTCAGGGGACGAGTTGGCAAATAAATTGCGGAGTTACAACGTAACAGTTTTTACGTCATCAAATGTCATACCTTTGGAGGAGATATTACGTTGATCGATATAGCGCCATCTTGGTGTGTGGAGGGTGGGTGTGTGGTGAGATATTTATTCGCTTTGACGGTGCAAGCATGCGGCTGTGTATTGTATTTTATTAGAGTGATAACTGTACTTGATGTAAAATAAGATAGTTATTGTTCTAATAATGCCCATTTTTTGTTAAAATAATGCACATTTAATGTTCGGGGTGGTTATTCCCTTGAGTAACAACGAAGGGTAAACAAAAGGGATAGTCGACGGTGTGTTTTAACAGGACTTTAGACTACACCCCAGTAACTCAATGCAAAAATATTTTTCAAGTTGAATGACGCTGAACAGGGGCGTCGCTAAAAATGAAATAAAAGTATATTCACCATGGACATTTCGTGGGATTGGAGACCAAGACAGCAATTATCTCTTGCTAGAAATCTAGTACTTTCTAGAAAACTAGATATGCCTGGACTTGTGTTAAGCATACAATTGATCAGACATGTGGGATGTCTGCACTGGAGTACCCGTGTGGCATGTGTTAATTAAATATGTTAATTAAATAAGAAGTTACGTCACGATTACTAAATGTACATTTTATTTATTCTCTAATAAATTTCAAAAAAATTGAGTTTTTTTAATTATAATACCGACTGACTGATATTCTAACAAAGGCGCATTTATCCCTTTGATACTTTAATTGTCCTGATGTTCAAACGCCACTGGGAATTCAGTTTCTTCAACGTTTTTCAAAATGCGACGTCAAACGTCGGAAAGTACAAATAACAAGATATTTTTCACATTAGTGATTATCTGGTTGAGGGCTAGATAATTTTTTGGTGGTCTGAATTTGTTATTCAAAAGTTGTTTTATTACAAGCACTCTCCAATAATTTGTAATAAAACAAATTTATATAAACAAAATATTTTTTGTATTTGAGTGAATATGAAATATAACGAAGGAACGTGTTGGTTTTGGCTCTGGTATCCTCATTTTTTGAAAGCCCTGATAGTGGCTTCTGGCACTCAACCAGTTAAGAAATCTTGACAGTAGGATTATATTAGTATTTTAAGCTGAGATAACATTTGGCTCAACGGTTGTCACTGAGCACTATTCGGGAGAAAATAGGAATTGAGGTTAAAACTTTAAAAAATCGAAAAATAATAACAAAACAACTGACCACAAAGTATCAATGCGCTGTTTGATTTCGTATGTCATAAGACGTACAGAAGTATCAAAGGGTTAAGAACTGTTTTCGGTGTCAAATTCGAGACAAATCTTCATGAAACATATAAGATAGGCTAAAAAAATTTAAAGTTAAATATTAAAATTTTTGACACTTTGAAATCCACGCGTTTCTGTTCTGTCGTCTATTTTCGATTTCATCGATCGGTCGCTGAAGACGTTGAGTTAGTTGATTTGACGTGCGTAGAATACAAATACTTGCAGTCCAATGTGTTTCGAACCTTGGCAATGGCTCTCTTTCACCTTCTTAGAAACACAATTTCTTTATTTTGAACATGCATCATGGGATTGTCGCCCTACGACAAACGGCAAACGATTTCTATGTAAAACAAACTGGTTGCGCCTAGTAACGCATCGGGGTGTTGGGGGGGGGGGGGTAATAAATAAGTCTTTGTTACTCGTGGATAAGTCAAAATACAGAATCATGAGTTCTGGGTCAAAAGATGTTAACATTACTTGTATAGAGTCTTGATCATTTTTATGCCATAAATGGCTGTTTCAAACAATAACAGCCATGGATAATTTTTTTCGTTTATTCACCTAATAGGGTGATAAATTTTCCCCCATTGCTTTAACGCTGAAAGAATTTATTCCTATAGCAGAGACGGACTTGTTGAGCCCTGACCTCTACCGCATTGGTGTAGTATAATTAACAGTTCAATTGTTGTTTTTTAAACCTTTTTGAAAGTATTACACAATTCCAGTAGAAAACACTGCACATTGTTCATTTAATAAAGTATTTGTGCAAGTTTATCTCAAATTTGTATGGGAATTTATTTTTAGACAGAAATGTATCACTGCGCCTTTTTTATTTTTGGTAATTTTGCTTGTCATCGAATTGGACCAATGTGCTGATCATTTCTCACTCTGTTTTGTAGAGAGTAACAGCACAATTTCGCCGGGACTGCCCTGTAAAACATTTATGGGATAAACAAAATAAACGTATAGTGTTTTCAAGTAAAAAAATTATTCTACTCGTAGAATTAAGAATGAAACCGACGAGCCTCTGTTTCATTTTTAATCCTACTCGTAGAATAGTTTTTTTCCTTGAAAACACTATACGTTTATTCTATATCAATCAAATATACAAATATATATCATATCAACACTAGCAAAATACAAGATATGACACTGGAGTTTAATTTACCGTTCTCGATAAAAAAAAAACGGCAAAATGACGTTTAATTCAGTAAATACACATTCATTTCTTGTCGGACAGAAAACGGAGTACCCGTAGAGAACTACCCAACATCAGTGAGTAGATGTCGGACTCTCCAGATTACTTACACATTTCGCAGGATCTGAGACAGCCAAAACGCACCTGAGAAATACAATAAATATGCGTGGTGTTTTGCAGCCATTTCGTGAGTGTACTATAAAATCATTTTCTCTGAATGAAATTCGTCATTAATGTTGACAGGGCTATGTCAGCTAGAGGTTATGCGATTGAAAATCAAAATGTTAGCTCGTATATCGTAGTGCACTTCTTGAATTTTGTTAATATTTCATTTGATGTTTGTGACTGGGGAGAGCCGAAAATATATCTAAATGGAATTTGTGATCCAGGTACCTTGACTGATGACCTTTGGTATCCAAGAGAAAAATAGATATTCAGATCTGACCAAGTACTCCCGTGTACAATGTTTGTTAACACTCAAAATAAGCGGTGTCGCGTCGCTTTTTGCTATGCAAAACTTGCAAAAACCTACACAATGTTCAATTATGTATAGCATTTTGCGATACAAGATAATCAACTGCAGCCTATTAGGCTGCAGTTGATTATCCTGCATCGCAAAATGTAAAGGAAAATTTGCAAACAAATTTGAAAACTAGTTCACTGATGCTTTACTTCTGATTGTGAAACATTCCAGGCATAACTCAGATTAACTCTCAATCAAGCATCATTAGCAACTTCATATGTAAGATGAATTCTATTGGTTTAAATTCTTCCTGTTTTTACAACATTTTGCATAAAACGTCCATTAAAAATAACTTCAAGCCCATCAAATTAAAAATCCCAACTTCCATTTTGAGAACTCTGTTTAACAGCCACGACATCATTTGAAAATATCCAAGTCCATGCATCCCTTAAAGGCAGTTCAGTTAAAAAAACATAGTAAATGTTTCATGTGTTGCAGATCATTTGGAAATGCCCAGAAAAGGGTGGAAACTATTCTATCTACTTAGAAGAATTCAATACAAAACAGCATAACATGACTCCGTTATACAAAAATAGCTATGCAATTTTTACAAAATGCTATTCATTTTTTTGGAAATGTGTAGCATTTTGCTACACATAGAAAAAAAGTTATTTTGAGCACTGTTTGTTGACAAAAGTGTTGATAGTTTTCTTTGGAGAGCGAGAAAAGCCTTACATACACAGGACGACACTCGCGGGTGAATGGGTTAATCGATACAGCATGAGTGCTGGCGCGAAATGATAGAACGAGAGGCCATGCGTTTTATCCTTCCGCGTTGGCACACGTGCCATATCGGTCAACCAATTCACACACGCGTGTCTTTCTGTGTTTATTACACGCCTTCACGTCTGTAAAAACAATTATTAGAAGGACACTTAGCAATTCATTTGACAAGTATCAACAAAAATAACACATTTTATCGCCAACCAAATTTGCGAGGGGAACCTGTGTTACTATTCCGTCCCCTGAGTCCCAATGTGTTCTATGTGCCTACTGGCACATAGAACACATTGGAACTCAGGGGACGATTTTCAGCTATCGCTAGCGATTCAAAATAATTGTAATTGCGTTGCACGATTTGTAGAAAATTCCAGTGAAATTTCGCTTCTATTTAAAAATAGTCCGTCAACGATTTCTGTTCCGCACATATGTGTGGAACAGATTTTCAATTTCCGCATGGGGAGCGCGGTGGCTCAGTTGGTAGAGGTGCAGGCTGCAAGCCGAGAGGTCCTCGTTTCGAATCCCACCTGCGGCAACCGCGTTGTGTCCTTGGGCAAGACACTTCATCTCCATTGCCCGTGTGGGGGCACGATGACGCCGTGTACTAAGGCGTACTGTACGTCGATGGTGCGCATGTCTTCAACCAATCTAACCCTGTCTGTGCTGCAGTGCTGAGTTACGATGTTGGGGAGCTGGCAGCTGCTCGTCGTTGCTCGGTGGTTCTCTCCGGGTACTCCGGCTTCCTCCACTCGTAAAACTGTCACGGTCATGATTAGCCATTCTGCATAAATATGTGACCTTAAACACCAATAAATAAATAAATAATTTTCCGCATGGTTTAGTGTTGCTGTAGATGGTGATTTCATAGAACAGGCGTGTAATAAACTATATTTTGCGCTCTGTTTTGCACAAGAATTGCGAAGGTAATTCACTGTCATTCTATATCTAGATTGCGAAAAAGACATGTATATACAAACGCTTGTCCCACCCACGCCATCGCTGTAGGCGGAGTGGGTAGATATTACAGCATTGGGACCAGTGGATTGTTAAGAGGGTTGCACAAACTTGTAAGTCATGTTTACAGGTGTTAGACGTTAAACATGGAGCATTTGAGCCAACTGTTGATCAGAAGGTGTGCTTAAAGCTTCTCAGAAAACCATCTGTTTCATCTTTCAGTCCTTGGATTGGACTACTTTGTGGGAAACCACAGACGTGCCAAGTCTTGCTGCTCAGCCCCATGAAAGAAACTGTTTTGTAATACGGCTTTTCGGGGCTGTATTGGGTCCTCATCATCTCTATTAACCCGACAAGGCCCAATTCCAATTTTGACAACTTTGTACTGTGGCAAAATAGGTGTTCCAACGTTCAGTCTTTGAGTAAACTCGACATTACGTTATATGTACCTCGGAAGTAACTGTTGTTTTAAGCAAGTCTCCGCAGCCCGCATAAACAGTTAAGACTTGCCAAGAAAGAAATGCAAAACCACAGGATATAAATTACAACTGCAAAGCCACACATTTTATATTATTTATTTATCCCATAAATGGACGTTTATTCGAACAATAAAAGTCTTAGATAAATTTTTTTGCTTTATTCACCTAGTACATGTAGCTGCTAGTGGGGTGATGAATTTTCCCCGTAGATTTAACACTGAAAGAATTTATTCCAAGAGTAGAGAGGGACTTGTTGACCTCTGACCTCTATTACTGTTGTCACGACCTGTTTTATGTTTGAGGGAGAATGAACCGTTTACAAAACGTTGACCGTCGCTGAAATGTTTCGTTTTAGAATATATGACACATTTCAACTCTGTTTTACAATAAAATGAACAACAATTAACAAAGAAAACACAAAGTAAATCAATCGAAACCAAGCGTTGAAAAGCACACAAGTGAGTGACGATTCATTTTTCAAATTAGGAAAGTGTAAATAAACCAATGCACGTGGTGTCTGCTTTGTTTATAAAACTCAAGTTGAACCGACGACGAAAAACAAAACAATGAACAACGAAAATAAGAAAGATAAACATTGTTCATTCGATAAAGTATTTTTGCAAGTTTAGCTCAAGTTTGTAGGGGAATTATTTTTAGACAGAAATATATCACTGCGCCTTGTTTTTTTTCTAGTTTACATTGAGGGTGGCGCGGTGGCGCGGTGGCTCAGTGGTAGACTGTTGGAGTTCTATGCTAGAGGTCCCGAGTTCGATCCCGTTCGGGACAACCCGCGTTGTGTCCATGGGCAAGGCACTTTATCTCGGTTGCCTACATGGGGGCACAATGACGCCGTGTACTAAGGCTTACTGCACGCCGATGGTGCAATGTCTTCAACCGAAGTAACCCTACTTGAGCTGAGCTTGAACAGAGTTAGGATGTTGAGGAGCTGACAGTTGCTCGTCGATGTTCGGTGATTCTCTCTGGGTACTCCGGCTTCCTCCACCCTTAAAACTGTTACGGTCACGATTAGTCATTGTGCATAAGTATGTGACCTTAAACACCAATATATAATAATAATAAAAAGTTTATGGTGAGATTTTGTTGTCAGTTGCCATGTCATAAACATGTAATTCTGTGAGTGAAAGGATGTACTAATCTAATATAACTGTTGTTGCCATAAGTTCCTTGCTTTGGTGGTTGGGACATACTAATGATTTAACATTACAGTACGACTACCGTGGACTGGTCACTTTCCAAGGCTGGGCAATATTTCCACGGACGCAATAATATTAGATTCCAAACACTAATTATAGGAATAATTATTAAAAATTTAATTTATGAAGCACCGGGTGGAATCCGGTGTTTCATTAATTAACATTTTGCTGATCATGATTTGTATTACCTGATAAGCGCATGCGGGGACATTACTGCCCATGCGTGGAAAACGACCAGTCCATGGCGACTGCACTGTATCATCGCTCACAAGCACCTTTGTGCTCGAAAGGGACACGATATACGGATAGTGCACACGTAATCTGTCGTTTCAAATTCTATTGTTACCAAGTTATTATCTTTGTCATTTCTGTTGATGGGTTTCTATAAGATAGTTTGTATACAAGGGCTATTGGATAGAGGCAATTTGTTCATGGGTGGGGCATATCAAAGGGCTGCCTCCAGCCTCACTCCTCTTCAGAATATTCGCACTGTTGATGAACTTTGAAAGTATTCGAAACAAAGTAAATTTTTAGACAGTCCCTTTAACCATTTTGAACCAAACAGACCACTTTCCCGGACCAGGAAAATGATACGTCATAATTTTATTTGAAGAAAAACAATTAAAAAATGTCATTTTCGATCTCTGTCTATTTGCCATGATCGAATTGACAAGGTGAACTTCAAAGCACGGATGCTAACAACCGTTGCCATAGAAAACAACTCGGGAGTGTGCTCGGTGTGATAGGAGCGGTTTCGCGCCGTTGCCCGCGCGTTGCGTGGATACCGTCATGTTCTAATTGACCCGCTTCCGACAGTTGGAGCACTGTAAGAGTGAATATACCTGAGATGAGAGCACGGAGCCAACCGGCTCTCAGCCAATCAATTTGCGGATTCAGAATGAACAAGGAGGTCGAATTTAGCAGATGAATTACAATTATACATAATTAAGTTTCTAAGACATCTGAGTTTTTTTTTAACCCTTTACCCAACGAATCGGCCACATCCACCCGCGTAATATGCAAACTGAGCAGTTGAAAAAATGTTATTTTTCAAACACTTTCAACAAAACCATATCATGTGACCCCTCGTTGGAACGATCTCGACGAGCTCGTTCCAACGAGGGGTCATATGATATGGTTTTGTTGAATTTTTTTGAAAAATTTAAAAAAATGATATTTAAAATATTAAATTTTGATATCGTCTGCGTTGGGTAAAGGGTTAACTAGTGAATACTCTAACTTCATTCGACGAAGGCATGCATCAGTTGGACTGGTGCTATCATAGTCGGGACAAATCAGGTTTAACACCCCCCCCCCCCTCCCCTTTATCGGCCCTCTTTGCGACGCCACTGTGTCAGATAACAGTGGTTGAAAAGATTTGTGTGCCTAAAATATATCCAATACCAAATTTATTGAAATGCCCAGTGTATCGCTACCGTTATGAGAATAAACTTATAATAAAAGAGGTTGTATTATTACCACTGCGCGTCAACCACAAATGCAATATTTCTTATTGCAATGGAAGTTGTATCAGCTTGAAGACATATTCATAAAAAAGATGTATAGGATTGCAGCATAGAACTCCTTTAGCAGTGGCATAGATATGGAGGGGGGACGTAGGGGTCAAAATCCCCCCTCAAAAAAAATTACAATCATGCTACACCTCCCCCCCCCCCCTCCCTCTCCCCCATTGAGAGCATCAGGTGGGAAATTTTAATATCTAGCAGTTTATTTGATTCTGAGTCCGTTTTTGTCCATGATTTATATGTTGTGAAAGGCATCGATAATAAGGCCACAGTGTGGCTTAATTATTGATGTCTTTCACAACTTGTTAGTCCACATTGTGGCCTAATTATTGATGTCTTCCACAACTTATAAATTATGGACAAAAGGGAATAAGAGTCATGATAACTGTGTTTTTTGTCTCGAATTTCAACATTTTTCTCCCAATGAGATTTGGACACTCTTTCTTGATCTAGCCCATATCTTTGATATTCTGGCTACGTGCCTGTCATTTAGTGCATCCAATAATGAGATGATTCTGTACTTTCAGACTGTTTTGACCTAGCAAGTGGTACAAGAAACATCTACGTCTATCCTAGTATGTGGGAGACAACATCTGTCAAGTGTTTGACAAAAAGGATTCGAGTTTTCTATTCAACTAACGGAACATTTGGATACAAGACAAATGCTGCTTGGAATGATTTCAAGAACGGTTTCCAAATACCCACAGGCCTGTGGATAGGAAATGAAATTATGCATAGAATAACTAAAAATCCTGCTGCAAGTTATAACTTACAGTTTCGTGTTCAAGTGGATTTGAGTGGAACTAGTACAACCATGGAGTACATGTACAACAACTTTACAGTCTCCGACAGCACAACCAACTACACAGCACAATACAGTTCGGCTGATACAGCATACCCAAGTGACAATGTTCTTCTCAGTGGACAGCAGTTTCGCACACACGACTATAATGATAACGGATGCGTTTCCAGTTACTCGGCGGCGTTTTGGTACCCATCGGGGTGTCCATATCCATCCCCCTTCATTGGGAAGCACCCTTACACAGCGTCACTAAAAACTGTTGAAGCCATTTACGGCTATCTGGTCCATGTTTAATTATACCGTTCCTGTAGAACAAAAATGGCCCTAGCTTGTATTGCATGTTTTGTATTGGGAATTAATGACACTTTCAACAGCTAGGGTCACCTCCTGTCGGACAGTTTTAGAGGAGATCGGAGAGAGCCACCTATCAACGGCGAGCCATTGTCAGACTGCCCAATGTACTAACTCCACACTAGCAGGGTTACCGGTAGCATTGGCTGAAGAAAAGTGCACCGTCGACGTGCAATACGCCTTCGTACACAACCATCCGTGCCCCCACATGCGTAGTCGAGATTAAGAGCCTTTCTCGGGGACACAACGCAGTTACCCCTGGTGGTGAGCGAACCGTGAATCTTTGGGTTTGAAATCCAATGCCGCAACGACTGAGCCATCATCACGCTTCAATTGCAGATGATTCAAGTCAAGGGTGTTATGATGGCTTCTTGAATGATATAACGTGGCCAGAACTTGTCAACGACACCACCTGATATTTACGAAATAACTGCAGTACTGCCATCACAAAAGCAGGCGCAGGAGAAATTTTAAGCCCGTTGTCCTGTTCACAACACTGTAGGATATCACCTTGTCGAAAACAAAACACAAAAACATTTCATCTTAAAGTTATTTAGTAAATATGTTGTTCAGTACATTTCATAATATTAAGGCCAGAAGCCTGGATCTCGAAATTTGTTACACGCCTGATCTATGAACTCCCCATCTACAACAACAATAAACCATGCGGAAAATGAAAATCCGTTCCGCACACATGTGCCGAACGGAAATAGTTGACAGACTATTTTTAAAAAGTAGCGAAATTTCACTTGCATTTTCTACAACTCGTGCAAGTTGCAACGCAACTACAATTTGAATCTCTAGCGATAACTAAAAATCGTCCCCTGAGTTCCAATGTGTTCTATGTGCCAGTAGGCACATAGAACACATTGGAACTCAGGGGACGAAAGAGTAACACGGGTTACACTCGCAAATTTGCTTGACTGATAAAATGTGTTGTTTTTGTTAATAGTTGTCAATATTATTATTTAGTGGTAAGGTCACATACTTATGCACAATGGCTAATCGTGACCATGATAGTTTTACGGGTGGAGGAAGCCGGAGTACCCGGAGAGAACCACCGAGCATCGACGAGCAACTGTCAGCTCCTCAATAATAGTTGTCAAATGAATTGCTGATTGTCCTTCTGATAATTGTTTTTTTTTTTTATAGACGTGAAGGTTTGTAATAAACACAGAACGACACGCGTGTGTGAATGGGGGTTAATCGTTATGGCACTTGTGCCATCGCGGACTCTCGTTCTATCTTTCAGCGCTGGCGATCGTGGCATATCGATTAACCCATTCACACACGCGTGTCATTCTGTGTATCACCTTTCTTTGTATTTGCCGACTTGGTGGAAGGAAAGTTAAAATTTACCATCTCTGTTCCCGGGTGCTGACCCTCGGTACGAACTTGAAACTTAACTCAATATACTTCTTTATCCCTTATCTAACGAATCGGCCACCCACCCCACCCCTCGCGTAATTTACGAATCGGGCAGCCACCCCAACCCCACCCCCTCACCCCCTCACCCCCCGCGTAATTTATAAATTTATCGGTTGAAAAATAAAATCTCTCAAAAAAATTCCTCAAACAATATCATGTGACCTCTGAGTTCCAATGTGTTCTAAAAATTGTCCCCTGAGTTCCAATGTGTTCTATGTGCCAATAGGCACATAGAACACATTGGAACTCAGGGGACGAAACAGCAACACGGGTAACACTCGCAAATTTGCTTGACTGATAAATTGTGTTGTTTTTGTTAATAGTTGTCAATATTATTATTTAGTGGTAAGGTCACATACTTATGCAATGGCTAATCGTGACCACGACAGTTTTACGGGTGGAGGAAGCCGGAGTACCCGGAGAGAACCACCGAGCATCGACGAGCAACTGTCAGCTCCTCAATAATAGTTGTCAAATGAATTGCTGATTGTCCTTCTGATAATTGTTTTTTTTTATAGACGTGAAGGTTTGTAATAAACACAGAACGACACGCGTGTGTGAATGGGGGTTAATCGTTATGGCACTTGTGCCATCGCGGACTCTCGTTCTATCTTTCAGCGCTGGCGATCGTGGCATATCGATTAACCCATTCACACACGCGTGTCATTCTGTGTATCACCTTTCTTTGTATTTGCCGACTTGGTGGAAGGAAAGTTAAAATTTACCATCTCTGTTCCCGGGTGCTGACCCTCGGTACGAACTTGAAACTTAACTCAATATACTTCTTTATCCCTTATCTAACGAATCGGCCACCCACCCCACCCCTCGCGTAATTTACGAATCGGGCAGCAACCCCAACCCCACCCCCTCACCCCCTCACCCCCCGCGTAATTTATAAATTTATCGGTTGAAAAATAAAATCTCTCAAAAAAATTCCTCAAACAATATCATGTGACCTCTCATAAGAACAAGTTCGTCGATCTCAATCGAAGGTGGGGGAGGAGACACATTATATAGTTTTGTGGATTTTTTTTTTGGGGGGGTGGGGTGCGGGACGGGGTGATTGAATGATTAAAATAACAAATTTTGTGATCGTCTACCACGGGTAAAGGGATAATATGGTCTACCTTTTTCAAATTAGCTGCTTTCAAAGAAAATGTTGGTCTCCGGGCGAGTAGCAATTTCTACTACGGACAAAAACGTTTTCGGACAGATATGGTCAAGCGGGGGCGAAGTCCCCCCCCCCCCCCCCTTCTCCTACTAGTTTCAGGCCTGGCAATTTTGTTGTACTGAATTCAAATTCCACTTGTGTAAAATATTTCGCAACAAAATCGTGACCTGATCGTGAAGAATCACCTCCCTTTCCCTTTATTTAGTATTTAATTATTTGAGTTAAAATCGGCCGATGTCAGATGCGATTGCCGAACATCGGTTAATCACTATAACCATCCGTCCTTGCTGTGGCTTATTTAGGACATCGAAAAAGATCATTTATCTCGTGATTTCGAGATAATATGTCAACATCTCGGGATAATATTTCGAGATCTCGATATATTATCCCGAGATTTCCAAATCCACTTCTCGATAAATATGTCGAGAGCACGAGATATTAATGTCCAAAACTCAAAATATTATGTTGAGATCTCGCGATATGTATATTAGGAACTCGCGATACATATTTCGAGATCTCGAGATATTGTGTCGAGATCTCGAGATGAGGATCTCGAGAAGCGAATTTCGAGTGCTCGAGATATTTCGAGATCTCGAGATATTATGTCGAGATCTCGGGATAGGGATCTCGGGTTGTCGAGAAGCGGATTTCGAGATCTTGAGATAATATGTCGAGATCTCGAGATGTGAATTTCGAGATTTGGAGATAAAATGTCGAGTACTCGATATTATCTCGAGATCTCGATATTATCTCGGGATCTCGAGTTATGATCTCGAAATATTATCTTGAGATATCGAGATAAAATAATATTTTCCGATGTCCTAAATCAGCCACCGTACAGTACTTGGAGAGTGTATTATCACTAAATTACCCGCAGAGTGGAGATTCCACCCAAGCAATAATTGCAAATTTGTTGCAAAGCATAACCAGCACAAGCAAAGTTTCAGCCAATGGACCTCCGGGTTAAACCTGGAGGTCTATTGGCTGAAACATTGCTTGTGTTTTTTGTCGATATGTACAAAATTTGAAAGTTATAGCTTGGATGATAACTCCACTCCACGGGTGATTTAGTTACAATCCACTCTCCACGTACCGTACGTCCGAAAATAATCGTACACATACAATTATCACCATTGTAAGACAGATGTCAACATTAACCGCTTGTACATGTACATTTAACTTCAGAATGAGAAAAACAATGATCCGTTTGGGAACGTTATTTATCTAAAAAGACCTTATCCTGGCGTCACATCGTTATCACATCTGATGTAATTACATGAAAAAGTTGTTTGTTGATGTGAATCTTACGTAAGAATAGAAGGCGGATGGATACAATTTTTTCTGAACATGTCATCAACCTAACAAACGTTCTAAAACGTTTACGCGAATCTGGCGATCAAACATGATGTACAGAATTTGATAGCCTTACTATGGCCATAACGCGTAGATTGATGCGCAGATCGACGTGCTATTTGTGTGCATTTCATGTCAGGACTTCCAGTTGTAACTGTACATAGGAAATACTATGAACATAAGAGCAACAAGAAAATAAAGCAAAACCTGGCAAAACATAAGCCCATGATTTAAAAATTTAAAAAATGCGGAATCGGTGCCTCGAATTTAGGTCACTTTAATTTGTTTCTAACACGTGATTGCTGCAATTACAAAGTCATTTGAGTTTCATTTGTTCTTGATTTGTTCTTTGTAAAGTTATGTGGGAACTATTACAATCGGCCGTCCGTTTTAATGGAATATGTTGATTGCTAGAAGGCTGAATGATATTGTTTTATCCCTTTACCCACGAATCGGTCACATCCGCCCGCGTAATATGCAAATTCAGCAGCTGAAAAAATATTATAGAGGGCTATTGGCTATAATATTCAATTTATATTTATTAGATGTGATTTCCCAAAATTGTCTATTATCTAGGTCGGCAGATATGACTTAAACTCTCGGCCGATTTTATCCAGACGGGGTTGTGTCCCTTGATGCGTTATTTATTATTTATTTATTTATTGGTGTTTAAGGTCACATATTTCTGCACAATGGCTAACCATGACCGTGACAGTTTTATGGGTGGAGGAAGCCGGAGTACCCAGAGAGAACCACCGAGCAACGGCGAGCAACTGTCAGCTCCCCAACATACCAACTCCACACAAGCAGGGTTAGCATTGGTTGAAGACAGGTGCACCATCGGCGTGCAGTACGCCTTAGTACACAACGTCAACGTACCCCCACGTGGGCAATGGGGTGAATCTTGATGCGTTACTGTACGCAACCAATTTGTTTGCATGGAAATCGATCTCCGTTATTCGTCGAAAGCAATCAGGAAAATTGTAATTACCAGGCATAATGGGATAGTCTGAAACTGAGTTGTTTTGGATTGTGAGGAATTAATGATGGCAACAAGTAAGGATTAGGTGGATGAAAGAAAGAAAGAAAGAAAGAAAGAAAGAAAGAAAGAAAGAAAGAAAGAAAGAAAGAAAGAAAGAAAGAAAGAAAGAAAGAAAGAAAGAAAGAGATGAGCAGAAAATTCAACGCAAACAAGGATTCAGATTGGTAAGCGGAGAATCATCGTAGTGGGAGAATAGAAGGTTCAGACGTTGTGATACAGTACGTGGAGAGTGGATTGTAACTAAATCACCCGCGGAGTGGAGTTATCACCTAAGCTATAACTTTCAAATTTTGTACATATCGACAAAAACCACAAGCAGTGTTTCAGGCAATGGACCGCCAGGTTAAACCCGGAGGTCCATTGGCTGAAACTTTGCTTGTGCTGGTTATGCTTTGCAACAAATTTGCAATTATTGCTTGGATGGAATCTCCACTCTGTGGGTGATTTAGTGATAATACACTCTCCACGTACTGTAGCTGAATTAGGAGAAGAGAAAGCGTCTGACTTTGTGATAAGAATGAGAAACAATAACTCTTAACAGATGTGAGAACAGTTTGTAATTATTTTGCTGTGGTTTAATAAATAAAGAGGTTATTACTTCGGTCTTGGGCTGGTTTCTCTGCCGACATGAACCTAACCATGTCATATTAAAAAAAATAATGGAAAATCACCCTTCAGGATGAAAGATGTTGAAAACAAAATAAATTAATGTTCCAATAAGAGTAAAATCCTCGCCTCCTGATTGGATGAGAGCTGGCGTAGTTTCTTTTTTGTTTATGGCTCCAGTAGCAAATGTTAACGTCTGACGTCACCACGCGAAATATTTGAAATGACGTCGCCCGTTTCATAATTGCTTCATCAACGGAGTGACTAGCAAGCAGCTTCATTTTTCTGGATTATTCACACGTGCAACAGGCGGCGTTTTGGATAAACTGTTGTTTAAATTACAAATCGATTTACAATTTGAACTGAGATGGAAAGAGTTTATCTGGTTTATTGATTATTTACACTGTGCCGTCGTGGGTACACAAGAGGTTTATTTACTAAACCTGTGATCGTTAAAAGTTGCCTTGAGCAAGGCAACTTTTAACGATCATAAGTTGAGTAAATAAACCTCTCGTGTTTCACGATGTAGGTTTGTTTTGGGCTATGGGTAGTGTCTTATGGGAACATATAAGTTATTGTGATGAGCTGACGGTAACATAGTGTGAAGTTTGCGGTTCGGAGCGTATGTTACATGTAGACCTCGACGCTCCGCGTGTCGTTTGAACATAAGCCCCGAGCCGCAAACCTCAGATCATGTTATCGTCAACTCATCACAAAAACTTATAATATGTATCACGACGCGCACACTGTTGATATATTGACACTAAAAAGTTACAGAACATCAGAAGATGTTGAGAAGTTGTTTTAAGTGCTTTTAAATGGGTTTCAACAGAGAATAATAGTTGAATGTTGAACCTGATTGGGAAAATGTTTGTGAAAACCAACTTCAGTATTTTATATTAGTAGGTGATAATTGCGGGTGCAAGCGTGTACACCTCCATAGGATTTAGTGTTAAAATCGTGTACAGGTACACGATATGAACGTTTTTTAGAAACGAAAAAACGTTTTTGCTCGCAATTTAACACTGAATTGTATCCTAGACGCCTGTAGTTTTACGCACGCGTACATGTACCGTTTTGATTGAAATAGGCAAATGAGTTTCCCCCATAGGATTCAGTGTTAAATTGCGAGCAAAAAACGTTTTGTCGTTTCTAAAATCATCGTCTTACCGATTCTAAATAATCCGCGTCCGTACACGATTTTAACACTGAAACCCTATGGAGGCGTACACGGAGATCCACTTGTGGATTTTAAGTCGGAAATCGACTCGTGTAAAGAGGTTGTGTTAGAATTCGCAAACCCACTGTCGCGTTTCTCGAAGTAAGACTAACGCACGTTATTGCGAGGTGATCTTAATAAGCACTTAATGGAAATGTTTTGAATGAAGAGTGTTGCTAGGGTGTTAGAAATCCGCAAACTCGCTGTCACGTTTTCCTGAAGTAAAAACTAACACATGTTATCGTTATGACTGAATGATGTTTTCGTTCAAAAGAGTCAATTTTAAAATATGATCTGTAAAAAATAGAGATTCGTGTCTTGGTTCGATGTGACGAAGAGAAATTGAGTTTAGGGATATCGTTCAAAAGAGTCGATTATAAATATGATCTGTAAAATAGACATTCGTGTTTTGTCTTGATGTAAAGAAGAGAAATTGACTTTAAGCGTTCGTTCAAAAAGAGTCAGTTATAAAATATGATCTGTAAAAATAAACATTCGTGTCTTGTTTCGATGTGACGAAAGGAGATTGAGTTTAGAGAAAAGAATCAGAATTCTTGTGAAGTAATCTTAAAAAACACTTAACGGAATGTTTAAACGCATTTTCCGCTCAATTAGGTTTTGAGTAGTAAAATTTTTAATATATTCACGATAGCGATCAGAGAAATTTGAAAATGAATGAATAAGTTCCTTTAACGTTAAAAGTAGAAAAAAAGCAGTTTTCTTTTATGTGTTGAAATGTTTTAACCGTCATCAAAGGCATTCTCTCTTAATTCGACATTGAGTGAATGGTTCTTTGATATGTGAATGGAAATCCTTTGACAAAACGTAAATTACTATCAAAATGCGTTAAATCAGAAACCGGTTTGTCATGTACTGCTTAAAACGTATTTTAAACTTTCCTAATTCAATCAACATGGAGTTGAGATGTGAATATTTTTTAGTTTATTATATTAAAGACGGAAATATTTTATTAACTTAAAAACATAAAAATATAATTAAACATTTAATTTTGAAAATAATAAAAACAATTAAAAAACGAAAAATGTTTTTACAGATGGATTCTAGACACCGAGATCGAATTTTAGAAGAGTTTGAGCGTGCTAAGAAGGGCATTCAGTCGTCTGACAGAAGCAGACGTCTTGGTGAGATGGAACTCAAACGCGAAGCCACAAAAATATTTAAACCCATGACGGAGGGTCAAGAGCGAAGCAGGAAGGAGATAGTCGAAGAATTGAGACCTATAAAGGAGAGTTCTTTGAGAATGGGTTCGTTGCCTCTTAGTTTTGGAAATCGGCATTCCGTTCAATCTACACCGGATTACGTTCCCACGGGGATTCAAATGGAGAGCGATACCGATACAGCTTCGACTATCACCACCGATACAGCTTCGACTATCACCGCTGATAGCGTCGCATCGTCTGATGATGATGATGGCGGTAAGAGAGATCTATTGTATGGATTTTATAAGGATTTGGAGGGAAGAATTTTTGTAGGAGACACAGAAGTAGATATTGGCGATGATGAATTGATCGTGGGTTCGAACAGATACGAATTGACTGATGGGCTGCGCAGATTGCTCCTTTACGACAAGCCTAGCGATTACACGGATCAGGATTTCGACAATTATGGCGACATTCTGGTTCAGACCCACGCCATTAAGAGAAATAACGATGCCAGAGAGACGAGACCCAAAGCCAACAGAGGTTACAAGTGGACGAAAGTGGTGAAACCCATATGGGATATGAACTAGAAGTTCGTCGAATCGGTGAATGGCAAAGGGGTGAAAACCACTTTTCTTCCGAGCAATTCTGACGCTCTGTCTCAGAGATTGAGTTTCATGATGGCGAGCAGACGGGCTGGTAACACACGATTAGATAATCAGATAGTTACTATATGTGACGAATTGTTAAGACAGAAGGTTTTGAATAAAAACCACTATAAAAGGCTGATGAACGAATTGAAGGATTGATGTGTATATAATAAGTAAAGAGAAACAAACAAACAAACAAAAATAAAACAGTAAATTTTTACACTAGAATAATAAATGTATTTAAACGGCAAAAAACGATTTACCAGTGAAAAAACAAAATATATTATAAAAATAAAATATGTTGGTGATAAGGAACAGGGGATACGTCAGAACTTACGTTCAAGGCGGTTCTGGCATCGTCGATTCTATAATGCGAGCGTTCACGAGCGATGCGGGTAGAAAACTCGCATCGACTGCGTTTGAGGTCGGTAAGAAGACGGCTTTGGATGCTGGTAAGAAAGCCGCTTCCGAAGCCAGTGGTAGGATAGCTTCTGTGGCTGGCAAGAGGGCAGCCGACGCGTTGATCGACAAGTTGATCAGTCCGCCGGCGAAGCGAGCTGCGTTAGAGCGAACGCCGAAAAGTTGGAAAGATTTTAAGGATGCTGTGGTACCCACACAAGATTTAGCCAAAATGACGAGTGGATCCAGATTGAAGAGAACTCGCAACGGTGTGATATAAACAAATAATAATATTAAACAACTAAGTTTGAAAAAACATATAAAATTTGTGTTTGAAAAGAATCTAAAATAACAAACAAACAAAAAACAAAACAAAAGATGAACATTAAAGATATGTCTTGGAACGACGCCGCGACCAAGAGGTCGAATAACGAGTTCTTTCCGAAAAGCATAAGAGGCTTGATAGTGGGAAAATCGAATTGTGGAAAGACCAATCTGTTGATGAATCTGTTGTCCCGACCCGACTGGTTGGATTACGACAGATTGTTTGTGTTTGGCAAGAGCTTGTTTCAACCCGAATACAGATTGCTTCGAGAGTGCATGGATCGTAGATTGCCCAAGGACGTCATAGCCAGAATCTTTGACAGTAGGGAGGAATTCGGCAAGAGTGAAGCTCCTCTTTCGACCATTTTGGACGGGGCGGCGATGGAGCTGATGAAGAGAAATGCATCTTCTAACGTCGAGTGTCGATTTTATTAGAACGCTAGCGACGTTCCGGATCCTAGAGAACTGAAATCGGAAGATAAGAATCTCATGATTTTCGACGATCTGCTTTTGGAGAGACAGAACCGATGCGAATCGTATTACGTTAGGGGTCGACACAGCAACGTGGACTGTTTCTACCTGTCGCAGAATTATTTTCGATTGCCCAGACAGACGATAAGGGAGAACGCTAATTTTCTATGTCTCTTTCGCCAATATCTCAAGAATCTCAATCACATCTACGGCGATCACATCGAAAACGACATGAGCGCGGCGGAATTCAGGAGATTCTGCAAGAGGGTTTGGGATGGTGGACTTTACAATTTCGTCGTGATCGATTTGACAAGCGAATTTAATCGCGGAAAATATCGGTGCAGATTCGACAAGTTTTATGTTTCTGATGATAATAAGATAGAGCGTGAAAATAATATTTAGAAAATAATAAATCTTCAAATAATTAGTTTTGAATAAAAAAAAAAATAAAATTAAATATAATGTTCGAACATGGAGAATTGTTAGAACGGATAGCCGAGAATACGGCTGCAAAACAATCCATTCAAATCGTGGTGAGTGGCGATTCGACTCGATTCGAACCTTCCATCGAATTGAATAGAGAGAAAAGATACGAGATGGCGTTGGTGAATCTGGAGACTTATTATTCCTTTCCCAACGTCACCGAAAAAAATAACTCGTTCAAGTATTCCGACGGAGTGGATTGGTTGGAGATTCGAATTCCCAAAGGGAGTTACGACATAGACGATTTGAACAATTACATTCAGACGCGAATGAAGACGGATGGAAAGGGAAGCAACAAGATCAGACTCACTCCCAATCCTAATACCTTACAGACGATGTTGGATTTGGAAGATAATTTTCGAGGGGATTTCAACACGGACGATTCTATAGGCAAGATGTTGGGATTCGATCGAAAGATGTATCGAGGCCACGCGGCATCTGAAAATACGGTCGACATTCTTGCAGTCAGTAGCATTCTGGTGAACGTGGACGTGATTGCTGGAAGCTACGTGAATGGTAGCGCTCAACCGACAATCTATTCCTTCTTTCCAAACATGTCGCCGGGTTATAAGATCGTGGAGCGACCTCGAAATTTAGTTTATCTACCAGTGATTTTAGACACGTTGTATAGTCTCAAAACCACGTTGACAGATCAAAATGGTGAACTGTTAGATCTTCGCGGAGAGAGGGTGACGATACGATTTCACATAAGAGAAATATAAAAGCAAAAAAAAAAAATATTGTGTATATATATAGATAACAAAAATAAAATAAACGCAATATTAATTTTACAAAATTATTTTAATATAAATAATTATTATTAAACAAGAAACAATTAAAGTAAATATATTTAAAAAAAACAGAATTATGACAGAATACGTGATTAAAAACGTGAACATATCCGCAGGACAGAGGAAGAAACTTAAGAGAGCGTTAACAACTTGAGGCGAGGTGGTGAGATTCAAATTCACACACGAAGATCTGACGAGAGGCGGTCAGGATTCGATCGCCTGGACCAGAAGTCAAATCAAAAGGATGGAGGAAGCGTTTCGCGATGGAAGAGGGTTGACGGTGAGATTGAGTCCCGATCAATTGAGATACAATTTGAGAATGAAAGCTGGTTTCCTACCACTATTGGCAGGAATCGCCGCAAAAGCATTACCCTTTGCCGCAAAGGCACTACCCTTTCTCGGAAAGACTCTCGGCGTGGGAGCTCTCACGGGACTCGCTAGTTCGGCAGTTGAGAAATTAATGGGTGGCAGCGGACTGTTTTTGAAGAAGGGAGGAGGCGTGTGTCGCATTCACGTAGACGACAGCGGTAAAGGATTGTATCTAGAACCCGTTAGAGGTGGCAACTCTCTGAGAGGAAACGGTCTCTATCTGAAGAGTGGACAGAACGTTGAGCGACTCGGCAAGGGTTTGTTGCTCAGTGAGAATTCACCGTTTAAGAATATACCGATTTTGAGTATGTTATTATAATGTAAAAAAATTATATAATTATATAAAATATAAATCATAGAAAGTATAAAATAATATATTTAAAGTGGGTAAAAAGGTGGAGAAACAATTTTATCACCTGGATGAAAAGGTGGAGAAACAATTTTATCCCCTACTACAATTAGACGATAATGACAAATATCGCGAGACAGGGTGCGAAAAAACAAAAAAAGATGTGGAAAAATGGTTAGATGCTAATGATGGATATCTAAGGAAAGAACTGATGAAAGATATAGATAAAGCATGGGATAGACTGTTGGAATTGAAAAGAATTAGACGCTTTCCACCGTCACCACTACCTTCTGAAGAGAATGGTAATGATGCGAGTGTTACCAAGAGATGCACAACATTCGTTCATAATTATGATTCGGATAAACATATGTCTTGTTATAAAAACTTATCATATCACAAAAAAAGAAAAAAAGAAAAGAAGAAGAATTGACGTTGAAATTTGAGAAAAAAAGAAACGTTATTATAATATATATGAGCGATAGTGAAGAAGAAGAAGAATGAAACAAAAAAAACAAAAAAAAAGTAATGAGATCTAAAGATGATCTCATTACTTTTTTTTTTCCTTCTTCTTCGCTAAAAAATTAATCACACTATTGTTTATATTTCCAAGTCCGTTATTAGCATGTTGACACTCGTGTATTCTCCTTTTTCGAAAATGTGTTGAATGTTTATCTTTACTCTTTTGAGTTTTTTTACATCAGTGAACTCGCTCTCACCACCCAATTTCTCCACGAGTTCGAGTGAGATTTTTGGATATATGTAACTTCCATAGAACAACGTCAGATCGTCCTTGTCGAATTCTTTATCTTTAGCGATGACGATTTTATGCAGATCGCTTTGATACTCGTAAAACAAATCAAGCATGGCTTAATCCAATTTCAAAGTCATCTTATATCTGTCGTATTTATGCTCTAAGTCCTTCATCTCGATCTCGTTCAATTCAATGTGATCGTGTCATTGTAATCTATAAATTTTAAAACCTAATTTCTTATTCGTTTCGACTCGTTTCAATTTCAATTCGCATCTTTTAGGTGTTGCTGTCATGATCGATTATTTGTTTTGTTTTTTTGTTTTATGAATTCTTGCAAAATAATGTATATTTTAAATTTTGTATTTTAATAATTTGTTTAAAAAAAAGTTTTGTTTTTTTTTTTTTTGCTCTTTATATATATAAAAAAAAGTTTTTTAAATTTTAATTTTCTTTAATGTAAATTTTTTTTTTTGTAAAAGTAATGTGATCATCTTTAGATCTCATTACTTTTTTTTTCCTTCTTCTTCGCTAAAATCAATCTCTCTATTGTTCATATATTTCCAAGTCCGTTATTAGCATGTAGACCTGCGTTATTTTTCCTCTTTTCAAAATGTCTTGAATGTTTATCTTTACTCTTTTGAGTTTTTCTACATCGGTGAACGCACTCTCACCACCTGATTTGTCCACGAATTCACGTGAGATCATTGGATTTATGTAACTTTCATAGATCATCATCAAATCATTCATGTTGGCCCCTCTGTATTTGTCGAAGATATTATTCAGCAGATCGTCTTGGTACTCGTAAAACAAATCGAGCATGGCTTCATCCAATTTCAAACACATTACATATATGTTGTCGTAGTGCTCTAAGTACACCATCTTAACATCATTCAAATCGATGGGATCGTGTTCTACTCTATAGATACAAGTATCTGATCGCATATTAAAAAAATATTCTTTCAATTTACATCTTTTAGGTGTTGTTGTCATGATCGATTATTTGGTTTTTATGAATTCTTGCAAATAATGTATATTTTAAATTTTGTATTTAAATAATAATTTGTTAAAAAAAAGTTTATCTTTATATATAAATAAAAGTTAAATTTTAACATCCTTCTTTTTTTTTCGTATTAATTCAATTTTTTTTTTCACATTAAGAACATATAATTGATTAATTCTTTTCGAAGGAATTAAAACGTATTATAAACAATTTTAAAACTTTTTAACAAATTAACATTAATACAAAATTCGAAAAAAATATTCTTACAAACTCAATTTTGAGGTAAAAACAATGATCAAGTCCGAACATCCGAATTATAGTTTAGAACGTGCAAGACTTCAAACGTTTAAAAATTGGCCTTTGCATCTTGCTCAAAAACCCGAAGATTTAGCCAATGCGGGTTTCTTTTATGTGGGTAAAAGCGACAAAGTTAAATGTTTTTGTTGTAATAGACATTTGATGAAATGGGAACCTCATGACAGACCTTTTCTAGAACATATAAATAATATTAAAAAAGGCGAATGTGGTTATTTGAACAAGATCCTAATGTTGGGATTGATTAAAATCGAAGACGAAGAGTGGGATAGAAATAAAAACCAAAAATTATTGATGGATATGTTACAATTAGGGTACACTAAGGAACAATTGTACAATGCGTTAAATAACGCAAACAAGACCTTATCTCAATTTTTGACTTTAGAACATCTGATTAAATTCATGACACAAGCGAGACGTTGTGTGTCGAAAACGAGTCGAGCGACACGAACACTTGTCTGCTCTGCGAAAATGTTGCAAACGTTTTGTTTCTACCGTGCGCACATTTGTGTTATTGTAAGGAATGTTATTCTAGAGACGAGAAAACGTGTTCATTGTGCAAACAAGAAATAAAACAATCGTAAATTGTTTTAAATAAAAAACACATTAAAGAAAAAACAATTGAATTAAAAAAATCTTTTTTTTTTCTTTTTTTTTATATAAAGAGTAAAAACAAAATTTTTTAAACAAATTATTTAAATACAAAATTCGGAAAAAAATATATTCTTACAAAATGAAGCAAACAGATAAAAAAAAATTGGAAAATTTAAATGAGAAAACCGTACCTCAGTTAAACGAGATTTGGAAACTATTAAAAATTTCACATTTCAGAAATCATAGAACTAAATCAAAAAAGATTGAAGTCGTACAGAAACATTTGCGAAATGATGGAAAGGCAAACGAAATGCTGATAGCAACAACGTCAAAAAATGCATCGGTTGTGAAAAATGAGAAGAAGAAAAAGATAGTAAAAGGAATTGAAATGCCTACGTCAAAAAAAAACCAAAAACGTTTCGATTGTGAAAAATAAGAAGATGACTAAACGAAAAGCCGTTGAAGAACTTCAAGTTTCCAAAGAAAAGAAAAGAAAAACTAAAACGAAAACGAGTGATGCACATCAGATTCTAGGCAAACGAGATATATCGAGCGAACTTCGACGAGCAATAGACGAAGGGAAAGGAGAAGAATATCTAGCGCGACTCACTGCGGAACTATTTCAATCGAAGTCTGTGGAATGGGAGAGTGCAATCAAAGGCGTTTTTAAAACTTTCGACGTGATTCCCTCGTTGAAGAAAATCGATCCGAAATTGTTCATGGAACGGGTGAAGAAAAAAGTATTGGATTTGTTTTGCGAATACATGAACATGGGACTAAAAATTAAGATGATACTCCATTGCATGATGAATAAAATCGACGTGAAGTCTGGCGATAGCATAGTGAAAAATGCATATTTCAGATCTAACGTTGAACCCGTATTTCGAGGTCCAGATTTATCGGACGTTTTTGAAAAGATGAAAGACAAGATGTTGACGTCTCTCGCGAATTATCAACATGAAGGTAGTATTTGGACGTTCGATGAGGTGTTGAAACTTGAAATTCTCATAACTAAAAACGATTTGTTGAAAGGGTCTTCCTATGTGAAATTACCGTATTTCTTAGCTAAAAAACAATCCGTGGTCAATGTGAGAAATAAAGATGATCAGTGTTTTAAATGGGCAGTCACCTCCGCTCTATACCCTGTCAAAATGAATTTTGATAGAGTTTCTTGTTACGAGGAGACTTCTAAAAATCTTGATTGGACCGGAGTGACTTTTCCAATGCAGTTAAAACACATCGAACGTTTCGAGGTTCAAAATCCCACTGTAGCAGTGAACGTCTTGGGATACGACGACGAAAAACAAAAGATCTATCCTCTCAGACTGACTTCATATCTCGGAAGAGAAAAGACGATTATTTTATTATTGATTTCAAACAGTGACAATCATCATTATTGTTGGGTTTCAAATCTGAGCGGATTACTGTCGCAACAAAATAATAAACATAAAGGAAAGATATCTTTATGTTTCAATTGCATGAACACGTTTCACAGCGAAGACTCATTGGCGAAACATCAGGAATATTGCAACGAAAATCAAGGTGTCGCCGTCGAAATGCCTAAACCTAACACCATCGTGAAGTTTGAAAATCACAATAGAAGGTTAAAAGTACCATTCGTCGTGTTCGCCGATTTCGAATGTTTCACCGCGAAAATGAGTTCCTGTCAACCCAACGCTCTTCAAAGTTACGTTGAAAGATATCAAAAACACATACCTTCAGGCTATTGCATTTACGTGAAATGCACTTTCGACTCGCAACACGACATGGGTCCCTTCACCTACACGAAACAGTATGAAGATGACGACGTGGCCCAAAGGTTCGTGGAAGAGTTAGAATGGAAACTTCAAATGTTATACGACAAATTCAAAACTCCAGCAAAAATGATCATCGCGCGAGAGCAGCAGGACGAAAATAACAGAGCCACCGAATGTCACATATGCAGACAATCGTTCAATGAGAATTTGAAGGAAAATAAGAAGGTGAGAGACCACGATCATTACACGGGTCTGTATCGCAGTCCGGCTCACAGCAAGTGTAATTTAAAATATCGAGACGCCATTTTCTATCCGGTGATGTTTCACAATCTCTCGGGTTATGACAGTCATCTGTTCGTGAAAAATCTCGGCACCTCACACAAAGAATTAAATTGCGTCGCAAACAGTGAAGAAAGATACATTTCCTTCACGAAATGGAAGCTCATGGAGGAGAAAAGAGTAATCGACGGAGAGACATTGGAAGAAAAAACGAAATTCATTTGTAGAGGCATATGTTTCATCGACAGTTTTAAATTCATGTTGACCGCTCTGGAAAAATTAGTCGATAATATGAGTAAGGATAAATTTAAAATCATGAGCGAACATTTTGGAGAACGAGTAGATGTCATGTTGAGGAAAGGAGTCTATCCTTATGATTACATGAACGATCTAAAGAGATTCAAAGACATTGCACTACCTTCGAAAGAAGATTTTAATCCGACATTTCCGACGAGAATAACGAACACGCTAAAAACGTGTGGAAATTATTCGATATGAAAACCATGAGAGATTATCACGATCTCTATCTGAAGACTGACGTTCTGCTCTTGGCAGACGTGTTCGAAAATTTTCGAGACGTCTATTGTCGAAATTACGATCTGGATCCCGCTTGGTATTTCATCGCACCCAGTCTAGCGTGGGACACTCTGTTGAAGACCACCAAAGTCCAATTGGAATTATTATCATTTATTTATTGATGTTTAAGGTCACATATTTATGCACACTGGCTAATCATGACTGTGACAGCTTTACGGGTGGAGGAAGCCGGAGTACCCGGAGAGAACCACCGAGCAACGACGAGCGCCTGACAGCTCCCCAACATCGTAACTCCGCACTGCAGCACAGGCAGGGTTAGATTGGTTGAAGACATGCGTACCATCGACGTGCAGTACGCCTTAGTACACGGCGTCATCGTGCCCCCATGCGGGCAATGGAGATGAAGTGTCTTGCCCAAGGACACAACGCGGGTGCCACAGGTGGGATTCGAACCGAGGGCCTCTCGGCTTGCAGCCTGCACCTCTACCTACTGAGCCACCGCGCTCCCGAATTATTATCCGACGTGAACATGTTACTCATGTTCGAAAGGGCTGCGAGAGGTGGCATCTCGATGATCTCTCACAGATATTCTGAAGCTAACAATCCCTACATGAAAGAAGGTTTCGATTCGAAACTGTTGACTAAATACATACAGTATTGGGACGCCAATAATCTGTACGGTTGGGCTATGAGTCATCCTTCACTGATTGGAAATTTCGAAGTGTGAAGGAACCAGAAGAGATGCAAAAATGGAGAGACTATCCTTGCATTTTAGAAGTCAATTTGAACTATCCGGAAGAATTACACGATCCACACAATGATTAACTGATGGCTCCCGAACGAAAGGAACCGAACGAAGGAGACGAGGAAAAACTCATTCCCAATTTATTTAACAAACGTAACTACGTCATCAACAGCGAGAATTTGAAACAGTACGTCGATTACGGGATGAAATTAGTCAACATACATCGCATCATTCAATTCGACGAAGAGCCTTGGATGAAAAAATACATCGATCTCAACACGAATCTCAGAAAGAATTCGAGCCGAGAACGATTTCAAAAAAGATTTCTTCAAACTCATGAACAACTGCGTGTACGGTAAATCAATGGAAAACATCAGGAAGAGAACCGACGTTCGACTCGTCACGTCTGAGAAAAGTGCTAAAAAATTAGTGGCGAAACCCAATTACAAACACCAAACCATATTCAACGAAAATCTGGTGGCCGTTCACATGCAAAAGACGCACCGAAGTTCAACAAACCGTATTATCTCGGACCGATCATCTTAGATATCAGCAAGCGATTGATGTACGAGTTTCACTACGATTACGTCAAACAAAAATTTGGTGATAAAGCCAAACTACTGTTCACCGACATGGATAGTTTAGTTTACGAGATAGAGACAAAAGACGTCTACCGAGATATATCTCAGGACGTGGTCGAGTGGTTCAACACGATCAATTATCCCGTTGATCACCTGTCCAACATTCAATCGAATGACAACAAGAAAGTGTTAGGTAAATTTAAGGACGAGAGCGGTGGTAAACAAATTGTCGAATTTGTGGGCTTGAGACCCAAACTGTATGTTTATCGTCTAGAAGATGATGAAGAGATCAAGAAGTGCAAAGGAGTTAAAGCGTGCGTGGTGAAGAAAAACATCACTTTCCAAGAGTATAAAGATTGTCTGTTAGGAAGTGGTCTGGTGTATAAGACTATGAAATCGATTCGAAGTGAAAATCACGACTTGTATACCGAAATAGTCAACAAGATTTCGCTGACAGCAGACGGCGATAAGAGATTTGTGTTAGATGATGAAATAAGCACTTTGGCACTCGGACATTGGACTGTGGATCTAATTAGAGACGATATGAATGTGGATGATTGGATTCCAGATACGATTGTGGATGATAGGATTCCAGAAAATCAAGAGGAATTAGATGGAATCAAAATTATAGAAACCGATAGAGACATCGAGAGTCCAGAAAATCAAGAGGAATTAGATGGAAACAAAATTATAGAAATCGATAGTGACATCGAGAATGTTAGTTTAAAAAAAAAGAGAAAAAAAAAAAAAAAAAATAACGTCATTTTTTAGTAAATTATAATAAAATAAATTTAAAAAAATATATACACATTATGAATAAGAAAATAAAGATATCCGTAGAAGGTGTCGTCTTACCTAACGAACCCCTATCCAACATCGATCTGTTGAATGCGGCAAAAGATTTGAAAATCAAAGATTTTCTAGGCATGTTTTCCAGAGATGCCTTGCCGAAGAGAAGACCTCGACAATCGGAATGCGGAATTTTAAATCTAGACGATTCATTGGGTGAAGGCACTCACTGGGTGGCGTGGATCAAGAACGGGAAGAAGAAAAATTATTATTTTGACAGCTACGGATTCTCGCCACCAAAAGAAATAAAGAACTATTTCAACAAATCGATGGTTCGTTACAACACGGAACAAGTGCAATCACCAGATCAAGTGTTTTGCGGTCACCTATGTCTCTACATTCTCAAGAGATGGTCTGAAGGAGATCGATTTCAAGACATTCTCAATGATTTACATTAGAGAGAGATTTTTTTTTTTTTATAAAGATAAAAAATTATTTAAAAAAAATTTTAATCGAATAAAAACGAAAAATAAAATAACATAGTTCATTTTTAATAAACTGCGTTTTGAATATATTTTTTCTAAAACAAAAAAAATCCCAACAACAACATGCCAGTCGATAAATTTGGTAGAAGTGACAACGAAAAAGTCAACCTAAGAAAGAAGAGGAAGACGATCGAAGTCGACAATGGTTACGACGTTGCCAAATTGGACGAACGTTACGTTTGGAGATACGAACCTCGAGAAGAAACTTTGAACATGAACGGTAAGAAGCTCTACAATCTTCCCGAGCTGATAGATCTCGCAGATGCTGCCACTAAAAAATATGTCGATAGGGGGAACGCCGATTTCGAACGAATCCTCGCTAGATAATTATGTGGATAAAACCATGACCGACGATCTCGATCTGAAATCCAAACGTTTGGTAAATGTCGCGAATCCCATAGATCCCACCGATGCCGCAACCAAGAAATACGTGGACAACTCTCACGCAAGATTCAGCAAACACCTGAGAAATAGATACATTCAGAAAACGATGCACTCGGAATTGAACGCTAATTCTAACAAGATAACGAACGTGGCCACTCCCACGAATCCCAGGACCTGGCGACCAAACACTACGTAGATCTGGAACAGAGAAAGTCTGACAGACAAGAAATGAAATCGGATCTGAATGCGGGATTCAACGAGATATTGAATCTGTCGGAGATCAACGACACGGATGCAGACTCAACTGCGGTCAACAAGGGCTACGTAGATTCTGCCGTGATACAATCACAAGAATACCTAGAATCACAAGTGGATGATCTCTACCTGAACAAACAATCTGGCGGAACCATGGAGAGTGGCATCAACATGAACGGTCACAATTTATTCGGTCTCGATCACGATCCCGAATTCGATTCCAGCACAGTCAGCAGAAAGTATGTGGACGACAACTCGGTCTGGAGAAAGGGTGACATCATGGAAGGTAAACTAGACATGGGTGGACACTCGCTCACGAATCTACCAGATCCCGTGAACATGACGGATGCCTGCACCCTGATTTGGGTGGTGGAGAAAGTCAAATATGCTAGACAATTGATCACTGTGTGGGCAGAAGAGGCTGGCACCTTAGATGAAGGAAAAGCTGAGTGGTCTTTCGGAAATGGAGGTAGCGGATCGAAACATGGTCAGGTGGGATATCCCCTGCCACTGGGAGGTGAAATCCTTTGAATGAGTCTGGCTTCCTCAGATTTGAATAACAGAGCGGTCGTCAATCTCATGGTGAATGGAGTAGAGAGCGGCAAGAGATATAGCGTCGAAAAGACTGAGAATCAACACGCGAATATTAGCACGTTCGGCACGCCTCTCAAAGTGAACGCCGGAGACAGGATTAATTTCGTTACGAAAACCAATAATCCCGAAGCCGCCACTTCCGTGGTGAGTCTACTGATCGAACTAGTTCCTTTGAACAAACAGTGAACGCATGGAAAAATAATGAATTAAGAAAATAATGTGTGATTATTAAAAACAAAAACAAAAAAAAAAAAAGTAATGAGATTTAGAAAGATGTTCAATCTCTCTAGATCACATCACTTGATTTATTTTTGTTTTTGTTTTTTTTTGTTTTTTAATAATTACTCATTACTTTTTTTTTTTTTTTTTTTGTTTTTTATTTTTTTCACACTCGTCTCTCATCGAATGACCGACATCTTATTTTCGTCCGATTCGAATTGTAATTCTCTTTCCGACAGGACCAGGGTGAAGGCATCGGTTTTTCTCAGCATGTTCCTATCAAATTGCATCTTGATCTGAATGTCTAAGACGCTACTCTTGAGTCGTTCTCTCTGTTTACTGACGTCGAATACGAACATGGAATACATCGACTTGTATTCGCAGGGAGATATGTTAGGGTTGCTCATCAATTCGTCTAGACCGTGAAACTTCTTTCTAAAATCAGCGGCGTTGCCGTACAGTCTGCAGAAATCGTTCTTGTCGAACGACGCATTGTAATCGATTGCTGGATATCTCGTGGCGTTCAGAAACACTTGCATGTTTCTCAAATGGCAGAGATCGAACAGCGAGCCATTCTTTTCCTGAGACCCGTTCCTATCGGTCTGAAACGCAACCACGATGAAACGCGGTCTCTCGGAAGTGGATTTCACCGTGAATCTCCAATCGAAGTGAGTCGTGGAGGGAGGAATGCTAGCCGTGTCGCACTGTTTCATTCTAAATCCCATGGGTAATTTACTCTTGGATTCTATGATCTTGTAGAGACGCGCTTTTTCCACGATCGAAGGCTCCACGTGCGGAATGAACCACGATATCTTGTGTAGAGTTATCTTACCCGCATTGGTCGCAGTGAGTCTCACTATTGCGTCGTCGTTTCCTTTTCGAATCAACGTCAGATTGTGTTTGAATCCGTACATGATCTTGTTGTAATCATCCGCAAATCCGAAGATGTGTTTCAAAGGTATCCTGAACGAAAACGTTCCTTTAGGTCTGGACGTCTTGACGACGTAGTCGAATATCAAGGCGGCGCCGGCTCTAGCAGGGCCTACGGTGTCTTTCACCCACAACTGATTAAGTCCTCTGGATTTCGAAAAATCATCAGGATACGTCAAGAGTCCGAACATCGTGGTGGCCTGACCGGGATGAAAAACAGATTCTATCTCTTGTCCGGATAGCATGTATTTTATATTACTGAATAGATGCATGATGCCATTATTGGCTAGAGTAACCGTGTCGTCGTCGGCGTAGTCGCTCCCATCTTCCTTGGTGAGACGTCCCTGCACCACTATGTAACTCTCGCTAGGATGTATGAATAGATCTTGAGTTTCAACGTTGATTCTTATCTCTCCCGCATTGTTCAAACTCGTTCCGGTTACTGGTTCGTATTCATGAACCTCATATTCTTGAATACTTTCATCTTTCACTATGCTTTGTGCTGTATCTAGTATATTTGTCATTTTAAAGGATTTTTAGTTTTTTGTTTATTAATTAACTTGCTTTCTTTATCTAAAAAATAGTTTTTAATTATTTTTTATTATTATTTTTTTCTCTCTTATATATATGTGTGTAAACAAGAAAATGTTAAAGAAAGTAAATAAAAAAAATTTTGTTTTCTTTATCAAAACTTCGTCTTCTGTAATTGTTGTTCGTAAAACTTTCCGATGATCTCTTCTCCATCCAAAGCTTTGATTTCGTAAGTCACCGGATCGGTGTGAAATATTTTGATTATCACGAAGATTTCCGAGGTCCATCGAGGAGTATAACCCTTTTCGAAGTGCTTCTTATAAGCGTAAATTCTCACTCGATCACCAACCGCAAATTTCGGCGTTCTAGACTTCTTCCTGATCTTAGATCTCTCAGGATATAGATTCGCGTAGACCTGTTTTTTGTTTCCGCGGGAGTCATCTTGATCGATCTGTGTCGGGTGTTGTTGTAATCTTTGACCAGACCGTTCAGAGTGTATATGTATTTCTTGGTCGAATTCGCCGTGAAGTATCTGTGCATCTTTTCCTTCATCGTTCGATTCCAACGTTCCACCACGCTGGCTTTCTCTTCGTTTTCGATCGAGTAGAGGTCGACCAATCGATGAACGTGCTTGTTGTAGAATTCCTTTCCCTTATCCACTCACAATTTACTCGGTTTTCGAGAAGACGAGTCGAACATGCTCTTCAGAGCCTCGGTGGCGCAAGGTCCCGATTTATTCTTCAAAGCTCTGATCCAACCGTGTTTGGAAAACACGTCGATGACCGTCAATAGATATTTGACGCCCTCGTTCCACCTCGAAAACGATCTCATGTCGACCAAGTCGGCAGACCAAATATCATCCAGACCCTTCACGAACACCCTTCTCTTTCGAAATTTACGCACTATGGGTTTGTGTAACTCCTCGGCCAATTCGCTCGTCAATAATCGTTTTTTCTTCTTTTCAGATGCGCTTTTTTTTTGAACGCCCCATCCGAATCGACGTTTCGCACCGATCAGATTGCCGACCAGCGAACGTTCTATCTTCTCTCTCCTGGTGGGATTCGATATGCCTCTCAATTTCCCCAACATGTTTTTATCGCAGACATCGTTGCGAGTCTTGGTGTTGTGATGTCCGGCGTAGCACAGATCGTGATCATACGCGGCCGCGTCAACCCTATTCACAGGTTTGCTCCAAGATTTGGGTGTCAGATCGGCGTTGAGTCTCTTGTTCAATTTCGTTCCGGGTCCCGTGAAACTGTGACCGGGCAGATGCATTTCGAAAGGTAGATTATTGATCATTTTATTCACGATGCCTTTACCTTTGCTCGCGTTCTTTTTTTTTGACGAATCGAGTTTTGACAGAACCACACACGTCGCAAATTCCGCTAAGCATCTGTCTGTCGTTTTTAGTTCGCACTTCTCTAGAATTACTTGTCTCGGTAACTCTCTTACACTTTACGCAATACATTTTTTAAGAGTTATTTAAATTAATTTCGTTTTTTATTTTATATATAAATTTAATAATTAATCAATTCTGTTCTTATTATATATATATTTTTTTTTTCAATCGCTGCTCTTGAGTTCTATCATCTTACTGAATTCCTCCCTAGCCTCATTCCTCCCCTTTTCCACGAGAGAATCCTTCATCTCTTCCTTGATGATCTGACGAGTCTTGATTCTCACGGCTTCTTTCATGACATCGTATTTGTTCTCGCTCAATATCGCGAAGTATTCACCGTCCGATATCCTACCGTCTTTCAACGCCATAGAGATCATTTCGGATATCGTGTCGATCTTGGAGTCGGCCAAGACGCGAATCTTGTCGTGTTTCCTCGCCTTCAGACATAATTTCCTACTCAAAAAGTTTCCGAGCGTGCTAAACAATCCGGCGGCGAGAGCCACTCCTTCTACAGTCAACACGATCGGAATGCCGACCGCGGTCGACAACAATCCGATGCCGGCCGCGTGTAAACCCATGGAAATCGTGATGAGTGTCGTATCGATCGCGTTGACGAATTTCACGAAACGCGAATACTTCTTCTTGAGGGAACGACGAGAATCTCTCTCTCGAGTTAGATACTCTTGGATTCTACTGATTTGATCGATGCGATACCTCTCTCCTCTTTCACTTTCTTCTCGCGACGGTGTCATCGGCAAAACGTCGATCGGCTTCTCATCCTCGTCGTCTACTAACGTCGGATGCAATTTATTTCTGGTTCTCATTTTTGTTTTTTTTCTTTCTAATATTAGATAAAAAAAATTTATGTGTGTATTTATTTTATTTTCTATTCTCCCTTATTTTATATCAACGAGAAAACTTAGACGTATGCTTCATTGAACAATAATTTCTTGACGCATCCCTTATCTTTTAAAGTCAGACTTTTACGCGCCAATTTCTGTTCTTCCGAAACTGTGGGCTTGCTTTGATCCTTACAGAAGAGTAATCTCTTCCAAAACGCGATCACTTCATTGATTTGAACGCGTTCGAACGCCGGTTCGAAATACTTGTTGACCATATCTTCCCTTTCCATCCACAGACACGAATGATTCTCGTAATCGAAGTCTAGATGATCCCGACATCCGACGCATCGTTCTAACAAGAGACGACCTAGTTGTTCGTTCACGCAGAATGCGTAGGCTCTCATCAGCATTTTTAAAAGAAACCTTACTCTAATAGTCTGAGAATCGCTCATAATTTACGTATTTTTTATTATCTATTCGATTTGATATATTTATTTTTTTAAATAACTATTTATTTATATTTTTTTTTCTCTCCTATATATCAATCAAAAACGTGACAGTGGGTTTGCGAATTCTAACACAACCTCTTTACACGAGTCGATTTCCGACTTAAAATCCACAAGTGGATCTCCGTGTACGCCTCCATAGGGTTTCAGTGTTAAAATCGTGTACGGACTCGGATTATTTAGAATCGGTAAGACGATGATTTTAGAAACGACAAAACGTTTTTTGCTCGCAATTTAACACTGAATCCTATGGGGGAAACTCATTTGCCTATTTCAATCAAAACGGTACATGTACGCGTGCGTAAAACTACAGGCGTCTAGGATACAATTCAGTGTTAAATTGCGAGCAAAAAACGTTTTTTCGTTTCTAAAAAACGTTCAAATCGTGTACCTGTACACGATTTTAACACTAAATCCTATGGAGGTGTACACGAATGTACGTATACACGTACACGTACATGTACCGTACATGTACATGTACGCTTGCACCCGCAATTATCACCAACTTATATTACTCTAACAGGGAATGCCTGACGTTTGTGAAATCATGCGCACATCGATGCTACAAATTCAATAACATTTCGAAATTTCCAGTTTTTTGTATGAAATTCACATACCCTTATTTTAAATTTACTGGCAATTTTGGGAAATTAATGGGAGCTAACTTTCCTGCAAACCATTTCCAATGACGACAATTGTCACACGTGAGTTGCCTCCAAAACACATCTCATTATTCCTTAATGAAACGAACTCGCTGTGTTATTTATTTATTTATTGGTGTTTTTAAGGTCACATATCTCTGCAAAATGGCTAATCATGACCACGACAGTTTTACGGGTGGAGGAAGCCAAAGTACTCGGAGAGAACCAACGAGCAACGACGAGCAACTGTCAGCTCCACAACATACCAACTCCACACAAGCAGGGTTAGCATTGGTTGAAGACAGGTGCAACATCGACGTGCGGTACGCCTTAGTACACAGTGTCACCGTGCACCCCATGTGAGCAATGGGGGTGAAGTGTCTTACCCAAGGACACAACGCGATTGCCGCAGGTGGGATTCGAACCGAGGACCTCTCGGCTTGCAGACTGCACCTCTACCTACTGAGCCACCTCGCCCCCAACACGCCGTGTTCATTCCAGAAATGATTCGGATGCAAACGTTTGCGCTGGCGGTGGTTACCGTAATGTTTCGCATAGAATCCAAGCTTTTACGTTTCTGACACGTTTTTCGTGATATACAGTGCGGTGGCCGTGGACTGGTCGTATTCCACGCGTGGGCAGTAATGTCCACGCCAGCGTTTACCAGATAATAAAAATCATCAGCAGCAAAATTGAAATTAATGAAGTACCAGGTTGTACCCGGTGCTTCATTATATAGAGAGTAATCAATTTGTTTTGAGCGTTACGGTAAAACAAATTGATTACTCTGTTTATTACATGACATTTGGAATAAAGAGGTCTTTTACTTTAATAATTCAACCCAAACTATTGTCAGATATGATCCAATTTAGTGTAAACACGGAAACATTTCTAAAATTAGCAGGAAGGAAATACGAAATAGTCCTGTCTCGAGGCGAATTATATACCGTAACTTGCCGTAGGAATCGGTCACTCTCTTTAGTAAATGACATTTTAGACCAAAATGTCTTTCATTAAAAATAATTCAACACAAAATATTCGCAAATGCAACTCTGAAATACTTCTGAAATTAGCGCGTATGAATACATCACTTTCTGTGTCAAATCTTCGATTGGAAATGGCCCAGTTTTATTTTTGTGACTTTCGTTCGATATTTTACTATTTTATGTGGCGTTCCAGTCGCATTTGGGGAATGGCATTCAGCCATAAGATAAAACATTTCTATTTGGATTTTGTCAACTGTGCTAACGAACCTGTTCATAGAGGAAAGAAAGGATTTTTAAAAATATTCAGAAGGAAAATTCATTTTAATTAACTGGTGTGGAACTGGAAAACAAAACATCAACAAATCGGTGGGGCGTGGCTTATATACGTCAGTCGTTCCAAAGTTACTATTGAAGTGACAGAATTCACTCGTGATATTACCACTTTTTAATCAACATTAAATTCAATGCAAAACGAACTGAGAAATGTAATAATTCAATTTTTTATGATTATTCCTATAATTCGAGTTTGGAATTTAAAATTATTGCGGCCTTGGAAATATTGCCCATCCGTGGAAATTAACCAGTCCACAGCGGCCGTACTGAAAACACTTAAACATTTAATCAACGATTTTACGCTTCTTACGTTCTAAGACGTCTTCCATCCCCCAAAAAGGTTACCCTCGTAATCTTGTCTCATGGTTAGGGGCGGAGGCGTCGGATACTATTCATGTAGAATGATAGATGCAAGAAGTAGGGCCTCGCGGTTATAAAATTTTCAAAACAAAAATTGAATAATGGTACAGGTCATCACTCGTGGCACGCTGCTGTGTTTTGCATCACTAACTTAGATGAGCAGTTTTATAACCTCAAGTACATTCAAATAATGGTATTACCTTCAAATTTATTAACACGCTCGTTGCGCCATCGGTTTGGTTGTACACTCCCTCCCTCCCCAAACCCCACTTCAAGCGCACAGAGAAGATACGGACATTCAGGTCTCTATTTGTAAACCAAATCAGGCCTTAGAATTTGTCCTGATACGCGAGAATCAGTTTAGATTCTCGCAAACTCCAGCTGCGAGAACCTATTCTCAGTTCTTAAATAATTTTGAGATTGAGAGTACTGTTATTTTGGTGGCCCTGAAAAGGCTCGTTTGTTTAAAACCCAGCAATAATGCAACCAGTCCAGACCCAAACCAAAACACCTTCAGAAGAGGATAGAGAAAGCCAATGAGGAGTTCCACTACCTTTCAGGGCGAAACGACGCCCTGTCTGGGGCCCACTCATTGGTCAAGAAGACCAACTAAGAAGCCACCAGCCCACCGCGAGCAGACTACGAGCAACAGAAGACCCACATCTATCCAATTATGGGATGCACGTCGCATCCCCAAGTGCAGAATCTTTTCGGAGAGTACTGTTATACTCTTGTGAGTCCAACCTGTACATTTTCCATAGTAGAAAACAAATTTCATTTTATATATTCACTAGAGTTTACTCCTTAGGGATCTAGTTTTAAATTTTTGTGAGTTCCTTTCCTTACATGTACATGTACCTGTTCCAATATAATGCTCTTTCTGGTCTTGGTGATGGAAGTAACAGTACTTTGGCAGTGGTGTCTAGTCAAGTCTTGACTGCCTATATAGGCAGCAGAGACATAACTACACACCACTGTTAACCCTTTACCCAACGAATCCATCGCATCCGCCCGCGTAATATGCAAATTCAGCAGCTGAAAAAATATTATTTTTCGACAAATTTCAACAAAACCATATGTCATGTGACCCCTCGTTGGAACGAGCTCGTTCCAACGAGGAGTCACTTGATATGGTTTTGTTGAAATTTTTTGAAAAATTTGAAAAAATGATATTTAAAATAATAAATTTTGATATCGTCTGCGTTGGGTAAAGGGTTATGTCAAAACGTTACCTTATTATCAGGCAGTAAAAATAAGTTGTTTTATCCAGGCCTTAAGGACACTTTCAGAATTTTATAACAAGAAACAAATAAATCTTTAGCGAGAATCAAAGTTGATTCTCTTTGTTTGCTTTGTGAGAATCATTTACGAGAATCATTTCTGATTCTCGCATCAATTTTAAGCCTTGCTATTAATAAGAACACATTAGACAATAAACATGAAACGAATCCCCGTAAGTGGACAGTGTATTTTCAGTGAAAAAGTGCCCCCAGAACACACCTTAAAACTTCTCACTGACTTGAACTCGTCGGGCTCATTCCAGAAGTAGAGCATATGTTATGTTTCGGTGCAAAAGTTTGCACTAACGATTGTTGCAACATCCAAGATTTTACGTTTCTACGACGCCCTATATACTGATTTATTTATTTATTTATTTAATGTTTAAGGTCACACATTTCTGCACAATGGCTTTCCCTGATATACCTCATACTTTTCTCATTAGTGTGCGTCAGGGCGGGGGGGTGTAATGTGGGTATAAACGTTTGGCTGGACTTGACTTTATATCCATAGTGCGTCACGATAAGACACTGTTAAAATATGTGACCTTAAACACCAATAAAATGAAAACACAGGGGGTGTGGGGAGCCACACCCATCCATTCGTCAAATTAACAATACACGGAAATAATTCAAGGCCCTAAATTGAGGGAAACTGGAAATTTCAGACGGTACTCCTGGAATTTTTCCAAACATGTCTAGAATTTGGCCAAAGTGTGGAGTTTTTAGGTTGAAAAATAGTAAAAAATACCCCACAAATATTGATATGCAGTTGGAATTTGTGACTATGGATAATTTACAGTCAAGGGGATGATGTACAAATGAAATTCAGAGAGCCCTTTCCAACAATTAATCAGATGATAGAGTTTCAAGTATGTTATTGATCTTACTAAACTTCCTCGCATACAGGCGTATATCGAGGTCCTCCATATATGGCTAAAGTAGGTGTGACAGTGAAAGGGTTAAACTCTTCTTCTGTCATCACCCCTACCCCCATCCCCTGTACCGGACGAATGAAGAAGAGTCAAGGGGATTTCGCATCCGAATCTACTTTCATTCAGGATTTGGGGGCGCGGTGGCGTTGCGGTAACCGGTTCTCGTCAGATCACCGAAGTTAAGAAACGTTGAGACCGGTTAATCACTGGATGGGTGACCGTCTGAGCGATCAATTCGGACTCCTGCGTTGTGTCCTTGGGCAAGGCACTTAACTCCGATTGTCCACATGGGGGCACGATGACGCCGTGTACTAAGGCGTACTGCAAGTTGTGTAAAACGTTCACATATTTTAGCTTGGTCATTATGAACAAATGAGAAAATTTGAAAACTGTTAGCCAATTAGAAAATTAGAAAGCAGTGACGTTACAAATAAGTTATTGTAAGAGCCAATAGTTTTGTAGATTTGGGGCATGTGATAGTTTGTAGAAGGCGGTAAAATTGGTATTTTCAATTCTAGCCTTCGACACTGCTTAGACCAGACAACTATGAATTCATGATTTTATCTGACAGTTTGTGTTTAATCTACAGGTGTAAAAGTATTCTCACCTTTCTTATTCCAAGTTGCAAGTCCAGGAACGTCCCTGAGACGTACTTCGCAGCTGCTTTTTTCCTTTCAAATATAAAAAGGTATTTTATCTCTAGTTGTTCCTGAGCGGCGTCAGTGGCGGCGACATGGGGGGGGGGGGGGGTATGGGGGGGAGTACTTACCCCTCCACTTTTTTTTTTGCCAAGCGTAGTAAAAAAATACTATCATTTTAATTTTTGTAATTGAACGTTGCAGTGTAATGGTGGGTATGCTTAATTCCATATTCCCAAGTGCACTAAATCAGAGTAGATTTTAAACTATGTTTGTATGTGCCCCCCCCCCACCCCCACCCCCCGTCTGAAACATACCACCTAAGAGTATTCGAGGAATGCTAGAATCGAGAGCTTGCAACGCATCCGTTTGGAATGCAGCCTACTTTCATTTTCGATTTGAGTGTCGTTTCGTGCTTTGTGCTCGCACTTTACAACAGCGTTCTTCCGTTAAAATGTCACCATGCACGACGTTTTCTATAACTGAAAGACCTAACCAATAAATTTCAAAAGGATAAAACTGTAATTTAATTGTCTGAGACTGCTCCAGAGAACACCATTTACAACGTAAGTTTTAAAAATTTTCTCAACTTAAAAAATTTCTCAACTTCGGGAGGGGTGTGAAGATTTTTTAAAACTTATGCGCGGCGGGCAATACCCAACGTACCCCCTCACTTCTGTAACTCTGGCCCCGCCACTGGGCGGCGTTGTACGTCAAGGATGGGTATATAAGCATTACAGTTTGTTTATTTACCGTTATTGTTTACAAAGTGTATCTTGAATACCAAATATGTCTTATTTCAAAATAAATGTCTTTCGGGCGGTCCAAGCTGCTCGGTCGGCTACTATGTAGTATAGTTAAAACTAGAAGTCCTGTCACGAACTGTCCGCTTATCTAGGCTTAATTGCGCGTAGGAACTGCGCGCAATTTCCATATCGAATGGCATCCAAAGCACGGCAGGTTCTCCTGGTTACTCAAAGAAAACACAGGCAATGTTTCTGCCAATGGACCTCCGGGTTACCCGGAGGTCCATTGGCTCAAACATTACTTGTGCACAGGCCATATTTTCATAATTTTATAGCCTAACTATGGTGTGCGCATTTCATGACATGACTTCTAGTTTTAACTGTAGTTATTGAATTGTGGCATAGTTCAGACTGTGCAATATTTACAACTTGGAGAGGCGTCGTAAGATTCAATTCGAGATCTTTTTATTAGGGTTTAACGACACTTTCGTCAGCCAGATTTGCCACTTTTCGGACAGTTTTACGGGTGGAGGAAGCCCGAGTCTCCGGGCAGATCCACCGAGTAGCGGCAAGCAACTGTCACGCTCCTCAACAAACTCCACACAAGCAGGGTTAGTATTGGTTGAAGACAAGTGCATCAACGCCGTGCTGTTCGCCTCGGTGAACAGCGCCACTATGTCCCCATGTGGGTAATCGGGATGAAGTGCCTTGCCCAAGGACACAATGTGGGTATCCCTGATTTGAGTTTGAGCCGTGGATCGAACCACTGAGCCACGGCGCTCCCGAATCGAGATTAGAAACGATTTGGGATTTGATTTGGCCCGAAAAGTTAGACTCGTAGGGCCCAGAACCATTTTCTGTCTTGGTCTTCTTTATTAAAAAACGTATTAACCCTCTACCTAACATGAAAAGCAGACGACACTTGTAAAACAAATTCTTGAATAACTAATTTTTTTTCATTTTTTGTCTCAAAAACATAGATTATGGCCTCCTCGCTGGAACGAGCTCAACGAGATCGTTCCAACGAGGGGTCATAACCTATGTTTTTGAGACAAAAAATGAAAAAAGCATGAAAATTAATTGGCGATTTTTGAGAATAGCGCTGGACGGTTTTTGCCGTTACGTTGGGAAAGGGTTAAACGAGCCCCTATCGCGTAATTTGAAAATTAAGTAGTTGAAAAAAAAAAAAAAAATTTCAACAACGTTGAACAAAATCATACCATGTGACCCACTCATTGGAACGAGCTCGTCGAGGGGTCATATGGTATGGTTTGTCGGAATTTTGAAAAAGTTGAAAAATAATATTTAAAATAATAAATTTTTGATATTGCCTGTGTTGGGTATATACGATCCAGATAAGATAAGAATATATTCGGTATTATGTTAGGGGAAAGGTGTCTAAAACGGGCCTTTCGGGTCAAATGGGCCCTCGCGAATTCAACCAAACGCTGGGTCATCCATGACAGCGCAGCTGTGACGTGTAACCCCGGTTTCGAAGATGCTGCCGTTCAAAAGACAAAATTAAATCCATTTTTTCGACTTTTTTTCGACATTTGCTTATTTTTTTCATCAGTCGGTCCAGTTGCACTAAACCCTTTCGCTCGCCACACCATAATTATGAACACTGTATATTTACTTTGCACTGAAAGGAGTCTTTGAAGTATATATGTTCCAGTAATAATGTGAAATCAGTAAATATTTAAAATTCCTGAAATTGTCAGTAAATATGTATAATTACTGAAATGACCTGTAATTATACATATTTCCTGAAATTTTCAGGAATTTTACATATTTACTGAAATATCGACTGATTTTTTTTACTTTTTTACTGAAGGGAAGATTCGGGTTTATGATCAGACAAATCAAAGTTTTAATCATTTTATTGAGGTAATAACATAAAAACATAATAACATAAAGAGATGAGAAATATCACACATGTAAACATTCAGACATTCTTGTTCTTACAATCTAAATTGGCATGACATTTAGAATTACATAATACTCTGGATTTGAAACACTGGCACCTCTGACTATGTGGGTGTCGAGGTTTCCCATGCATAATAACAAGATCCGACCATAAACCCTTCAACTCCTTAATAATGCTAGCAGTGAACTCAGATCCGTTGTCAGACTGGAGAATTGATGGCGCACCTTACATCAGAAAAATGTCCAACAACTGAAACTCCACCTCTGCTGCCCTTTTAGGTGTTAATGGTCGGAAAATCACGAATTTAGTTAGATGATCTTGGTAGTTCATAATCCACTTGAATTGTCCTTGGCTCATAGATTCCATATCTATCAAGTCTATTTGTGCACGTGATGTAACCCTTTACCTAACACGAAAAGCAGACGACACTTGCAAACAAAATTCTTGAATAACTAATTTTTTTCATTTTTTGTCTCAAAAACATAGGTTATGAACCCTCTTTGGAAAGAGCATCACAGTTTGTTTATTTACCGTTATTGTTTACAAAGTGTATCTTGAATACCAAATATGTCTTATTTCAAAATAAATGTCTTTCGGGTGGTCCAAGCTGCTCGGTCAGCTAGTTGGCTACTATGTAGTAGTTATTGAATTGTAGCATAGTTAAGACTGTGCTATATTCATAACTTGAAGAGGCGTAAGATTCAATTCAAGATCTTTTTATTAGGGTTTAACGACACTTTCGTCAGCCAGATTTCCCTCGTGTCGGACAGTTTTACGGGTGGAGGAAGCCCGAGTCTCCGGGCAGATCCACCGAGTAGCGGCAAGCAACCGTCACGCTCCTCAACGTACTAACTCCACACAAGCAGGGTTAGTATTGGTTGAAGACAAGTGCATCATCGCCGTGCTGTTCGCCTCGGTAAACAGCGCCACTATGTCCCCATGTGGGTAATCAGGATGAAGTGCCTTTCCCAAGGACACAATGTGGTTATCCCTGATTTGAGTTTGAGCCGTGGATCGAACCACTGAGCCACGGCGCTCCAGAATCGAGATTAGAAATGATTCGGGATTTGATTTGGCCCAAAAAGTTAGACTCGTAAGGCCCAGAACCATTTTCTGTTTTGGTCTTCTTTATTTAAAAAAACGTATTAACCCTCTACCTAACATGAAAAGCAGACGACACTTGTAAAACAAATTCTTGAATAACTAATTTTTTTTCAATTTTTGTCTCAAAAACATAGATTATGACCCCTCACTGGAACGAGCTCACCGAGCTCGTTCCAACGAGGGATCATTACCTATGTTTTTGAGACAAGAAATGAAAAAATAATGAAAATTAATTGGCGATTTTTGAGAATAGCGCTGGCAGGTCTTTGCCGTTACGTTGGGTAAAGGGTTAAACGAGTCCCTATCGCGTAATCTGAAAATTAAGTAGTTGAAAAAAATATATATTTTTTCAACAACGTTCAACAAAACCATACCACGTGACCCACTCATTGGAACGAGCTCGTCGAGGGGTCATATGGTATGGTTTGTCGGAATTTTGAAAAAGTTGAAAAATAATATTTAAAATAATAATTTTTTGATATTGCCTGTGTTGGGTATATACGATCCAGATAAGATAAGAATATATTCGGTATTATGCTAGGGGAAAGGTGTCTAAAACGGGTCTTTAGGGTCAAATGAGCCCTCGCGAATTCAACCAAACGCTGGGTCATTCATGACAGCGCAGCTGTGACGAGTAACCCCGGTTTCGAAGATGCTGCCGTTCAAAAGACAAAATTAAATCCATTTTTTCGACTTTTTTTCGACATTTCCTTATTTTTTCATCAGTCGGTCCAGTTGCACTAAACCCTTTCGCTCGCCACACCATAATTATGAAGACTGTATGTTTACTTTGCACTGAAAGGAGTCTTTGAAATATATGTGTTACAGTAATAATGTGAAATCAGTAAATATGTAAAATTCCTAAACAATTCAGTAAATATGTATAATAATAACACTTTGGCCAGCCGCTGATTTGTCGCAGTTCTCGGACGAGAAGGCCTTGGTTACCCCTGTACTCCCACCTGCCTCCCTATTCCATGCTTCTCCTCTCCTTCCAACACTCGTAGACGAATTGCTTGATGACATCCCTTGCCCCATTCTTCCCAATCTCTCCGATTAGCATATTAACCCTCTCCTTTGAGTCTCCCCCTAACCACATGTCCTTCATTCTCCCATCCCACTTCCCCATTATACTCCCAGTGAATCTTATTCTTTTAGACTGGTACTTTGTGCATTCTAGAAGAAAGTGTTCCAGGGTCTCCACCATGCCCAAATTACACATCTGGCACTCCCTTTCACTGTCCTTCCCAATTGTTCCCCTCAGCTCCAGGGATCGCGACCTCATCTTGAACAGCAGTGACCCCCCAATGGTGCCATCAAGGTACTCTTCAAAGCCTGGCTTTTCCTTATCACGCTGGCCACCCAAGGACCTCTTTGATTTGAGCCCCTCTCGCCAATTACGGTTACAATCCTCCATGACCCTTTCTCTGACGATTTTTTTTACCCTGGTTGGCCCCAACGTCCAGGTCCGAGATCTCCAATGAGTAGTTCTCTACTAGCTCCCTCACTTGGACCATCCACCCCGTCTTTATATTTGAGTTGAAAATTCTCAGGAACATTACTTTACACCATCGGCTGTCTGGGAGATTTACCAAATAATTAAGATGAAATGACCAGTAATTATACATATTTCCTAAAATTTTCAGGAATTTTACATATTTACTGAATATCGACTGATTTTTTTTACTTTTTTACTGAAGGAAAGATTCGGGTTTATGGTCAGACAAATCAAAGTTTTAATCATTTTATTGAGGTAATAACATAAAAACATAATAACATAAAGAGATAAAATATCACATATGTAAACATTTAGACATTCTTGTTCTTACAATCTAAATTGGCATGACATTTAGAATTACATAATACTCTGGATTTGAAACACTGGCACCTCTGACTCTGTGGGTGTCGAGGTTTCCCATGCATAATAACAAGATCCGACCATAAACCCTTCATCTCCTTAATAATATGCTAGCAGTGAACTCAGATCCGTTGTCAGACTGGAGAATTGATGGCGCACCTAACATCAGAAAAATGCCCAACAACTGAAACGCCACCTCTGCTGCACATTTAGATGTTAATGGTCGGAGAATGACGAATTTAGTTTGATGATCTTGGTAGTTCACAATCCACTTGAATTGTCCTTGGCTCATAGATTCCATATCTATCAAGTCTATTTGTGCACGTGATGTAACCCTTTACCTAACACGAAAAGCAGACGACACTTGCAAACAAAATTCTTGAATAACTAATTTTTTTCATTTTTTGTCTCAAAAACATAGGTTATGACCCCTCTTTGGAACGAGCATCACAGTTTGTTTATTTACCGTTATTGTTTACAAAGTGTATCTTGAATACCAAATATGTCTTATTTCAAAATAAATGTCTTTCGGGCGGTCCAAGCTGCTCGGTCGGCTAGTTGGCTACTATGTAGTAGTTATTGAATTGTAGCATAGTTAAGACTGTGCTATATTCATAACTTGAAGAGGCGTAAGATTCAATTCAAGATCTTTTTATTAGGGTTTAACGACACTTTCGTCAGCCAGAGTTACCTCGATGAGGGCAGTTTTACGGGTGGAGGAAGCCCGAGTCCCCGAGAAGATCCACCGAATAGCGGTAAGCAACTGTCACGCTCCTCAACGTTCTAACTCCACACATGCAGGGTTAGTGGTTGAAGACAAGTGCATCATCGACGTGCTGTTCGCCTCGGTGAACAGCGCCACCATGTCCCCATATGGGTAATCGGGATGAAGTGCTTTGCCCAAGGACACAATGTGGTTATCCCTGATTTGAATTTGAGCCGTGGATCGAACCACTGAGCCACGTTGCTCCCGAGTCGAGATTAGGAACGATTCGCGATTTGATTTGGCCCGAAAAGTAAGACTCGTAAGGTCCAGAACCATTTTCTGTGTTGGTCTTCTTTATTTAAAAAAACGTATTAACCCTTTACCTAACATGAAAAGCAGACGACACTTGTAAAACAAATTCTTGAATAACTAATTTTTTTTCATTTTTTGTCTCAAAAACATAGATTATGACCCCTCAATGGAACGAGCTCAACGAGCTTGTTCCAACGAGGGATCATAACCCATGTTTTTGAGACAAAAAATGAAAAAATAATGAAAATTAATTGGCGATTTTTGAGAATAGCGCTGGCAGGGTTTTGCCGTTACGTTGGGTAAAGGGTTAAACGAGTCCCTATCGCGTAATTTGAAAATTAAGTAGTTGAAAAAAATATATATTTTTTCAACAACGTTCAACAAAACCATGCCACGTTTAACCCTTTACCCAACATAACAACAAAACCATAGCACGTGACCCACTCATTGGAATGAGCTCGTCGAGGGGTCATATGATATGGTTTGTCGGAATTTTGAAAAAGTTGAAAAATAATATTTAAAATAATACATTTTTGATATTGCCTGTATTGGGTATATACGATCCAGATAAGATAAGAATATATTCGGTATTATGTTAGAGGAAAGGTGTCTAAAACGGGCCTTTCGGGTCAAATGGGCCCTCGCGAATTCAACCAAACGCTGGGTCATCCATGACAGCGCAGCTGTGACGCGTAACCCCGGTTTCGAAGATGCTGCCGTTCAAAAGACAAAATTAAATCCATTTTTTCGACTTTTTTTGACATTTCCTTATTTTTTTCATCAGTCGGTCAGTTGCACTAAACCCTTTCGCTCGCCACACCATAATTATGAACACTGTATATTTACTTTGCACTGAAAAGAGTCTTTGAAGTATATATAAATCGGTTTGTATGCAAGGTTTCGTTAAAACACGGAATCTTGTACCGTATAGGCATACTGCCTTTGTCTGAATGTACCGTTTAGGCGTACTGCCTTTGTCTAAAATTACCAGCCAGTCTAAAATGCCCCCCCCCCCCCTCTCCCCCCACCAGATGGCTGGTAATTCTGTCAGATTTTCATAGAGGCTATGATTGTCATATATCTCGAATGCTCACATTAAGCCAAAGAGGTAATCATTTGGTTATGATAAATGAATCATCATTTTTGTACATGCAGCATATTTCTTCAGTCCAAGCTAAACATATATACACCTGGAACTAAATTGAGCTTCCCCTGAAATGCTTCATGACAGTGAAGTTGCTGTTACTGATTTTTATGTTTTAATGATTGCTATGTCTTGAAGTACATTTCATCTCGTGAAATATGATGTTTCGGGTTGATAGCGTACCCCAAACACACCCCGTCGTCCACGTGAAGCATGCTACCCACGAATGTCACAAAAATTCTGGGTATAAAACGACATGGATATCATCGTCTCAAATGCAGCGTCTAAATCTGCGAAAACATTATCACCGCCACACTCAGTCCACCCAATCTCAACACTACTCCCCATGAACACATCGCGTGTCACATTGTGCACTTTCACATAAGCACATATCGGCACATCCTGCATGTGCCTATCTGCTAATGCACAATGTGTCACATTGTGCATTTTCACATAGAATATATGCCAAAAAAAAAGGATTCTCCAGAAGGTATTCCCGATAGGTATCCTCAAATAATTCAATACCAGGCCATAGGTATCCTCAAATACCCGTATGTGCCTAAGTGCTAGTGCACAATGCGGCATATTGTGCCTTTTCACATAAGCACATATCGGCACATCTAGCATGTGCTTATGTGCTAGAGCACATTGTGTCACATTGTGCCTTTTCACATAAGCACATATTGGCACATCCAACATGTGCCCAGGTGCTACCTGCAGTGTGTACAATAGAACATAAACATGTTTAGGGAAGTCAGAATAAATAGAACAAAGAAGTCATAAAAAGAATTCGGGGGTGGGGGGAGCGTGGTAATCCCAACCAGAAAAACTACTCTAGTTCAATCGAACTTACCCCCGAGGCCCCCTCTGTACTTTAGCGCTGCGTGCTACTATTAACATCTACGGTAAGGCGATCTTGGAAAGGATTCTAGGGGAATCCGTATCAAATAAATGTGGATTTGGGTGATTTGGGGGGACTGTCGGGTTTATTTGGGTAATTGTACGAAACGGGAAATTACTCCTGTACAAAGAAACATACCCTTCGAACATACCCCTATCCTATAAAAAGTATTTGGGTCACATAGCAACCACGTACTGTCATAGAAACTAAGATGGCGGCCTCCAGTATACAAAATGGACGACGGAAACACGTATCACCATAAGAACACGCGCTGCGCATGCCCACTAACACCACGTATCACTATGGGAATGACGTCATAAGATGGCCACTCACGCGGGTTACCATGACAACATAACATTGTGCCACGGGGTCACGTGACATGACGTCACTTCCGGGGTCCTCGACCGGGGTCCCCCAAATAGGGGGGGGGGGGGAGCCCGAGACGTACTACTCGCGCTGAAACTCCTGAATTACCTGTTGGGGCTCTTCACATGGCACACCAGTATTGAGGCTGTATCTCAATCCCCAAAAGCCACTGTGATTAGGAAGTTATCAGCATGGTCTAGAAACGCTGCCGTTATCAACAGCAGCCCATACGAGTGCACATTAGAGGTAAAATCCAATGCCGAAGTTGAGATCCGCAAGAGGATTTCTACGTCGCGGGCGAAATCTGCCAAAACACAAGACCCTTCGATAGCATCTCACAAAGGCCGAGTGCGAGGCTAATTCTGCTATCGAATGAGACACCACCCAGTGGTGGCGCCAGGATTTCCCCGACAGGTGGCTTGTGGTCACGACGGGGGGGGGGGGGGTCAAGCCTACAAAAAGGGGACCTCCCCGACAGAGTGGGATGAGTGGCAGAAGCCCCTATGAATGACTCCCTCTGACACCAAATGTGCCTTTATTTTCATGGTGTGTTCAGGGATGGAATGGTAGGTGGAGAGTTTTGTTACCAGAGTTGGGGGTGCTTCATTGATGAAAGCGTAGCACTTGTTGGTAAAATGTGCTTTGAATAACGCACATGCTACGCTAGTTTATGGCAGTACATACATTGCTTCAAACGATAATCTGAACTCTGACAGAGAATGGGTCATCACATGACTTTTCAGCAAGGGTTTAAAATGAGCTGCGGGGCCCATTAGACCAACGTGCACTGGTAAAATGGTCCCTCGTGGTGTTTTTTTCCTGGACATTTCCGTTGTGTTGTAAGACGGCAGAAAAATATTTGTTATTTATTTTGTGTCTGTCTGAGAAGCGATAATATAAGTTACATGGTGTGTAGCTGGCTGATACGAGGGGGCTGTCAAAACGTTTTGAGCCTAACATAAATAAAGCTGGAATATCGGTACAGAACACATTTATTTTTGAACATAGTCCCCTTGTAATTCAATACACTTGTTCCATCTGGTCTGCCAGTCGTTGATGCCGCGTCTGTAGAAGTCCATATCTTGGTCCTGTAGCCAAGCCTCCACAGCAGCAGTAAATTCCTCATCATCTTAAAATCTTTGACCATGTAAGTGTTTTTTTTTTCAAATATGGAAAGAGATGGTAGTCACTTGGTGACTACCATCTCTTTCCATATTTGAAGAAACACTTATGTGGTCAAAGATTTTAAGATGATGGGGAATTTACTGCTGCTGTGGAACACTTAGACGGTATTCCGGCGTTCTGATTGGACAAACTATCTTTGAGGCACAATAATGAACAGTATTCAATTTCGATATGGTTTTGTGTCATAATTATTTATAAATAACCTAAAGTGGTCCGTTATAGACACCCTTCCTCTGTTTGGTGAGATTACCACCCATAAACAAGTTTATCTGCTAAATAATAACCAGACGGCTCGTCTCAAATTAAAAACAAAATATTATAGAATGATATCTTTTGCCACTTGCATATACAGTACTTGCAGAGTGTATTATCACTAAATCACCCGCGGAGTGGAGATTCCACCCAAGAAATAATTGCTAATTTTATGCAAAGCATAACAAGCACAAGCAAACTTCCAGCTAATGGACCTCCGGGTTAAACCCGGAGGTCCATTGGCTGAAACATTGCTTGTGTTGTTTGTCCATTTGTACAGAATTTGAAAGTGATACTTTGGGTGATACCCCCCACTCCGCGGGTGATTTTGTTACAATCCACTCTCCACGTACTGTATCAGTCTGGCAGCTTTGGTAACGGTCGTTTCTTCATGTCTGAAACTCCATATAGACTAAAACCTCTTCTCGGGTTTACTCTAACCTCATCAGACGTTTTATGACACACACGCAACTGAAAAAGAAAATGTTTGAAATCAAGCGTCGTCTTTTATCTCATTGTCCAGGAGTACAAGTTAAGCTAAAACACTGACACTAACTTACATAGGGCTGCACGGTATTTCGATAAACCGATATATACCGGTATTCAAACCAATATCGATTGAATACCGGTGTAATTACAAAATTATCGGTTTATCGTCATTAATTATTTACCCGCAATTTAATTTTCAAGATGTCTTGAGTTTTTTAATTGTAGCTCCGAATGAATAATATTATCCCTTTACTCAAGGAATCATCCGCATGTGCCCACGTAATATACAAATTCAGCAGTTGAAAAAATAATTTTCAAAAATGTCAACAAAACTATATCATGTGACCCCTCAAATAATAAATTTTGATATCGTCTGCGTCGTGTAAGGGTTTTTCGAACCGCATCACCAAGGCATGCTGATTCGTTCCGACTGTGATGCCTCAAGACTGGATTGTGGTACCTATGTTCAGATATCTGAACAGTGTTTCGATATACCGGTATACCGCGGTATTTTTTTGAATACCGATACCGTTATTCTGTTTTGAATATCGTGCAGCTCTAAACTTATGTACGTCGTATTGAGCGCGCCCACCACGCCTTACAGTTCTGATTTAGCGAATGGGATGCGACCTGTATAAAACTTTGGGTAGGTCTATCTAGGAAACTAGACCCCCCTGGGAATCGGAATTTATATCCTCAAATCGAATCCTGTCATCTATCGAGCTCTTCACTGCCTCAGTAGCTTTTGTTCACAAGTGTTTGGTGCCAACATTTTAGCCAACGAAGATTTTTTGTGCCAAATAAAAATTCTTATTGCAATTGGCTGAATTAGCAGCCGACAGCATAAAGACTGATTTACTATCTTACCCGATCACATGGCTCTGTTAACCCTTTACCTAACATGAAAAGCAGACGACACACGCAAAAATAATTCTTTAATAACTATTTTTTTCATTTTTTGCCTCAAAAACATAGGTTATGACCCAACGAGGGGTCATAACCCATGTTTTTGAGACAAAAAATGAAAAAATAATGAAAATTAATTGGCGATTTTTGAGAATAGCGCTGGCCGGTTTTGACGTTACTTTGGGTAAAGGGTTCAGATGTGTGACCGTTTAGAATGTGGTGCTGAAATGAGAAGAATAACATACTATACATCTGTCATTCGAAAACCAAATCACTGCACGAAAAAAGCACACACAAAATTACCTAAAATAGCCACTTTAAACCTTTACTTTACGAATCAGAAACATCCGCCCGCGCAATTTATAGATTTGGAACAAAAGAGGGGTCACGAGATATGGTTTTATTGAATGTGTTTTTTTTTTAATTCCAACAAACAAATAATTAAAATAACAAATTTTGATATCTTGTGTGTTGGGTAGAAGGTTAACCCTTTACCCAACGAATCGGCCACATCCGCCCGCGTAATATACAAATTCAGAAGCTGAATAAATATTATTTTTCAAAAGAATTCTACAAAACCATATCATGTGACCTCTTGTTGGAACGAGCTCGTCGAAACAAAAGTGTGTTGTGATGTTTCTCCGCCTTCTCTGTTTTTACTATACGCCTCTTATGCTTCTTTACGTTTTAACGGGATGTGCGCATATACACATAAAATAATAATAATATACACATTTATATAGCGCCAAAATTATAGTTCAGAAGATATAGAACCATATTCTAAGGCTCTGTACATGTTACTGAGCTCGTGCAAATATACAAACGGAATATATACAGTATTTTACAGTCCAGAACATCACTTATAGGCTTTTTGAAACAGGTGTGTTTTAAGAGCTTTCTTGAAAAGGTTGACATTCGACAGTCTTTTTAGGTGTTCTGGTAAATTATTCCACAAGTGAGGCCCAGCAAATGAGAATGACCTATCTCCAAATGTCTTACACCTATGTTTTGGAACATGTAGCAGCATTTTACCATCGGAGCTCAGGTTGTATTGGCATGCATTCTTGGTATTAAGGAGTGCCTATAAGTAGGCTGGTGACATGTTGTTTTGTGTCTTAAAAACTAATAATAAATTTTTGAAAATTATTCTGTGCTTGACTGACAGCCAGGGCATATCCCTCAGAACATGAGTGATGTGTTGAGATCGTGACATCCTATATACCACTCGGGCTGATGTATTTAGTACCATCTGCAGGCGAGTGTACTGATATTGTGGAAGGTTGAACAGTAAGGCATTACAATAATCCAAATGTGAAGTTACAAGGGCATGAACTAGGGTTTTTGTTGAGTCTTTGGTGAGGAACTGTCTTATCTGTTTAACTTTGTATAAACCTCTGAAAGCCTTATTGCACATCTCCTACCTTCACTGAATTGATGTCAACTTTAGTGAGTTGTTGTCGTGAACCAATTATTAGGAATTCAGTCTAATCATCATTTATCATAAATTTGTTTGAAACCGTCCATGTGCGAATGTCCGAAATACACGATTCAATAGTTTCTACAGCTTTAGTTTGATCCTTGATTGATGGTCGAAAAGAGAAATAGACCTGTGTGTCATCAACATAACCATGGACATCAGGTAGGTGAGATTCAATGATGGTGAACATGTTTGAAATATAGAATAGAAACAGAACAGGACCAAGGCAACTGCCCTGTGGGACTCCACATTCAAGATGGAAGTCTTTTGACAGATTACCGTTTATTGACACACGCTGCTGTCTATTTTTGAGGAATGATGATAGCCAGCTAGCAGCAGCATCATTAAGTCCAAAATCAGAATTCATTATCTCTAGCAGAGTTTTATGACAAACAATGTCAAAAGCAGCACTAAGGTCTAAACGAACAAGCAATGTTACCCTTCCAGACTCCATATTAAGGAGAATGTCATTCTGAACCTTGAGTAATGCCGTTTCAGTCGAGTGAAAATTTCTGAATCCAGACGTGTTGGCCGGTAACGGAGCATGCATATCACTATGTACCATTAGTTGGTCAATTGCGGCTTTTTCACACAGCTTAGAGACGAACGGTACGTTACTCACTGGTCAGAAGTTTTTAAACACAAGTTCTGCACCTTGTTTCTTCAGAAGAGGATAAACAATTGCTATTTCCACGCATCAGGCTCATATCCTTCCGGCAGAGACATGTTGATCATATTTGTGATTACAGGAGCCAAAGAGTCTACGCATGATTTGACAATAGATGTTAGCATTGGGTCGAGTTGACATGAGGCATTTGAGGATTCTTTTATTAATTTGGTTACTTCGTGGATTTCTAAAGGTCGAAAAGTTCAAAGCTCTTTTTCTGGTGGTCGCTGTTTGATGTCAATTTTGTCTACATTTATGTCTTAATTTTTTGCTGAATAATTTTATTTTTTGGATGAAGAATTTGCCAAATTGATCAGCTAGCTTTGATCGCGCAATAGTTGTTGCTATTTATGTTGGCGGGAATTATTTTAAGATGGAAACAGCATGCCATTCTGTTCACTCGGGGATGCAATACTCAACCTTTGAGTCGAGATAGTTCTGATATACTGCCAAGTCTTTCTGGAAAAACATACGCGATAATTAATTCAATAAAGTTAGGGGCGCAGTGTCGTTGCGGTAACCGATTCACGTCAGATCACCGAAGTTAAGCAACGTCGAGCCCGGTTAATTCTCGGATGGGTGACCGCCTGAGCGATCGATTCGGACTCCCATGCTGTGTTCTTGGGCAGGCACTTAACTCCGATTGTCCACATGGGGGCACGATGACGCCGTGTACTGAGGCGTACTGCACGTCGATGGTACGCATGACTTCACCCAATCTAACCCTGCTTGTGCTGCAGTGCGGAGTTACGATGTTGGGGAGCTGGCAGCTGCTCGTCGTTGCTCGGTGGTTCTCTCCGGGTACTCAGGCTTCCTCCACCCGTAAAACTGCCACGGTCATGATTAGCCATTGTGCATAAGTATATGATCTTAAACACCAATAAATAAATAAATAATTAAAGTTATGTTGTACTTGTTTGTCGTAACCTGTTGTTCGTTCGCGTAATTTACCGTTGTCGCAACCCGCACGTAACTTAATCGTCAATCGCGACTTATTTCCAGGCCTGCATTCGTTTCGATTCGATAAAATATGCCAAATTCAATTCGAAATTCGATTTGAACCCATTATTGAGATTTTCAGAACCCAACTAACCATTAAACACTCGCCACATTATACAGAAGCAGCAACAAAAGATTGTCAGCAAATCTGGTAGCGCTTATACTACAGTACGTGGAGAGTGGATTGTAACTAAATCGCCCGCGGAGCGGAGTTACCACCCAAGCTATAACTTTCAAATTTTGTACATATCGACAAAAAACACAAGCAGTGTTTCCGTCAATGGACCTCCGGGTTAAACCCGGAGGTCCATTGGCTGAAACTTTGCTTGTGTTGGTTATGCTTTGCAACAAATTTGCAATTATTGGATGGGTGGAATCTCCACTCTGCGGGTACTTTAGTGATAATACACTCTCCACGTACTGTATATACATAATAATATATAATAATTCCGACAATGTTCGCGTTGGTCTGCAACTATCTGGTGCCACGTTTGTTTTGGCCATTCGCGACACTATAGTGACAAACAAAGTGTGTTGGTGCCAAAACCTAATGGAAGGGATGGGATGGACTTCGCTGTCTCATTCAAGTAAATTGATCGATAAAAAAAATGAATTAGCAATTATTTCAAGAGTGAACGGACAAGTGGTCGCAGAAAAAAAACTCGAAAGTTCTAGCGAAATCATTAGTGGGTGAAAATGGCGGTCACCTAAGTGTTTTTCTATATGCCACTGATTCAGTTAATGGTCAGGCTGATTGCTGTCGGTGCGAAAACATTTTGTTGCACTTAGACAATAACATATTAATCGAGTAATTAATGTTAATCCACTTCGCCACAGTATAGCCTAAGATGCTGATGTGGCTTAAAGTACCAATAAATAGATAAATAAATAATTAAATAAATAAATGTTTATTTATTTATTTATTTATTTATTGCGGTTTAACGACACTTTCGACAGCCAGGATCACCTCGTGTCGGACAATTTTACGGGTTGAGGACGCCGGAGTACCCGGACAGAACCACCGAGCAACGGCGAGCAACTGTCAAGCTTTCCAACATACTAACTCCACACAAGCAGGGTTAGCATGGGTTGAAGACAGGTGCACCATCGACATGCAGTATGCCTTAGTACACAGCGCCAGGGTGCCCCCACGTGGGCAGTGGGGGTGAAGTGGGCAATGGGGGGTGAAGTGTCTTGCCGAAGGACTCAACGCGGTTGCCGCACGTAGGACTCGAACCGAGGACCTCTCGGCTTGCAGCCTGCACCTCTACCTATTGAGCCACCGCGCCCCAATAAATAAATAAATAAATAAATAAATAAATAAATGTAAACAGTTGGGCTCAGCGGATCGCGGTTTTAGACAAGGCAGTACAGTACCCGGTGCTTCATTCATTGAACATATGAGGGCGATTCCGCTGTTTTATGTCTGAGATTCAATGTTAGCGCATGCGTGAGTAGTAGGACGTGTTGAAATACCCTGAAAAATATTTATTTTTTTCATTTTTATGTACAGTCGAAAACACACTTGAAGCGCTTTGGGGATCAAGATTCCAGCTTTAATAGCGAGCTGACCAATCAGATTGCATGATTTTTTACCTTTTTGATAGCTCTTTTAAAGAACCAATCAGATAGCTCTTTTAAAGAACCAATCAAAAAAAAAAAAAGTATAAATACCGGCGAGCAACTTCATTTGCCATTCGGATCTCGGGGTCTGGATCGCTGGTTGACTACCTGAGCTACCTTGGAAAAGAGCTTGGTTTTCACCAATTGACTGATTCGCCAGTTGAGTTTGAAAAACTTGGTGTTTTGCTTTGAAAAACTAAGAATTGGTTTTCACCAACAAAGTGTTTTTCTCATAAGCTGTACTTGGGAAAAATAGTTTTTTCCAGAGCTATCTTTGAAAAACGAAGAGGTTATGATTGCACCAACAAAGGGTTTTTCTCATAAGCTGTGAAAACATTTGGTTTTGTTTAACTGGGTGATTTAAAAGAAAAATAGATAAATTGTATCCTAAGATCAAGTTGTGAATCCGAGTGCTGGGATTCTGAGATTATGGCATCGTTTGAGTGTGAAGAATGCGGTAAAATATTTACCGATCAGTGCAACAGAAATAGGCATGTACGTACAGTGCACCAAGGTAGAAAAAATCATTCTTGCCCGTACTGCAAAAAATCTTTTACAAGACTGGAAAACCTCCAGTATCACTTGAAAAAATGTGGTGATCCATGGACATGTGTGGATTGCGGTCAGGAATTTACCCAACTCCTACCTTTTAACAGACACAGAAGTTTTGCACACCGTCCTGTGTCTGTTAAAAGGAAAGCACCGACCAAACCTGTGGCTGGGGTAAAAAAAATGAGACCAACTGAAAACACGATCTCATTTGATATTGACCCCGAAAACTTTGATGCTAGTCTTATAGAGACTGATGAGGACACTGAATTGGTAAACTTGTACCGGGAGTGTTGGAGTTCTATAAGAACACACCATGCTGTAAACAGACGGGTACAAGATTTATACAATTATAGACTGATGGGTTTATCTGACTTTAATTCGGAGCTCAAAACCACCATCTTCGAATCACAGCGATGGAAATTTAAAATAAATTTGAGTTATGGTTTTGTGCTCCGAAAAAATGAGACTGGAGTGCTGAGGTGTTATCATGCCTCACCGAATAATTCTCGGGTTTTGCCTTCACCACATCTGGTGTGTAACCAGGAAGACTTTGAAAAGTTTCTGGAAACGATCTCCCAAGAAGATATTCTGGAGTGGGCTAGGCAGCAACGCCTAAACACTAAATGGGTGGTCCACCGTTTAACAAATGTGTCCTTTTTTGTTACCAAGATTAAGGACCACCCCATTGGTGCTGGTGAAGTCGAGTTGCCAGATTTCACCATGAACAACAAAGCCATTGTGGGTCTAGTAAACGAAGAGCATTTATGGTGATAATTTATGCTTGTTCAGATGTCTGGCATTGTGAAGTGGTTGTTCGAGACACAATCTGAATAAAACCACTGATGAACTGTTCCGTAAATATGCGGATGTTGATAAGACAGATTTCGGCGGTATTAGCCTACAGGAAATATCCCAAGTTGAAAAACACTTCGAAGTGAACATAACGTGTACCAACTTGTGGAAAATGACGACGGCGTTGTTGCCGATGTGGTTCAGCGCTCACATCGCCGATACCTTGAAACCATGTATGTGAATGTCTTTAAAAACCACTTCTCCTACATACAAAGTATCGAAGACTATTGTAAGTCGTTTTTATGTAGGAAATGTGGCAAATTGTGGAACACTGTTGGCAGAGCAAATCGCCATGAAACAACCTGTACGGAAGATGTTAGTTACCGTTATCCTGGTGGAGTGTACCACGCCCCCCAGAGAATTTTTGAAAAATTAGAAGACGAGGGAATCGTGGTACCACCGAAGGATCGTTTTTCCCCCTACAGTGCAACTTACGACTTTGTGACATATTTCCTGTAAATAGTGAAAAGTTAACCTGGGAAGCAGAACACAAACCACTCAGTGTGAGTGTGTGCAGTAACATCCCAGGTTATGATGAACACAGTGTTTCGTGTCAAAAGGGGAGCCACAGGACTTGGTAAATGAAATGTTTACCTATTTAACGGCAATGTCGACAGAGAGCTATCACAGAATGCAACAGCTTCATTTTTATACAATGACTGCCCTCCAGCAAAAAAATAGAGACATGAAAGAACTAGAACAATCTACTGAGGAGGAGGACAATTCCAAACCTCACCCATTGGAGAAGTTGGAGGAAGAACTCCATCGCTACATGATGGAATTACCTGTATTGGGTTTCAATTCGGGGAAGTATGACATAAATGTGATTAAACGTGAGTTTATGGCTTTCCTGAAATTGAAGAGCCCATTAAAATTTGTTGTCAAAAAATCAAACAACTTCATGTGTGTGAAAACGGACTCATTTAAATTTCTTGACATAACAAATTATCTGGCACCTGGCTTCAGTTACGACAAATTTCTGAAAGCTTTTGATTGTTCAGCCACCAAAGGATTTTTACCTTGCGAGTGGATTACCAATTTGAAAAAATTGGATTGTGATCACCTGCCAGAGAACGAGGCTTTTTACAGTTCTCTAAAGGCAGAGAATATTTCACCAGATGATTATTCTTATTGCAAACAAGTGTGGAAAGAGAATGGTATGACCACGTTTAGAGATTTTCTGACGTGGTATAACAACCGGGATGTTAAGCCATTTCTTGAAGCTGTTGAAAAGCCGTGTGCTTTTTATCGAGAAAGATCAATCGATATGTTCAAGGATGGTATAAGCGTCCCGGGGTTGACATTGAAATACCTCTTTAGCACAGTAGAAAGAGAGGTCTTTTTCACACTGTTTGATGAAAAAAATAAAGATTTACATCATCTGGTGAAAGATCATATTGTTGGTGAACCATCCATCATTCTTAATCGTCACCAAGAGAAAGATAGTACCTTTGTGAGGAAAGCAAACTTCGGTGACGAAGCAAAAGTGTGTGCCGGTGTTGTTGGGTACGATGCCAATGCCCTATGCTTGTGGTCGTTGACACAGGATATGCCTACTGGTTGGTACGTGCGACGAAGGGAAGAAAATGGTTTTCGACCCGAGTTTTACCACAAGTATGGGAGAATGGCGGAGCAATGGCTGAAGTTTATTGCGGCAAGAGAAGGTGTGAAGCTTCGTCACCAGTTCAACGGAATTGAGAAACGCATCGGCAAAAGACGTTTGCCTGTAGATGGATGGTGCGCCACCACACAGACTTGCTATCAGTTTCATGGCTGCTTTTGGCACGGTCACGAGTGCCGGTTGAATAAGCAGAAAGATGGTTCTTTCGTTTTGTATAACGAAATCAGAAAACAACCCATGCAAGAATTGTTCGAAGAAACCGAAGCCAACTCAAAATATATTCGAGAGCTCGGTTACAATCTTGTTGAAAGTTTTGAGTGTGAATGGAGAGACATAAGAGAAAAGACACCACTCTCCAAACATTCTTGCATGGGTTTTCCGATTCAGCCAGCTCTGGAGGAAAAATGACAGAAACTGAACGTGTGAAACAAATCTTAAATGGTGAACTGTTTGACCTTGTACTATGTGATATCCAGGTGCCAGATAAATTGAGGTCGCACTTCGAAGAGATGACGCCGATATTCAAAAATATCAACAAAACCCAAATGGATATCGGCGATCATATGAGAGCTTTTGCTGAAACAAACAACATTTTGAGTCAGCCTCGGAAATCGCTGATCGGCAGTTATTTTGGAAACAGAATATTGCTCACCACTCCTTTGATGCAATGGTATATACAGCATGGGCTGGAAGTTACGCATATTTATCAGATTGTGCAATACCAGCCCAAAGCATGTTTTCAAAGGTTTGGGAATGAAGTTTCCGAGGCTCGACGCCAGGGTGACCCAGATCCAAATCAGGCCATTGTAGCAGATACAATGAAACTTCTGGGCAATTCTGGCTATGGCAAGACAGTTACGAATAAGGAGAAGTTTCATAGCGTCTGTTATTGTTCAGAAGAGGAAGTCACCCAGTCAATAAATAATGTATCGTTCAGAACTCTTAATCCCCTCAGTGATATCCTTTATGAGGTGGAAATAAACAAAAACGAATCAATCTGGACTTGCCGTTGACCATCGGGTTTTTTGTATACCAGTTTGCAAAGCTGAAAATGCTTCAATTTTATTATGACTTCGTTGATACCTTTGTAGATCGGTGTGACTACGAGGTATGTGAAATGGACACGGATTCACCGTATATAGCTTTCAGTGCTTCATCTCTAGAAGAAGTGGTGAAACCCGACATGAAAAAACAGTTTTTCAAAGAGCTGCATCATTGGTTACCATCCGAAGCGTGTGATATGCACAGAAATGATTATGTTGCAGCAAAAATGAAAGGTGAAAACTGGTCAGCTGAAAACCCCCCATGCTGTTGAGACCGACAGGCATACGATAATAGAACTTCTGGTTTGTCTAAAGTGGAGTGGCAAGGCGATAGTATAATCGGTCTCTGCAGCAAAATATATTATTGTTTCGGTCCAAAGGACAAGTTCAGCTGCAAGGGCATCAGTAAACGCCACAACGACCTCAACAAGAGAAAATACTTGGAAGTGTTGCAAATGCAGGAGAGTGGAACAGGCATAAGTCGTGGATTTGTTGTAAACGACAACCACATGTATACGTATAAGCAGAGCAGAGAGGCCTCTCCTACTTCTACTCAAAGAGACAAGTGCAAGCTGATGTCATTTCCACAATTCCACTAGACATATAACACATAACATGTATTCCTCCAATTTCTCCAAGCATATAATCATACAGTTTCATTAGTCCTATCAGTCATGCGTGTTTAATGCATCAATGTGTGTCTCTTTGAATTCTTCTCCAGTCTTGTAACCACAATCCACCATCTACCAGTTCTGGTGTATAGTTGAAACAGTGAACTGATGAATCATTTACTGACAAGTATGTTGGTGACTTAATTTCCAACAAATGTGTGTTGGAGTTGTTGTGTTAATGTATACACCAGATCTGGTGAATAGTTGAAACAGTGAACTGATGAATCATTTACCGACAAGTATGTTGGTTACATAATTTCCAACAAATGTGTGTTGGAGTTGTTGTATTAACGTGTACACCAGATCTGGTAGTCTCCGTATCTGACTGTAAAATCCTATATGGTACCATGAGTCAGTATAAAGTACAGTGGTAATACACTGGAGTTTTAAGATAATGATAACTCGAGCTGGCCCAAGTCATTGGAATTGTGAGAAACAAAAATTCTCTGAGGCTCAAGATTGCATTGAGTTTAGGAAACTAACCAATCAGATTGCAGAATTTTAAACCAATCAGATTACATTTTCAAAAGCCAATCAAATTCTTTCCTCTATCATTTTGATCCTGTCGAAAAGTATAAATACCAGCGAGAAACTTCATTTGCCATTCGGATTTTCGGGTCTGGATCGCTGGTTGACTACCTAAGCTAGCTTGGAAAAGAGCTTGGTTTTCGCCAATTGACTGATTCACCAGTTGTGTTTGAAAAACTTGGTGTTTTGCTTTGAAAAACTAAGAATTGGTTTGCACCAACAAAGTGTTTTTTCATAAGCTGTACTTGGAAAAAAGTTTTTTCCAGAGCTGTCTTTGAAAAACGAGGAGATTTGGATTGCACCAACAAAGTGTTTTCCTATAAGCTGAACCGTTGACGAAACACCTAGTGAAAATGTTACGACTTGGTTCAAAGCAACCGTTTATGAATGTCACTCGTTATCAGGGTGAAGTAAAGATTCACATCCGAAGATTTGTTGACGATAAAATTCTTACAAAGACAGGAATTGCTCTGTCTATTGAAGAAAGGAATTCGTTGAAAAGTCAAGTTGAAGAAGTGGGATCAGCCATCAATGTCAATTTGTTTCCACAACAAGATAGTAGAGTTGTGATAAGTGCTGAACCACGGAAACCAAATGGCGAACCAAGTGGCGACCTGCCACTTGACATAGAAATGAAAAGAACAAAGTGGGATGAGTTAAAGTCTCACAAGATCCCTGTAAGGGTAACACCTCGGCCAAACTATGGAAATATTGTTGATGAAGTTGATAAAGAGTTAAGAATGCAAAGAATTGAGAATGAGATGAATGCGGCATATGCTCATTTTGTCGAAGAATTGATTGACACTGTGGCTGTTGGGAAGTGTTATGGGTGTAGTGTGAATCATCCGAGCCAAATACAACACGATGTTTGTCTAAAGATGACTCTAGAAGAGAGAATTGATGCGTGCTTTGACGCAGCTCTGGAGAGAGTCTGTAAAGACAAAGTCTATACATTGTGGCACACGCACATGAGTCTCATGAACCCAACACCAACACCTTGTGAATATTCTCATCTCATAAACAAACAGTTGAGTGCTGAACAAAAAGCAAGCATACATGATATGGTTGTTATGACAACTGGTTTCTGAAAAGTTGTTGAAAAAAAAAATTACAAGAAAAAAAAAATTACAAAAAAATAAACAAAAATAAACCAAAAAAAAAAATGTCGTGGTTGCCCTTAAGCCGCCTGATGAGTTTCTCCTGGGCAAGGACGAAACATTTTATTCTGAATTTTGTTTTGGCAACCACAGAGAAAGGTGTCGTGGATGTCTTTAAGTCGCCTAATGGGTTACTTTTGGGCAAGGACGAACCTTTTTCTTTCAACAAAAATGAAAATTAGTTCCCTTGCATACAGTACACTGATACACATTTTTTTAACTCGCTAGATGCCCCCTTCCCCAAAACGTATAAAAGGGTGAGCAGATCATGTTCTTAGGTAAACATGGATCCCCGCTGGAAGCACCCTTTTACTTGTTTGTTGTGTGGGCCAATTGGTAGTGGTAAATCATCTTTTGTGAAAAAAGTCATCCAACACATTACAGAATTATTTACTCCTACTCCCAATCATATAATATGGTGTTATAGTGAATGGCAACCATTGTATGATGCTTTGCCCCAAGTAGAATTCGTAGAGGGTCTCCCTCAAGAATTAAAATCTGAACGTCTGGTAATTTTAGATGATCTGATGTTCGATGTGGATGAGCGAGTGTCTCGGTTGTTTACAAAAGGAAGTCATCATCGTAAAATTAGTGTGATTTACATCGTACAAAATCTATTTGACAAAAACAAAGTTCATAGAACTGTGGCTCTCAATAGTCATACATGATTTTATTCAAAAACCCCAGGGATCGTTCCCAGATCACACACTTGGCAGCCCAGATGTATCCTGGTCATTCCAACTTTTTGCGAGAAGTATTTGAAGAAGCCACATCTCTCCCATATGGTTACCTTTTAATAGATCTTAAACAGGACACACCCGAACACATGAGACTAAAAACCCAAATATTTCCTGGCGAAACCCAATATGTGTACCTCCGGAAGGTATAAAAGGGAAGTGCAAATCTGCTGTCGAGTCGAAATCATGTCTGACCGTCTTCACCGCAACATCGCGATTCTCAAGCTCCTGAGTAAATCAAAACCCACTGTAATCAATTCTGTCTTGAAACACGCCGACAAAGACTTGATCAATTGTATTTGTGAGTGTGCCTTGAACATAGTGAAAGGTGCCGTACCTCTGAGTAAAGCTCACAAGGTTAAATTAGCTCGACACAAAAAACTTGTGAGAACAATTGCCAAGAAAGGTATGTCTGAGTAAAAAAAGAAGCAAATTTGGCAGAAAGGAGGATTTTTAGGTGCTTTGTTAGCGCCTGTGTTACTTGGTGCGGCTAAAGGTATTTTCGGACGGTTGTGATGGAATACGCAAAAAAGATGGCCTTAGTAGAACCGAGGTTGCTCGAACGTTTGCAGGAGGCCCCTATCAGCAAACAGTCCGACGAGATTGTCGCAAGTTCTCTTGACAGGGAAATGCGTGAAATTTTAGATTCGAATAACCTTACAGAAACTGATAAGATAACCCATTATAATCAGATTCTTCAAAGATTTTTAACATTTCGCGAAAAACCCATGGCCTCTCGCCCTATTAGGGTCGAATTCGAGAAAGATACTAGAGACGAAGATATTATAGACTCCGTTCCAATAACCATGAAAAGAAAAGCCAAACTGCTCCTGAACCGTATAAAAGCAGATACCAATCTGTCTTGGAATGAGAAGGAGGGGTTGGTCCACAAAGACGAAACAGTCGTAGTTTCCAACATAACCGATCTCTTGAATGATCTCTTGAGAAAGCGAAAGATATTTCAACCCAAAGGATGGGAAGTGTTGGCACACGCCCTCAGAGAAAGTAATATTCCCCAGGAGCTTGTGGGCCACAGGGAACGTTGGGATTTTATGCGACGTGAGCCTGTAGTAGAGAAAAAGCCCCAAACCACCCGCTCTGCTAAAAGAAAAGTGAAAGCTAGACTCGTAGCCGGTACGTCAAAGTGGTCGAAATATTAATCCAATGGAAAGCGTTTATTACGATCCCGAAGCTCCCGGGAGTTTTGGTGGTGTGGATGCTCTTCGAAGAGCATCCAAGAAAAAAACTAAGCAAATTGTAAAATGGTTGCAGGGTCAAGACACGTGCACCCTTCACAAACCCGTTCGATGCACATTTCCAAGAAGGAAAGTGATCGTTAGTGGTATCGATGCACAATGGCAAGCTGATTTAGTTGATTTAACAAGCATCAGTAAATACAATAAAAACACAAAATTCCTTCTGACTTGTATCGATGTTTTCAGTAAATATGCGTGGGTGATGCCATTACAAAATAAATTTGGTGATTCCATAGTGCTAGCTGTTGCTAAAATTTTCAAACAGGGGCGAAAACCTTTAAAGTTACAAACTGATCAAGGCAAAGAATTTTTTAATTCAAAATTCCAGAAATTTCTTAAACAACGAGAAGTAGAATTTTTCACGACCCATCACAAAGAAACAAAATGCTCCAAAGTTGAGAGATTTAACAGAACTTTGAAAACCAAAATGTGGAAATATTTTACAAAGAACGATACACTGACTTTCCCACTTCAAACTTTGGTGAAATCGTATAACAACACCCATCATCACAGCATCGGTATGCCCCCTGTTGACGTGAGTTGGGAAAATCAAGAAGAGGTGTGGCAAAAATTTTATGGGAACCACATAAAACACAAGTCTCTAAAGTTCAAAGTGGGTGACAGGGTGCGAATTAGTAAAGTCAAGAAAACTTTTGAAAAAGGTTACTTGCCCAATTGGACAGAAGAATTATTGACAGTGGCATCTGTCAAGAAAGGTCACCCCATCACTTATGTTCTAAAAGACGATAGTGGGGAAGTATTGAAGAGGTCCTTCTATACAGAAGAGCTTCAGCGTGTCACACCAAAAAACATTTATAAAATTGAACATGTACTCAAAAAACGTGGTCGCGGAAAGAAGAGAGTACTGTTTGTAAAATGGTTGGGGTATCCAGCATCGTTCAACTCATGGATCAATCAAAGCCAGCTAGCCTACAAAAGGGTGTGAACGAGCTCAATTTCCCCTAAAATGGAAGAGGGGGGGAACTCCGAACGGATCGTGGCCTTTGTTTGGAAAGAAAGTCCCAAGGAGCGAGATTACTCACTTTTCCCAAATTATCATACTGTACATAATCATCATCACTAGCATCGTTAACCTTACCATCGACAATACGGACAGCAAGTTGTGGACGGCTCTTTTAAGTAGTAGTATAGGATATTTATTGCCCAATCCTACAATTAAGAAAACGCGATGTTTTATCTGACCCTACCAAGTAACAGTTCCATGGACGTGTTTCCAGAAAACCCACTGACAACGTGCACCACCCAGTTATCACAACCAGTGAACCCCACGAGGGAATGGGAGGCGGGTTTGACGGAGATCCAGTATCCAAACACTTGGTTTAACATTCGTGGCAAGGAAGTTTTTTTCACAGTGTACTGGACTTCGAAAAAACATTATCAGATCATTCTGAAAGAAGGTCGATATTCGGAACCTTCCGATGTGATACGAGGCATTAATGGTGTTAAAGAATTGCTGCTACCGCGTCACGATAAGATAGAGTTTGAATTAGACGAGGTCACTGGTAAAGTTCGAATCAAGGTACGAGATGGTACTCAAACTGAGTCCCACTCTGCAAAACATATTGGGTTTTAACGAATGTGCGTTCAAGTCGGGAGCTTTTGAATCTTCTCGAGTCGCCGATGTCAACCAAGGATTCTATTCACTCTACGTGTATTGTGATTTAGTTCGTGATCAGGTAGTGGGAGACACTAGGGTGCCGTTACTTCGCATCGTACCCGTGAGAGGAAAATATGGAAACATCATTTCCCAAACTTATGAAAACGTGCACTATGTACCGTTTGAAAGGAAGAATTTCAGCACCGTGCAGGTGTATATAAGGGACGACACGGGAGCTATAGTGCCATTTAAAATTGGGAAAGTGACAGTGACATTACATTTCAGAAAGCGCCGATCTTTGAATTTTCTTTGAAAAAACAATGTCTTACTGTTGTAATGCTAAATTATACGAAGAGTATTACACGAAACAGGCTGGTAGCGGTCTGTCAGCTTTTTCGGGATCACAAATACAGATAGGTCATGGACTGGGTAGTTTACTTGGAGGACTGAAGAAAGCAGTCCTTCCCTTATTGAAAACTACAGCCAAAACCATGGGTAGACAGTTGTTGAAAAAAGGATCCGCATTTGCTGGAGATGTCATCAGAGGGAAAATGTGAAACAGGCAGCTATCGGGAGACTTAAACAAGCTGGAATCGATGCTCTGAACGAAGTGGTGGGTGGGTCGAATCCTCCCGGCCGCAGAGGTATAAAAAGGGCAGCACCACGCAAAACTGGCAGATCGATAAAAAGAAGGTGAACTGTTAAGACACTTGAAGCTCTGGGTGCATAATGTCTTTGATCAACAAAAAATCCTGTGAGTGTGTCAATGGCGAACTCGACTTATTTTCGAAACCACCCACACAGATTAGTGTAGAACATGGTCAATGGATAGAACATCGACCTTTGGCCACCATAGGGAATAGTGGACCGATAGAATTTAACATTTCTGGATCTGGGGACGACTATCTGAACTTGGCTCAAACTTATCTGTACGTGAAAGCACGTATCGTTGATTCCAGTGGTGGACCTATTGCAGACGACGCAAAGGTGGGTCCCGTCAATCTCTGGCTGCATTCTCTTTTCAACCAGGTCGACATCAGTCTAAACGAGAAACTGGTGTCACTGTCCAATAATACTCACCACTACAGAGCATACATAGAGACTTTGTGGAGTTATGGCTCCGATGCCAATAAGTCACAGCTGACTGGTGCTCTCTGATACAAGGACACGGCGGGACACATGAATGATCGGACGGATGACAACAAGGGATTTGCCACAAGAAAAAAGTTTACGGCTAAAAGTAAAGCCGTGGATATGACTGGGAGGTTACATTTGGACATGTTCTTTCAAACATGTTATCTCCTAAATGGAGTTAACGTTCACATTAATATGAATAGGTCAAAAGATGCGTTTGCCTTAATGGCCGATGGGGAAACATTCAAAATCAAAATCCAAGACGTATCCCTGTTTGTGAGAAAGGAGAGACTCAACCCTTTTGTGAGAGTGGCTCATACTAAAGCATTGGGAAAGGCAACTGCGAAGTATCCCATTAACAGAGTAAAAACCAAAGTGTTCTCAGTGCCGAAGGGAAATCTGAGCATCACACAAGAAAATTTATTTTTAGGCCAACTTCCTAACCGTATCGTCGTGGGTTGTGTGGACAACGATGCTTTCAATGGGAACTTTTCAAAGAATCCCTTTAACTTTAAAAATTACAGCATCAATTACCTGGCATTGTATGTGGATGGACAACAGATTCCAGCAAAGCCCTTACAAGCGCGATTCAATCAACAAGAAGTGGCGAGGTGTTATGCTACCTTGTTTCAAGGAACTGGTAAAATGTACGAGAACAAAAGAAATCATATCGACAGAGAGGAGTACATATAGACAATAAACATATAGTGTGTTTTTATATCTGTGTTATACAACGAGTTGAAATATGGTTTATTTTTTCGAGGCTTCGCAGAGAAAAAATAAACCATATTTCAACGAGTTGTATAACACAGATATAATAACACACTATATGTTTATTGTTTTTATCTGATAACAAACAGACACCCGTCTCGTGCTTCTACCCGACTTATATATGCTTCCCACGGGCCTCCAAAGAAAACCAGTCTACGAGACAAAAGAAATAGGACAAGACGCATAGAGTTGTGTCCCTTACATTACAAAATCGATGACGGCGATTGTAAAGTGCGATTGCACTTCTTGCATCATGTAACTGCGCTGGAACAAAATAAATTTCAACTATTTTATTAACAGTAACAAAACGGTGTTTCAGTAGACTTATTCTTTTTTTGACATAGTTCCAGTTTTCTTCCGTGTTTTATGCTGTAGTCCCAATATAACAAATAATTTTGCGTTTGTTTACAATTTTTACGAAGTGTTTTTTTTTCAGGTAGGGCAGACGAACTTTTAATTAGCGCAGTTCCGCGAGTACTTTTGATCGAGGCCGTGACTATAAATAGTTCGCAGTCGCCGCATACTAATTACTATTAACATTCAAGTAATTTCTACAATGTTTTGAAGCAAAATTTTAGGTTGCCTTTATTGAAGCAAAATAAATAAGAAATGACACCATCAGAGGATTTTGACAAAGTGCAATAAGCGTACAATTAAAACCTGCCCTGTGATATAACGATGTTTCATGAATGAATGAATGAAAATGGAATTGAAAGAGGTCAGAGGTCGTTCGCATAAATTATAATTATATACAACACCCGTTGTATATACTTCAAGTATATACAACGGTTGTTATACTCTATGGTTATCAGATAAAAAAGGATACACGCTCTTCGTCTTCGACCTGACACCAGACCTGTCTCATGGTCAACATTTCAATTTGGTGAAAAGTGGAAATTTAAGATTAGAAATTCATTTTGAAGAACCGCTGCCCCACCCCCCCCCCACCCCCCCCCCCCCACCATAAACGTACTGGTCTATGCCGAATTTCAGAACATTATGGAAGTCGATAAAAACAGGAGCGTCATCTTTAATTATTCGACATGAACACTTTGCAAATAGAGAATGTTTTCCACTCGGATCGTGTGTTAAGAAATATCACTCTGGAGTCTTTGCAAGAAACCGCTTACCAAGAAGATTACCCAGGTACAGACCATTGGCTTTTGTGGCCAACACGCATCCAGACCACAGAGAAGGGGAACATTGGGTGGCCTTCTCTTTCAGTCATCGGGACATAGAATATTTTGATTCATATGGAATGCCACCACAGCACAGATCATTCAAGAATTTTTTGAAAACCAAAGATGGAAGTACAAAACAAAACGCATTCAAAGACCGTTACCCATGTGGGGACATTATTGTTTGTTCTATCTTTTACATCGCTCTCGTGGCATCCCAATGCATGCGATTGTAAACATGTTTTCTGCGGATTTATTGGACAACGACATTTTAGTTAGAGACTTTATTTCTGGTGACGTCATAGCCTAAACAGTACAAAAAGAGGACCAGTCGTGGCATCTTGGCATTATCGTTCCATCCGTCGAAGAGTGAAGATGTCTTCGGAAGTGACTGTGTTCAAATTCAATGATCAGTTACAAATTTACCTGTTCAAGAACGATGTTGGAATGAAGTTTGTGAATGGGTGCAATTGACTCAATCTGTTGAAACGGCGAAAAAAAGAAATATGGAACAATCTAAATCTAAAAAAAGAAAGACAATCAAAACAAATGACGTCATAGAAAAAAAACTATAAATAAGGGGTGCCACCGAAGATCAGATGTTTACAATCCCGTGTTTGATTCAATCTATTCTAAATGACTATCGTGGACAAAGAGTTCCCAGAAACATTTTTCCTAGAGGTTTCGAAGAAAGAATGAGCCTAACGGGGTTGGTATTCGCAGGGACTGGTCCTAGACTGATAATTGCTCGGAGAAACTCTGATATCCGTCGACCCAAACATATAAAATATGCTTTGGAGGCAAACAGACTAAAAACTTTTGAATCAATGTTACCAAGTGAATGTGCGAAAACCCCCAAAGAACTTGCAAGAGCAGAATTTTTCTACCTAGGAATTAAAGACAGAAGTGAATGTTTTCACTGTGGGGTCATTGTACGCTACTGGCAGGCAGAATACAATGTCATACAACAACACAAAATGTATTCCCAAGAATGTTGTTACATTCACAACTTACCTGATACAATCGACGATGAAGAAATGGAAAACAAAGACGAGTTACAAGAAAAAGTTCAAACGGATTCACAGAAATGCTGTGTGTGCTTAACAGCAGAAGCCAATGTCGCACCGCGACCATGCCATCATTTGTGCCTGTGCAAGGACTATTGTAAACAACTGAAAAGATGTCCAATGTGTAGAAAGACTGTTTACGAATATTTGACAATATATGTTCCATGATGTTTAGTAATAAAAGAAATTTAAATTTATATTTAGTGTTATTTGTTTTTTTGTTTTTTTTGGAGGTGTGGGGGGGAAGAAATATGTGTTTGTCGGGCTCATTTGGGTAATTATCTTCTGAAGTCCTTCCAAAAAATACTCCCATTCAATAGAACACGACTTTTCAAAAGTCCATAGCACTACGTGCTACTCTAAACAAGTCCAGTTCGGTTAAAAGCAGGATTCTGCGGGGAATCCATATCAAATAAAGTCGTTTCCGAAGATTTACGCCCATTCTCGGGCTCATTTGGGTAATTATCCGGGGAAGTCGTTCCAGAAAATACTCTCAGTCAATCGAACATACCTGTTACAGGCCTCTTGGCCCTGGTGGAGACCTTTCAGGCTCATAGCAACCACGTGCCGCCATAGAAACAAAGATGGCGGCCCCCTTCATACAAAATGGACGACGGAAACACGTATCACTCTAACAACACGAGCTGCGCATGCGCACTCACATCACCCATCACCATGACAATTACGTCACAACATGGCCGCCCACCTGGGTTACCATGACAACCACGTGATCCCCATAATACATTGCGGTATGACGTTACTTACTAGGTCCACCAGCCTAGGTCCATAAGATGGGGGTCGTCTAGACCCTGTCCTACTACACCCATCACCATAACAATTACGTCACAACATGGCCGTCCACATGGGTTACTATGACAACCACGTGATACCCATAATACATTGCGGTATGACGTCACTTACTAGGTCCACCAGCCTAGGTCCATAAGATGAGGGTTTTTGTCTCGAATTTCGAAAAATTTTTCCCGGAGGAAGGCCCCCGGACACAACTCCAATGAGAGGAGACACACCCTCTTGTGCTCGCCCACATCTTGCTGCAGCAGGGCTCGGATGATGCAGCGAATCATATTCTGTATGCCCCCCCCCCCCCCCCCCCATAGATATTACTCTCGCTCCCTAACTTTTATATCCTGGCTACGCGCCTGTCATCTATCGAGCTCTTCACTGCCTCAGTAGCTTTTGTTCACAAGTGCTTGGTGCCAAAATTTTAGCCAATGAAGATTTTTTGTTGCCAAATCAAAATTGTTAGTGCCATTGGCTAAATTATCACCGGACAGCGTGAAGACCGATTTACTATCTTACCTGATCACATGGCTCTGTTAAGATGTGTTTTCGTTCAGAATGTGGGTGCTGAAATGGGAAGAATAGAAGAATAGAAGACTCTACATCTGCCATTAGAAAATCACTGCGCGAAATAAACACACAAAAATTACCTAAATAGCAACCCTTTACCTAACGAATCAGAATTATCCGTCCGCGTAATTTACAGATTTGACAGCATAAAAGAATTATTTTAAAAAAAAAAATAAGGGGTCACGAGTTATGGTTTTATGGAATGTGTTTTTTTGTTACTTTCAACAAAAAATAATTAAAATAAGAAAGTTTGATATCTTGTGCAATGGGTAAAGGGTTAAGTGAAGCGATGATATTGTCAACATCGAAAATTTATGGTATGAGATTGATTGTGTTTAATTAACCTGATCATAATGGAGACAGGAATGTCGCTAAGAGGTATCATCTTCGCGACGTCCCTGATCATCTGATAGGAGAGGGAAAGAGAGAAAAAAGAAATCCCCCTGATAACTGGCCATCCTTGCGACGCCCCTGGTAAAGAAAATTCCTCATCCCACCCTCCACTAATCGGTTATCATCGGGACGCCCTGATTGGCGTTGGCGGGGGGGGGGGGACAAATCTAGACAGGGGCGTGGCTAGTGACGGGTCATCTTCGCGACGCCAATATCTTGATAAGACAGGGAGAGAGAGAAAACAAATCTTCCTCCCAATCGGTCATCTTCGCTACACCCCTGCTAAGAGAGGAAGAAAGAGAAAACAAATCATGACAAGATCTACGAGAAAAAGAATAAAACTGAAATTATTATAGTTATTCAATCAGTTGAAATTATGACGTGTCCCAATTCTCTGGGGTATGTACTCTCCAAATTCTGTGAAAAATGCGGTCTATCATCCAATAGATGTCAGGATTGTAGGCGAAGGTATGAAGCCTGCAACTTTGCTTGTAAGAAATGTAGCATGTTGTGATCGGGTCTCGTTTGCCGGAACTCTTATGTGATTATTATGATGTCATACGTCACGAGGGGTCATTGATATTACGGGATGCAGAACACTGGCACACGCTGGGTATGTCGCGATGTGCTGCGCTTGTGTTTTAGTCTTCATCACATGCGATCTGTGTCACCCCTGGGATTTTCGTTCCCCTACAGTACAGTCGCCCTGGATTGTTCGTAATCCACGCGAAGGCAGTAGTGTCCATGCATGCGTTTAACAGGTAATAAAAATCATCAGCAAAAAAAATTAATTAGTGAAGGCTGTACCCAGTGCTTCATTAATTAAATCTTTCATGATTATTCCTATAATTAGTGTTTGAAATCAAGCATTATTGCGTACGTGAAAGTACTGCGTGGAAAGTGACTAGTCTACTGTCGCCGTACCTCGGAGCTAAGACAGGTGTGATGAGTGACGTATTCTTGCGTCCGTGGAAATATTTCCCACCCGTGGAAAGTGACCAGCCCACAGCGGCCGTACTGTACATATGATTGACTATCCTCATCCCACTTCCATAGTGTAACTATGAGGGTGTAGGGGGAGATAATTTTCCACAGGATGAAAGATATCAATTCTCTCTTACCAGTGATCATGTACTAACTAAAATGATTCCATTTGATACTGGGGCTTGTGCCATACATATATGAGGTTTGTAGTGCTCGATATGGACTGTTGGAGGCTCTGCATGGCTAGTTTATAGTACCGATACAGAATGTGTTAGTTGAATAAGAGGATTCGACACGAATACAATGTGTACCTATTTTATTTATTCAATAATAAATTGCTAAGGAGTTTTTGGGTTTTTAACTATAACTGCGACTGACAAATATTCCAACTACATCATCAAGGCATGCCTTCACGAAGGCATGCCTTGGTGATTTAGTTGGAATTTTAAGTCAGCCTGAACTTGAGCCATCACAGATAGGACATATCAGATTTACACTCCTCCCCTACCCCAATCGGTCATCTTCGCGACGTCCCGTCCATATTTTCCCAGACAGGCTTGTGCGTTAACCCTTTACCCAATGTAACGGCCAAAACCGACCAGCGCTTTTCACAAAAATTTCCAATTAATTTTCATTATTTTTTTTCATTTTTTGTCTCAAAAACATAGGTTATGACTCCTCTTTGGAACGAGCTCATCGAGCTCGTTCCAAAGAGGGGTCATAACCTATGCTTTTGAGACAAAAAATGAAAAACATCAGTTATTCAAGAATTTTGTTTGCAAGTGTCGTCTGTATTTCATGTTAGGTGAAGGGTTAAACACAGTGCGTACACATCGGTATCCTACAATCAGTTACTTCATTCGGGTTACATCCGGTACCTCAGTTGCTCAAGGAATAAGAAAGAGGCGAACTTGGCCTTCAGCCCAACTGTTCAGGACGCGTAGTCAGGAATTTTGTTGGGAAGGTATGCAAAGTGGCCAAAGACGACCGCGTGGGCGATCGTGGTTCGAAAATTTTGGAAAGCGGTATCCAAAATGGAGCTCTGAGGAAACAACGGGGAAAAAAATGTGAAATTAGCTCTGTTTGCTGCTGAAAAGTTGTAGGGACTGTGTATCTCCAAATAATATCGGTGCCAGCGTTGTCACAGCTTACCGCAAAGAAATCTCGATTTTATACGTGCTGCATTTGTTTGCAAAGACCACGTACACGCTAAAAACTAAAGTGTTAAAAACTACACTTGAAGTGCTGTGTTTAACACTTACTAAGTGCTGAACAAGCACTTTGTTCAAGTGTACATATCCCAGAACTTGACAGGTGTTACAATAATACCACTTGACAAGTGTAATGTCGCGACACTTAAAAGGAAACAACGCAGATGACGCGGATCAGGCTCGAACTCTCGAGCCTGATCCGCGTCATCTGCGTTGTGTCCTTTTAATTATGTACCCACCAAGCGCAAATCAAGTTATGGACGATTCTGGAAGAACCACCAATGCTAGACACATGGGAAGTGCCATCCATTCAAGTTTCAGATGTCTGACGATTGTAATGTCTAAGTGCTTAAAGCATTGCCCTAAGAGTTAGAATGGGTTTAACATCTTGAACGTATCAGTTTTTACACTTTAGTTTTTAGTGTGTAACCTTTCACCTAACGAATCGGCCCGTATCCGCTCGCGAAATTTACAAACAGCAGTTGAAAGAAATGTTTTTCAAACAATTCCAATACAAACTTATCAAGGTATCCCTTTACTGGGACAAGTTCGGCGTGTCCGTTCCGGTGGGGGATGGGCTGGGGGTCACATGGCAAGGTGTTATTAAATTTTTTTGGAATAATTCCAAAACAAGAGAATACCACATAACTGACGGATGCTCCCCGAATATGAGCCCGGAAGATAAGGCATCACAGTGATCTGCCCATAGAATCATTTTGCTCAACTAGAAAAAGTTAAAATGGATGAACGATTTGTAACCTTGAAGTTAAGACCTTGCCTGATAAGACCTTGAGTCATGAACAATTATTATGTTTAGTTTGAACAAGATTTGTTCAATGAATCACTTTTTTTGGACCAAATAAAGTCAGACCACACAATCGTTCAGTCATCTTGAGTAGTATGTCATGTACCTTTCACCCCTATTCTGGGGGACCTCGGTGGGGGACCTCGAAAGTGACGTCATGTCACGTGACGTAGTGGCGCCATGTTTGGTTGTCATGGTAACCCGCGTGAGCGGCCATGTTGTGACGTCATCTCCATAGTGATACGTGGTGTGAGTGCGCATGCGCAGCGCGTGTTGTTAGGGTGATACGTGTTTCCGTCGTCCATTTTGTATACTGGAGGCCGCCATCTTGGTTTCTGTAGTAGCACGTGATTGCTATGTTACCAATGGCTTCTAACAAGACAGGGGTATGTTCGGGGGTGTGTTCGATTGAACAGGGGTAAATCTGATTACCACAAACAACCCGACAATCCCTCTAAATCACCAAAATCCACCCCAAATCACCGAAATTGACTTTATTTCCCCCATTTATCGGCTTAGCACGTAGTGCTATAGTACCAAGGGGTCCCCTGGGGGCGTGTTCGATTGAACTAGAGTATTTTTCTGGTTCGGATTTTCCTCAAATCCTCGTTTACTTTGTAGAATTAACCAAATAGACCCGATCACCCTTACAAACCACCAATTGTCGTCTTGTATCATTACTATTGACCACCACTATTCTATCCTGAGATTGAGTGTCTCAACTATTACCAACTGGTGGTACTACTACTACGGCTCTCAGTGAACTAATGCCGCTAGGGGTCCAAATCCATATCACAATCAAAGTTGTATTCCACTACGGCATGCTCAATTGACCCCAGTCTTATCGAGCAAGTGAGCTATCGAGCAGTTGCTTGGACGAGTGACTCCTCAAACTGTTTTTCGACGCATTCCGATAAAAATGGATTATGTGGGGATTTCTGGGGAAGGGACTCCGTAAGTGGAATTTCCTAACTAGGATTCCAAGCTCCTGTACAGCTCCAGGTAGTCTTACCATTGTATTCCATCTTGTCTTCAACTATCTGTCCTATGATATGCCTCTGTTGCAGTCTCCCAATACTATAGTCTTCTACCACCCCTACAGCTTTATACCATTGCTATTGATTGTAGCACAACTCCATACTTCCTAGCTATGCCTGACCCTGTCTCAACTCAGCCCTAGGTCAGGTCTTTAACAGACGCAATCTGGTTGCTCCATTCATCTAAGCCTTATAAGTCTCTACATGTCTATACCTCGTGCAAGTTAGGGTACCTTACATAAAAGAAACTGTATGTTGATCATGTCGAGATGTGCCTATATGTTAATACACATTGTGTCATAATGTGTACGCATTGCGTGCAGCACACTTGCACGCACTGGATGTGCCGATTGATTTGTACTTGTGTATTTATGCAAAATGTGTACACAAAATATGCCGCATTTTGGCACATGCAATGAAAAAGGGCTTCGGGATTCATACATAATTTGTACCCATTCCCACACGTTCATGCTCCAATAAAGATTATAAAAATTGCATTCAAGTCTTAATTGAATGTGCTTTTGTGCTAGTGCACAATGCGTCCACACATCAGATGGTGGATGTGCCAATATGTGCTCATGCGCTAATGCACAATGTGCGCACAACACAATTAGCCCACACAACAAGAATGGGATGCTGTATGGAATGGAGTAGGTCGTGTTTGGGTGTGTGTGTGTTTTGTGGGTGTTTTGCAGAAGGTTGAGGTTTGAGAAGGTGGGAATTGGGCTCTAAAAATATAGTGGTCCATAGCCTTGCTGATATCAAATCGTCAGCTTCCTTATAAAACCTTGTACACATTTTTTTTTAAAAACAGTGTACATGAGGTTTTATGAATAGGCCAACGAATGCTTGTGAATTATAAAAGCTGCTATCACCAGCTGGACAATATACTTTAACCCTTTACCTAACGTAACATTCAAAAACGGCCAGCGCTATTCTCAAAAATCGCCAATTAATTTTCATTATTTTTTTCATTTTTTGTCTCAAAAACATAGGTTATGACCCCTCGTTGGAACGAGCTTGTCGAGCTCGTTCCAACGAGGGGTCATAACCTATGTTTTTGAGACAAAAAATGAAAAAAATTAGTTATTCAAGAATTATTTTTGCAAGTGTCGTCTGCTTTTCAGGTTAGGTAAAGGGTTAACTGGTTAAATGCAGGAAGCCACTATCAGGGCATTCAAGAAAATGTGGGTACCAGAGCAAGAGCCAATATTTTCCGTGCACATTTTTCATATTCAGTCCAATTCAAATATATTTTGTTTATATAAAGTTGTTTTATTATTTTTTTATTGAAGAGTAGCTTTGAGCACTCTCCAATAGTTTACAATAGTTTACAATAGTATAAATTTGGAATAACAAATTCAGATTCAGAGCATCAAAAATTATCTAGCCCTCAACTATTTAAAACATTTGAATGATGGATTTTCAAAAAACATAATTTTTGAAAATTTGTTAATGTTGATGGTATGGGAGGGAGGGAGGTAGTGTTGGGTGGCGCGTTGGGATGTAGGATGTGGGCTAAGCAAAGTGAATTTTAGGGTTGGCGTGACTATATATTGATTCATAGCCAAAACCGTATGGTCAGTTTTGTGTGGTAACGTCTTTTAGATTTTAGGCCAGTTTATGAAACCTTGTATGTGAATTCGCAAAATTCTGTTCACGAGCTTTTATAAGCTGATCCACCAAATGCCTGTAGGTTCTAAATGCCCAAGTCGCCAGATGGCAAATAATGTCTTAATATGTTTTATTATTTATTGGACTTTCAGAAAAACATAGTCTGGAAAATTCCCTAATGCGAGGTGGGCAGATATTGCCTCACAGCCTATTCCCATGTTATAGGAAAATACAAGATCCGTTACAAGCAACCATCATGCGTAACACCAAAACCTCAAAATTGATGACGAATCTCAATAACTGATGAAAGTGACAAACGGAAAGTAGAGCTGTAGGTTAACCGAAACCGAACCGAGGTTTTTAGTTTTTTTTTTAAAAACCGAAACCGTCGACATCCCGTAATCTATTGTTTTTCATTTTTTTTATTAAATACTCTCTTGCTGCAGAAATTCACAGAATGTAGCCATCCCAGAGTAGTGAGAGTACCCAGACACTGCCAATGGCAGTGTCTGGGTGCTCTTACTACTCTGGGAAGGCTACATTCTGTGAATTTCCGACATTTCAGTTTAGTTGTGTTTGTAGCTTTCCTCAAGTTGCGTGTAGGTGTCAGACCTCGAAAAATGGCCAAGCACAATAAAAGTTCTGTATATTTAGGTAATTATTATATTGGCCTTCCTGATTCTTCATGTATTATAGCTTATTTCGGGTATTCATTGAGTTTCACTCAATTTCACTGCCATCCAGTTATGACACCGGACTTAAGAATGAGTTTTATTGAATTTTATTTGGCCTCATGAACAAACCGAAAACCGAACCGAATCGAGTTTTATTGCACCTGAAAAACCAAAACCGAAATCGAACACGAAATTTAAAAACCTACAGCTCTAACAGAAAGTTTTGAAACGTAACGTCAATCTCATTGTAATATGCACGCTTCTAAAACTTACGAATGAAGTGACGTAATGTATTTATAACGATCCTTGCTCACTACAAAATTTAATTCCCAAGTTGTTTTCGCAAACCATCCACCCATTCCTAACAAGGCTTATATTTCATCTAAATTTGGGAAAATCCATTTTGATTCTCGAGAAAAGGGAGAATCCATACCGGCTATGAATGTCACAGGATCCCATGAAGCCACCGTGGTTGAAGCCCAATTGTATACTGATAACACATGTTAGCCCTTTACCCAACACAGCTTTTTAATTTTTAAAATATAAACTGAATTTGATATAATTTTTTAAAAAATAAACAATATTTATCAATGAAACCTTACAAATATGGATGCCATTGGAACCAGCTCATTGAGCCGGTTCCAGTGATATCCATATTTCTAAAATGTTATTGACAAAGTGTCAGGAATCCTAGCAGATCGAGGTGCAGCGAGACTCTACATGGATTCTTGCTGGCTTTGTTGCACGAATCTTAGCGTTCCATTAGGCCATTAAAAAAAGGTCTATGTTCTCAAGCACCGTCCACGTCATTAAACTTCCACCGTGTCAAAACTTTTTAATACCCAGTTAAAAAAAATAAAATAAAATTCTGCCCTGTCAAAAAAAAAAACAAAAATCCGGTCAGTATTTTCGGAATGGAATTTTGAGCACCAATACACATTTCCCTGTAGTATTTCAACTTCCTGTTCCCGTTTTTCTCCATATTTTCATGCTTCGAATTTCTATTATATAAATGTTTTCTATGTTGGTACATATAACAACTTTTGAAGAAAATGCCACTATTTTCATATTAGTACCGGACTGAACATAATCCTGCAATGGAGTGTCTTTGGCATGTCGTCAACAGCCAAGTTGATTGATGCATTTCGCAATATATGCTATAAGATAACACCAGTCTGGAGTTTGTAAAAAATTTCTTATACTAATAACACATGTTAACCCCTTACCCAACACAGCTTCTTAATTTTAAAAACATAACTGAATTTGATAATATTTAAAAAAAATAAACAATATTTACTTATAAAACCTCACAAATATGGATGACATTAGAACAGATGTAAAAGGAATGGAAGTCCGTAGGAACGTTAGTCCCTCTGGACTATTATTCCGCGGAATTATAGTTCTAGGTCTAACATTTCTAGGAATAGTAGTCCGCCGGACTACTATTCCTAGAAATGTTAGACCTAGGACTATAATTCCGCGGAATAATAGTCCAGAGGGACTAATTTTCCTACGGACTTCCATTCCTGTTACACCGGCTCTGTCCAACGACAGACATATTTGTACAATTTTATTGACAAAGTGTCAGGATATTCGGATCATGTTAGCCTTGTATTGCTTTATTTGGTGCCGCTATGTTAAGTAACGGGTTTTATTGACTCATTCCTTTTCAAACGAATTCTAATAGAAGTGCACAAGGATTTTCACTGGCCTTGTTGCACGAATCTTTACGTGAATCGATTCTCGGATTCTATCGAAATATAAGCCCTGTCTTGAGGGTATCCGGACATAATTTCCTTAGGACAAAATGTCCAAGGACATTAAGTCATTGGACAAAATGTCCTTGGACAAAATGTCCAAGGTCGTTCTGCATAGGTGGACAAAATGTCCGTAGGACAAAATGTCCTCGAGACAAAATACCCTCGACCAACTTGCACTGCTGGACTAAATACCCTCAGGACAAAATATCCTCGACTAACTTGCACTGCTGGACTAAATACCCTCAGGACAAATACCCTCGACTAACTTGCACTGCTGGACTAAATACCCTCAGGACAAAATACCCTTAGACAATGCAAATCGAATATAAATATTGTAAAATAATATAACAACGAAATAATATATAGCAGAGTTTACAGTTTTCTACCGAGGGCTACTGGGTGAAACTTGAACGCGCAATTGAGGACTCATTTTGTACTAACCCACCTCTGGTAATTTCTGGTGACTTGAATAGCGATCTTCTCAAACCATCAAGTGCACTCAACGAGGTTATTGATACATTTAACTTAAGAAACACCATAACCGAACCGACGCGGACCACTTCTCACTCAAGTATTTTACTTGACCCAATGATAGTCAGTGATAATGTCAAAGTCTTGAACTGTGATGTACTGGACCTCGGGGTCTCCGACCACAAGGCAGTTTCCATGACAATTCAGACTGGTATTACAAAACAGAAACCAACGACAAGACAGGTCTGGAATTATAACAAAGCCAACTTTATTAAAATGAATAATTTTATATCCCAGACAGAGTGGCAAACAATTATTAATAGTAACAACAGCCTAGACACTTCACAACTTTCTGACGCGGTTTCTCGAAATTGCAAAAGAATGTATACCGTGCTACGATATTACTGTCCGCCCATCTGATAAGCCATGGTTCGATTCTGCACTGCGTCGGGAAATTCGGAAGAGAGACCGCTTAAGGCAACGAGCCCTAAAAAGTAATAATTCCACTACTTTCGAAAAATATAAACATATCCGTAATAAGGTAAATAATATGAAGAAAAAGGCTAAATCTACATACTTCTCTAAATTAGACACTTCTCTCTCTATAAATCGCGACCCGAAAACGTTTTGGCATACCGTTAAACAACTATTATGTAATTTTGATAGTAAGTCTCAAGTTCAGCACCTTGAAACTGTGACTGACGCTGGAAATTTGGTAACTATATCCAGTGATCAACAAATGGCTAACTTGCTTAATACAAATTTTCTGAAATATAGCGAAATCCACGACGAAGGACATGACTTGCCTGTGTTCCGTTCCAAGAGCCCAGAAATTCTTTCCGACATTAATGTTACGGAAGCAGATATCTACGAGATACTGAGCTCGCTAGAAATCAATAAAGCAGTCGGCCATGACGGCATCAGTAATCGAATGCTGAAGGAGACACGGCAAACATTATGCAAGCCTCTCCTATTATTATTCCAGCAGTCACTTACTTCTCGCACGTATCCATCAGACTGGAGGCTGGCGACAGTTATACCAATCTTCAAGAAAGGCAACACCCACGACCCTAACAACTATAGGCCCGTTTCTCTTCTTAGTTGTGTGAGTAAAGTCATGGAAAAGGTTATTTTCAAGAAAGTATTCGACCACTTTCACAATAATAATCTGTTCTTTAAATACCAATCTGGTTTCCTACCGAAACACAGTACTGTATTCCAGCTACTAGAAATCTACCACAACTTATGTTTAGCCTATGACAACCGTCTCTTTTCACTAGAGGCTTTTTGTGACATATCAAAAGCATTTGATAGGGTCTGGCATAAGGGGCTTATTTTTAAATTGAGGCAATATATTATTACAGGATTCACCCTGGAATGGTTCGAAAGCTTTCTGGAAAAACGTCAACAACGAGTAATAATAAATTCTGCTTATTCTGACTATCTCCCCGTTAAGTGTGGAGTACCGCAGGGATCAGTGCTGGGACCGCTATTCTTTTTGATTTACATCAAAGACATTTCTGAATATATGTCCTCTGCAGCTTCGTGTAGGCTATTCGCAGATGACACATGTATAACAAAAAACAATTCTGATCTTGATCAGCTCAGTATAGATATTAATCTTGAACTTAATGTTGTATTAGAATGGGCTCAGCAGTGGCTCGTAAACTTTAACCCGTCAAAAACCAAGGTTATGCTCTTTACCAGGAAAGCAGTAGCCGTTAGTCCAGGTATGAGATTTGGGGGGACACTTCTGGATCTCACACTTGAACATACACACCTCGGATTAACATTACAAGCTGACTTGAACTGGAATACACATATTTCCAACATATGCAAGAAAGCTAACTCTAGGCTTTCCCAGTTGAGAAGACTTAAATTTACACTGAGCAGAAAAACTCTTGAAATAATGTACAAGTCTTTTATACTTCCAATAATAGAGTACGCAGACGTAGTATGGACCGGAGCCCCCGATTACTTACTTTCTAGAGTAGATAGAATACACAGGAAGCCGGGGGGATAATAACTGTACTCACTAAGTCGGTACCGTCTTCGAGAGTATTTTTTGAACTCGGCTGGGAAACCCTAGAACAACGACGAAAATTGCATAAGATGGTGACCTTCTTCAAAATTATCCATGGGGATGCCCCAAAATACCTCCTTGAACTATTGCCCCAGTCATTCCAGGACTACTCGCCATATAACACACGTGCTCGTTCGAATTTCAAAATTCCTCTGATGCACACTGAATTATTGAAAAATTCTTTCATCCCATCTTGTATCTCAGAGTGGAACTCACTTCCTATGGATATAAAGAACCTGGAATCTTTAAGCGAATTTACTAAGTATTTCAAAAGCGAGGTATGTAGGCCACCATCGTATTTTGGAATCTGTTCAAGAAAGATGAATATACTGCATTGCAGACTACATAATGCATGTAGTGATTTAAATTTTGACAAATTTCAAAATTATATCCACGACACACCAAACTGCTCATGTGGCAACGGCCTGGAAGACGCATCACACTACTTTTTTTGTCTACCCAAGGTATACCAATGAAAGATTAATACTACAACAGGACCTGGCCAACATCACAATTAATTCTGTTACGGGTATCATCTACGGTATCCCTAACATGTCACCATCTGCAAATGACCATCTATTTCGAGTAATACAAAAGTATATCAAAGCAACAAATCGATTCAATACCTTTGAGAATATTCATTCAGAAGGTAGTTAGTTCTATGTTTCCAGGCCCACGGAAAATAATGTAGATTCTGGTCTACTATGGTGGACAGTGCCAAATTGGTCGTGATGGGCACAAGAAGCCCACATCGGGCACAGCCCTCCATTTGAAATTTAGTCTTATATAGAGGATATGGAATGAGTGTTTTTCTAATATAATATTTATGAAACGAGTTTAAGAATTGTCCCTTTTGGCGAGCCTCTGGCGAGCCCAAACTGACAATTCGGACGAGTTTCATAAAAGTATCGCCATCCCACTCCCACAAAAACCTCTTTAGAGACGCCCCTGCTTTTCTGATGAATTGTCATTTAGATGTTACAACGACACAGAAGAAGGCGAGATGACAACATGTTGAGATGAGTAATAGATAGTTTGATTTTGACTGAAAACACGAGAAGAACAAACCTTTTTCTAGGCTATTTTTAACACAATAGAGTTCTCGATTATGTTTGATCGTCCAAATTGGTTCAACACACAGAATTATAAATGCGGATGAAAGAAAATATCTGTTCATGAATCTGAGATATTTGGAAGGGTGTACACTCACTTTTTGGTAATACTCCACTAAATCTTTCAGTGTATCGTGTTTTGTCGATGTACCACCAATTTCATAGTATCCTTCAGAAGTTCGATGAATTGTGTAATGATGAACTTTATTATCCGTCCTGGAAATAAATAATAAAAGATTATTTATCATACGAAAATTGTATTTATTACACGCCTGTTCTGTGAAATCCCCGTCTATAGCAACATTAAACATGACGTCACTTCCGGGGTCATCCACCGGGGTCATCCAACCTCTCCCTCAAAACCACATGACATACTACTGAAGCCCATCTCTAATCTGTGTGACGTCATGTCACGTGACCTAGTGGCGCCATGTTGTGTTGTCATGGTAACCCGTGTAAGCGGCCATGTTGTGACGTCATCCCCATAGTGATATGTGTTGTTAGTGCGCATGCGCAGCGCGTGTTGTTAGGGTGATACGTGTTTCCGTCGTCCATTTTGTATACTGGAGGACGCCATCTTGGTTTCTATGGTAGCACGTGATTGCTATGTTACCCAATTGTTCTGCAATGGGACGGGATATGTTCGGAAGGTGTGTTCGATTGTAGAAGAGTAAATCTAATTACCACAAACAACCCGACAATCCTTCCAAATCACCAAAATCCACCCGAAATCACCGAAATTGACTTTATTTGATACGGATTCCCCATTTTATCTGCTTAGCATGTAGTGCTATAGTACCGAGGGGTCCCGAGGGGGTGAAAAGCCCGAGACATACTACTGAAGCCCATCTCTAATCTGTGTGTATAGCATTTTCCTAGAATTGTAATTTTTAATGCCTATTGCATATGTTTCTCTATCACTAACAGTCTATCCAGTTCAAACTATCTCTGTTTCTCTCGTCCAAGTCTTATAATTACCAGTGTTTGATTTCCCATAATGCAGTTATCGCCCTTGTGTATATCAAAAGCATACCCAAACCCAATAAGCAATCGAGCAGTTACTGATAAACCATTGCTCGAATGACTTGAATCACATCGAGCAAATGAGCTTTAGAGTAATTGCTCGATCGAGTGACTCGGCATATTGCTCAAATGACTCGAATCCCATGGAGCAAATGAGCCAACGAGCAATTGCTCGTTCGAGTGACTCCTCGAACGACTCTTAGACTCATTTCAGAAAAAAGGGATGCCATGGCCATAGGCGTTTTCGAAAAAGGGATTCCACAAATGGGATTCCAAAAAGGGATTCCAAAAGTGGGATTCCGTCTTATGTCGAGTGACTCGGAACTATTGCTCGAACGACTCGAATCCCATCGAGCAAATGAGCCAACGAGCAATTGCTCGTTCGAGTGACTCCTCGAACGACTCTTAGACTCATTTCAGTATTTGAGGATACCTATGACATGGCTACGTATCAGTTGAGGAGACCTTTTGAGGATACTAAATTGAGGATACCTATGGTCTGGTATTGCTGGAGGATACCTGTTGTAGAAACCTTACATTTGTGTACTTCTGTTATTCTGCCCAATATCTCATCCATTACTTCCTAGCTATACCTTCGCTCACGGCTTCAAAATGTTCAATCAGATTTCCCCTGTATACATATAAAGCATTCCGTAAAATATGGATTCCGTGTTTTTACATCAGGCATTACCCTTACCCACAGTACCTCTTGGCCTAGCATTGCATACTACTTATATTAGTCATGGGATAACATGAAGTATTAAGTCGATTAGTAGTATCAATGACTTTCGGGGCCCACAGAGCTATATATTGTTCATACTATACTGTTCTTCTATACTGCCAGGCATTACCCCCACCCCCACAAAATCACTAGATCTATCATAACGTACTACATATAGCACCCATATAATAAAACAAAGCAATCGGTTGGTTAATAGTACCAAGCACTAACAGGAGGCCTATAGGTGTATATACAGCCCATACTATAGTACCGTTCTAAACTACCAGGCAGTACCCCTACCCACAATACCCCTATGCCTAGCATTGCATACTACCTATACCAGTCATAAGATAACATGAAGCATCAGGTGAATTAATAGTACTAAGGGCTAACATGGGCCCTGCAGGGGCCCACAGAGGTATATATCGTCCATACTATACCGCAGTTCTATACTGCCAGGCATTACCCTCACCCCCACCCCACAATACCACTTGACCTGCCATAACGTACTCCCTATACCAGTCATTGAATAGTACAAAGCAATCGGCTGGTTAATAATATCGAGGACTGGACCTACAGGGGTATACACCATGCATCCTATGCCACCCGTTCTAAACAACCTAGTATAATACTGCCTGGCCTGACACTAAACTACCAATACCAGCCATAAGATAATACAAAGGATTCGGTAGGTTAATAGTACTAAGGGGGTAATAGACCAACAGATCATTCATCCTATACTGTCCAACTTGAATCACGAATGACTATCTCGCAATACCACACTACCACCCACCCACCCTACTGCTTGACTTAGCTATAGCAGACATAGGATAATATGAAGCATAAGGTGGATTAATAGTATTAAGGGCTAACTTGGGACCTACATGCATATATACCACTACTACCATATCACCCCCTCTCCCCAAACGAGAAGCCCGACACCCCCTGACCCGAAAAACGTTATGTCAGATTGTATACTGGACAATAACAATGGTCAGCATCTCTATGACGTCGCGCGCGTATCATGACGTCACGACGTCAATAGCAACGTCAACCGTTTCGCGGGAAAAACTTTCAAGCAAACCCAATTTTCCCATCATCTTTCCACCACTTACCCATAATATATACCTATAGCCCCATGCGTACATATATCACTATACATGCCATAGCATACTATATATACAGTACTACACTGCTTGGCGGATCTAGATGTATGGTGCCGACATTTTGCACCGGCGAAAGTTGCACCGGCAAAAGTCCGGTTCCTATGGGAATTTAACACTAGTTGCACCGGCAAAAGTCCGGATAATAAGGCACGATCGGGTACATGCTATACTACTCACAAGCAATGTTTCAGCCAATGGACCTCCGGGTTTAACCCGGAGGTCCATTGGCTGAAACTGTGCTTGTGCTTGTTATGGTTTGCAACAAATTTGCAGTTATTGGTTGGGTGGAATCTCCACTCAGCGGGTGTTTTAGTGATAAAACACTCTCCACGTACTGTATGAAGAAAGTTTTGTAGAATTTGCTTCTTTTAATATTTTTCTTAATGAAGTGACTCAATCCTTCCTGTGTTATTAGTCACAATTTTAGAATACCTTGACCTGTTGAATAATAGTGAACTACCATTATATACGAAAATTTGAAGAGAAAGTTTAGTCACCACTGTTATTTAAAAAGAGTCCCAAAGCGAAAATGTCATCTGACACTATTATTAATTTCCAATATTTTTTATCAAAAATGCAGGACCTCACTATTTTTCAGCCATCGCCATTATTAGGCAAGTAAGAGTATAATGCAAAATGTAAACCAACGGACAGATGGGCGGATGTACTTTAACTATATTGTCTGATTTATGGAGTGTATAATGAATGTCGTGTGAAGATTATGCAAATTTATTATGTATGTTGTGTATCTCTTACCCTTAGACTATTGTGGTATTCAGAGTGGTCGAGCCATTGGCAATGAATTTGTATATAATTCAATTGGTATTTTGGTTAGGGCTGTCACGATTATTCGATTAATCGACTGTTGATCGGTCACGGCGAAATCGATTAGTATTTTTCGTTGTCGAATAATCGGTAAATTGTATCCCGTTTTAGACGTTTAATAATTAAAAGAAAATTTGATGAAAAAACTATTGTTTCTAAAGGTAAAGAGTTAAGAACATCGATGTTAAACCCCCAAGAAGCTGATGGAAGTAATTGTCTTTCAGGTACATTCATCAAAGCTTTGATGTTCTGAACTTTTGAACCGTCAGTGTAATAATCAAGACCGGTCGGCAGTTGCGAAGTTCGCAACTGCCGACCCGTCTTGATTGTTACACTGACGGTTCAAAAGTTCAGAACATCAAAGCTTTGAATGTACCTAAAAAGGATCGTCTTCGTTTTTCCTTGAGGTAAGTCAGCTGACTTGAACTTCATGTTTATCGACTTCAAAGAGAGGGGGGGGGGGGGCATTTAGGACGATTAATCGATTATCATCGATTATTTGCGACGATTAATCGATTCCTAAATTTAAAAATCGTGACGGCCCTAATTTTGGTTAACTAATTACTGTTTTTCAATTCTGTTGTCTGGATTTTTGATTATTTAGAGGCCCTATTTGTAACTTTGTGCAGAGTTTTGTTTTATGAAAATGCAGGTTTATTAGCCTCTATTTTGATAGGTCAAAGTGCTGAATAAAAATAAAAAAATTAATTGTGCTCGATTGTATCTCGTGTGTGTTGCCATACTTCACTTTCGTTGAGAATTTCTACGCAACGACTAGTAAAGAATTTCCTAAAGAAAAAGTACATGTGCATACTGTTGCCATATTTTTGTGTGATTAGGAGGTCTAGTGGGGTGGGTAAAAGGAAAAAGATATTATTTTTCGCACTTTGAACAAGCGACTTACGAACGCATGTGACTTTCCAGTGACAACAACTTCGATCAACAAATACTTCTGGACATGAGTCAAATAGCCCACAGATCATTCGAAATTATCGATGATCTTGGTGGATCGTAAACGAATATCATCGTTTACAATGATTCGCATTATAAATCACACCAGATCGCGAAATTAGGAGCATTATTTCTGGAACTCACCCAGACCAGACCGAAACGGAGCTGAACGACAGACCAATAAAGACGTACCATCAATATTACATAACTACGGCGGCGTAGAAGCGACATGTGGTGTTTAGTTACTAAACTGAATATTCAATTTACTAAATTGAAAAATACAGTCTTGTAATAAATTGAATAAGCAGTTTCCTAATAAAATGAATAAACAGTCTTGTAATAAAATGAATATTCAATTTACTAAATTGAAAAGACAGTCTTGTAATGAATTGAATAAACAGTCTCGTAATAAATTGAATAAACGGTCTTGTAATAAATTGAATATTCAATTTACTAAATTGAATATTCAATTTACTAAATTGAAAAAAACAGTCTTGTAATAAATTGAATAAACAGTCTCGTAATAAATTGAAAAAAACAGTCTTGTAATAAATTGAATATTCAATTTAGTAAATTGAAAAAAACAGTCTTGTAATAAATTGAAAAAACAGTCTTGTAATAAATTGAATAAACAGTCTTGTAATAAATTGAATATTCGATTTACTAAATTGTATATACAATTTAGTAAATTGAATATACAGTCTTGTAATAAATTGAATAAACGGTCTCGTAATAAATTGAAAAAACAGTCTTGTAATAAATTGAATATTCAATTTAGTAAATTGAAAAAACAGTCTTGTAATAAATTGAATAAGCAGTTTCCTAATAAACTGAATAAACAGTCTTGTAATAAATTGAATATTCAATTTACTCAATTGAATATTCAATTTACTGAATTGAAAAAAAACAATCTTGTAATAAATTGAATAAACAGTCTCGTAATAAATTGAATAAACAGTCTTGTAATAAATTGAATATTCAATTTAGTAAATTGAATATTCAATTTAGTAAACTGAATATTCAATTTAGTAACTAAATCTCACATGTCGCTTCTACGCCGCCGTACATAACGAACAATAGTTTCCTCGATTTTTGACTGAAAGAAGTGAAAGAGCTACTAGTTTACGAATATTTCAATAAGTAAGGAATACAACATGTGTTTCCAGTTCCGCTTTATGTCATAGCTTTGTTAATTAAAGATAACTGCAATTTTTGTTCTCTATTGATAATTTCCGCGTATGAATACAAACTAATGACAAGGTCGCTCCTTGCAAACACACTGGTTGCTTTGGTTGGTGAGGGAAGAATATTTATTAACAAAGAACGGAATATCAATGCAATTTACCCATATTAGTCTACTTCCCTTGATATATTTCGACAACCAGAATTTCAGCAGTGGGATTATCATGAGAATTTACGGGAATATATGGCAATATTTTTCAAAGTAATGTTGCCCAAAGCCTTCAATGTTATGAGTTTTCCCACCGTCAACATGGCGGACACTTTTGAGACGGAAACAACCCAGGTTGAAAACGTGCCTAGTCCAATGTTCGATGCATTTTATTCAAAATTAAGACTCAACTGCAGCAGTGCATTACTGATAGCTCACGTTGGCTGTTCAGTGGAAGGTGAGGTGCCTCCGACTGTTTGACAGTACACATTTATTTTCTGATGTCTCCAAGTGACTCGTAAATTTGTGAAACGCTCATTTTGTAGGTCCCATCACGTTCTATGTGACATGACCATCCCCCAATCCAAGTATCCAATAGCAAGACTGTTTCGTTGCCAAGTTATTGTTCAATGAAATGTTAACATTTCTCTGGATTTCTGGCCTCCATGTAACCAAGTTGGCAGCCATGACTTTAGAATCACCTTAATGGAAGTGATAATGACCCAAAACAACTTCTGAAAACATACCAGGACTTGAAGAGTCAAAGCTACTGTTGTAGAATCGGTCCAGTTGACAGGAGCTTCAAAGGTCCAGTCGGTGAGTTGTACTCACTGTGACGCTCGATCGCCTTTTGAAAGTCTTTTGAATTAGTGATGTGAATGTTCAGCTGAAAGTATATAATTATTTTGTTGACAGTGTGTCAACCTACCTTTTATACTGCTGTGTGCGGTATTCTATCTCTTATACTGTTATGGGCGGTATTTACCACTGTGTGTGGTGAGATCGTTATTTTGTCATGCTTATTCATTTTCAAATGCCGTTTAATTATTGTCTTGTAGCGGTCGAGGTATAAAGGCCATTTACCAACCAGCCTGGTTGGTCCGGATCTCTTAGTCTCGTGGTAAATCGGTCGCTTTGTGTGCTAGAGGTCGAAGGCTCCCGCACTTATCTCTCCTCCTGTTACATTTGGGGGCTCGTCCGATCCTCAGCAGTAGGTGGCACTGCGGGTGTTTCGACCGCTCTGAGGGAGGAACCTGGGTGAGATTCACATGTGGTGAATCTCAAACATTCTCTTGCACATTCAGTACACTGAAGGCACCATCGCCTGATATCAGATGACATGCCAGGCCAATATACCCTACGTTTAATTGAGTCAATGGTTTTGTTTCTTCCAAAATGACCAGCAGTTTTTGAATCATGTAAAGATATAAATATCTTTCTTCTCATTTCCCTAGGGGCTATCAGCAAAAGTGTGTCTGTTTCTTCAGCGGTTCTCCATTTATAATAAAGTAATTCATTCTGAAGAATAAGAGATTCCCACATTCCCCACAGAGTTTTGCGATGGCCGAGTGGTTAAGGCATTGGATTTGAAATCCAATGGGCAATGCCCGCGCAGGTTCGAACCCTGCTCGCAGCGCCAAGTGTGACGGAGTTGATTTGGGTGAATCATTGTTTCGGTGTTTAGTAGTATTTTGCGTCCGGTTTTTCTTACTTATTTCAGCCACCTGTGTATATAATTAACTTTTAAAGTTATTATGGCGATTTTGGAGACCCATTGTTGATTTAATCCTGTTTATTAACAGTGTTTTGTAAATTCGGCGTTAAGTTGTTCTTGCTCGCCATTTTGCTATTTGAGCCGAACATTTTCTACAATCCAGGCTCTGATTGGTCTGTTCTTAATGATAGGACCAATGGGAGTCTGGTTTGTGGGAAGTGATCGGTGCCACAGTATTGTAAGTTATGTTAGCTGTGGATTGGCTGAGGTTATTAATAAAAGCCGTGTCGCGGCTCTTTCAAATCACTCAGGTTGTTGTCTAAGAACCTACAGGTTCGCTTGACTACTCTCTCTCTCTCTGGAGAGTTACCAAAGTCTCCCATTTCGGGTGGTTGGTGTGCTTTCCCCAATGTAGAGATTAAAAATAAACCTGTCCATTTAACTTTACCACAATCTTGGTCAATAATTCTGCCTTTTGGATAGGTGATGATTGGTTGTAAACCTGTATAAAATCTTGCCAGTTCAACTTGTAATTAAACATGTAAAATTCGGCTCCAGAAACCATCGGTACGAACCATTGTTCGTTTGTTGTACATCCGTCCGTCCACCCGTCAGTCTAGCCTAGCATACGTTTGGTTGTATGTGTATCCTATTGGAGAATAAAAGCTATATTTAATAGAGGGTTCATCTAACAGAGGGATGGTTGCCCAGAAAACAGTTATAACTTATTTGTGAATGCTAAATTCTGTGACGTTTAGGAAGTCTTGCCAAAAATTAGTCTAATATTTTATAACCTGGTAAACACTAATATGATCTGGTAGTATACTAGGACTCAAATATACCCTTTTAGGTGAACTTTGATCTACCCTCTCAATTTCGTCACACTCCTACTTCTGTGATCGTGTGTGCTTCCTGTTTACACTTGTTATCATTTTTTTTTACATTTTGTTATTCATGAAATAAATACAGTATGTTTCAACTTATTTTTTTTTATATATTTTGCAAACACAGTTCAAGAACCACGAACCCGGGGGTTTAATTTTTCAGGGCTGTGGTGGTCTTTGGCTGAAGTTGATTTGGGGTTGGAGTACCACTGACCGCTGCCCGTTACATTTTTGGCGCTGCGAGCAGGGTTCTTGAATTGAAACCGTGTTTTGCACTATAAATATGGAAACCCCTCCAAGGGATACCCATGAACAGACTGAATGGGCTGCTAGACCCAAAATTAGAAATGTTAGCATTAAGGATGAACCAAATGACTTAGAAAGCCCCGATGCTGGTGAAGTAGAAAGACAGTTTCATGAACTTACACTCCAGTATGAAAGGTGTAAAAGGGAATTTGAGAAGTCAAAACCCCATAGGGTAGGTAAAAAGCATGCAAGGGCCTTAGGTCCGTTGGACAAAAATAAAACAGAACCCCTTCCACTAGGTAGGACTTCTACTCCAATGAATATTGATAAATGGGAAGATCCCCTGTACGATACAACTGGTTCATGGAGAAGTTTTCCTGTCCGAAGGGAAAAGGAGCCTGATAAATATGATGGGACTGTTGTGAAGAGTGAAGAGGCCATGCAGTTTATGGAAATAGACATTTTTTTGGTTTGTTTGTTTGTTTTTTTTTTTTGTTTTTTTTACAAAATAGTGATTTTATTTTAAGGAGGGAGGAGTGTGACGGAGTTGATTTGGGTGAATCATTGTTTCGGTGTTTAGTAGTATTTTGCGTCCGGTTTTTCTTACTTATTTCAGCCAGCTGTGTATATAATTAACTTTTAAAGTTATTATGGCGATTTTGGAGACCCATTGTTGATTTAATCCTGTTTATTAACAGTGTTTTGTAAATTCGGCGTTAAGTTGTTCTTGCTCGCCATTTTGCTATTTGAGCCGAACATTTTCTACAATCCAGGCTCTGATTGGTCTGTTCTTAATGATAGGACCAATGGGAGTCTGGTTTGTGGGAAGTGATCGGTGCCACAGTATTGTAAGTTATGTTAGCTGTGGATTGGCTGAGGTTATTAATAAAAGCCGTGTCGCGGCTCTTTCAAATCACTCAGGTTGTGGTCTAAGAACCTACAGGTTCGCTTGACTACTCTCTCTCTCTGGAGAGTTACCAAAGTCTCCCATTTCGGGTGGTTGATGTGCTTTCCCCAATGTAGAGATTAAAAATAAACCTGTCCATTTAACTTTACCACAATCTTGGTCAATAATTCTGCCTTTTGAATAGGTGATGATTGGTTGTAAACCTGTATAAAATCTTGCCAGTTCAACTTGTAATTAAACATGTAAAATTCGGCTCCAGAAACCAACGGTACGAACCATTGTTCGTTTGTTGTACATCCGTCCGTCCACCCGTCAGTCTAGCCTAACATACGTTTGGTTGTATGTGTATCCTATTGGAGAATAAAAGCTATATTTAATAGAGGGTTCATCTAACAGAGGGATGGTTGCCCAGAAAACAGTTATAACTTATTTGTGAATGCTAAATTCTGTGACGTTTAGGAAGTCTTGTCAAAAATTAGTCTAATATTTTATAACCTGGTAAACACTAATATGATCTGGTAGTATACTAGGAGTCAAATATACCCTTTTAGGTGAACTTTGATCTACCCTCTCAATTTCGTCACACTCCTACTTCTGTGATCGTGTGTGCTTCCTGTTTACACTTGTTATCATTTTTTTTTACATTTTGTTATTCATGAAATAAATACAGTATGTTTCAACTTATTTTTTTTATATATTTTGCAAACACAGTTCAAGAACCACGAACCCGGGGGTTTAATTTTTCAGGGCTGTGGTGGTCTTTGGCTAAATTTGAGTTGGGGTTGGAGTACCACTGACCGCTGCCCGTTACAGTCTTTTTTGTGATGTTAAAACCATAAATTTCATCCAATTTCTTCAAATCACGATTAACATTGAAAATACTGTACTGCCGATACTAATAATACTGGTACCTGAAATTCTGACAATTAAAAACGATTTATCTTTAAAAACGAACTTTCCATCAATATATAGATATTTTAGGAGTTAAACATTGGATTCAAAGTCACTAAGGTAAACATAAACTCGTTCAAAATACACAAAAGCTGACATAAACAGAATTTTTAACAAATGGATTCTAAGTCATTTTTGGTGAATTTTTTAAAAAAAAAAACAAAAGAAGAAAACATCCAAATCTAGACTATAAAGTTTAAGGTAAATGACCACGACACAAAATAACATTTGAAAATATTATTTATTTATTGATGTTTAAGATCACATACTTAAACACAATGGCTAATCGTGACCGTGACAGTTTTACGGGTGGAGGAAGCCGGAGTACCCGGAGAGAACCACCGAGCATCGACAGCTCCTCAATATTCTAACTCTGTTCAAGCTCCGCTCAAACGGTTGAAGATATGTGCACCATCGACGTGCAGCACGCCTTAGTTGACGGCGTCATCATACCCCCATGTAGTCAACCAGGATAAAGTGCCTTGCCCATGGACACAACGCGGGTCGTCATGGACGGGGATCGAACTCGGGACCTCTAGCATAGAAGTCCAACAGTCTACCACTGAGCCACCGCGCTCCCCATGAAAACATTAACTGACATGAAATAGGAGGATGCGAACCATCAATGCTGGGTTAAACGCAATTTCCAACATCTGAGATGTACCGTTAGAGGGTCGTCCAACAAAACTTTTGACATTTTTTTACGTTTCAACAATGCCCTAAATACGAAGGAAAGTGGTGTATAGCAACATATTATTTTCCACAATAATGACAAAAATACACAAAACCAGAATTTATCCACTTTTTCAACCAAAAAATGTTTTTTCCTGTTGATGACAAATAAATTGCCAGCCGCATAATTATCCGACAGGACAAGGAACAGATCAGTAATTCTAATGTGTGTGTTATAAATAAATAGAGAGTAATCGCTTGTCTGGACTGATTACGTGAAATAATTCATGACAGGTGAGGGACGTTGTACAAACACGAGTGCGCGAATGCGCACGGGTGTTTTACAATATAGTCCCTCGCCTCGAATGAATTATTTCACGTAACCAGTCCAGTCAAGCGATTACTGTGTTTATTACTTTCATTATTAACGATAATTATATTATTTAACCCTTTTTCTAAAGTAACGATCAAACCGGCCAGCGCTATTCTCAAAAAATCCCCAATTAATTTTCATTATTTTTTTCATTTTTTGTCTCTAAAACATAGGTTATGACCCCTCATTGGAGCGAGCGCGTCGAGCTCATTCCAATGAGAGGTCATAACCTATGTTTTTGAGACAAAACATGAAAATAATAGTTTTTCAAGAATTTGTTTTGCAAGTGTCGTCTGCATTTCATGTTAGGTAATGGGTTAAAAATACAAAAAACAATGAAGTCCCCTTTACACCCACGGCAAAGCGTCTTCGTTTGCGCTCACGCATATATGACCCAATTGTTGATTGCATAATTCACTTGTGAAGTTATCGTTTATAATCAAACCCGGAAATCCCAGTAAATCACACTTTGGAAAGTAATAAAAGACAAGTAATTCCACTCTCGGAGAAAGCATATTCATCATTCCACCACAGACGTGTTGAAAACTCTCAGAGGAAAATGATATACGAAATGTAGACTGTGTTGGAAAGGCATGCTTGTTTTTATTACGTGATTCTTGGGTCATGCTGGGAAACGATTTAATTTCTGACCTGGGGGCGCGGTGGCGTCGCTGTACCAGTTCTCGTCAGATCACCGAAGTTAAGCAACGTCGAGCGCGGTTAGTAGTTGGATGGGTGACCATTTCAGCGACTGAATCGTGCTCCAGCGTTGTGTCCTTGGGCAAGGCACTTAACCCCGATTGCCTACATGGGGGCACGATGACGCTGTGTACTAAGACGTACTGCACGTCGATGGAGCGCATGTTTTCAACCAATCTAATGTCGTTAAACCCTAATAAAGAAAGAATTTCTGACCTGAAATCTGAATTTCATTCTGCTTTAACACACGATCCATTCACGGGAAAATATTCAACGGACAGTGTAAATAACTGCGAGATAAAGTTTTTAGTTGCAATGTTGAATGCGAAAACTGTTGAAAGTTATGCAAGTTTCAACAAGGGATTAATACGCCACCGAACTACTATTATTTGGTTCTTGTCGATGAGGATTTAATTGATTGATTGATTTATTGATGTTTAAGGTCACATATTTATGCACAATGGCTAATCATGACCGTAACAGTTTTACGGGTGGAGGAAGCCGGAGTACCCGGAGAGAACTACCGAGCAAAGACGAGCAGCTGCCAGCTCCCCAACATCGTAACTCAGCACTGCAGCACAGGCAGGGTAAGATTGGTTGAAGACATGCGTACCATCGACGTGCAGTACGCCCTAGTACACGGCGTCATCGTGCCCCCACGCGGGCAATGGAGATGAAGTGTCTTGCCCAAGGACACAACGCGGTTGCCGCAGGTGGGATTTGAACCGAGGACCTCTCGGCTTGCAGCCTGCACCTCTACCTACTGAGCCACCGCGCCCCCTGTCGATGAGAAAAACATAAACCTGGAAAATTATGTTTGAAAATAAAAGTATATTCACATCAACATACATTGCAGTCCTCATAATTGTATATCTATGAAAGGGAGGGCGGTGGCTCAGTAGGTAGAGGTGCATGCTGCCGAGAGGTCCTCAGTTCGACCGCGTTGTGTCCTTGGGTAAGACACTTCACCCCCATTGCCCATGTGGGGGCACGGTGACGTCGTGTACTAAGGCGTACTGCACGTCGATGGTGCACTTGTCTTCAACCAATGCTAACCCTGCTTGTGTGGCGTTAGTATGTTGGGGAGCTGACAGTTGCTCGCCGTTACTAGGTGATTCTCTCCGGGTACTCCGGCTTCCTCCACCCGTAAAACTGTCGCGGTCATGGTTAGCCATTGTGCAGAAATATGTGACCTTAAACCCCAATAAATACTAAATAAATATCTATGAAAAAATAGTTGGATTGTGATCGAACTATATTTGTGATGAAAAGAAGGCTTGGTGAAGTTTGTTAATTGAGTAAGAAGGCCAAAGTTTCAGAAAATTCTTTTTCTGTTCACCAAATATAGTGAAATTTTGTACCATCGTAAATTTAAATTTCTCCCTTGCACAACCGCATGTGTGTAAGATGGAACCCCGACGATATTCATCGCCACTGGCATCAAAAGTTGCAAACCTCTATGTTTATTATAAAATCTGTTGCCGGAAATCGTATGAAGTCACCTGGTGTACAAAATCACATGAATTACCGAAATGAGACCACAACATTTCGCACGTTTTAGATAAATGAATTTAATAACCCACATAACTGCGACTTCGTTCAGGCCTGTAATTCACGCTTATAAATTGGTATCGATAAGGATATTAGTTATTATTACTTTCCAAAGTGTGTTTTACTGGGACTTTCGGGTTTGATTATAAACGATAACTTCACAAGTTAATTATGCAATCAACAATTGCGTCATGTATCTGTGCGCACAAACGAAGACGCTTTGCCGTGGATGCAATGGGGACTTCATTGTTTTGGAGTTTTTTTAACCCTTTACCAAATATGAAAATAAGACGACACTTGCAAAAAAAAAATTTGAATAGCTATTATTTTCATTTTGTCTCCAAAATGTAGGTTATGACCCCTCATTGGAACGAGCTCGACGAGCTCGTTCCAATGAGGGGGTCATAACTTATTTTTTAGAGACAAAAAAAAAATGAAAAAATAATGAAAATTAATTGGCGATTTTTGAGAATAGCGCTGGCTGTTACGTTAGGCAAGTGGTTAAATAATATAATTATCGTTAATAATGAAAAGTAATAAACAGAGTAATCGCTTGACTGGACTGGTGACATGAAATAATTCATTCGAGGCGAGGGACTATATTGTATAACACTCGTCCGCATTCGCACACTGGTGTTTGTACAACGTACCTCACCTCTCATGAATTATTTCACGTAACCAGTCCAGTCAAGTGATTACTCTCTATTCAATGTTCTTAAATCTCACGAGTACGTCACAAATGAACTTGAATCCATGCTTTCTAACTTGACGAAGCCGATTGATGAAAGCATTCTGTATGCAGGACAGGTCATTTTTGTTGTTTTGGCCATACTTGAGCATTCACATGATACACTGGGGAGCTGAAATGGTTATAGATAATACCAAGTGAGGAATTTAGTTAGTTTTCCCTTTTGTTGTGTATCAATTTCTTTTACCAATTTGACACAAATCTCGCACAAGGTGTGGTCACTGCAGACTGACACATTAGACATTCTTTATTTTACATTGATGCACTCTCTCATGACACCATACTAGTTCTTGTGACCGGTGTGGATTTACCCTTCGGTGAACATCATAAAAGGTAAACAAACTCACGAAAAATGGCAGCCCTTGTAAAATTGATTCACCCTAAATAGCAATTAGTCTTACTGTCCGCTCCTAGCAAGAAGGAAAAACAGATTTATCCGAGTCTGTACCAGAAGGATTGTAGAATATAACTATTCGGTGAATTTCAGGTATTTTATTGTACAAAATGTGACCTCTTACTTATTCCATAGCAGACTCTCGGGTAGTGCTTTTTACCATATGGTAACAATTCCATGGCAAATAATAGCTTTCCGACACGTAATCTATGTTTCGTTCCAAAAACATGATATAGAATTTATTGGGGTTATTCCTCTCTGATCTTTTTTGACTTTGGAGAAAATTACCTGAAATTTGAACAAAGTTAGGTTGGACGTCCCCTTAAAAGTTCTAAGCAGAATATCAACAGTATAAATGGTTGAACAATGACGCGAATGTGCAGAATAATAGTGATCTAGTTTAAAGCCTTTACCCAACGAATCGTCCGCATCCGCCCGCTTAATATGCAAATTCAGCAGTTGAAAAAATAGTTTTTTTAAATTTCAACAAAACCATATCATGTGACCCCTCGTTGGAACGAGGTCGTCGAGCTCGTTCCAACGAGGGGTCACATGATATGGTTTTGTTGAGTTGTTTTGAAAAATTAAAAAAATGATATTGAAAATAATAAATTTTGATATCGTCTGCGTTGGGTAAAGGGCTAAAGCCGAAGTATCCTCAAATAAAAGCTTTGCGGTCATGAGATTCAAAGTGACCGAGCTAAGCATAAATTCTGATAAACTGGAGACGGAAGACGAAGCCGACGCACATAGCATGCGTTCACCCAGTGTCCTGTTTTAAGTGGCTCAGACAGAAATCATATGTGACAACAATGCCCGAGTCTGGCAAACTGAATTTTATACATCGCTCACGTACATAGTAATTGGCAAACATAAATGACGCTTACGTCCTACTAAATTGAATCTGAATACCAGTCAATATGTTACACGCTCTCTCTTCAAAAAGATAAAATCTTGCAATTACCAAGTGATTGGACTAAACCATTCAATTATTTATTTATATTTATTTATTTATTGGTGTTTAATGTCACATACTTATGCACAATAGCTAATCGTGACCGTTACAGTTTTATGGGTGGAGGAAGCCGGAGTATCCAGAGAGAACCACCGAGCATCGACGAGCAACTGCCAGCTCCTCAACATTCTAACTCTGTTCAAGCTCCGCTCAAGCAGAGTTAAAGCGGTTGAAGACATGTGGGCCATACGTGCAGTACCCCTTAGTGCACGGCGTCATCGTGCCCCCATGTGACCAACCGGGATAAAGTGCCTTGCCCAAGGACACAACGAATAGTCCCTGAGTTCCAAAGTGTTCTATGTGCCAGTAGGCACATAGAACACGTTTGGCCTCAGGGGACGAAACGTCAAGAGGGGTTTGGCTCTGCGAGTCAGTCCAACCTTCTGGTATTGTTTGATACAAAGTTCACTTTTTTGTTCTCTTCTATCCCATTACACCTTTCCTTAGAAACAGACATATTTTCACTTTATACATTGTTCTGGTTGATTTTCTGAGAGGTGTGCACGAAATAAGGTATCTGATATGACATTGTCCTTGAGTCGTAGATATTTCAATGCAATATTGTACCACTAAGTTTGGCTCTGCGAGTCAGTCCAACCTTCTGGTATTGTTTGATACAAAGTTCACTTTTTTGTTCTCTTCTATCCCATTACACTTTTCCTTAGAAACAGACATAACTTCAAATGCCTTTACACATTACAGATCAAGTTCTGGTTGATTGTCTGAGAGGTGTGCGTGAAATAAGGTATCTGACACGACACTGTCCTTGCCTCGTAGGTATTTTAATGCAATATTGTACCACTGAAGTCGACGTAACATTCGTCGAAGTCTCGTTGGCTTTAAATATTTGCTCAAGAGGTTTATGACCATTGTAAATGTGACCACTTTTCCAGTTTTATAGCAATAGAATTTTGTTGATGTACTCAATACTAACAATGGTTCTTTTTTTCTGTTTGAGCATATCCTTTTTCATACTCAGTCAGTGAACTTGGTGAATATGTGACTGTGTGGTTGACTTGTAAGTGCACAGCTCCGAGTCCGTCTTTCGAAGCATCACAATGTATTCTATGTTTTCTATTGGGGTTGAACGACAACTTTCGATAGCCAGGGTCTCCTCGTGTCGGACAGTTTTATGGGTGGAGGAAGCCTGAGTACCCGGAGAGAACCACCGAGCAACAGCGAGCAACTGCCATACTCCCCAACGTACTAACTCCACACAAGCAGGGTTAGCATTGGTTGAAGACAAGTGCACCATCGACGTGCATTACACCTTAGTATACAGTGCCACCATGCCCCCACGCGGGCAATCGGGATGAAGTGCCTTGCCCAAGGACACAACGTATTTACCCCGGGTGGGGATCGAACCGAGGACCTTTCGGTTTGAAGTCCATTGCCGTAACCACTGAACCACCGCGCTTCCTATCACAATGCATAGTCACTGCCTTGTTCACTTCATGAAAAGTTAGGACGGGAGCATCAGCACCTGTTGTTTTCAGCTGCCGGAAACTCTCATCATGTTCGGGACTCCATGTAATTTCCACACCAGATTTCAGTGGTTGCCGCAGGAGTGAATCCAACTGTCAAAGATTAGGAAAATATTTGTGCAGATACTGATTCATGTTTGATGACGTTAAAGCTGTCACGCTTTCACTCCATCAAACCTCATGGAATAAACCAAGTACCCTTCTGATTCTATCCTTACTAGTTGGTGGTGCCATGTCAACAGTTGGTCTAGCTTTATCAGCCTAGTGTCATGCTCATTTATGACGTGTCCTACATACGGAACTTGTATTTGCCGGATTTTGCATTTTTTTCAAAATTGAGTTTCATGTTATATCCAATGCTCCTTCTTTATTACTTGTTTGGGGATTGTATCGTGTTCTTCAACAGATTTTCCCGCAACAAATATGTCATCCTCAACTGCTGATGAGCCTTTGTTTGCTTAGAGCGTTGAGTCCGTAAATGCTCTGAAACATTTTTGGATTGGACTTTATTCCGAACAGGAAGCTAACGATCTGTACCTACCAACTGGTGCATTAAATGTTGTCAGATACGAGGACTGCTCATCCAGTTTGATTTGTAGAAAACCAGACTTTGCGTCGAGGGCGGAGACAATTTTGGCACCTGGAATGTCCGATAAGAGTTCCTCAACAATCTCTAGAGGGTATGCCCACGAAAAAGTGCCTTGTTGAGTTTTTTTATCAATACATTTTCTGTCTCCTCTGGCCTGCTGCAACTCTCTTTATTTTGGATTTTCTCTGAAATCTAGTAACCTGCTTCGGCGCATTTAAAATACAGCAGCCAAGATCATTAATGGCGCCAAAAAATATGATCAAATTACACCAATCCTCAAATCTTTCATTGGATACCAGGTGAGTCTCGCATCAAATATAAAGTATTAATAATGACACACAACATCATCCACGGAGATAATGTCCCTACCTACTTAAAATAGATTGTCAATTTACTCAAACCGGTACGGAATCTTAGATCATCTTCAGAGAATCTTCTTGTCGTGTCCCGAATAAGATCTACTACGGGAAAAAAGATCATTCACTTTTGCAGCACCCTCACTAGGGAATGCACTCCCTCAGAATTTAAGGACAACCGCCGATACTGAAAGTTTTAAGAAAGGTTTAAAGACCAATCTCTTTCGGATAACATTTAACTGCTGAACTCTTTTCTTTTTGATTGTCAATTTACATTTTGAGCGCTTTTGAGCAGTGTTTCGCTGGTAAAAGCGCCTTAGAAGTACATTATTATTATTATTTATAAAGATTCTGATTTTTCCTTTTTTTCTGAGACACGACCATACAGCTGATCCATTTTTTTTCTTGGTTCATTCACTTTTGTTATGGACTGACTTTTCTTCCTTTCCTGTAATTCATCTATAATGTGGGGTTTACCAGGTAATAAAAATCATCATCAGTAAAATTTTAATTAATGAAGCACCGGGTTGTACCCGGTGTTGTGTAAATTAAATTTTTAATCATCCTAAAAGTAGTGTTTGCAATCTGATATTATTGCGTCCATGAAAATATTGCCCACCCGTAGAAAGTGTCCACTCCACGGCTGCTGTACTGTACCATGATGCAACATTTGGCACCTGCATCAATCCCAAATTTAAACAAATGATCATTAATTTGTAAATCCATGAGTCATTTGTCGTCACTGATTTGGCTGATGCCTTCAAATTGAGCAGTGTGAATGTGAAACATTTGGTCAGATTCTTATTCTGAGTCAGAGTCGTTCTGAAGATAGAGTGTATTGATGTGTGGTCTTTTCTGAAGACTTTGTAGTAAAGAACGGCCGCCGTGGACTGGTCACTTTCACGGGTGGGCAATATTTCCACGGGCGTAATAATATTAGATTCCAAACACTAATTACAGGAATAATCAGCAAAATTTTAATTAATGAAGCATCCAACCCGGTGCTTCATTAATTACAAGTTTGCTGATTATGCCCACGCGTGGATTACGACCAGTCATTGACGACTGTACTGTACATATTTTAACCCTTTACCCAACGCAGACGATATCAAAATTTATTATTTTAAATATCATTTTTTTCAAATTTTTCAAAGAGTTTCAACAAAACCATATCATGTGACCCCTCGTTGGAACGAGCTCGACGAGCTCGTTCCAACGAGGGGTCACATGATATGATTTTGTTGAAATTTTTTGAAAAATAATATTTTGTCAACTGCTGAATTTGCATATTACGCGGGCGGATGGGGCCGATTCGTTGGGTAAAAGGGTTAATCCATTGATCGTATTTGTGACAATAATTACACTGACTTCCCTTTCATTTCATTGTTGTCATATACGGTTGGGCGCCCCGTTATTTCACTCATATGTACTCCATGTGCTGGGTAATTCCGATAGCTGGCCTCTTTGATCTGAATAATTTTAACGGTAGCTTCTAAGCTAATTATTCTGTCTCGGTACTGTACTAACTCTAATTAATAGCCGGAATGTCTGACGCCTCCCCGGAACAATGCGACAAGACAGCAGTGGGACTTTTTTGGAATGTGCGAGTGAAAAAAAAATTATCAATTTTCACCTCGACAACATCTAATTCTTGAGTGCGAAGACATATAAAGCCGAAAAAGCTTTGAAAAGTAGTTATTTCGTCGATTCTGTGACACGAGTTGGGGCTGTTATTAGTTTTCTTAATCCGTAGGTATTCTCAGGTGTGCAGTTTTGGGGTGTGTGTTGTTTAGGCAGTCTACAGTCTACATATTTCATTGATAAATCGTTTCTAGTTAACGCGAGTGATTCATCAATCAGATCTCAGTAAAGAGAGAGAGCGTAGAAGGATGCCGATCGAAAATGCCTAGCAGAAGTTTTTTTTATCGGTATGGCGAGTTTCCGTCCACAGGGCATCTAATGTCTAAATCAGGGCGGGTTTTGAAATATTCGTCTCCCTGCTTTCAGAATACCCAAGTCCAGGATCAAGTCAGCCAGGGTTGGTTTGAAGTCGCAAAGAATACGGACAGATGATAGCTTTACTGATGGTTTGTCCATCTTGTATTCTATTGTGCAAAACTCAAACCAAATGGCATCAAGAACTGGTGCATTATACAGCCCTGAGACAACGCGATCGTGTATCGGGGCACTGTGAGATAACAGTTCCCCTTGACATTCGGGCAGTTCACCTTCATTCCACATTTACTGCCACGCCACTAATAACCATGTGCATCAGGGGCCGCTGTTCTAGAATAGCAGTCCAAGTTTACGTGCGATGCAGGAAATTTCGGTTCTAATGGTTGCAGACTGATAAGCAACGCGATCATGTATCGGGGCACTGTGAGCTAACAGTTAGTTCCCCATGACATTCGGGCAGTTCACCTTCATTCCACATTTACTGCCACACCACTAATAACCATGTGCATCAGGGGCCGCGGTTCAAGAATAGCAGTCCAAGTTTACGTATGATGCAGGAAATTTCGGTTTTAATGGTTGCAGACTGATAAGCAACTTCATGTCATAATTGATCACATAAACATGGTAATCTGAAAGTTGATAAATATCACAGTATGATCACAGACATTTAGAAATTATCCTTGCATTCTTTCTCTCTGTTGGAATGTATAGGATATAAGCCGGAGGAAAATGTGTTTTAAAAATAGGCACACATCAGCTTAAAAACGGATTCCATCTCACGCCGCTCTTGCTTATTGATTTATTTGTTTATTTATTTATTTTTATTTATTTATTTATTTATTAGGGTTTAACGACACATTAACAGCCAGGGTCACACCATGTCGATGACAGTTTTACAGGTGGAGGAAGCCAGAGTACCCGGAGAGAACCACCGAGCAACGACGATCAGCTGTCAGCTCTCCAACATCGTAACTCTGAACTCGCGGCACAGGCAGGGTTAGATTGGTTGGAGACATGCGCACAATCGACGTGCTGTGCGTCTTAGTACACAGCGTCATCGTGCCCCATGTAGGCAATCGGGGTTAAGTGCCTTGCCCAAGGACACAACGCGGGTGCACGAATCATTCGCTGAAATGATCACCCATCCAACTACTAACCGCGTTCGACGTTGCTTAACTTCGGTGATCTGACGAGAACCGGTTACCGAAACGCCACCGCGCCCCCGCCGCTCGTGCTTTATCCATCGCTCGTACTTCCTATTTCATGTGTCGGCGACGGATGTATCCGTCGCCGGCACATGGAATAGGGAGTACAGGCCAACATGGTTATGTTCCGCACTAAAACGCGATGTTTTTTTTCCCGGTAGCGCTACCGGTAATCATTTTAATAAATTCAATTCGTTATTTGATTCGATTCGATCCAATTCGCGAATAGTGAGGGTTATTCGATTCGACCGCATTCGAATATTCGCAGAGCCCTATGTAAAATGTACATTAGTCGAGTTTCATAAATAAACGAGATACTTACTTTAAAGAGATTGAATACCCAAATCGGCTTTCAGAAACACGAACCAGAAAACAGCCATTTGGTTTCCCTCGTAAGAGCTTCTCCGCATCTCTTAAATTATATAGAAAAATATAGTATTTTCTCTCTTAAATATTTTCTAAGCCTACTGGAAACAAACGTAGCAACGGAAAATTGATTTATCACTTACATATATTTCTATTCTCTAAAAGTTCTGCAATCACAAAAGTCATGGCTGACTTGGAAGAGGTTTGGAGGAAAGTTAGCTCCCCTTAAGTTCCGAAAGAAATCAGTAAATTTAACATGAAGGGCATGGGAATCTCATATAACAATTGAAATTTCGAGCTGTTAGGGAATTTTATATCATGGATGTGCGCATTATTTTACAAATTTCAGGCATTTGTTTTCTGTAGAGAAATATGAAAAGACATAAGCTGACTTTTTACATTTTTTTCCAATCACTTTGAACGTTTGACTATAATTCTTTGTAGAAACCCATTATAAAAATAAGAAAACGGCGTTTTCCCCATCTTTTGATGTTCTGTAACTGTTTTGTTCATTATTTCAACAGCAGTGGCGTAGCCAGGGAGTGCCCGGGGGTGCCTGCGCGTCCTCAGTAGGACTGTCACGAGTAATCAATTAGTCGATTGTTGATCGGTCACAGCGAAATCGATTAGTATTTTTCGTTGTCGAATAATCGGTAAATTTTATCCCGCTTTATACGTTTAATAATTAAAAGAAAATTTTATGAAAAAACTATTGTTTCTAAAGGTAAAGAGTTAGGAACATCGATGTTAAACCCCAAGAAGCCGTTGGAAGCATTTGTCTGTCAGGTGAATTCATCAAAGCTTTGATATTCTGAACTTTTGAACCGTCAGTGTAATAATCAAGACCGGTCGGCAGTTGCGAAGTTCGCAACTGCCGACCGGTCTTGATTATTACACTGGCGGTTCAAAAGTTCAGAACATCAAAGCTTTGAATGTACCTAAAAGAGGATCGTCTTCGTTGATTACCTGAGGTAGGTCAACTGACTTGAACTTCATTTTTTATCGACGTCAGAGAGAGGGAGAGGGAGTCATCTAGTTACGATTAATCGATTATGACCGATTATTTGCGACGATTAATCGATTCCTAAATTAAAAAATCGTGACAGCCCTAGTCCTCAGCCCTTCAACAGGCATCCCCCATCCGTGGGCCCATGAATGGTATTTTTAAAGGGTCGTTTTAAGAGTTTAAAGAAATGTCTACAAACCCACAGTGTAAAAGTAGAGCAGATAGTGAGATGTTATTAGTTACACAGTTTGTTGGTGTCCTAATATGGTATATATCGTGTCAGTTAATTCTATATTGGACTCGAGCTTCGCTCTTCGCTCTCGTCTAATATGAAATTAACTGACACGATATATACCATATTAGGCCACCAACAAACTGTGTAACTAATAATATATTATTTATTTATTGAGGTTTATCGACACTTTCGAAGCCAGGGTTACCTCTTGTCGGACAATTTTACAGGTGGATGAAGCCGAAGTGCCAGGAGAGAACCACCGAACAACGGCGAGCTACTGTCAGACTGCACAACGTACAGTACAACCGCCGTAGATTGGTCACTTTCCACTGTTGGGCTATACTTCCACGGTGCCAGTACTGTCTTGTAATTGTCCTCTACGAAGGTGGATATTATTAGTTACACAGTTTGTTGGTGGCTAAAAATGGTATATATGGTGCCAGTTAATTTCATACTGGACAAGAGCGAATGCTCGAGTCCAATATGGAATTAACTGACACCATATATACCATATTAGGCCACTAACAAACTGTGTAACGAATATATCTTACCGACTGCTGCATCGATGCACAGAACTAATAACAACAGCGATCAAAATTAAATGAGAGAATTCTCACAATGTGTTCACGTGTCTTTGCCTTGTTACAATTTATGGGAGAGTGCCTAAATTGTAACAAGGCCAATTCATACATACCAAACAGTTTCATTTCGAAAGTAACATGACACACATCCACAGAATATGAAGCATTTCAAGTTGCCTAAACTGCACTTCAGACCTGCTTCCAACACTCAATCTTTCAACTTGAAGCGTTTATCAGCTGCCGCCATTTTGAATAATCAATGAACAAAGGGGAGACTACCCATACCTGTCAGCATATATTGACGTTGACAGGCTGTATATGGTTTTATATGCAGTCTGTATGTGACGTCTTTGAACCAATGAAATTCCCAGATACTTGTAGGAGGTAAGATATATACCGTATAACTATACAGCACTGACGAGATCAAACCAGGTTGACAGGTTGGACACACCCATAGAGCAAACATGATAGATTAGTTCTCATATGGGACGCCTTGCCACAGATCTGTTTCCTTTGTCTGAACACCAATTAAAGCAGGCAGTCTGAAGGAAGTGTTCTCTGACTTGGTGCCTTGGGCACCATCAGATATAGAGGATATGGAATGAGTGTTTTTCTCATATAATATTTATGAAACGAGTCTAAGAATTTTCCGTTTTGACGAGCCTAAACGGAAAATTCGGACGAGTTTCATAAATACTATATGAGAAAAACACTCATTTCATATTCTATTTATCATATGACACACACACGCACAAATTAGCCACTTAGTATGACTTTTTAACCCATCACCTAACTTGAGTTGCAGACGGCACTTGGAACAAACATCCTCGAAAAACTAAAAAAAAATCATTTTTTGCTTCCAACAAACATAGGCTATGACCCCTCATTGGAACGAGCTCGTCGAGCTCGTTCCAATGAGGGGTCATAACCTATGTTTTGAAAGCAAAAAGTGAAAATATACATGAATGGCGTTTCTCTTGTTGGTAAAAGATTAATATAATATAACCCACCCTAAATAGGACAGATAGCGTAAATTCTCCCTACTGAAATTATGCAAATGTGACCCAGCTGTATCTTGATTAGCCAATCAAATTGTCCAGTTTTGAAATTGACCAATGAAAGCACCGAAAACGAGGCAAATATAAAAAGGTCATTTCCATGGGCAAAGGATTATGAGCTAATGAAGCTGGTATATGCATCAACTTAGCTGTACAAGGACAGTCGGCAAATATACTGCTGGACACTGGCTCCACAAAGACAATTTTGTCTGAGGAATATTATAAGAAAATACCACCGGTAGGGAGACCGAAGTTAGGACCGGTAAAACAAAGTATTGTCACTGCCAATGGAACAGAGTTACAAGTCAGAGGTCAGGCTTGGTTTACCCCGACAACTGACGACAGCTTGACATTGTATACATATCTTATAATAACAGATATCAGAGTAAATGGAATCATGGGATTAGAGTTCTTGAAAGCAAATGACTGAAAGATAAATATCAGCAGTAGAAATATTGTACAAGGCGTGATTGTACCATTGTAACTAGCAGATTCACTTGGCTGCTACAGAATAGCAGCATTTTGTATTGTTAGTGTACCCACTGCATCGGAGGTTGTTGTTTCGGGTAAGGTAATACAGCACCAGATCAGAAAGTTCTACCCAAAATTGAAAAATTGGTAGAACCATTTGATCAACAAGGTCCAAGCAAGGACCAAGCCTTTACGGCACAGACGGCTGTAAGTGCAAGTGATACTGTTCTGGTTAGGCTCCTTAATGCAGGCCATGAGGCACAAGTAATAAGCACGGGTACAGCAATTGGGCACCCAAGTGCAGTAGATGTTGTGGAACCTGTCGGTCAAGGGTATCCAAGAACAATAATACGATCCGAACACATCTATTAGAACTTATAGGTAAAGCAGCAGATACTCTGTCAGCAGAACCGACAGAACAGGCTGATGATTTCTTGAAAGAGTATACAGAACTCCTTGCTGCTTCTGACAATGATCTTGTAAAACACCTAATCGACATTGCCGGATATTGACCTATTAAACAACCAGTAATGACACCAGTTCTTAATGAAAGCGAGTTGAACAAGAAAATTGATGTCATGTTAGAACAGGATATCATTGAGCCTTCTACTAGTCCCTAGGCCTCAGGAACGGCCAAAACCGACCAGCGCTATTCTCAAAAATCGTCAATTAATTTTCATTATTTTTTTCATTTTTTGTCTCAAAAACATAGGTTATGACCCCTCGTTGGAACGAGCTCGTCGAGCTCGTTCCAACAAGGGGTCATAACCTATGTTTTTGAGTCAAAAAATGAAAAAAATTAGTTATTCAAGAATTATTTTTGCAAGTGTCGTCTGCTTTTCATGTTAGGTCGCACATTCCAATTTTGTAAAGACTATCGACATTTGAATAATTGTACAATTAAAGATGCCTATCCACTCCCCAGGACTGACGAGTGCGTTGACCGTTTGTCTGGTAGCATATGGTTTTCGACCCTTGTTCTGTGCTCAGGCTATTGGCAAGTGGATATGGAGCCAGAAGACAAATCGAAAACTGCCTTTCCACCAGGCAAGGCTTGTTCCAGTTCAAAGCCATGCCAATTGGATTGTTAGGAAGTCTGGCAACCTTTGAGCACCTCGTGGAGAGCTTCCTTGCTGGGTTACACTGGGACATTTGTTTACTATTCCTTGACGATATCATCGTCATTGGCAAAAACTTTGAAAATATGCTAGATACCCATAGGAAAGTTTTCAACAGATTAAAAGAAGTTGGGTTAATGGTTGGAATGAAAACTAAGAAATGTAGTTTCTTTGTAAAAGAAGTGTTCTTTTAGGTTATATCATAAATGAAAAGGGTGTTGCAACTGACCAAGCAAAGATCAGTACATTCAAAATTGGACAGTTCCAGCCAATATAACGGAGCTGTGTTCTTTCTTAGGCTTGTGCAGTTACTATAGAAAGGACATTAGATTATTTCAGGAATATAGCCCCAAACTTGCATATTCCAACTGAAATGGGTTGACTATTCATATGGTCGAAGATTTGCCAAGAGGCCTTTGACCAGTTGAAATGTAAACTGAGTAATGCTTGGCTTTTGCTGATTTCTCAAAAGCATTCGTACTGTAAGGAAGGTTATAAGAGTTGGTTGGAAAAGCAAACCGAAGATTCACTTTAGACGAGTGAATGGACACACAGGGAATGACCTTTTCGAGGGCTTGGCTGGTTCCAGGCAGTAACAGCGTGGAATTTCTTACAGAATTATGAGTGTTTGCCTGAGAGCCAGTTGGGCTCTTTGAAGCTTCAAAATGGGATGCTACCCGTCACTGTCCTGGTGAGTCGATGCGAGTCGCACCAACTGGGAAAACGTGTTGATGTTTTCAAAATCTGTCCAACTATACAGAAAACCTGAAGATAGAAGAGTTCAACAAGGTTCCGTTTCCGAATCTACTTTGATTTCGTTTTGAAATATTCCACTTTTTCATTGATTTACGAAATCGGCCGAGTCGCCGTTGCATATTATTACATCTATCGGAAAGTAGGTTATCTCCCCTAAATCGTAGAACTCTTCTTTGGTTAATTAAATTCTTCTGGTTGGAATGCCAAAGTGTTTTGATCTGTAACCTGTATTAAGTGGGATCTCGACTAACACTTATGTGTCCTGGATCAAAAACATTCACTGAACAATTTAGCCGCATATTGGACGAAGACAGTTCACCTGTTCTTGCTTTTCTTTGTTCAGTTTCTCGTTGTTACCCTAAATCAGTTCAGCAAAACAAAACCCCATTAAGAAGAGTGTAATTGAGATTAAGTTAAACTCCAGGGTTCATACAAAAATTTGCTCACAAAGTTCAAGGGTTTTTCAAGGGCTTCTTTCTTTTTTTTCAAGGGCTACATATACTATTCAGCTTGTTGTATAAGCTCTGAAAATCAAAGATTCATGTGACACGGATCTGACTTTGGAAGTCAGGAAGTACTGGTACCCAAAGTGTGATCTGTGTTACAGTTATCTTGGTAAAATGTTCCATACTTTTTTATGTTTTTTTTTTAACTGAGCGACACAAGCGCAACAAACAAGTAAAAGGCGAGAACATATATTTACAATGCCCAGGAAATAGCTTGGTATTCAAGGGTTTTTCAAGAGATTTTTGAAAGTTCAAGGGTTTCTTAAGGGCTAATTTCAAATTCCAGGGTTTTTCAAGAAAAAAATCATTTTCAAGGGTTTTTCAAGAGCTGTATGAACCCTGAACTCGCATGATGAGATTACAGTAACATTTAGAAAAACATTCCATTAAATTTAAAGCTTTCAAGAAGAAATTCACTTTTATTTGGAATTCGTGCAAATGCGGAAAACAAATAAATCAAAGTAATAATTAAAAGCATCTCTACAGAGTTATTTACTGAAATGTATTTAAAGATCCCATAAATATAAAATTATATCACATGAAACATCGTTAATTTCGACGTAACAACCCATGTCTTATTTCCTCATTATCAACTAGTGTCTAATCGTCGCGTGGTCCCATAGCAGCAGCATTGTATTCTTGGGCGTAGTTCACATGACGTCAATTACGACAACAGGTGCAAGTAAAGCGCATTCATGACGTCATGGTGTGAAGCTTCTGAGCCAACGAATTGGTTGTCGGTTGTTTTGGTAGAATTTAGCGACAATGAATTAAATAAAAAGTGTAAAAAACATTCGAAAATTCATGTGATATACAGAATCTTTAACTCGTGATGTTTGGATATAAAGGCTCGTTGTGAATCAAATTCATCAAACGAGTTTCAAAAAATCTTATATCCAAACATCACTCGTTTGAGATCCTCTATATATAATAAAAGTATTATTTTTTATACAGTGAAATACCCTGAAATACTCAACTTTTTATAAAAGATACAGAAGGATATGGGAGCGTGGTGGCTCAGTGGTTAAAGCGTTGAACTTCAAACCGAATGGTCCACGGTTAAATCCCCACCAGGGGTAACTGCGCTGTGTCCTTGGGCAAGGCACTTAAACCCGATTGCCCCACGGGACATGGTGGCGATGTGTGCTTAGGAGCACTGCACATCGATAGTTCACTTGCCTTCAACCGATGCTAACAAAAGTAACTCTGCTTGTGCAGAGTTACTGTTAGTACGTTGAGGTGGCTTTCGATTACTGGCCGCTACTCGGGAATCAGGGACGTGGCTAGAGGTTTCCGATTGGGGGTGTAGGGTAGTGAATTTCCAACGAGGGGATGAACCGGCAGGGCAACCTCCTCCCGGTCCCTCCCTAGGTGGAAATTGACTACCGAGAAAAATATTTTGAAGATGAAGTGATGAAAGGGGGCATAAATTGATTCTAGTAATTGAAATGCCGACACATTTATGATAGAATTATCAGGTTATTATTATTTGGTATTATTCTGGAAACTGAATATGTGCTGAACAAATGCTCAAGCTGAGAACTTTGAGCAATTCACACTGTCCTAACATTAAATCACATCTTATGCAGGAATGACGAATTTTCGACGTTTCATCATTTTGAAACTGTGAATGATGAAATTAACTCAGGATAACGATTATACATGATGCGATTTTTTTTAAGTGCATTTCGAGGATTTTCTTTATTACGATAAGTAAACGTACTATCGAAATGTCGTACCGATTGACATCATACATACTTATGAAGCTCGATATCGCGTACACTGCAGTTGTAATTAGTAACAGTTGAAATTTTTGCCGATTTGAAACCGAGTTGAAGTTTTGGGAAGTAAAGGAGACATTAGCATCACCAAAGAAGCTCTAAAATCCAGATAGATGGAATTTCCAACTATTCATGACTTGCCCTCAAAATTTCCAAATATACGACATTTTGGACAGGATTGGGGGTGACACCGTAAATTTCCAAATATACGACATTTTGGACAGGATTGGGGGTGACACCGTAACCCCCCCCCCCCCCCCCACCCACCCACCCACCCACTCATACACCCCCTCTGTCACCATCTCCCTGTCGGGAGGTCTCTCCAGATACATACAGAAGGACATGCTTAATATCCCAAGACAGTTAATTTTTACACACGATGTTTGTGAGTGGAAAGCGTCGGTTTTTTCCAAACAATAAAAAACATGCATATGTTCAGCAGAACTGGTCACCACGACCTTCCCAGTATACCACTTATGAAAAGTGTCTTTTTGTAGTTTCGAAAGGTAACTTGAACTGGGCGGGTGAGTTTGTTTTTGATTTTTGATTTATTTATTTATTGGTGTTTAAGGTCACATATTTCTGCACAATGGCTAATCATGACCACGACAGTTTTACGGGTGGAGGAAGCCGGAGTACCCGGAGAGAACCACCGAGAAACGGCGAGCAACTGTCAGCTCCCCAACATACGAACTCCACACAAGCAGGGTCAGCATTGTTTGATTTCAGGTGCTCCGTCGACGTGCAGTAAGCCTTAGTGCATAACGTCACCGTGCCCACACGTGGGCAATGGGCTGAAGTGTATTGACCAAGAACACAACGCGGTTGCCGCACGTGGGCTTCGAACCGAGGACCTCTCGGCTTGCAGCCTGCACCTCTACCTAATGAGCCACGCGCCCCCTCTGTGACATTATACAACATGAATTAGATGAAATTTATTCATTTGCTCCCCTAATGTATAGTGTTGGGGGGGGGGGGGGGGGTCTGCTGAATAGGCTTAGTAACAGATCCTCTAGAACTCCTAAGAATGATCAGAGGGAAGTTAGGCCGAACCCAATGGGGATACCTACAGACAGTGTTTTTTTACTTATTACGAATTTTTTTGCAACTTAAGGAGTCTGAAATGCTATTTACTATATGTTCATCCACACCGTTATCTACAGTACGTGGAGAGTGGATTGTAACTAAATCACCCGCAGAGTGGTGTTATCACCCAAGCTATAACTTTCAAATTTTGTACATATCGACAAAAACACAAGCAATGTTTCAGCCAATGGACCTCCGGGCTGAAACTTTGCTTGTGCCGGTTGTGCTTTGCAACAAATTTGCAATTATTGCTTGGATGGAATCTCCACTCTGCGGTTGATTTAGTGATAATACACTCTCCACGTGCTGTATCATTGGCATTAATCCGCTCTGATAGCTCTGAATTTTTTGCTAAATGTTAGAAGGTCGAGTATTTTTATAGATATTTTCGCACCCTTTCCTTCTTAAACAATGACAATTCGCCGCTTTACCGAACATTTTTATAAGTTTTTGTTTCGAATTTGAGCGCTTGCGAGGTGACCAGTGTTTCCAGAATAACAACCAGAAGGAGAATTATCGATAAGCTCAGGGCCGATAATTCACTTTTTGATAGACGCTACACCCGAGTTTTCACCCTTGAGCTTTTGTGTTTTCCGAGTTGATAATTAATAGTTACCAATAGTTTCCAATCGAACTGGAGGTATTTCGTGAATCCGAACAACCTGCCTCGTGTGTGGCTCAGGCATGTTGTTTAAATTCTTGAAATACTGCTGACAGTGAGGTTGGTAACTAGCTTACGCCCAGTCGTTTGTTCAGTCTACAAAACGCACGGACTCGGGTTTTCACAGTCGATCAGAGGTAATTTCAAGTTATTTGCATACCCCGAGAAGACAACAGAGCCAGGGTGTAACCACCTTGAAATACCTGATAGAAAAATAGACCGAGTGTACAAGTGACTCTACTTGAATACTTCTGTCCAGTGAGTATACCCGTGTCCGTGTGGCTTGTTGGTTAAACAAAGGACATGATGTAAGTCAGTTACTAACCTAGCTGTTGGTATTTCATGAATCTTAACAACTTGCCGCTTGCTCCTACACCCCATCACTACGCGGCTCGCTACCACTCAACGCTAGGTCGCATGTTATTGAAATTCGTGAAATTCCTTTAGCTCCAGTAGCGGCGAGGGACAAACACGAGAGTGGGTATCTCACTCTTGTCAGCGGGGTCCGGGGGTCTCGTTGGCGAAACGTGGGAACATGGAAAATCACTGTGGTCCTCGCTGGCTTTTTTGCATATGACTGCAATGTTTTTCAACTAAAATTTTCCGGCATTCAAATTTTGAAGAAAAGAAGCCAATTTTTACCGGCTCACATGAGACCCGCGCAGGAGTTAGGCCTATAGCTGTTTTCATGGGTAACGGTATTATCGACGATAAAAAAATTGCCACTACCAATTAAATGTTGTCTCTTAGTATCGGTGCTTGTGAAAAAATGAATTAAATAAATAGGATGGGCGCGTCGGGGCGCCCCCTTCTGAATCAACACATGAGCTTGACCGGTAACTACAGCACAGTCGCCGTGGATTGGTCGTAATCCACATGTACCCGGTGGTTCATTAATTAAATTTTTGATGATTATTCCTGTAATTAGTGTTTGGAATCTAATATTATTGCGTCCGTGGAAATTTTGCCCACGCGTGGAAAGTGACCTGTCCACGGCGACTGTATTGTATTACAGAGACAGGGAATGCTGTTTCTTGTACCTTTATGTTCACTTACTTCCTTGTGATGCTCCCATGGTACCATGGAGGGAAATCTCCCGTGTCAGGCTCTGTAACATTTGTCACTTGCGTTTGCCGCGAAGATTTATTAGTTGCCATTTTCGATCCATCATTCTCACGTGTGTTATTTCCTTTCCCACGTGCGTCATTTCCATTCTTAAGCGTGCCATTTTCATTCTCATATGTGCCAGAGCCAACACTTGTGACTTCCAACAGTTTTTTTGCGGACGTGTTAGCCTGAAATACAACACATGAAAAGCAGTTTGTGATAGTTACCATGTTTTTTAATGACCGACGTTAACCCTTTACCCAATGTAACGGCCAAAACCGGCCAGCACTATTCTCAAAAATTGCCAATTAATTTTCATTATATTTTCAATTTTTGTCGCAAAAATATAGGTTATAACCCCTCTTTGGAACGAGCTTGTCGAACTCGTTCCAATGAGGGGTCATAACCTATGTTTTGAGACAAAATATTTTAAAAAGAGATTAGTCTTCTGTAGCGGGCGAGACAAGCCCACCGGTTCGGAAGAAATTAAATTGGCGCATAAAAGTCTGACTTTAGAAGACAAGGGATACGTCTTGAAATTATTGCTGAAGGGAGCATACGACACGACTAAGTTTTCTTGTTGATATAAATAAGGGAGAATAGAAATAAAAAAATAAATACACGCCTAAATAATATTAGATAAAAATTAGAAAGAAAAAAACACACACACACACAAAAATGAGAACCAGAAATAAATTGTATCCATCGTTATGAGAAGCCGAACAATGTTTTGCCAACGGCGCCGTCGGTAGAAGAAAAAGAAAGAGGAGAGAGGTATCGCATCGATCAAATCAGTAGAATCCAATTGTATCTGAGTCGAGAGAGAGACTCTTGTCGTTTTCTCAAGAAGAAGTATTCGCGCCTCGTGAAATTCGTCAACACAGTCGACACGACACTCATCACGATTTCCATGGGTTTACACGTGGCCGGTATCGGATTGTTGTTGACCGCGGCCGGCCTTCCGATCGTGTTGACCATAGAAGGAGTGGCTCTCGCCGCTGGATTGTTTAGCACGGTCGGAAACTTTTTGAGTAGGAAATTATATCTGAAGGCTAGAAAACACGAACAGATTCGCGTCTTGGCCGACTCCAAGATCGACACAACATCCGAAATGATCTCGATGGCGTTGAAAGACGGTAGGATATCGGACGGAGAATACTTCACGATATTGGGCAAGAAAACGAAAAACGAGGCCATGAAAGAAGCCGTGAGAAGCAAGACTCGTCAGATCATCAAGGAAGAGGTGAAGGATTCTCTCATGGAAAGGGGGAGGAAAGAGTCCAGGGAGGAATTCGGTAAGTTGATAGAACTCAAGACCATCGATTGAAATAATATATATATATAATAAGAATAGAATTTTTTTAAACAAAAAAAAAAATATTAAATTTATATATAAAAACAAAAATTAAATACGAAATTGTTTAATAACCCTGAAAATAAAAAATGTATTGCGTAAAGTGTAAGAGAGTTACTGAGACTGGTAATTATAGAGAAGTACGAACTAAAAACAACAGGCAGATGCTTCGCGGAATTTGAAAGGTGTGTGGTTCGATCAAGACTCAATTCATCCAAAAAAAGCGTTGCGAATAAAATGATCAATTATCTACCTTTCAAAATGCATCTGCCAGGTCACAGTTTCACGGGACCCGGAACGAAATTGAACAAGAGACTCAACGCCGATCTGACTCCTAAATCTTGGAGCAAACCCATGAATAGAATGGATGTGGCCGCATATGATCATGATCTGTGCTACGCCAGACATCCCGACACCAAGACTCGCAATGACGTCTGCGATAAAATCATGTTGGCGAAATTGAAAGACATATCGAATCCGACCATGAGAGAGTAGTTCGAACGTTCACTGGTCGGCAAAGTGATCGGTACGAAACGTCGATTCGGATGGGGCGTTCAAAAAAAAAGCATCTCAGAAAAGAAGAAGTGATTATTGATGAGCGAATTGGCCGAGGAGTTACACAAGCCCATCGTGCGTAAATTTCGAAAATGAAGGGTGTTCGTGAAGGGTCTGGACGACATTTGGTCCGCCGACTTGGTCGACATGAGATCATTTTTAAGGTGGAACGAGGGCATCAAATATCTATTGACAATCATCGACGTGTTTTCCAAATACGGTTGGATCAGAGCCTTGAAGAATAAATCGGGACCTTGCATTGCCGAGGCTCTGAAAAGCGTGTTCGACTCGTCTTCTCGAAAACTGAATAAATTGTTGGTGGGCGAGGGGCAGGAATTCTACAACAGGACGTTCGTCGGTTGGTCGACCTCTACTCAATAGAAAATGATGAGAAAGCCAGCGTCGTGGAACATTGGAATCGAACGATGAAGGAAAGGATGCACAGGTACTTCATGGTGAATTCGACCAAGAAATACATATACACCCTGAACAGTCTGGTCGAAGATTACAACAACACGCGACACAGATCAATCAAGATGACCCCTGTGTAAGCTAGCGATCCTCGAAACGAAAAACGGGTCTACGCAAATCTATATCCCGAGAGATCTAAGATCAGGAAGGAATCTAGACCACCGAAATGTGCGGTCGGCAATCGAGTGAAAATCTACGCTTATAAAAGGCACTTCGAAAAGGGTTACACTCCTCGATGGACCACGGAAATCTTCGTGATAATCAGAATATTTCACACCGATCCGGTGACTTACGAAATCGAAGCTTTGGATGGCGAAGAGATCATCGGAAAGTTTTACAAACAACAATTGCAGAAGACGAAGATTTAATAAATAAAAAATATATATTTACTCTCTTTAACATTTTCTTCTTTACACACATATATATAAAGGAAAAAAAAATAATAATACTAAAAAAATAATTAAAAACTATTTTTAGAAAAAAAAGCAAATGAATTAATAAACAAAAAAAAAACCCTTCAAAAATGGTAAATATACTAGATATCACACAAGGCATACCGAAAGACGAAAGTGTTGAGGAATACGAGGTTCACAAATATGAACCGATAACCAGAACGAGTTTGAACAATGCGGGAGAGATAAGAATCAACGATGAAACCCAAGATCTATTCATACATCCTAGCGAGAGTTACACAGTGGTGCAGGGACGTCTCACCAAGGAAGATGGGACCGAATACGCCGACGACGACACGATAACTCTAGCCAATAATGGCACCATGCATCTATTCAGTAATATAAAATACTTGCTATCCGGACAAGAGATAGAATCCAAGTTTCATCTCGGTCAGGCCGCCACGATGTTCGGACTCTTGACGTATCCAGATGATTTTTCGAAATCGAAGGAACTTAATCAGTTGTGGGTGAAAGACACCATCACGGTTATCGGCCCCGCCAAAGCCGGCACCGCCATGATATTAGACTACATCGCCAAGACGTCCGAACCCAAAGGAAACTTTTTGTTCAGGATACCTTTGAAACACATCTTCGGATTCGCGGACGATTACAACAAGATCATGTACGGATTCAAACACAATCTGACATTGATTCGAAAGAGAGACGCTGACATGATAGTGAGACTCGATGCGACCACCATGGCTAAGCTAACTCTACACAAGATATCGTGGTTCGTTCTGCATGTGCAGCCTTCGACCGTGGGGAAAATGCGTCTTTACAAGATTATAGAATCCAAGAGTAAATTACCCGTGGGATTTAGAATGAGACAGTGCAACATGGCTAGCATTCCACCCTCCACAAATCACTTCAATTGGAGATTGACCGTGAAGTCCGCTTCTGAGAGACCGCGTTTCATCAATGTCGCGTTTCAGACCGACAAGGACAGGTCTCAAGAAAAGAATGAGTCGCAGTTCGATCACTGCAATTTGAGAAACATGCAAGTGTTTTTGAACATCACAAGATATCCCGCAATCGATTACAACACATCGTTCAAGAAGAACGATTTCTGCAGACTGCACGGCAATGCCGTGGATTTTAGAAAGAAGTATCACGGTCTGGACGAATTGATGAGCAACCCTAATTTATCTCCCGCCGAATACAAGCTGATGTATCCCATGTTCGTATTCGACGTCAGTAAACAGAGCGAACGACTCAAGAGTAGCGTCTTAGACATTCAGATCAAGATGCAGTTCGACGAGAACGTGCCAGAAAAAAACAAGGCCTTTGCCCTGGTCCTGTCAGATTGAGAATTACAATTCGAATCAGATGGAAATAAGATGTTGATCGTTCGATGAGAGACGTGTGTGTGTGAAGAAAAAAAAAAAAAAAAAAAAAATATATAATTAAAATTTAAAAAAAAAATAATTACAAAAAATGAATGATAAAGAAAGAGAATACTTGAGAAGAAACAGATGTGGTTTGATTAAAAATATTTCACAAGATTTGCTAGCAATAATTCTAGACACTTTAGTCGGAACAGAACCTTTGATATTGACCGATTATATGAGATGTGAAATCGAAAGTAAAATCTTGATAGAAGATAAGACCAGAAAACTTTTAGACATGTTGACGTATAGAGGACCGACTGCTTTTCGAGAATTTATAAAAGCTCTCCGAAATGCCAAAATAGATGTTGATGCGTGTTTTGAGATAGGCGATCCAATTTCACGAGATGAAACATTACAAGAAATAACGTATTAAAACAAACAAAAAAATAAAAAGTAATGAGATCTAGAGAGATTGAACATCTTTCTAAATCTCATTACTTTTTATTTTATTTTTTTGTTTTTTGTTTTTGTTTTTAATAATTACTCGTTATTTTTAATTAATTATTTTCACACGTTCACTGTTTGTTCAGAGGATCTAGTTCGATCAGTAGGCTCACCAGGGAAGTGGCGGCTTCGGAATTATTGGTTTTCATAACAAAATTAATCCTGTCTCCGGCATTCACTTTGAGAGGCATGCCGAATGTGCTGACGTTCGAGTGTTGATTCTCGGTCTTTTCGATGCAGTATCTCTTATCGCTCTCTACTCCATTCAACATGAGATTGACGACCGCTCTGTTATTCAAATCCGTGGAAGCTAGACCCATTCGATTGATTTCACCTCCCAACGGCATGGTATATCCCACCTGACTGTGTTGCGATCCGCTCCCTCCATTTCCGAAAGACCATTCGGCTTTTCCCTCCTCTAACATGCTGCTCTCCTCGGCCCACACGGTGATCAATTGCCTGGCGTATTTGACTTTCTCCACCACCGAAATCAGGGTGCAGGCATCCGACATGTGCACGGGATCCGGTGGATTACCTTCCATGATGTCGCCCTTTCTCCAGACCGAGTTGTCGTCCATGTACTGACCGCGCTGGAATCGAATTTGGGATCATGATCGAGACCAAATAAATTCTGACCGTTCATGTTGATGCTGCCCTTCATGGTTCTGCCGGATTGTTTGTTCAGGTAGAGATTGTCCACTTGAGATTCTATGTGTTCTTGAGATTGCATCACTGAAGAATCCACATAGCCCTTGTTGTACTGCGATGGAGTCCTCGTCCGTGTCATCGATCTTTGACAGATTCAATATCTTGTTGAATCCCTCATTCGGATCCGATTTCATTTCTCGTCTGGCAGACTTTCTCTGTTCCAGGTCTATGTAATGTTTGGTTGCCACGTCCTTGGGATTCGTGGGAGTGGCCATGTTCGTTGTCTTGTTAGAATTGGCGTTCAATTCCGATTGCATCGTTTTCTGAACATATCCACCTCTCATGTATTCGCTGAATCGCACGTGAGAGTCATCCGCGTATTTCTTGGTCGTGGCATCGGTGGAATCTATGGGATTCACGACGTTCACCAAACATTTGGATTTCAGATCGAGATCGTCGGTCATGGCTTTATCCACGTAATTATCTCTCATGATTCGTTTGAAATCCGCGTTCCCCCGTCGACGTATTTTTAGCCATCGCATCTGCGAGATCTACCAGTTCAGGAAGATTGTAGAGCTTGTTATCGTTCATGTTCAAAGGTTCCTCTTGAGGTTTGTATCTCCGAGCATAACGTTCATCCAAGTTGACGACGTCATAACCATCGCTGACTTCGAGCGTCTTCCTCCTCTTTTTAGGTTGACTTTCATCATCACTCCTACCAAATTTATCGACTGGCATGTTGTTTTAGGGTTTTTGTTTTAAAAATATATTTCAACGCAGTTTTTTTTTAAAATGAATTATTTTTTCACTTATTTTATTTTTTTTTATTCTATTCGATTAAGTTTTTTTTTTAAAATAATTTTTACCTTTATATATATTATAAAAAAAATCTCTCTCTAATGTAAATCGTTGAGAATGTCTTGAAACCGATCTCCTTCCGACCATCTCTTGAGAACGTAGAGACACAGGTGATCGCAAAACACTTGATCTGGCGATTGCACTCGTTCTGTGTTGTAACGAACCACCGATTCATTGAAATAGTCCTTTATTTCTTTCGGCAGCGAGATTCCGTAGCTGTCGAAATAATAATTCTTCTTACCATTCTTGAACCACGCCACCCAGTGAGTGCTTCACCTGATAAATCGTCCAGATTTAAAATTCCACATTCTGATTGTCGTCAAGGTCTTCTCTTTGGCAAGGCATCTCTGGAAAACACGCCTCAAAAATCTTTGATTTTCAAGGCCTTCGCCGCATTCAACAGATCAATGTTGGATAGGGGTTCGTTAGGTAAGACGACACCTTCTATGGGTATCCATATTTTCTTATTCATAAATGTATATATTTTGTTTCCTTTTTATTTATTTTATTATAATTCACTAAATGACATAATTTTTAATTTTTTTTTATTTTTTTCTTTTTCTTTTTAAACTAAATCTCTCAATGTCTCTATCGACTTCCATAATCTTGAATTTGTCTAATTCCTCTTGATTTTCTGGAATCTTATCGTCCTTAATCATATCCAAAACCCAATGTCCGAGTGCCAAAGTGCTTATTTTATCATTTAACACGATTCTCTTATCGTCGTCGGCTGTCAGCAAAATCTTGTTGACTATTTGGGTATACAAGTCATGATTGTTGCTTCGAATCGATTTCATAGTCTTGTACACCAGCCCACTTCCGATCAGACAATCTTTATACTCTCAGAAAGAGATGTTTTTCTTCACCACGCGTGTTTGAACCCCTTTGCACTTCTTGATCTCTTTGCCTTCTAGGTGATAAGCATACAGTTTGGGTCTGTTTATCGCCGCTCTCATCCTTAAATTTACCCAACACCTTCTTGTTATCATTTGACTGAATGTGGGATGGGATAATTGCTTGTGTCGAACCACGTGGCCACGTCCGGAGATATATCTCGGTAGACGTTTTTCGTCTCTATCTCGTAAACCAAACTGTCCATGTTGGTGAACAGTAGTTTGGCTTTCTCGCCGAATTTTACGTAATTGTAGTGAAACTCGTACATCAATTGCTTGCTGATATCTAAGATGATCGTTCCAAGATAATAGGGTTTGACGAACTTCAGGTGCGTCTTTTGCATGTGAATGGCCACTAGATTTTCGTCAAATATGGTTCGGTGTCTGTAATTGGGTTTCGCCACTAATTTTTTAGATCTTTTCTCGGACGTGACGAGTTGAATGTCAGTTCTCTTTCCATTGATTTACCGTACACGCAGTTGGTCATGAGTTTGAAGAAATCTTTATCGAAATCGTTCTTGGCTTGAATTCTGAGATACATGTTGAGATCAATGTATTTTTTCATCCAAGGCTCTTCGTCAAATCGAATGATGCAATGTATGTCGAGTAATTTCATCCCATGATCGACGTATTGTTTCAAATTCTCGCTATAGCTGACGAACTTACGTTTGTTAAATAAATTGGGGAAGAGTTTTTCGTCATCTCCGTCGACCAGGTCCATTCGTTCGGGAGCCAGCGGCTAATCGTTGTGCAGGTCATGTAATTATTCCGGATAGTTCAAATCGACTTCTAAAATGCAAGGATAGTCTCTCCATTTTTGCATCTCTTCCGGTACTGTCACCCATTTGAAATTTCCAGTCGGTAAAGGATGACTCATGGCCCAACCGTACAGATTATTAGCGTCCCAATACTGTATGTATTTATTCGATCGTTCTGAATCAAAACCTTCTTTCATGTAGGGATTGTTGGCTTCAGAATATCTGTGGGAGATCATCGAGGCGCCACCTCTCGGCGCCTTTTTGAACAGAAGCAACTTGTCCGCATTGGATAATAATTCCAATTGGACTTTGGTGGTCTTCAACAGAGCGTCCCATGCCAGACTGGGTGTGGTGAAATACCAAGCCAGATCCAGATCGTAATTTCGACGACAGACGTCTCGAAAATTTTCGAACACGTCTGCCAGGAGTAGAACGTCGGTCTTCAGATAGAGATCATGATAATCTCTCGTGGTTTTTATATCAAATGATTTCCACACGTTTTTGGCGTGTTTGTAATCCTCGTCGGAAATGACGGATTCGTATAATTTTGAATGAAAATCTTTCGAAGGTAACGCGGTGTCATCGAATCTCTTTAGATCATTCATGTAATTGTAAGGATAAGACTCCTTTCCTCAACATGACGTCTACTCGTTCTCCAAAGTGTTCACTCGTGATTTTAAATTTATCCTCGCTCATGTTATCGACTAATTTTTCCAGAGTGGTCGACATGAATTTAAAACTGTCGATGAAATGTATGGCTCTATGAATGGATTTCATTTCTTCTTCCAATGTCTCTCTGTCGATTACTCTTTTCTTCTCCACAACCTTCCATTTCATGAAGGAAATGTATCATTCTTCGCTGTTCACGATGCCGTTTAATTTTTCGTGGGAGGTGCCGAGATTTTTCACGAACAGATGACTGTCGTAACCCAAGAGATTGTGAAATATCACCGGATAGAAAGCAGTGTCTCGATATCTTAAATTACACTTGCTGTGGGCCAGACCGCAATACAGACCCGTGTAATGATCATGGTCTCTGACCTTCTTATTTTCCTGCGAATAGTCTGCTTGTGTGACATTCGGTGGCTCTGTTATTTTCGTCCTACTGCTCTCGCGTGATGATCATTTTTGCTGGAGTTTTGAATTTGTCATATAAAATTTGAATTTTTTATTCTAACTCTTCCACGAACCTTTGAGCTACGTCGTCTTCGTGCCGTTTCATGTCGGTGAAGGGACCCATGTCATGTTGCGAGTCAAAAGTGCATTTCACGTAAATGCAATAGCCCGAAGGCATGTGTTTTTGATATCTTTCGATGTAACTTCGAATAGCGTCCGGTTGGCAGGAACTCATTTTCACAGTGGAGCATTCGAAATCGGTGTACAAGATAAATGGTACTTTTAACCTTCTATTGTGATTGCGAAAGTTCACAATGGTGTTGAGTTTGGGCATTTTGATGGCGACGCCTTGATTTTTGTTGCAATATTCCTGATGTTTTGCTAACGATTTTTCGCTGCGAAATGCATTCATGCAGTTGCAACATAAATATATCATACTTTTATGTTTATTATTTTGTCTCGACAGTAATCACCTTGGATTTGTAACCCAACAATAATGACGATTGTCACCATTCGAAATCAATAACAAAATAATCATCTTTTCTCTTCCAAGATATGAAGTCTGTTTAAGAGGATAGATCGTTCGTTTTTCCTCATCGTATCCCAAGACGTTCACTGCTATGGTGGGATTTTGAGCCTCGAAACGTCCGATGTCTTTTAACGGCATTGGAATGGTCACTCCGGTCCAATCGAGATTTTTACAAGTCTCCTCGTAACAAGAAACTCTCTCAGGGTGGATTTTGACAGGGTTAAAAGTGGAGGTAACTGCCCATTTAAAACACTGATCATCTTTATTTCTCACATTGACCACGGCATGTTTTTTTTAGCTAAGAAATACAGTAATTCCACGTAGGAATACGCTTTCAACAAATCGTTTTTGGTCACGTGAATTTCGAGATTCAACACCTCTTCAAACATCCAATTACTACCTCTATGTTGATAATTCACGAGAGACATCAACATCTTGTCTTTCATCAATTCAAAAATGTCCGATAAATCTGAACCTTGAAATACGGGTTGGATGCCAGATCTGAAGTATGCATCTCTCATGATGCTCTCGTCAGAGTTCATGTCAATTTTATTCATCGCGCAATGTAGTATCATCGCAATTTTTTGTCCCAGGTCCATGTGTTCATGAAACAAATCCAATACTTTTTTCTTCACCCATTCCATTAACAATTTCAGATCAACTTTCTTGAACGAGGGAACCATGTTGGAAGTTTTAAAAACACTATTGATTGCACTCTCCCCTTCTACGGGATTCGATTGGAATGCTTTCATGACCATTCATCCTACATATTCTTCTCCTTTCCCTTCGTTGATTGCTCATTGAATTTTGTTCAATATATATCATTCATCTCGATTCTGAACTGCATCACTCATTTTCATTTTTTTTATTTTATTTTTTTTTTTTGAAACTTGCAGTTCTTCGATGGCTTTTCGTTTGGTCGTCTTCTTATTTTTCACAACCGGAACATTTTTTTTTTTGACGTCAGCATTTCGATTCCCTTTGCCACCTTTTTCTTCTCATTTTTCGCAACCAGAACGTTTTTTGACGTCGTCGCTATCAGCATTTTGTTTGGCTTTTCATTGAGCAAATTACATTACTCCTCGTGTATGATCTCTCTAAGTTTTTCATCATGCTGCACCACTACCGCATTTCATTTTCTATCATTAGGTGTTACTGCCATCAGCTTATTTTTTGCAATTCGAGTCTGTTTAAGTTTGTTCACTTTCGATCTTTCGATTTTCTTTCCATCACCTCACAAATGATAACCCTGCATGGCTTTAATTTTTTTTTTGATTTGGTTCTATGATTTCTGAAATTTGGAATTTTTAATTCTTTACAAATCTCGTTTAACCAAGGTACGGTATACTTATCTAAATTTTCCATTTTTTTTTATTTGTTTGCTTTATTTGTAAGAATATATTTTGAATTTTTTTTGTTTAAATAATAATTTTTTGTAAAGTTTTTAAAATAGTCTTTATATATATGCTTTTTAATTCCCCTCAAAAAACTTTTTTTGTGAGCTTAATCGATTTTTTATTTTCCTTAACGTAGAAAAAAATTGAATTAATACCACAAAAAAAATAAAGGAAATTAAATTTAAACTTTTTTGCATATATATATAGAGAGAGAAAAAAAAACTTTTACAAAAATTTTCACATTAAAGAAAATTAAATTCAAAAAACTTCTGTATATATATAGAGAGAAAAAACTTTTTTACAAAATTTATTATTTAACACAAAAACACAAAATTCAAAAATATATATTATTATTTGCAACAATTCATAAAACAAAACAAAATAATCAATCATGACAACAACACCTAAAAGATGCAAATTGAAATTGAAACGAGTTGAAACATGCAAGAAACTCGGTTGTAAAATTTATAGATTACAATGACACGATGCTATCGAATTGAATGAGGTCTAGACAAAGGGCTTACAACATAAATATGACAAAGATAGCATGCCTTTGAAATTGGATGAAGCCACGCTCGATTTGTTTTACGAGTACGAAAGCAATCTACAGAATATCGTCATCGCCAATGACAGAGAATTTGACAAGAGCAATTTGTTGTTACCCTACGGAAGTTACATATATCGAAAAATCTCTCTCAAACTTGTAAACAAATTGGGTGGTGAGAGCGCACTGACCGAAGTAAAAAACCTCGCAAAAGTAAAGATAAATATTCAACACATATGTGAAAAAGGAGAAGACACGACCGTTAACATGCTAATAACAGACTTGGAAATATTAAAGAAACAATAGAGAGAGCGATTAGTGAAGAAGAAGTGAAAAAAAAGTAATGAGATCTAGAGAGAGATTGAACATCTTTCTAGATCTCATTACATTTTTTTTTTTTTTTTTTGGTTTTCTTCTTCTTCTTCTTCTTCTTCTTCTTCACTATCACTCATATATATTGAATAACGTTTCCCTTTTTCTCCACTTTCATTATTGATTTTTCTTTTCTTTTTTTTGGATATATTACGTTTTTTTATAATAACACATTTCATTCCCTCTATCATATTTATGAACGAATGTGGTGCATCTCTTGGCAACACTCACTTCATTATTATTCTCTTCAAAAGGTGATGGTTGTGGTGGAAAACAACTCACTCTTCTTCTTCTTTTTAATTTCCACAATCTATCTCTATTTTTTTCACTTCTTTTTCCAGTTCTTTCCTGAAATATCCATCATTATCATTCAAAAAGGTCTCATAATCCTGTTTATCCTTTTTTTATATTATTTTTTTTTATACTCTGTATAATTTATATTTTATACTTTATATAATTATATATTTTTTTTTTTACTTTATAATAACATATTCAAAAGTGGTATACCCTTAAACGGCAAATTAGGACCAAAGAGCAAACCCTTATGGAGTCACTTCATGTCCTCTCCTCTCTTCAGATAGAGACCATTTCCACTATAAAAAAGGTCGCCACCTCTCACAGGTTTTCGACACAATCCTTTACCGCCATCTGTGTCGATGCGACACATGACTCCTCCCTTCGTCAAAAACAGTCCGCCGCCACCCATTAATTTCTGAACTCCCGAAGTCGCAGGTCCCGAGGCAGCCCCCATGCCAAGAGCCAGCAACAGGGTCATCCCGAGAAAGGGCAATACTTTTCCAGCGAGTCCTGCCAATAGCGGTAGGAAACTGCCTTTCATTCTCAAATTGTATCTCAATTGAGCGGGACTCAATCTCACTGTAACCCTCTTCCATCACGAATTGCTTTCTCCATCCTTTTGATTTGAGTTCTGGTCCAGGCGATTGAATCGTGACCGCCACTCGTCAGATCTTTGTGAGTGAATTTGAATCTCACCGCCTTGCCTCGAGTTTTTAACACTCTGAGAAATTTCTTCCTCTGTCCTTTGGATATGTTTAATGATAATTATATATTAAATAATTTTTGTAAATTAATATTGCGTTTATTTTATTTTCTTATTTATATATATATACACAATATTTTTTTTTTATTTTTATTTTTTTTTTTGCTTTTATATTTCTCTTATGTGAAATCGTTTCGTCACCCTCTCTCCACGAAGATCTAACAGCTCACCATTTTGATCTGTCAACGTGGTTTTGAGACTATACAACATGTCTAAAGTCACGGGTAAATAAACTAAATTTCGAGGTCGTTCTACGATCTTATAACCCAGCGACATGTTTGGAAAGAAGGAATAGATCGTCAGTTGCATGCTACCATTCATGTAGCTTCCAGTAATCACATCCATGTTCACCAGAATACTATTGATGGCGAGAATGTCGACCGTATTTTCGGATGCCGTGTTGCCTCGATGCATCTTTCGATAGAATCCCAACATCTTGCCGATTGAATCATCCATGTTGCAATCCACTCGAAAATTATCTTCCAAATCCAACATCGTCTCTAGGGCATTAGGGTTGGGAGCGAGTCTGATCTTCTTGCTTCCCTTTCCATCTGTCTTCATTCACATCTGAATGTAATTGTTCAAATCGTCTATGTCGTAACTTCCTTTGGGAATTCGAATCTCCAACCAATCCACTCCATTGGAATACTTGAACGAGTTGTTTTTCTCAGTGACGTTGGGAAAGGAATAATAAGTCTCCAGATTCACCAATGCCATCAGGTATCTTTTCTCCCTATTAAATTCGATGGAAGGTTCGAATTTCGTTGTGAATCGAGTCAAATCGCCACTCACCACGATTTGAATGGACTGTTTTGGAGCCGTATTCTCGACTATCCATTCTAACAATTCTCCTTGTTCGAACATTTTTTTATTTTTTTTTGAAAAACTAAATTATTGATGATTTATTATTATTTTTAATTTTTGTTTTCACTCTCTATTTTATTATCATCAGAAACATAAAACTTGTCGAATCCACTCCAATATTTTCCGCGATTAAATTCGCTAGTCAAATCGAGCACAACGAAATTGTGAAGTCCTTCGTCCCAAACCCTCTTGCAGAATCTCCTGAATTCTTCTCTGCTCATGTCATTTGCGACATGATCTCCATAGATGCGATTGAGATTCTTTAGATCCTGGCGAAAGAGACACAGGAAATTAGCATTCTCCCTTATCGTCTGTCTAGGCAGTCGAAAATAATTCTGAGACAGGTAGAAACAGTCCAGGTTGCTGTGACGACCCCTAACGTAATACGATTCGCAAAGTTTCTGACCCTCCAAAAGCAGATCATCGAAAATCATGAGATTCTTATTTTCCGATTTCAATTCCCTGGGATCCGAAACATTGCTCGCGTTCTTGTAAAATCGACACTTCACTTTCGAACACACATTTCTCTTCATCATTTCCTTCGCCGCACCATCCAAAATGGTCGAAAGAGAAGCTCCGCTTTTGTCGAATTCCTCCGTACTTTCGAAAATTCTGGCTATGACGTCCTTGGGCAATCTACGATCCATGCACTCTTGAAGCAATCTGTACTCGTGTTGAAACAGACTCTTGCCGAACACGAATAATCTGTTGTAATCCAATCAGCCGGGTTGCGACAACAGATTCACCAACAGATTGGTCTTTCCACAATTCGATTTTCCCACTAAAAAGCCCCTTATGCTCTTGGGAAAGAACTCGTTCTTTGACCTCTTGATCGCGGCGTCATTCCAAGACATATCTTTGATGTTCATCTTTTTTTTTTTTAGATTTTCAAACTCAATTTTTTTTATGTTTTTCAAACTCGGTTTATAAATATTATTATTATTTATTTATATTACACCGCTGCAGGTTCTCTTCAGTCCAGATCCACTCGTCAATTTGGCTAAATCTTGTATGGGTACCACAGCATCCTTAAAATCTTTCCAACTTTTCGGCGATCGCTCTAACGTAGCTCGCTTCACCGGTGGACTGATCAACTTATCGATCAATGCATCAGCTGCCCTCTTGCCAGCCACTGAAGCGATCCTACCACTAGCTTTGGAAGCGGCTTTCTTACCAGCATCCAAAGCCATCTTCTTACTGACCTCAAACGCGGTTGATGCAAGTTTTCTACCTGCATCGCTTGTGAATGCTCACATTATAGAATCAACGATACCAGAACCGCCTTGAACGTAAGTTCTGATATATCCCCTGTTCTTTATCACCAAGATATTTTATTTTATATATATTTTGTTTTTTCGCTCGTAAATCGTTTTTTTTTTTTTGTTTAAATACTTTTATTATTTTTAGTGTAGATTTACTTTTTTTATTTATCTATTTTTGTTTTTTCTCTCTTCTTATTATATATCAATCCTTCAATTCGTTCAACAACCTTTTATAATCTCGTCTATCCAAGGCCTTCTGCCTCAACAATTTGTCGCATATACTCACTATCTGATTATCCACTCCAGTATTACCAGCACGCCAACTAGCCATCAACAATTTCAATCTCTCGAACAGAGCATCGGAATCACACAGAAGAAAAGTGGTTGTCACTCCCTTTCCTGTCACTGATTCGATGAATTTCTTATTCATATCCCATATGGGTTTCACCACCTTCGTCCACTTGTTACCTCTGTTAGCCTTGGGTCTCGTCTCTCTGGTGTCATTATTCTTCTTCATGGCGTGGGTCTGAACCAGAATGTCACTGTAATTGTCGAAATCCTGATCCGTGTAATCTCCAGGCTTGTCGTAAAGGAGCAATGTGCGCAGTCCAGGAGTTATTTCATATCTATTCAAACCGACAATTAAATCCTCATCATCCTCTCGCACTTCAGTGTCGCCCACGAAAGTCCTACTGCTCGAATCCCTGTAAATTCCATACAACAGATCTCTCTTACCACCATCGTCGGACGATGCGACGCTAGTAGTGTTAGTAGTTGAAGCTGTATCATCGCTCTCACTCACATCGGTTTTGATTCTCATTGGAACATAATCCGGTAAAGATCTTTGAAAGGAAAACAGCCTTGTAAAACTACTAGGCAACGAACCCATTCTCAAAGAACTCTCTTTTATGGGTCACAGTTTCTTGACGATCTCATTCTTGCTTCGCTCCTGAACCTCTGTCACAGGTTTGAATAGTTTGGTGGTCTCTCGTCTTAATTCCATCTCTCCCAATCGGCTTCTTCTGTCAGCGGATCGAATGCTTTTCTTGACTCGTTCATATTCGTCGAGGAGTTTGTCCCTTCACATGGAACCTTTGATGTGTAAAAACATTTTTGTTCTCTCGATTATTAATATTTCTTTTTAGAGTGTGGTAACATCGATTATTTTATTATTCTCAAAATTAGATGTGATTATTTTTATGTTTTAAATAAATAAAATTTTATGTCTCTAATATATATAACTAAAACCAGTTGGAAAGAAAAAGAAAAACATTACAAATGAAACCTCGATAATGCATCGTTTCAAACACGTTAAATCACATCAACAGTTATTTTCCCCACACTGAAAAACAAACTTGAAGCCAATCTCAAAATAAAAAACCATCAATAATGCGTTGCTTCAAACGTGTTAAATCACATCAGCGGTTATTCCCACAATGAGAAAAACTCAAAAGTTAAATCTCAAATAAACATCAATAATACAGCGTTTCAAAATACGTTGAATCACATAGACAGTTATTTTCCCCACACTAAAAAACAAACTTGAAGTTAATCTCAAAATAAAAAACATCAAGAAAGCATCGCTCCAAACGTGTTAAATCACATCAACAGTTATTTTCCCACAATGAGAAACTTTGAGTTAATCTCAAATAAATATCAATAATACACCACTTCGAATGCATTAAATCACATAGATAGTTATTTTCCCCACACTGAAAAACAAACTTGAAGTCAATCTCAACATAAAAACCATTGATAAATGCGTTGCTCCAAACGTGTTAAAAATCACATCAGCGGGTATTTTCTCCACGGTGAGAAAACTCAAAAAGTTATAATCTCAAATAAACATTGATAAATACAATGTTTTCAAAATGCATTAAATCAGAAAGAAGTTGGAGTTGATCATTTGAACTGCTTCATTTTCATTCTTGGGATGTTTTTTTCGGTTTAAACAGAGTTGATGTCGTCAAAAAGCAGAATCCTGTTTGAGGTAATGACACAATTTCTGATTAACGTATCTTCAAACCTTTAATAGTAAAATAGTTTATTCAAAGCAAAAACCCACAAAGAGAAAAACAGATAGATTTAAACAAAAGAGCATACTTTGCAAACAGGAAAAATGTTCTCTCTCTCGTTCCGGTGTGACAGGAATGATAGTCCATAGGAAAATTAGACCCTCTGGATTATTATTCCACGGAATTATAGTCATAGGTCTAACATTTCTAGGAAAAGTAGTCCGCCGGACTACTATTCCTAGAAATGTTAGACCTAGGACTATAATTCTGCGGAATAATAGTCCAGAGGGACTAACGTTCCTACGGACTATCATTCCTGTCACACCGGCTCAAGAAACATTAACAAAACACTTTTGACGAGACACACTTCATTATTTTTTCACCTATTAAACGAAAACTCAATTTACATCCTTAAAACGCTTTTAAGTGGAAATGAAAAAAGAAACTTGACAAATTGATTTGTTTACAATTATCTTTAAACTCTCCTCAATTCCACCATTGATTTATTGAATGAAAAACCGTTCATTTACATATGCATCGTTAAACAACTAAGTGGAGATGAAAGAAAAACTTGACAAAATTCATCTATTACAATTTACCTCAAAACTCATAACGATTTTTATTTTTCATCTGTTCCCCTCTGCTAGAAAATCTTCGCCGCTTTCGTCCGCGATCGATCGTACCGCCTTCTAGACCACGATTACAAACGTGGAGAGAAAATTTTCCTCCATTCTAATTTTTTGACATTTCTTAATTTTTTATATTTTGCTGTCCCGGAATCCGCACTAGTTGGTTATCGCGTCCTAGATGGTTCGATCGATCGTTGGCGAACGTTGGGAACAATTTTAGGATCGATTTTCCTGTCCTAGAATCCGCAATCGTTTTTGCCAACTGGATCGCACCCACCGCCGTCTAGAACGCGATTGCGAATGTCGGTGTCCTAGAATCCACAAATCATTTGCCGGCGTTCGCCGACGATCGATTGAAACGTCTAACCCACGATGGTGAAAGTTGAGAAAATATTAGGTCGATTTCTTCGATTTTCATAGATTTTCTTTCCGCGCGAATTGTGGTGGAATTCGAACTCATTCACCAACGGCTGATTGAACCGTCTAGGACACGATAAGCTACTTGTGTGGATCCTAGGACAAAATGTACAAAACACGTTTTGTAAATTTTGTGTACATTTTAACACTGAACTCTATGGGTACACGTAGGTGTACATGTACATGTACAAGAGAAAAAAAGTGTCCCAGTACCCGCCACTTACACCTACTCACTATGTCTAATGGATTTGGTTCATATTCACTCAACGCTGTTGATGTGGGTTAATTTTTAACCCAGATGATTTTAGAATGCGCATAATGGCAAATATCGTCTTCCAGTTATCCACTATCCCTAAGTCAAGAAAATACCTCCAGGGCAGATAAATAACAACCGAAACAATACTTTTTTCTTATCGTAATTATGGTGTGAATTGGTGGCGAAGACGAAATAAACCCTCGTAAAAAGGACCGTGTCGCAATTTTGTATTATATAATCTTATCACGTAAAAAACAAACCCAGAGCATCTTCGGGAAACAACATCGTACTGGTTTTATGTTCACGCCCCCCCCCCCCTCCCCCCCCCCCCCCGATCACTCTGATGGATCTGATTTTAGTTTTGATACAGAACAAACACAACAATGAACTAAAATGAGACCAATGTTCAATGTGAAACATGAAATCAAAAATTGTCATTTTGACGCAATTGGCCGTGTATTTGCAGTCATAGTAAATACCGAGTAGGACCCTGTATATGTAGATCATTCATTCATTCATTTACGAACATCATTCATTCATTCATTCGTTCGTTCGTTCGTTCGTTCGTTCGCCCGTCCGTTCGTTCGTCCGTCCGTCCGTCCGTCCGTCCGTCTGTCCGTCCGTCCGTTCGTCGTCCGTCCGGCCGTTCGTTCGTTCGTTCGTTCGTTCGTTCGTTCGTTCGTTCGTTCGTTCGTTCGTTCGTTCGTTGTGCATTAATTTTGGACTCGTTAATTTATAAAATTATGAAATCATGAAAATTATAATCACCTTGATATAAAATCGTGAAAGAAAAGTTCCTAATGCATTAATTTTCCATCTCAATTCAAAGTAAGGAGATTTAATCTACCTGTTGGACAACGATACTCAGTTCACAGGGAAACTGGTGTTCACTTAGAAAAATCTCCCAAAATGTTCTTCTTTAGCGATAAAAGGAATAAAAAACCATTAGGTCATACTTATTATTTTTAGATTATTGTCTTCAGTCTCTATTGCAGATTACTAAAATAACACGTAAAAATTTTGACAGATGTTCAAGAAGGTCAGAAAATGGACTTAAACACACCTGGGCGGCGACTATTTTCGTAAACTTTACTAACGTTATAAACGATTTCTAGGACCAATATTCAAACCAAAAAGGAAGCGAAAAAAAATCACCCAATAACTAACATAAGCATAGCACATAAAACTAGAAATATTGAACTAAATGGACATAACACGTAAAATATTGTCACTCAACCTGTTCTTAATGTAATAAATGTTTAAAATATTTTTCTCCATAGGCCACAGTGTTAAAAGTTGGACTCAGTTTTTCCCCGAAAGTTGCACATGCGCAGTCAGCATCGGACGAATTGTCCTCTTTAGAAATAGTTGAGAAAGGGTGATAAAAAAGAGAAAGAGGAGAGATAGAGAGTTCAGGGTGACATTATATTTACCAACCCGCCATTACAACCTTGCAGTCAAAAACTCTTCCCTGTTTTAATTCGCCTCTGCTGCGTAAATTACAGTAGATAAAAATGCACGTTTCGGCACCATATTTAAAAAAGTATGACCGTGCCCCACCCCCTCCCCAAGGTCAAAATGAGGGGCCTCCGCAATTTTTGCAGTCCTAAATTTTTGAATCGAATTTGGAATACAAAAAACCCAATTCCTCCACATACCTGTGCGAAATATATAAAATTATATAGATAACTGGTAGAATGTCTCCATTGGGTCCTTCGGTTTCATTGTTGAATGACAAGAGATTTTTGCAGTCCACTGGGTAACTTGTGTTCTTAGTCCCGACCAACCCCCCCCCCCCCCCCCCCCACACACACACACACACACACACACACTCCAGAATCCCCAGATTCCAGTGTTACTGCCACAGACCTTGTACTCTTACCGACACCGTAAGTACATTTGAGAATGGAATCCACTCTCAGTGAAGAATGGATTATCAAATGCTGAACAAAAATTCATAACAACTTGTCTGATACGCTCTGTTAAGAAATAATTATACCTTTGTTCTGCAAGACGGCAAAGAAATGTTTTGGTGCGAAATGCCATCGCTAACCATAAAAGAAGCAATAATTGTAACTTTCGGTGCAAAGCTAGGTTGCTTTACTTCCGGCAGACGACCTGTAATGGAAATGAGGCACGGTGTTTAATATCTACATATAAATGAATTATAAAGTACAATATTTCAATATGGCATTTCTGTTATCACCATTTTCAGTTTTTCCTTGTTTTTTTACTACTTCAGATTCTCTTCATGAGAAGTAATTCGACTAATGTGTTAGGGATGTGATCGCAAAACCGACCTATCTCCAGGAAGAGGTCGCCACTAAATTAACAAACACAAAAAAGGAAAAAAAGGAAAATTCTGCATGACCCTGTGAAACTTAGAAATTCGATTTCATTGGAAATCGTCCCTATAATTCGATTCAAGTGGCGCTCAAGAAATTCATGACAAGTACAAGCTCTCAAGTGATCAGTCAAATCAATTTAAAATTCGATACTCTTACGGCCTTGAACCAGACTAACACTGAAACACTTCATCTGCTATGTTTGTGGCTCAGTTGGTAGAGGTGCAGGCTGCAAGCCGAGAGGTCCTCGGTTCGAATCCCACCTGCGCCAGCCGCGTTATGTCCTTGGGCAAGACACTTCACCCCCATTGCCCACGTGGGGGCACGGTGACGCTGTGTACTAAGGCGTACTGCACGTCGATGGTGCACCTGTCTTCAACCAATGCTAACCCTGCTTGTGTGGAGTTAGTATGTTGGGGAGCTGACAGTTGCTCGCCGTTGCTCGGTGGTTCTCTCCGGGTACTCCGGCTTCCTCCACCCGTAAAACTGTCGTGGTCATGGTTAGCCATTGTTCAGAAATATGTGGCCTCAAACACCAATAAATAAATAAATATGTTTAGATTCAATCAGCTGGAATATTTCAGTTGGTCGGAAAAGCGAAACCTAAGTTTTATTACATTCGTGGTTGTGTTGACTGTCCGATAAGTGTATTACATTCGCGGTCGCGTTCACTGTCCAACAGAAATTATTACATTCGTGGTCGAATTATATTCATGGTTGTAACAGTCAACACCCCAATACATTTCAATGAACTATTTTTTTTTTCGCGTCGCTCATGGCAGTAAGTAGCGGCCTCAAAGGCCGCTAAACACTAACACGATCGATGCGTCGAAACATAAAATGTGAAAATGTCACCGCGCATTTTCAATTTACACGAGAGCGAATTCATTGTGCAATAGCTTCACAAAACACAATTATTTCATGTGATAGAATAGAGGCCTCTGATTTTGGCTGGTCGGCGCGATGCTCCTTTTTCGTAATGTTGAATCGCGTCCAGGTGAACACTCCAATTTATTTCATTGAAATAAGTTTTTTGCGTCGTTTCCATCACGTCGATCGCGGCAATGTGTAGCGGCCTTAGAGCTTAAACACCGGGTTGCATAATGGAGAACATTGCAACTGAAACTTTGAAATTCGGCATTAGTGTACACACTAAAAACTAAAGTGTTAAAACTGACACTTTCAAGATGTTAAACCCATTCTAACTCTTAGGGTTTGATTTTAACAGTCAAAGTGCAATGCTTTAAGCACTTGGGCATTACAATTGCCAGACATCTGAAACTTGAATGGATGGCACTTCCCATGTGTCTAGCATTGGTGGTTCTTCCAGGATCGTCCATAATTTGATTTGTGCTTGGTGGGTAGATTAGTAAAAGGGCACAACGCAGATGACGCGGATCAGGCTCGAGAGTTCGAGACTGATCCGAGTCATCTGCGTTGTTTCCTTTTAAGTGTCGCGACATTACACTTGTCAAGTGGTATTATTGTAACACCTGTCAAGTTCTGGGATATCTACACTTGAACAAAGTGCTAGTTCAGCACTTAGTAAGTGTTAAATACAGCACGTCAAGTGCAGTTTTTAACACTTTAGTTTTTAGCGAGTACAGAGGATTTACTTAAAAAAACTATTGTCCATGCGTCACAAATAACTCCCTCCGCTTAATGATGTCAAAATACGGAAGTTGCAAAGAGCAAATGTTTCCTGACTACTAACTACTAACTCAATCCAGATTGGTTACATTCCTCGAAGTATTATGGGTGTAATTTGTAGCTTGAAATTTTAATATTTTGTCATGATATTTTGATATCAATGTAACGTGTATAGACAATACAATATCGATGCCATGTCATACTTTTTAAGGACATTTCCCAGAATTTCCGAAGCATTATCGGACAGTACATTAGATTCAAAGCTTTGATGGAAGTTAAACAAAATTTCTAGTTCCTGGCGTTACTGTTATACTCAATACCGGCGGATGTGAAGTTAGAAAACAAGCAGAATACATCACTAATTTTATTGGTAATGCCTTTAGAAAGTGGAGTGTGCACTTGAGTCAAGAACTCTATTTGATATTGGAATTCATCAGTTAAATTTGGCCTCCTTAGTAGTAGTGTGTGTACCCGAACGTCCCTCATTACCCGGAGCTTTGCCGGAGCAACTAGTGTTAAATTCCCATAGGAACCGGAGCCGTTCGCCGGGGCAACTTTGGGGTGGGGGGGGGGGCAAAAGTACGGCTCCTTGCAGCTAGTTCTGACAAGTGGTGTACGTACTACATATATAGTATGCTATGGTATGTATAGTGATATATGTACGCATGGGGCTATAGGTATTATGGGTAAGTGATGGAAGGATGAAGGGAAAATTGGGTTTTCTTGAAAGTTTTTCCCGCGAAACTGTTTACGTTGCTATTGACGTCGTGACGTCATGATACGCGCGCGACGTCATAAAGATGCTGACCGCTGTTATTGTCCAGTATACAATCTGACATTATAGGTTACAGGACGTTCAGGTGGCGGATACGGTACATGTATCATATGAGGCGAGGTGAAAACAATATTGGACGAGGCGGTACGCCGAGTCCTATATTGTTTTTGCCGAGCCTCATATTATAAGTTACAGGACGTTCAGGTGGCGGATACGGTATCATATGAGGCGAGGTGAAAACAATATTGGACGAGGCGGTACGCCGAGTCCAATATTGTTTTTGCCGAGTATTGCCAAATAGTATTGCCAAATACTAGCATTGTTAGTATGGTTTATTAATTTCTTGTTTATGTTTGCCTAATTCTCAATTAAAAATTAGTTGAAAATGATATTTGTCAATTTTTCACAAAATCTCAAGTTACCGATGACATATGTGGTAAAGTCTTAATACACAATGATAGCAAGTTAAACTGTACTGAATATTATATTGTGACTAGGTCATGCAACAATATTTGAAATTTGAAAGCGTGTTGGAACTGTTAACCAAGTTGAAACAGGACAGTTGTCACAATCAATTCACTAACACCCCTTCTCCGTCATAATACTAAAGCAATGACAACGAGTAAACAACAGAAAATATTCTCAAATATCTTTTTAACATTTGAGTGAATAAGTGAAGCCCTTGAAGTGAATAGAATATTAGTTGATACCAGCACATTTTACATTAATCCATGTTGTATCTGATGCATTATAAAGCATCTTCCAAAAAAATTGCTGGGAATATTTTCTACACTTAGAACCAGACACCCACCCCTCCACCAGCATGTATTATTTGTGACATTTGCACAGACTTCACATCTTATTAACACTTAAAAGGTTCATTGTGTTGCAGTTAACCTATTAGGGTTGATTTACAGCATTATCTCAGCGGTTTGGAACATAAATAATGATATATTCTGATATATTGCAGAAAATTATAAAAAATTGCATAATTTGAGAACGCACGTTTTTAGCGAACCCATGAGACCCACCCACCCCACGCATAACGTCTCGCAAAGTGCCCACCCTCTCTCCCCCTGTCTCCATTGCATATTTCTGGGATTCTTGAAAGTCATGCGCCTCTTTTTCATGAAGATGTCTAGCGGTCTCTTTGAATTGAATTTTCTTGTGTATCGGATCCTTGCATAAATTTTTAACCCTTTACCTAGCGTAACAGTCAAAACCGGCCAGCGCTATTCTCAAAAATCGCCAATTAATTTTCATTATTTTTTTCATTTTTTTGTCTCAAAAACATAGGTTATGACCCCTCGTTGGAACGAGCTCGTCGAGCTCGTTCCAACGAGGGGTCATAACCTATGTTTTTGAGACAAAAAATGAAAAAAATAGTTATTCAAGAATTATTTTTGCAAGTGTCGTCTGCTTTTCAGGTTAGGTAAAGGGTTAATATACGCCAGAGCATTAAGCCAAAGACTTCCCTGACACTACTCTCAAATGATGTGGCTGCGTGTTCAACGGTATCGTATTTATCCATACCATATTTGAAACAACCGCTCATGATGTGATAAATTTTTCCTGGTAATGGTTGTAGGCACGCCTGATGAAATATCCCATTGAATCAGTAGGATCGTCCACAGTCTCTTCTTCAAATTCCGCATTTTGGGTTTTAAATAGTTCCGACTCATGGGATTCCGAATCTTCCATTGGTAGATGGTTTCTTGGTGAACAATAACGACATGATTGCATTGCATCTGCTCTCTTCGAATGTCAGGACATAAATGACCTATTCCCCCCCCCCCCCCCCCCCCACTGCATGTGTAACATACGTCTGTCCAGGGTGAGATAGCAGTGAGAGACAGATGTATCCCACCCCACCCACGTGACGTTATACATTTATAACATTATTATGACGTTATGCATATCGTATCAGTTTCTTGCTACCAACTAATTCATATTGACGTCATCGGGATGCAGTGTGATCAAAGATCTAAAACTCTTCAACCCTTTAGCTGCCACCGTTCCTAATCAATTTCGTGGGAAATACCTTTGGTATATACATAACTTGTGTATGCTCTTTCCGATGGTGTCATCAGTTTCTCAAGACAACGAATACAAAATGAGTTGATTATATCAGCACGTGACCGTCGATTACGTCTGGCTAACGTAACCGCTGCATGGTGGGGGGAGAAAAATAATCCCTGATGGGTACGGGTGTGGGATGGGAAAATCTCACCCTCGGGACAAGATATCTTGCTCTCGGGTGAGATTTTCTCATCCCACACCCGTACCCATCAGGGATTATTGTGATCCCCGATGAGTCTGGAGGTGGGATGAGGAAATCTCACCCGAGGGGCAAGATATTTGGACCAGACCCGAGGCTTGCCGAGGGTCTGGTTCAAATATCTTGCCCCGAGAACGGAAATCGTGCGGAACGGAAATCGTTGACGGACGGTTTTTAAATAGAAGCGAAATTTCAGTGGAATTTTATACAAATCGTGCTACGCAATTGCAATTTGAATTGCTAATGACAGCAAAGAATCACACCCTAAGTTCCAGTGTGTTCTATCTGCCAGTTGGCATATAGAACACATTGGAACTTGGGGGACGAAATAGTAACACGGCTTCCCCTCGCAAATTTGGTTAGCGATAAAAGGTGTTCTTTTTGTTGATACTTGTCAAATGAATTGCTGCATGTCCTTCTAATAATGTTTTTATAGACGTGAAGGCATGTAATAAACACAGAACGACACGCCTGTGTGAATGAGTTAATCGATATGGCACTTGTGCCATCGCGGAGGGATAATACTCGAGGCCTACGGCCTCCCGTTCTATCCTTCCGCGTTCGTACTCGTGCCATATCGATTAACCCATTAACACACGCGTGTCGTTCTGTGTATTTCCAAAAAATCTGCAGCAATGAATTTTCATGGCTTTACTCTTTGAAGACAAAAGGGCATTTGGTGTTGTGTTTATCCTGTCTATACCTTTCTCATTGCTAGGACAGGTGTGACAAGTGATGAGACAAAATCACATTTCCGTAACAAACCTCTTTTTATCTTGGTGGAAATAATTCCGCGGAACCTGCACCTTCAATACCCAGATGAGGATAAGAGGGACTTGTTACAAGACCTCATCGCGGAATTTCCTCATGGCCCGCATGGTCTCATATGGTGGATGACGAGCGTCTAGATCTGGACACAATTCGTACTGATAGTGGGGGGTGCCAAGCTAAATGGGACGATCCGATTGGCTGAGGTTAGAGGTCGAGACCAGAGGTAGGCGAGCATAACTATGGTCAGATAGCCTGTTACGGTTAGAGTAGTCAGAATAGAGTTCGTAATGGGTAGAACGTATCCATTAAGAGCTGAAAAACGAGGTTTTGGATGAACCCAAACTTGTCCTGTTGTTTGAGGTGATTAGTCCACACCACCAGGACAATCGAACAGCACTCATACAGCCAAATAGCAGTAGATTCTTGGGGCACCCGGACAAAATGGAGTCGTTTTTGTGGACTAATTGTCGTGTTTATTTGGGCTTTTATACGAAAAAAAACCGAGAATTCTTGGAGAATCCTAACCTGCAAAGATACTCCAGCTCAATCGAACACACCCTGGGGACACATCCCCTCCCTGTTGGAAGCCTTCCAGGCTCATAACAACGACGTGCCGCCGTGAAACGAATATGGCGGCATTCACCAAACAAAATAGACGTCAGAAACATGTGTCACTCCAACAGCACGCTTTGCGCATGCACACTGATACCACGCTTCACTGTGGTGATAACATAACAACATGACCACTCACACAATCATGACAACCAACATGATATCACTGCGTTCCGTGATATGACGTCACATATGAGATGCCCCGATGAAATTCATCCCCCAAATACGGCCAGGGCGGGAACATGCCTTGATGATGTAGTTTGAATATTAGTCAGTCAGGATTATAGTTCGAAAACATCAAATTTTATACATTGCTTCCATTTATTATATTCGAATATCGAATATTCCACGGTTTCTACCTCTAGTTAGGATATAAACGTCTCTTGTTGAGTTTGTCCTTCGGGAATTTGACTATGGAAAACCATTTGTTAACGAGCTCCGAAACAAGGGACGTTTATCTCTATTGTACAGTACGTGGAGAGTGGATTGTAACTAAAACTAAAGCTAAAATGACAAAAACTCAGTCCATTCTGATCCATGTATTTATTTTTTACTTGATTCTGGCATGAGTCTGCAGGATTGATTCCATTAGTGACTCCAAATACTAGCCTTGTTAGTATGGTTTATTAATTTCTTGTTTATGTTTGCCTAATTCTCAATTAAAAATTAGTTGAAAATGATATTTGTCAATTTTTCACAAAATCTCAAGTTACCAATGACATATGTGGTAAAATCTTAATACACAATGATATCAAGTTAAACTGTACTGAATATTATGTTGTGATTAGGTCATGCAACAGTATTTGAAATTTGAAAGCGTGTGGGAACTGTTAACCAAGTTGAAACAGGACAGTTGTCACAATCAATCGATGGGATTCCAGTCGTTCGAGCAATTGCTCGTTCGAGAGACTTCTCGAACGACTCATTTCAGAAAATGGGATTCCATAGCCACAGGCGTTTTCGAAAAACGGATTCCACAAATGGGATTCCACAAAAGGGATTCCATAAGTGGGATTCCGTCTTACCTCGAGTGACTCGGCATATTGCTCGAACGACTCGAATCCCATCGAGCAAATGAGCCAACGAGCAATTGCTCGTTCGAGAGACTCATTACCAGAGTATTTTGGGATTTACTATGGTTTACCATGGTACTTTTTATGGTATTACCAGGGTATTTTGGGATTTACCATGGTTTACTATGGTACTTTTTATAAGGGAAAACAAGGTCGTGATTTATTTTCTACTGATTCTGATTCTGACTCGGATCAAGACATTACAACAAATTTAAGAAAATGGCCAAAATTTGTGATTATTTATGCTGATGACGAGGATAAAAGGGCATCCAATATCTTTTGCCCTGTAAAAAGCTATAAATGCACAGAACGACTCGCGTGTGTGAATGGGTTAATACAAATGGCACGAGTTACAGCACGGAAGGATAAAACGAGAAGTTTTGCCATATCGATTAACCCATTCACACCCTCGTGTCGTTCTGTGTTTATTACACGCCTTCACGTCTATAAAAGCAATTATTAGAAGGGCACCCAGCAATTCATGTGACAAATCGTCCCCTGAGTTCCAATGTGTTTTATGTGCCAGTAGGCTGCCAGTCGACGAACTATTAACCCTTTACCTAACATGAAAAGCAGACGACACTTGCAAAAAAAATCTTGAATAACTAATTATTTTCATTTTTTGTCTCAAAAACATAGGTTATGACCCCTCGTTGGAACGAGCTCGACGAGCTCGTTCCAATGAGGGGTCATAACCTATGTTTTTGAGACAAAAAATGAAAAAAATAATGAAAATTAATTGGCGATTTTTGAGAATAGCGCTGGCCGGTTTTGACCGTTACGTTAGGTAAAGGGTTAACAAAAAGAACTCATTTTATCAGCAACCAAATTTGCGAGGGGGGACTCGTGTTACTATTTTTAGCTATTGTTAACGATTCAAATTGTAATTGCAGTGCACAATTTGTAGAAAATTCCGCTTCTATTTCAAAATAATCCATTAATGATTTCCTTTCAACAGATTTTAATTTTCCGCATGGTTTAGTGTTGCTGTAGATGGGGATTACATAGAACAGGCATGTAATAAAAGGAATTGCTGGCATAGTTAAAAACGTCAGAAACCCGAGAACTGGAGCTATACTAAACGAATAAGCCCAGACAATAAATTTATTAAATACAAATAAACTTGCAGATGTGGATGTAAATGCTTTCCCTTATAAAATCCTCAATAACATTGAGCCCCGTACAGACGCGCAAATTTAATTTGTAAAAGAAAATGTGGCAAATAAAATTTGGTCGTGTGTATGAGAAAATTTGTCACATTTTCTTTGAACACATTTCTTTGTTCAATATCTGGACGTGCCAGATATTGAACAAAGAAATGTGCCATATTTCTGCGCACGGAGAAACTGCGCATGCATACATGCAGAAGTACGTAAACAAATATTGCATCATCCACCATGCTATAATAATTCGAAGTTATAAAAGACTTTAGTGAATAGTGCCGTGATTTTAAAAAATGTGGTGGTCTGACAATGCTGTATATTTATTTTTGGAAGAGTTGGAAAATAAAGAGAATCTATGGAAAATAAAAAGTAAACTTTATTAGGGGGAGAAGCGGGGGAGGGGAAGGGGAGGGGAGCGACAGGATTCCTTGGTCCAAGAACGCGCAGGGCAGCTGGAGACATGTGTTATGCCCCCCCCCTATATTTTCTACGACAGCTGGTATTTGAGTAATAATTTCTATCGCCACCTTATGTACAAGGCAGTACCGTCAGAAAATAAAATGTGCCACTGCATACACACGAGAAGTAAAAAATGTGACAAATTTTATTTGCCACATTTTCTTTGACAAATTAAATTTGTTCGTCTGTACGGGGCTTTAGAGTAGTATTTACAACAAACGAAATTTCTGGCAAAGATGTATTTGAGTTACAAAAAGAACTAAAACCTCAAGGTCTAACAGATGTTAAAACTATTGAAATTAAAAAAGTGGATTAGATATAAAAACAAATACTAACATATTAACATTAGGTTCTCCTCTGCCACCCAAATCACTCAATGTTAGTTATATGAACATCAAAGTGGATTTATATATTCCAAATCCACCTCGACGCTTCAAGTGCTAGAAACATGGCCATGGGTAAAACAACTGTCGTGTCAGGTAATATGCTACAAATACGGCCAACAACATCAATAGCCATATAACAACCCCATCAAATATGCAAACTCTCGGGGCAATCACGTGTCATCATCTAAAGATTGCCCTGACTGGAAAAAAGAAAAAAACTATACAGAAAATAAAATGTGGAAAGCAAATAAGTTTCAAAGATCTACAGAAATCGTGACATCATTACTTGGTATGGGTACATCATCTCCATCATATGCTACAAAATTATCACAGAAATTACCAACTCAGCAGAATGCCAGACATAATACACATGGCTCACAGTACGAATTTCCACCCTTAGTAAAACCTTTACAATAGAACAATTAGAACCACTATCCCACCAAAACAAATTCAACTGCTCAAACAACAGAGAAACTAACAAAAACCGGTCACCAACAAGAACAAACAACTCATCTATCCCCATCAGAACATAAAAAAGAACAAAAGCCTAAATCAGAAAAGAATAAGCAAAATATACCGAAAGCAGATCCACAACAAAGACTCCGACAAAAATTGGAAAAAAGAAAAAAGTAAAGGAAAAACAGAAACTAAAGTCAGACAAAATACCCAAATGCCTTCAAAATGTTGTTACGAGCATCGACGACACGTTTTCGACCAAACTACGCCTGAATTCTTCTCAGGGTATAACCCCATGTAAAAAAACACAAAAGGAAACATGGGACAATTCCTCCCATATGTCCACGATCTAAATCACCACCCAAATATGGATCGCATCACTAATAATATAGTCGAATGGAATTGTCGACGTTTTTTGAGCAAATTCCAATCAATTATTCCTATTGTGTCAAAATATGAACCTGCTGTTTTGTCCCTGCAGGAGAAACCAAAGAAACCAGACCCCCGAGATCATTCTGCTTTTAAGTAGTATACTTCGTTTAACTCCTGGGTGGATTAAAATGATCTTCATGTTCATGGAGCGACATTATTCACAGTTTTGTACATTTGCAATCAAATTTACAGGCTGTAGTGGTAAGCTGTAACTTTGGACAAGATGGTCACATTATGTTCAGTTTACACGTCACCAAATAAATACATGTAGCTGATTGATCCGTATATTTTGTTAGGTGACTTTAAATCTCATAGTCCTCTTTGGTGCAGAAGATCTTGTTTCAAAATACGACATGTGTTTGTTCATGATGGGTCAGACGCTCCCCTGCATCCCGCATCTCGTTAATCCTCCTTTATTGATCTTTCTATTGCCTGTCCTTCTCTTTTCCTTGATTTTTCTTGTATGGTTGAAGATGACTTGTGTGTGTGGGGGGGAGGGGGGGGAGGGGGGGCACCACTTTCCAGTTGTGTTGGAAAATGTTGTTCCAGCAGACGATGAGAGGATGCTATAGTGGAATTTTTTTTTAAAAAGCTTCATGGGAACACTTTATCATCTTTATGTGTTGTGTGACTCACACGGCAGAAATTTAAGCAAAGTGTTGGCCAAGTAGAAAGTTTTACTCTGGTATCAAGTTGCTTGACAATGCAAGCACAGACATTCCAAAAACCTCGACAAATCCGAAACGTTTCAGCAAGCCATGGTTTGATATTGATTGCAAACAGGCAAAAGAGGACCATAAGACGACTGAATTTAATAAGTCACCCACTATAAATAATTTAGACAAATTACATATAATTTGGCAAAAACAAGATGACTTATAAAATAAAAATCCAAGTAATTACAGACCCATTGCACTTAAAAATTGTCTACATAAAATCATAGAAAGGATGATCAATGATCGGCTTGTTTGGCTTCTGGAATCCAACAATTTACTTGCGAATATTCAGTGTGGTTTCAGGATCCAGAGAAGTACTGTGGATCATTTGGTTAGACTTGAAACGTTTATAAGAAAAGTCTTTGCTAGCAAAGAACATGTGGTTGCATCGTCTTTGACCTGCAACAGGCATATGATACAACGTAGAAGTATAGGATATTAAAATAACGTTTTAATATGGGGTTGAGATGACGTTTGCCTCTTTTTGTAGAAATTTTCTGAAGGATCGTCAGTTTCAAGTTCGTGTTGGATCTACGTTATCTGAGCCTCACAAGTAAGAACTGGGAGATCCACAGGGTAGTATTTTATCGGTTACCCTTTTTTCAGTGAAAATTAATAGCACCATCGATGCAATTAACCCTTCGATAATTTTGTATGTGCCATGACGTACGAAATCAAACAGCGCATTGATACTTTGTGGTCATTTGTTTTGTTATTATTTTTCGATTTTTTTTTTAAAGTTTTAATTTCAATTCCAATTTTCTCCCGAATAGTGCTCAGTGACAACCGATGAGCCAAATGATATCGCAACTTAAAATACTAATATAATCCTGCTGTCAAGACTTCTTAACTGGTTGAGTGCTAGAAGCCACTATCAGGGCTTTCAAAAAATGAGGGTACCAGAGCGAAAGGCAACGCTTTCATTGTTTATGTTTCATATTCAGTCAAACACAAATAATATTTTGTTTACATAAATTTGTTTTATTACAAATGATTGGAGAGTGCCTGTAGGCACTCTCCAATCATTTGTAATAAAACAAGTTTTGAATAACAAATTCAGACCACCAAAAATAATCTAGCCCTCAAACAGTTAATCACGAATGTGAAAAATATTTTGTTATTTGTACTTTCCGGCGTTTGACGTCGCATTTTGAAAAACGTTGAAGAAACTGAATTCCCAGTGACGTTTGAACGTCAGGGTAATTAAAGTCTCAAAGGGTTAAGAATATGTTAGGGCTTTCACTGTATGTCGATGACTTTTTTGGTTTGCTACAGCAGTACAAATAGGAAAGCCTTCGAGCGTATACTTCAGCTGTGTTTAATCAGAATCCAGAAATGGCTACAGAAAACGGTTCAAGTTTTCAAAGACCAAAACGAATTGCATTCATTTCTGCAAGCTCCAGAAGCACCAACTCGTTCCGAAATTGAAAATAGATGGCAGTACCATTAACGTTGTTACAGAAGTGAAATTCTTAGGTTTATTATTCAACAATGAACAGAATATCACTTCGGGTATAAAACAACTAAAAGTCAAATTAAAAGAGCTCTGTACCTTCTGAAGGCAGTTGGTAGCACTGATTGGGGTGCTGACCAAAAGCGTTACTCCATTAGTATATATCACTTGTTCGATCATTTATTTATCTATTTATTTATTGGGGTTTAACGACGCTTTGAGAGCCAGGGTCACCTCGTGTCAGACAGTTTTACGGGTGGAGGAAACTGGAGTACCCGGAGAGAACCACCGAGCAACGGCAAGCAACCTTCTGGCTCTCAACATACAAACTCCACACAAAACAAGTGCACCATCGACGTGCAGTACGCCTTAGTGCACAACGTCACCGTGCCCCCACGTGGGCAGAGGGGGTGGAGTTTCAAGGACACAACGCGGTTGCCGCAGGTTGGATTCGAACCGAAGACCTCTCGGCTTACAGTCTGCACCTCTACCTACTGAGCCACCGCGCCCCCACTTAGTAGATCAAAATTATATTATGGTTGTGTGGTTTACGGTTCTGCAAGAAAGTCGTACCTCAAACCACTTGATGCAATTCATAATCGTGATATCAGAATTAGCCCGGATGCTTTTAGAACATCGCCAATATATTCAACTCTTGCTGAAGCAGAGGAGCTTTCTTTTGAGAAACGCAGAAGTAAACTGTCCCTCCAATATATTTCTAAACTCATCAGATAGTTGCATTTAAGCACTTAATTCTACGAACTGCACCTCAGAAGAAATCAGCGACAGTACTTGTCTTTTTCAAATTTCTCGGATGCCATAGAATTAAGAAAGGACGCTGGTTTTGTTTACATTGGCATGGCGGGGGTTCGAACCCACGCCGAGAGAGTTTCCTTCGGCACCAATCGCCTAGCAAAACTATACTGAACCACGCACACCACTCGGCCACCGACAGGGTCTGTCGGTGGCCGAGTGGTGTGCGTGGTTCAGAATAGTTTCGCTAGGGGGTCTGTCGGTGGCCGAGTGGTGTGCGTGGTTCAGTATAGTTTCGCTAGGCGGTTGGTGCCGAAGGAAACTCTCTCGGCGTGGGTTCGAACCCCCGCCATGCCAATGTATTTCTAAACTGTTTGCTAGTCCATCAAATCCTGATTATTACTGTCTTATATCCTCAAAATGTTGATTATTTCAACTGATACCAGAAACATATTCCTCTATTGGGAATTAGAATTAAACACCATATGGAGCCCGCCACACTTGAATCCGATTCAATAAAAAAGAACCCTGAACTTCATATACCTCCTTGGCATCTTTGTAAACCTATTGTTATTTTGGTACCTTGCTTCCTCCAAAAAATCAGAGACAAGTTCTTTACAGCTTAAAAAAATATGCTGAAATAAAGTATCGTGCATATAAAAGGATCTATACGGATGGATCTAAGTAAAGATGGTGACAATGTTTCATTCGCCGTTGTTACTGGTGGTCAGATCACCTCAGTCAGAATACCAAATAAGAGTTATATTTTTACAGCTGAAGTTAAAGCTTACACTAGCGCTCGAACACATCGAGAATGTACCGGAAAGGAAGCCGATTATCTTTTCTCTTTAATGGCTTTACTCAACCCCAAGTTGAAGAACCCTCTCATTTTGGAACTTCATGAGAAGTCAAACACTCTCATGTCTGACCAATATCGTGTTTTGCTGGTTACCTGGACATGTTGGCACCTCCTTAACACCAGGGCAGATAGTTCTGCAAAACAAGCTTTAAATAAGCATATCACAGATTTCAAGATACCATTCAGTGATTAGAAACCACGTATCAGTAAATACATCATATCTGTGTGACAGGCGGATTGGGGTGGGCGACAAATAACAAGCTCCATCACTATCAGTGATAAATATCCTTCAAGTAACCTTTGCAGAAAAGACCATGCAATTTTGACACTATAAGTTATCTCCGAAAACATGTATGGTATATGGAGATTTAATACCTGGATGTCGGTTTTTAAACACAGAGCCACAGGCGAGGTGTTCAAAGGACACATCCGGGTATTAAATCTCCATATACCATACATGTCAGCGGAGATAACGTTTTTGTCCCGTTTGAAACATAATAGAAACATAGTGGAAATAAATTTGCAGACGCATTTCTCACGCTCCGCAATCAGCTGGAAAATTGTTTTGTTTTTACAAACACAGAAGACAACAGATAGAGTTACATCCCTTGGGTCGTTAAGGAAACGAGTAAACAGTATTTTGTGAACAAGGCGTCCCCTGAGTTCTAATGTATTCTATGTGGTATTGGCACATAGAACACATTTGTACTCAGGCACGAATTATTTTTTGCTCTTATTTTATTTTTCTCAAATTGTTTTACTTTAATTATTCGACTATTTAATTTATAACGACAAAATATGATCGAATTGTCGGAAATCTGGTGATATTTGTGACTATTTTCAGGTTTTTTGGTTCGATTTTCATATCGAGTCGAGCAAACGCGGAAAGCTTTCGTTTAAACCATATACCCCGATGTTTCGCGTGCGCTTGTACCCTGGATGTTGCATGCTGTAACTCGGTGTTCTCAAATAACGAAACAGTTAATGAGGTGGATACGATGAATATTTATTCAAATGAATACCAGGCAGTCATCTTCAATACGCCATAACAAAAACCTACAAATATATACAAATCACAGTTGTAAACTTCAATCAATCACAGATTGATTACACAGGACAGAAAGCGAAGTGAATCGATGTACAAAAATATATATTGCATAAGTAATACGCGATTATATCGAAAATCGACAGCCGGTAATAACATAAATCACACTCACCAGATATGTGACAGAATAATATATTAACAAATCTTCGCAGATAAGTAAATGGAGGTTACAGCAGTTGATTGTTAAATATATATATATGAAGCGAACGGTTTGAAATCGGAAAGAAGAATGGGGAGATTTTTGGTGGGTAAAAGTGAGTTGTGGTTAAAGAATCATGCACATGCAGTGAACAGTCAGTGATCAGCTAGCTAATAGTTAGGGTGGCTGCAAGTCATGTGTCACTCTATAAATAGGAACAAGAAGCACATGTATAAACAATTAACAGACATGTGAAACCTAAAGTAGAAATGGTCAAATGTATTCTGTAGCTGGTAAAATAAAACTCATCACTAGTTACATATTCCCCCTGATCGAGGAAATTGGCTCCTGACAATTTTTACCATTATCCTGCATGAAGAAATAAATAATAATTAGATTTTAGCTGAAAATGGGTATGTGGATTTGTCATCTGTTTGTATCCCGAAATCTACTGCAATGAAAGCAATAGAAAAATCGCTTCTATTCTGTCCCACAATTTATCACACAAGCACCTGTGTTAAAAAGAAGGTTTATAAATAAAAGTTACTTTGTATTTTTTTAAAAATAGACCTGAAATTAAAAAAATATATTTTATACAAAAATTTCATCTGTGGATTCTGTGGAAGCATTTTGAGTGTAAACCCACTGACCATAACGCTCAGGTGGCTTACGTGTCCTCTCTGGCCTTCTAGGTTGAACATTGGTAACTTCCTCAGATGAGCCAGCAGTATTCTCATTATCCATAGTACTTACATCACCAGTTTTCCTCAGCTCGGAATCCAAAACTCCCTGATCTTGAGTGGTTGCTGTAGCTGGAATTATTTCACTAAGTGACGGGGAAACTGGTAAAATGACTGCTGGTTGTCTTCGCTGAGGAATTATGTACCGCAGATACTGTGAATTCTCGGAGTCACTTGAACTTGATCCAGAAGAATCTTGTTGAGTTTTTGCACAAACTTGCTGCTTATCTTTCACTTTGCAGTGTTCCTCTATAACTGGAAATTCAGATGGAAGAGCATTAAAAGGTAACAGCATATTCCGGTGCAGGGTTCGAGGTTTCCCCTTGCCCACTTCTGACACAATACGGTACACCGGAATGTCACTGTTTGGTATCCCAGACACCAAATACACTGTCTCTTCCCATCTGTCAGCAAGCTTGTGCTTACCATCGAAACTGACTTTCCTGACCAATACTCGGTCACCCACTTCCAGTTTCGATTCCTGGATCTTGAATTTTTTGTCATAATTTCTCTTATTCCGCTGGGCACTTCTGCTACTGACTTCTGCTGCAGCTTTGTATGCAAATTCCATCTGGCGACGCAATTTCCCGGCATAGTCACATTTACTGGATGTTGATTCTTTTGCAGCATCTATACCAAGAAATGCATCGACAGATAGTCGCGGGTGCCATCCAAACATTAAATAATGCGGAGAAAAGCCGGTTGCATCACTTCTTGTAGCATTATAAGCTTGAACCATTGGTGCAACGTAGGATTTCCAATCCGACTTCTTCTGTTCATCCAATGTTGCTAACATTTTTAGCAAAGTCTGGTTGAAACGCTCAGCAGAACCATTACCCATGGGGTGATATGGTGTTGTACGAGTCTTCTGAACCCCAGCAATTTTACAGAGTTCCCGTATGACACGACTTTCAAAATTACGACCTTGATCACTATGTAATCGTTCTGGAAAACTGTAAAATGCTATAAAATGTTCATATAAAGCTTTAGCTGTGGTATGAGCAGTCTGGTTACGACAGGGCACAGCCTGTGCATAACGGGTAAAATGGTCCGTTATAACCAGTATATTTTCATAACCACCCTTAGATTGCTCGAGGCTCAGAAAATCCATGCAAACCAATTCCATGGGTCTACTAGTTTTGATGGGAACTAGCTCAGCAACAGGTCGGACTGGTGTCTTTCGCCGAATACATCTTCCACAATGGTCAATCTTGTTTGAAATATCCTTCTCCAAACCTGGCCAATAAAAGCGTTGCTTTGCCAGCCAAAGTGTTTTTTCCTTTCTTGGATGACCTACATCATCATGGACACCCTTCAATGCAAGCTGGCGGAAGGATTCTGGCAAAACAAGCTGCTGTATCTGTTCACCGTCAAGAGAAGCAGCTCTATACAGAACACCATTTTCAAATAAAAATTTTCTGTGTTCCCGCAAGAACTTCTGTACTTCAGGTAACTCGTCCAAGCTACCCCCTCCCCTCCTAGGAAGAGAACTGCTCCTCAAAAGGTGAACAACTCTGGAAATGATGGGATCTTTCTCTTGCTCTGTTTCCCAATCCACTTTATTCAGATTATCACAAGACAAGTAATCTTCACCGGCCGAATGAAGACCACCATCGTGTGACAAACTGTCCACAAATGGAACTGATGCTGTTACTGACTCACACACTGCTTTAACAACATCAGTAAACATATCAGGTCTTCGAGAAAGACCATCAGCATCTCCATTTTGCTTTCCAGCCCGATAATGAATGGTAAAATTGTAAACTGCCAATGCAGCTACCCAGCGGTGACTGGTGGCATCAAGTTTGGCTTTATCCAAAATATAGGTAAGTGGGTTGTTATCCGTCACCACTTGAAATGTATTACCATATAAGTAGTCATGGAATTTGTCCGTCACAGCCCATTTCAATGCCAAGAATTCCAATTTGTGTGCAGGGTAATTGCGTTCATTTGGTCTCAATCCTCTGCTTGCATATGCAATAACCCTGTCAACACCATCTTGATTCTGGTATAACACTGCTCCCAAACCTAAACTACTGGCATCAGTATGAAGAACAAATGGGTGTTTATAGTCAGCATATGCCAGTATTGGTGGCTGGAGAAGTTTGTCTTTAACACTTTGAAAAGCATCTTCTTGTAAATCTTCCCAAACCCATTTGGCTTTCACACATTTTTTTGCAGCATTTTTCCTGTTCATTTTTTTCTTCGTTGGGGCATTACCGTGACCCTTTAGTAGATTATTTAATGGTTCCACTATCCTCGAGTAGTTTTCAATGAATCGACGGTAATACCCAACAAATCCTAAGAATTGGCGAAGATCTTTAATATTTTTTGGTCTTGGCCAATTTTTAACTGCTGCCAGCTTTTCAGGATCAGTAGATATCCCTTCCTGTGACACAATGTGGCCAAGATACGTGACCGAAGTCTTGAAAAATTCACACTTTGAGGGCTTCAGTTTTAAACCATGCTGAACGAGCCTACTAAATGTAGATTGTAAGTGTTCGATATGCTCTTCAAAAGTTTTTGAAAATACTAAAATGTCGTCCAAGAATATCAAACACTCCCTCAAATGTGACTCTCCCATACACTTCTCCATCAGTCTCTGAAAAGTGGCCGGTGCGTTCGTTAACCCAAAGCCCATACGATTACATTCGTAAAAGCCCAGGTTACCAACAGAAAATGCTGTCTTAGGTTTGTCTTTCTCCTCAACTTCCACTTGCCAGTAACCTGATCTAAGATCAAGTTTTGAAAAATATTTGGCTCCATTAAGTGGCTCAACAACATCATCAAATCGTGGAAGCATATAACTGTCTCTTCTTGTCCTCGAATTGAGCATACGGTAGTCTATGCAGAAGCGAAGAGAACCATCTTTCTTTCGTACCAGAACAATGTTGGATGAATACGGACTCTTTGATTCTCGAATCACTCCGGCATCCAACATTTCTCTAATATGTTGACGAACCTCATCATACATACCAGGTGGAATCTTTCTGTAAGGCTGTTTAAATGGTCTTTCATCTTCAAGCTCAATCTGATGCTTAATAATATCAGTATTCCCCAAGTCCAACAGACTTGTAGAAAATACATGTTTCCACTTTGATAAAACATTTTTTACTGTGGAAATTTGGTTATCTGTTAAAACATCTGAGTCAAAATTAACAACAGGATCATCCGTTACACTAGCAGAATCACAATGCTGAACATCAGAAATAGCATCTGAAGTTAATGCGTCTACAACTCTGACCTCAGATATTTTACAGATAGGTTCTCTTGGTTTGATGATTAAGTCCTTTGCAGAAATATTACAAATCTTGACTGGAATTCTAAGATTTCTGGACGACTGATTCACTTTTACTACTCTAGGGCACACCATGTAATTCAATCCATCTTCCAAATTTTCTGTTACTACTTCACTGATATTACTATCAACATTTCTGGCTAAACCATCAACAATCACTGATTGGTATGGAGAAATCTTCAAAGGCTTATTGTTGAGTGATTTCATTTTATAACTGCTATTTTCTATCCCATTCATTGCTATATTCCATTCATCTGGTACATAACTGTGTTTCAATTCATCTGTTGACTTCAAAACATCTCGAAATAATCGAATGACATTCGTTCCAACTATGAGTGGACAAGTCACATTAAAATTGGTATCAGGAACAACCAATATCGGAACTGACACAGTAAAGTTTTCCATAAATGGCACACTGAGTGTACACTCAATATAACCCAAGTATTTTAATGTTGATCCATCAGCGATAGATACTGTCAAGCCAAGTGTATCTAAAGAATACAAAGTTGGTTTACTGGGCAGACTTTCATATCCAGAAACCGATATGGTCGTAACCATGGAACCACTATCAATAATAGCTTCCAGCTTTTCGCCATCAATCATGACATCACTTACATTGGAATATCCTATTAGTCTGTTACGTAATGTTTGGCCACTGGAATTATCGATTCCTGTCTGACCATTAACAGGAACCGCTAGGTGTTTGGGTTATTCCTGGAAATATTGTTGTCTCGATAACCCTGATTATTTCCTCGGCGACTTCCATAATTTTGATAATTATTACGATAGCGTCCCCTTGGACCACCGTAATTTCCTCTGGTGTTGCCTTGAGTGTTGTCCAATTTTTGTAGGATTGTGTCAAATTTACTATTAATTTGATCCTGTAATCTTTTTTCAAGAGAAATAAACTTGTCATCAAACTTTTTGCTTAATGCATCTATAGATGTAGATTCTGAAGTGTCAGAGACTACTGATTGGTGCACAACTTTCTTTGATGAAGTCTGATGTATATTCATACTTATTTCTTTTTCGACCTTCCGTATTTCTCTTAAAAGTTCATTTTAATCATCTAGCGTGTCATATTTATGGCGAGTCTGACTTTTCAGCTTATCGTTACTTAGTGATGTCCAAAATTTGTGGCGTAGAAGTTCATTCTTGGAATGCTTCTGTAGATATCCACTGTCAATTGCTGTTTGCAGCATAGACTCTAGCCGACAGCCAAATGCTGTGACCGACTCATCATGTTTCTGGTAAGCATTAAAAAATTCTTGCATAATCATTTCATTTGTTGAGATTTCTGCAAACAGAGTGTCAAGTTTGTTTAAAATTTCATCAACTGTTGCTCTCTCTCCAAGAGGTATTAACATTCTCCTAGCTGTACCTCTCAAAGATTTCCTTATAGCTCTCAACAAAGTATTATTTGACATTTCTGGGTCACTTGCAAGACACTGAACTTCAAATCTCCACTCTCTGAATGAGACGTCATTCTTTTGTGGTGGGTCATCCCCAGAAAATTGAGGAATACTAGGAATATTCTGTGATGTTATGATCTGAGATCTATTAAAATCAACTACTGGTGAAGGAGATGAAGTAGCATATTTGTGTTTCGTACCAATATCATCTCTCCATGTATATAAACTTTGAGTTTTAGGAGTTGTGACTGCTGTGCCAGTATTTTTTTCAGCAGTTAAAGAAATTGAATACTTTCCAGTAGCTTTTAATGCATTTAGCATATCTTCCTCTGTCATGGAATTAGCCATGATCAATAACCTTGATATTATGATATTTGTGTGACAAGAGTGTTACCAAATCAGATATGAAATGGTAATGTTCAATTAGTATACTGATATACTGTCACTTGTGGGTCACACACAGTTACATGTTAAACAAAGACACTATTAACATGAGTGCCCCTAAAACAAATATTTATAAATATATTACATGTAATTGGGTCACTCACTGGTACAAAATTGGTTAACAAAACCAATTCTCAAAAGCAAAATTACTCTTCAGTGAAAGACTAAACTTCACATAATATTTTCAATAGCTTGTGCTACTTCACCAGATAAAGTAATGATCACTTAGGCTCCCTATACCCCATAATTTATTATAATTATGTGCTTCACACAAAGTTATTACTTATGAGTGGGTGATGGGTTAATTTGGTGTCATCCTAATTAGTTGTGGTTGCTAAATATTTGTTTACAATGTAAACAAACAAAAGTACACTAAGTGACATTGTATGTAAATTCAACCTATAATTTCAAGCAAAGTCAAATATGGATGTTGAAAAAAAAATTAAATCCGAAAATTTACAATCAAGTTATATCAATCTGCAAATTTCAATCAACCTGAAAAAAAAAATTCAATTCACGGAAACCTGAAAAAAAAATAAATTCGTGAAAACCTGAAAGAAAAATGCAATTCACAAAAAAAATGTCGAGAGAAAAAAAAAAAAATTTCAACTTCAGTTCCACTTAATCAGGTCTTTCTCCATGTGACACAGTCATATGTTTACATACATGGCACTCTGAAGCTTAAAAAAAAATCGAGGTGACCAAACTGAAGAGAAAAAAAAAACTAACAAGTTTTCTGTTTCACAGTCAACCTGGAATCAGCAGCTGAAAATAAAAAAGTATCTAGAATTCCACTGATTCGAAGTGATCAATGTAGCTTCAGCACAACTGCACAAGTAAAAAAAAATATGTGCAAGCAAACTAAGTTTCAAATCCAAGCAGCTGAAAAAAAAAATCATAATTTATTTTGAAGCTCATTCCAGCAATGTACAATGTTGAAGTGACCTTGAACCTTCAGAAAAAAAAATACCAATGCAAGCAAAATCAAATAATTAATTAGTATTTACATCTTTCCAGAAAACCTGAAACACATGTGTGCTAAGTGCAAAATAATGTGTGTATCCATCCTTATATCACCCAAATATTTACGGAATATTTTCAAAGTCAATTTCAGTCAGAGCAAACCTATTTTCAGCTTAAGTCAGTCACTGTGAAATACTGCAAGTATTAGTAAACAACAAAGTTTAAGTGTAACAGCAAGGTAAAGCTGGGGGGGGGGGGGAAAGAAATCTAAGGAAAGCAATTCAGAATAAAATGAACGAGTTCATTTTATAATCTGCATTGATTATAATAACATGGTTTGGATTTCTTAGCCAACCTCTATATGACTGGAGCCCTAAGCACCAAAACAAAATCACTACAAAAGTAGCTGATGACTAGAAGAGTTATGAAGTCATGTATTCAATTGTTCACAACACTGAGAGCCGTGTATCAGTAGAACAAGCCAAGTTCTTCCAGTGATACGCTACTACCCTATAAATAATAATATTATTGCTACTAGCCAGCTATTTATACTTGCTGAAAATTTGTACTAGCCTACTACTATCAGTAGGCTATTATAACAGATGCAGTACAACTAATATAGATGCACTAAATCCCTAAATCATTTGCCCCTAGCAATGGATCAATGAACTCATGACCCGCCAATCATTCATCTTTCCATCAATTCTCAATACAGAGAAAAAAAAATGTAAACAAACAGTTAACCAATAGAAGAATGAATTCAGGAATAGCCCATCATTGATCGTTCTATTGGCTGCAGAAATTATACACAGAAATTCACGCAATTAAATTTTTAAAGGCAGCCAAAACAAATCACTTGAAATAACAGATGTGAAATAGTTCTTGTCTGCTGCAGAAAACGAGCACTATAACATGTCTTGAGATGAAATAAATTTGGGGCTAAACCTTTACAGCAAAATTTATCACATTTCCACACTAACAGCTGGAGGAAACAATGCGTTGACCTTTGAACCAGAGACTGGGAAATACCGTACAGCTGACTCAAAATAACCTGTCAGTGACAAAGTATCATTTTGCCGTGTTTCAGTATAAAACACAATGTACCGAACTACTATTACACTAACTATTTACCTTATCCTAATATGTGAAAATAAACAGAAAAGAAAAACATATCCAATATCCACAGTCCCAAGAATAAATGAATAAATGAATTTAAATCCAAAATGAAAACACAGTCATTGGACATCAACAGGTCAGAGCACAGACCACAGGAAATTTGTCACGCACGCACAGTTATAGTCGCTTTCACAAAAGTCGATTGAAGAACAGCTGATCCGTCCAAACAGTAGCTTGCAAGTCGTGTTAACACATTGCGCACAGTAAATTGATTATATTTTCACTGATGTAAGTGGAAATTTTATCTAGCTAGATACTTTACATATTTATTTTAAAAGGCCATTTGTTATTCTCACACAAGGTACGGGAGGTACCTGGTACAATATCCGTTGGTGAACACACACGCGAACATCGCTGCACAGTTGAAGTTTGTTGTTTGTTCACTCCTGGAAGTTAAATTCCATCGCCGTTACATCTGGTTTTCGGGTGACGAAACGTTGGGCGCCATATGTAACTTGGTGTTCTCAAATAACGAAACAGTTAATGAGGTGGATACGATGAAGATTTATTCAAATGAATACCAGGCAGTCATCTTCAATACGCCATAACAAAAACCTACAAATATATACAAATCACAGTTGTAAACTTCAATCAATCACAGATTGATTACACAGGACAGAAAGCGAAGTGAATCGATGTACAAAAATATATATTGCATAAGTAATACGCGATTATATCGAAAATCGACAGCCGGTAATAACATAAATCACACTCACCAGATATGTGGCAGAATAATATATTAACAAATCTTCGCAGATAAGTAAATGGAGGTTACAGCAGTTGATTGTTAAATATATATATATGAAGCGAACGGTTTGAAATCGGAAAGAAGAATGGGGAGATTTTTGGCGGGTAAAAGTGAGTTGTGGTTAAAGAATCATGCACATGCAGTGAACAGTCAGTGATCAGCTAGCTAATAGTTAGGGCGGCTGCAAGTCATGTGTCACTCTATAAATAGGAACAAGAAGCACATGTATAAACAATTAACAGACATGTGAAACCTAAAGTAGAAATGGTCAAATGTATTCTGTAGCTGGTAAAATAAAACTCATCACTAGTTACATATACCTTGGATGTTGGTTGCCCTCTTTACCATGGTTATTTGTCCAAGTCTTTCTCACCAATCAAAAGACAGAATTTATCGGGATATAGGGACAAGATGTCATATTCGTCATACAAGACTTACACATTCATTTTTGTTTGAGGGGTCAGCAGGGGTTGACAGTAGAGAATATTCTTCTGAACTGTACATATTTTAATCTTGTCAGACGGTAGTATTTTAATGTTGCGTCTCTTCGATACCTCTTTTACAACACAAATTCTCATAAAATTCTGCCGTTCCTACAGGAAATCAACCTTTTTAATAAATTTCAATTTGTTTTTATTCTTTAAAGGCTGCACGTTGAAAATATTGATTGGTCTACCCCTAATAATGAATATGGACTCTTCCAATTGCTGCCATTGAACTGGCATGGAAGAAACCACTAGAGTTGAAAGGGTTAAACAACTGGTCTCATTTTCTCATTACTCTGTTCACTCCGTAGTTTTATTCCTTTTTTCATCATCTAGTTTTTATTTATTTCATGGCAGATAATGGCCTTTTGTAAAACACACGTTTGTCGCCACGATATAGCCTTAGTTGCTGACGTGGCGTAAATCACCAATAAATAAATAAATATGTGACCATGACAAAATAAAAATGGATTGAATGTTATATATTGCTACATATTGTTGTGTTGTCTTTTAAAAACACCCAACAGAAGTACCCGGGGTGTATCGTGAGGTACCCAGGGGTAGAAGTGACAGGTCTCTACAACAACTATCCTCCAACAGGTATCCTCCGATAGTATATCACCACCTTAAAGTTGTCATGCAAATCTGAGGTGAGAATAGGAAGGGTGGTAGATTATACCTCTGCGAGGACTTTGCCCTTAACTGATAGAGTGCTGGAAACCCATATTTGGGCTTTATTCTGAAGTGCCGGTACCACAGTTTGAAGGCTCACATCCAGTGGATGTGCTTTGTATTATCTTTGAAGTGATATTATTTAGTCTGTGAGGGTTTGCCTTGTTACAATTTATGGGAGAGTGCCCATAGGCGCTCTCCCATAAATTGTAACAAGGCAAAGACCTGTGTTGAAGTTGTGATGGCCAAAAATAATTTAGCACTCTGCCAGTTAAGCCCTTATTAGACGAAATGGGATTATAAAATCATATGAAGGGATTCCGCGAAACGCGAGCGTTCAATATCCAGATGAGAACAAGAGGGGCATCCTCATGGTCCTTATGGTCTCATATACTGGAAGACGAACGTCGTCACGATCTGGAAGCAATATGTAGTGATAGTGGGCGAAGCCAAGCTAAATGGGGCGATCTGATTGGTTGTGATTACAGGTCGAGACCAGATGTAAGCGAGCATAGTTATGACTTCATAGGCCGTTAGGATTATAGCAGTCAGACTAGTGTCGACAGAAGGTGTCCAGGAATAGACGCGAAAAAACACAAATAACGAGGATTCCGGATGAATCCGAACAAGGTAAATAATCCGGTCAGGTTCTTTGTGGTGATTCGTCTACCCTATGTCAATCCAAAAACACATTCACACAGTCATATATCACTACCTGCTACTATTGTGAGGGGGGATTCTTAGGGAATCCGAACAAAATAAAGTCGTCTTTATGATTTGGGGTGATTGTCGGGGTTATTTTGGTATTTATAGAAATAACGAGGATTCTTGAAGAATCGAGCCGACAAAGATACACCAGTCTAATCGAACGCACCCTCAGAATACATCCTCTCTTCCTGTTGGAAGCCTTTCAGCCTCATAACCACCACCTGAAATCATAGAAACTAAGATGGCCGCTTCTAAGAAACAAAATGGACGACGGAAACATGGTACTGACATCATAATATGGCCACTCACGCGCGCTATCATGAGAACCATACATGACGTCACTGGGTCGGGTGATATGACGTCACATATGAGCCCCCCCCCCCCCCCACCCCCCTATGCGATCCTCCAAATGAGGTCACGTCGGGTACCTGAACTATTACACTTGATGTAGTTTGAATATTTCATCATTCGGGATTTGCGCCATAATAAACCGGACAAATCAGGTTTAAATCCTCAGCCCATCTTCGCGACGTCCCTTGCCACATTGTGCCACATGTGTGACAAACAGAAAAATGTGCGGTCGTCCATGTTCAATGTTTGATATTCGTCTGATTCGAAATATTTGCATATATATTCGATTCGATTCGATATTCGGTTGGAATGGAAATGCTACATTTGCAGTATTCTAATTTAAACATTCAAGAATTTGTCTCCATGTTGAAATAAAATCTAGAATACGTTTGCTAACATACTTGCTGTCCTCTGTGTATCATCAACTGGCATTAACAGTGCATGTTGGGTGCGACACTTCTCCTTATTCAGTTCGTCAATGAGAAGCATTAGTGAAGTTATTTCTTCGGCCTGACATCTGGCTTCTCTCCTTATCGCATTCACCCTGCGCCTAGCAAGAAAAGTTCTTACAACTGAAAGAATTAAAGCAGAATATTAATGTCCTTTATATTACCATATAAGAGAACGGTAAATGTCTCATAAATATGTTTCGATATCTAACGCCACGCTTGATATAAAGGAATATCTCACCGGAAGTGACACCATACGTTTCATTCAATTTCCTGTGTGTTTTCGGTGTTTCGATATATTGACGGGGTGGGAGGAGGGGGGGGGGGGCAGAATAAGCTACACGGAAGTCACCACTGACTCTGAGTTGTTCAGAGGTATATATATGGGGCGGAAGAAATTCTAATAAAAAATCATACCATACATATCATTATTTTACAAGAAATCGTCTTTAACCTATCAGCGTACAGTGTTAGTCACTCAGGACCGGGTCATATACTGTCACTCATTCAAGATTGTGCCATATGCTATTACCTCGCAGTTTGAAGTCACCTCATGTAGGATCCGTATAGGGTGAGTAGACGCCTTTTTGGATTCCCAATAAATACCTTCGCCCCGTCTCCAATGAATCCAAATGTTTAACTGTTAATGCAGCCTTCAGCTATTTATAAACCTATTGACAATGTATAACTAAAGAGAGAACTGAGTTGGTACCCTTGCATCACCCGAACCAGATGTCTTATTTATAAACAAAAACACACGTGTAAAATCGACTGATGCACCATGAAACGTTTCCCGAAAAACGTCGAAACAAGATGTAGCGGAGAAAAAGAGGAAAGTACACTCTGAAAAACACAACAAATTGGAAGTATCAGGCTGCAGATACGTTATTGTAAAAGAGAATCGGGCGGCTGGTGAAATAACTACGTTATGGCGTACCTAGTTGGCGGATCTGTGTCAATTGAGGCTCAACAAAAACAATATTACGCGAGATGTAAAGCCTCGCCCAATAGAGTCTTTGCTTCGCCTCATATACCACCGTGCCAGCCAACTTAGCACACAATTTATAATACAGACCTTTCTGTAACTTCACAGCTGACTTCTCCCATTGCCCTAGCACAACTTCTAACTGTTCAGCGTGGTGTAGCATAAACAATACATCACTTTCTCTAGAAGAAAATAGAGATAGACAAATGTTCCAATAAGACTATAATCCTTGTCATCTGATTGGACGAAAGCACACGTAATTGTTTCTATGTTTACAGCTCCAGTAGCATATTTTACCGTTCGACGTCATAACAGGAAATATTTTGTTCGTTGCGCAATTATTTTATCAATGGAGTGACTTGCGACCGCTTCAGTTTTCTATATGTTTCACACGTGCAGCAGACTATGTTCAGAATGATGTGTTATTTCAATTTCAAGTCGGTTTAAATATAGAATATACTCATAATAGCTTGGTGTACCAAATGTCCACCACGAGTGGTGAACAGTTGGTACACCAAACTACTTTGGGTATATTTTATTTATACCGTGATAATCAGATTATTAAGAGTCGATATTACTTTTTCTCGATTTTACTGAATAGCAGACGCACATACGTGCGAATCTGTTTTTGTTTACATGAACATCGGTGGGCGGTACTTCCGCTCTCAATTTTAATGCCGAAACGAAATGGAATAATACTAACATAATACATACTATTTCGAGTTGTGGATGCTTTATTAACATGAGACAAAGCATGTTTGTTAACTTCTGGCATCTTATGAGGCAAACACATTTAAAAACGTAATAAATAATTGCCACTTTCATTTCACTCTTTGCGAGGCGACGTGCGATAAATTTAGACAAGTTTGCTTTTAGATCGACGTAACCAAAAAAGGTCAACTTGGATGTAGTTTCAATGTAGGTGTAAAATTTAACTACTGAAATCCCATTACTGGCGTGTTCATCACGGTTGGTGTGTAAAGCTAAAATTTATGTCACAGGCTTTTCATATACAGTTCGATTGGCAAGATTTCATGATATAAATTTGAACTAAGGGGAAGTGACTTATATCTTTATCTAATTTGTTGATTATTTTCATTTAATAAAACACAAGAAAGAACCATTACATCATAAAAATGTTATAAGACATACCCGTTCTTGTTACATAATATACGTTCATGACAAACATTGTTTTTTCATAAATGGATGTCTCTGGTTTTAAAGTGGCATTTTTTGCATATAAATTGAAAAGGGTGTAATGTTGATATTAACCCTTCGAAAAGTAGTGGTATCTTCCATATCAGTTCAATGGCAGCAACGGGAAGAGTCCATATTCTTTATTTGGGGGTAGACCAATTAATATTTTCAACGTGCAGCCTTGGGGCTGCACGTTGAAAATATTGATTGGTCTACACCACACCTTCACTCAAAAGTCAACCTACGTAATGAAATTATGAAGTACCATGTTACTGGTCTGGAAAAACGGCCTCTGCTGTTCAAAGGGTTAAGCATGGAAATTCTTCCATACGTCTTCCACCATTGCCTACGTGGGGGCACGGTGACGCTGTGTACTAAGGCGTACTGCACGTCGATGGTGCACCTGTCTTCAACCAATGCTAACCCTGCTTGTGTGGAGTTGGTATGTTGGGGAGCTGATAGTTTCTCGCCGTTGCTCGGTGGTTCTCTCCGGGTACTCCGGCTTCCTCCACCCGTAAAACTGTCACGGCCATGGTTAGCCATTGTGCAGAAATATGTGACCTTGAACGCCAATCAATAAATACATACCTCTTCCAATCACTGAAAGTGACTGAAGATAAGAATTGGCTTCAAACTCTTTTTTTTACTACGGCCAAACTTATCTCGCCCATAGAAAAGCACTACACTTCCTGACTTTTCCACTGACAAGAGCAGGCTTAAATTTTGCTACCATTCCAGAGATGTTTATTTCACTCAGATGCTGGTTTTTTTGGCACGTTATCGGATGGTTGGCATGCCTGATTTGAAAAACTTTGGCAATTCAAAAAGATCGGCCAGATCAGCATCTGATTAGAACTAGTCTGCCACAGAAGCAGAACGATTCTGAACTTCAAACGATTTTCATACAGATCAAGGCTTCTTGTGGGGCCTTTCCCAACTTGAATGTCATTTAGTATGAATTTTTTTTAATTTCCTTGAAGCAGTGAAGAGACCAGGAAAAGTATTAAAAAATAAATCTTTTGTGCTGATTGACAACTGTATGAGAATTTCTCTTACATATTTTTCTTCTAAACCCAGATCATGGCATTAAGTTGCGGAAACCTCCCATGGTATGGTTTTGAAAAATCAAATGTGTGGGCTGTCATCAGAACCCCAAAAATAAAGGAAATTTTTTTATAGGTCACTTTACAACTAAAAGGCCTTACATGGAAGGTGTGATGCAAGTGATCAAAGCATTGCGATAAAGTAAAAAATAACCACTTTTCTTCACAATTTGCAATTTCCAACAGGATGTTTGGATCTGATTTTTGATTTCCTAAGAACAAAAACAATGTAGGACCTGAATTTAGTATGAAGTATCATGTTACTGGGCCGGAAAAGTGGCCTCTGGTGTTCAACGAGTTAAAGGTGTTCTGTGTGTATGAAATGTTATTGTTGTTACATGATATACATCTGTTACAGGACAGACAAGAGTGTGATGCATAATTATTCTGGTGTGGGAGTTCAGCCCTGGGTTGACAGATATTATATTTTTGTTTATTATAACCCAGTGCCTCGTAAATTCAGTTTTTGTTGTGATTCATTGTCAGTTGTCTTTACATTGCATGTGTGGACAACATTGCCCACCTATGGATTTGTGCCTGTCAACATTGACTGTACTGTACATTCACTTAACTTCCCAGCTATAGTTTGACCAGCCGAGATGCATCAAACACATTTGCTCGTCAATCTAAGTCATGTTTACAAATGAATGCCTGCTTGCTAAACAAGTTACATAGATTACGAATGTGTTGCTAATTGAAGGGTTTTTTATGTTAAATGTTTGGCCTGAACCAAAGAAATTGGCGGTTTGAAATCCGTATCTGATGCATATAATTTTCATAGAGGAATCTATATTATTTTCATTAAAACAGTTTTGGAAAAAATAAATTGTTTAAGATCAATACTTTTAAGGAAAGATGAAATTGCCAGAAAATCGATACTTGTGTTGTTCCTTGTTCACTGCTGCAAGTTCATATCAAAAGTTGTTGCTACATTCATTTTCTGAACACGGGTGATAATTTTAATTATAGTAACAGTAAATACATTTCGATTGCATTACTGACACTGTGAGCCAGATAAAAAATCATGCATGAATGCCTGAGCCTGCATATATAATTCTTATTACCGACAAGGTAGGTCCTCGTAAAATAATAAACAAATATTACATTATGAAAAGATTTTTTTTCAATTCCCACCTTCCTGAAAAATGGACAAATTTGATATTATCTGATATCCGGCTGTGTCGCTTCCTTCACAATTGTTTTAAATTATGGGTACATCAGCTCTATATATAGAATAAACGTACAGTGTTTCAAGTAAAACAATTATTCTACGAGTAGGATAAAGAATGAAACCGACGAGCCTCTGGCGAGTCGGTTTCATTCTTAGTTCTACGAGTTGAATAAACTTTTTACTTGAAAACCCTATACGTTTATTTTGTTTATCCCATAAATCTTCTACAGGGCTGTCGCGGCAAAATCGTGCTATAATTCGCTACAAAACACAGCGAGAAGTGAGGAGCACATTGGTCCAATTGGATCGATCAGCAAAATTGCCAAAAATAAACAGGGCGCAGTAATACATTTCTGTCTAAAAATAATTTTTCTACAAACTTGAACTAAACTTGCAAAATACTTTATTATATGAGCAGTGTATGGTGTTTTCTACTGGCATTGTGTTATACTTTCAAAAAGATTTAAAGAAATCAACAATCGAACTATTAATAATGCTAAACAAATGTAGTAGAGGCCAGAGGTGTTAAGTCCGTCGCTACTAGGGGAATAAATTATTTCAGTGTTAAACCTACGGGGAAAATTTATCACCCTACTAGGTGAATAATGCAAAACTTTATCCAAGGCCTTTATTGTTCAAATAAACGGCCATTCATGGGATAAATAACAATATTCTATACCTACAAAACAACCCTTGCCGTCTTAATGGTTCACTCATAAACTCGGAGTCAAAATTATATTTCTGCTTACAATTACAAATGGGGGCGCGGCAGCCCCTTGGTTAGCGCATAGGACTTTAAACCGACAGGTCGACGGTTCGATGCAGATCAGCGGTAACTGAGTTGTGCCCTTGGGATACACATTTAATTTCGATTGCCTACTTGAGGGCACGGTGGCACTGTGTACTGAGGCGTAATTGACGTCAATTTTGCAGCCTTCAATCTCTGCTAACACTCCGAGTTGACTGGAGTGTCTAACGGTTTCTAGCCACTGCCCGGTTGCTCTCTCCGGGTACTACGGCCCCCTCCATCCGTCAAACTGTCCATCGTGACTTGACCCTGGCTGTTGAAAGCAGTGGAGGCACTTCCGATGGGCCAGGGTGGCCAAAAGCCAGGTACCCGGTGGGCATTGAGAATGGGTTCCTTTGACGCCATGAGGCCTTATCAATCTGTCGGTCAATAATTAATTATGAATTGTTTATTATCACGCAGTGCATCAATTAAATGTCCATTTGGCAGTATGTTGGCAACTGATGCAACGCCAACCATCGAAAGGATAATATGTGGTATTCGGTTTGTATAGAATATACCCATAGTAGTTTGGTGCACCATGAGTGGTGAACATTTGGTACATCAAGCTACTTTGGGTATATTTTATTTTATTTATACCATGATCGTCAGGTTATTTAAAGTCGCTAATACTTTTTCTTAATTTTACTGAGCAGCAGACGTACATACGTGCGAATCGGGGCCTTTTTCATTTTAATAACAAAATAACATACTATTTCGAGATATGGATGCATTATTAACATGAGACAATGCATGTTTGTTAATTTTTGGTGTCTTATGGGGTAAACTTATTTAAAAATGTAATAACTAATTGCCACTTTCATTTAACTCTTCGTGAGTCGACGTGCGATAAATTTAGACAAGTTGCATTCAGGTCGACGTCACCAAAGGTCAACTTGGATGTAGCTCCACTGTAGGTGTAAATTTTAACAATTGAAATCCCATTGCTGGCGTGTTCACCACAGTTGGTGTGTAAAGCTAAAATTTATGTCATAGGTTTTTTTTATATATAGTAGAATAGGTAATCATGGTATAAAGTAATATACACCTCTCGTTAGACTGATAGAGTGAAAGTATTTAGCTTCTTTCGGCAGTAAGTTTTTAAATTTCCCTCCTCCACCGGGCCAAACCATGGTGTGTTCCAGGGCCCCAGTCCTGGAATTCTCAAGGAGGGCGGGGGGAAAGGGTGGCTGCCATCCTAGAGCCCTCGTAATTTTTTTTAGGAGGACTATTTTTAGCCCTCCTGCATCTGGCCAATTAAACACATCACATATTATTTTATGTGCACAATTTCTACGGCTCACTTTATCCATATGACAAAACAATATATACAGTTTGCTCAAATATAAAACTCAACTGCACCACTGGGCTTCATGTTCAAACATTCTGTTACATTCATGGTGCTGGTGGTATGTGACTCACTGGTAATGCCGCCACTTAGATGTAGAATAATATTTGAACATTGTTGGGGAAAGTACAATTCTATCTTAAGATGCTGTTCACACCTCCCTAGAAATACTGCTAGGGATAGATGGGGTCAATCTTGTTATTCTTACACTTACTGTATGAAGCAAGACGACTTCTTTAAACATGTTGTCACCGGAGTTTCCTCCTGGGAGATAGAACAGAATAGAACTCAGTGACGATGTGTATCCTGCCGAGAGCATTTGCCCTCCTGGGAGGATTTAGGAGGGCAATTTTTAGCCCTCCTGTATTTTTCATAATTCCAGACCAGGGGCCCCCCTGTAAGTTCTAACTAGGGGTCAACGTGGACAATGTGGGGAATCGTGTCTTTAGTGTCTTGTCAAAGGACACAACGCAACTGCCGAAGGACAGACTCAAACCGTCGACTACGCGGTTTAAATTTCAACGCTCTAATCACTGCGCCCCTCTCATGAAATACATAAAATAAGATTTAAACTCACATTTCTCTTATGAAACTTACGTTTTATTGATTTCACCAATAGAAGATCTCGCTACTAAGACCTTTGGAGTTGTATAAGTTGATTCTGACATGCTGGCATATTTACTATTAAAATAAACGAGAAAAGTTTTTTTTCAAAAGAATGATAGTACATTGCATATGTTCTCCCATCTGCCGAACACATCTGTCAAGTTTTCTGATTATCAAATTATCGTAAACAAAAAGAAAAATGAATCATAATAAGACCTAAAAATCTTTTTCTCAGGCCCTCCCGCATGGTCCTTTTGGCTGCCAAATGCTCTCTTTTAATGACCAAAGCAAACTTAAAAAAATAAAAATTAAATGGTTTATGTCTGATACTTTACCCATGTTAATAAAATTGATAAATTTGTTCCTTGGGTGCAACAAGGCTTTGCAATGCTTTAGCAAAGCAAAGCCTTCTTGCACTCAAAGGACGAACTACACCACCATCCATGCTATTCTGTAGATTATGAGGCCTAAAACATAAAACAACCCAAGAACATGAACTTTTGAAGGCAAAGAAATAATTACAAAAAATAAAAAATGAAATATCGACACCCCCCCCCCCCCCCCCCCCCCACCCCCACGCCATATAATTTTACAAAAGTGGCCTGAGAAATAGAAGATCTACTTTGTGGAGCCTAACTGAGAAACACGTACTGAATCTAACATATCATCAGGGACGTCGCGAAGTTGACCTATTGGAATGTGAAAGCCTGATTTGACCCGACTGTGATGGCTTAACCCTTTACCCAACGAATCGCCCGCATCCGCCCGCGTAATATGCAAATTCAGTAGTTGAAAAAATATTATTTTTCCAAAACATTCAACAAAACCATATCATGTGACCCCTCGTTGGAACGAGCTCGTCGAGCTCGTTCCAACGAGGGGTCACATGATATGGTTTTGTTGAAGTTTTTTGAAAAGTTTTGAAAAATGATATTCAAAATAATAAATTTTGATATCGTCTGCGTTGGGTAAAGGGTTAAAGCCGAAGTATCCTCAAATAAAAGCTTTGCGGTCATGAGATTCAAAGTGACCGAGCTAAGCATAAATTCTGATAAACTGGAGACGGAAGACGAAGCCGACGCTCATAGCATGCGTTCACCCAGTGTCCTGTTTTACGTGGCTCAGACAGAAATCATATGTGACAACAATGTCTGATTCTGGCAAACTGAATTTTGAACATCGCTTACGTACATAGTAATTTGCAAACATAAACGACGCTTATGTCCTACTAAATCGAATCTGAATACCAATCAATATGTTGCACGCTCTCTCTTCAAAAAGATAAAAGGGGGTCACATGATATGGGTTTGTTGAAATTTTTGAAAAATTTGAAAAAAATGATATTTAAAAAAATAAATTTTGATATCGTCTGCGTTGGGTAAAGGATTTAAATCCCGATTAATTAATATTCCAACATCACCATAAAGGCATGTCTTCATAATGTAGATGGAATGTAGTCATTTGGGATTACAGTTCAAGTTCATACATGTATTTTTATACTCAAAAACGTGGGTGGGGGCAAAAAACTTTGAAAGTCTGTCACGCTGATATCTCAAGCATGGTGTGACCTATAGGCCTTGGACCAACGCCAAATGAGTCGAAACTCAACGGATGTTCAAAATATGGGACGCTGATATCTCAAGCATGGTGTGACCTATAGGCCTTGGACCAACGCCAAATAAGTCGAAACTCAACGGATGTTCAAAAAATGGGTCAAGATCGCTGAGGTCACCCACACTGCAAAAAATATAGGTTCTCTTTAGAACCAAAACTGGTTCTAATCTTGTCCCTGAGATGGAACCAGTTCTGTTTAAACAGTATTTATTTCAAATCAAATAAATTTATAAAGATTAACATTAAATATTAACAGAATTAAACATAAATTGAGGGGGTTTTCAGCCGAAAGTTTAGAGCTTATACGAGGTTGTCTCAAATCATTATTAAGCAAAGGAGATATGAACAGATGGCATATCGAACCAGTTTTGGTTCTCTTCAGAACCAAAACTGGTTCGATATGCCAACTGTTCATATCTCCTTTGTTTCAAAATGTTTGGCGACTGCGTTGAATAAGCTCCAAGTTTACTGCTGAATCTACTTCAGTTCATGTAATATTCTGTTAAAATTGAATGCTTATCTTGGAAAAATTAATTTGATTTGAAATAAATACTGTTTAAACAGAACGAACTGGTTCCATCTCAGGGACAAGATTAGAACCAGTTTTGATTCTAAAGAGAACCTATATTTTTTGCAGTGCAGGGGGTTCTGAGTGGATTTTACAGAATTGCTGGAAATCACATTTTGTGACACCATAATGCACCGCTGAAAAGTTTCTACAGGTATTTTCATACTCAAAGAAGAGGGTGGGGCCTAAAATATCAATTTCTGATTCCTTTATTGAACACGTTGAGTGCTGTGCTCATAAATCGTTTTTGCCTTTTTTGAAAAACAATATTTGATTCTTGTATGACAATCTTTAAACGTTATTTACGAAAATCCATTTCTCATGTCTTTAAAGATATTTTGCTCCATAAATTCTCTTTCTTTATCTAACAATCATATAGATTTTGGCCTGAAAACCACGAGAAACGGTACGTATCACATAATGTGTTCCGATTCCGTATCATATAGACGACTCAATCTGATTCTGTATCATATAGATTCAACTTCCGGTAAACACTGCGCTATGACAAATAATATCATTATATGCATTGTTATTACGCACTAAAATATGAAATTCAAAATTTTGACCAATTCCAACCCAATTTAAACGGAAAACGGGCGTTATGTAATGGGATTGTTAGATAAATGTATTATCACGACCAAATGCATGTCCTGTAATTTGTATCAGATTCTCGGTCGTGTTTACAATCGGATCACAACTCGCCCTGACGGGCTCGTTGCGATCTGATTGTAAACACGACCTCGAATCTGATACAAATTACAGGACATGCACATGGTCATGATAATGTATATCTATTATTTCGTTCTGATGCTTTCATTATTTCCACACAGAATTTACAGGTCGCGGTAAATTCTGTTTTTCTCGTTGTATTTTCTTTTGTATTGCTTAAATTGTGCCTTACACTTTGGAAATAAATGCAGTTGGGCTCTGTCAAAAAACAATAGTGAATTAGTTAAATTCCTAGACACATACAAATTATCATGATAATGTGCATGTCCTGTGATTTGTAACAGATTCGAGGTGGTGTCCAGAATGAGATACCAATGAATCGGCTTTGCCAGCGAGTTGTGACCACAGTCCAGACAACACTGAGAATCTGATGAAAATCACATTATCATGATAATTCATTTATCTAACAGTTCTGTCACATAAACGGATTAAATTTTAAATTATTAATACAGTTTTGGGACATAATGCTGGGCGAGAAAAAAGTTTTAAATAACCCATATTTTATGGAATAATATTGTTGTGCACTTTCACAAACAATGAGTAACGCGGTCACCGCAAATTTTCAGTTGCGTTGAAAAATAATTCGCCCTCAATGTCGCTTCTTTTGATGATACGCTTGAATTTACAAGTGTGTAATATTTAATCGTGCAGTTTATATCTATTGTGGTGGGGGGGGGGGGGAGGTCATCGGCAATTAATAGTTCTGTCGCTAATTGTAAGGACTTTTGTTTTGTTCTGAAATCTATCAGCTGAGTCGATCACTGAATCGCACATAGAATCTATTCATGCGCCTGTTATGATAGCCCGTTGCGTTCCCGGAAACGAGTCGTTTATATGGTACCACTGAACTAAATATTTGAATTAGAAATACCCACCTTGAAATGTTGCACATCGGAAGTGATGCAGTCTCTAAAAATAAACAGCCTTGGGAAAATAAATTGTTTCAATAAATGTTTGAAGCATTCTATTGACATCTTGCATTATTGATGAATATTCCACATAAAAAAGAGGATGATTTGATAACTTTTGGACCTAAAAAATACAATTTACATTTTGTTTGTTTTTGTAGGGAATTCCCTGAAAAATATGTGCTCGTGACAGGTTCTTCCCTTGCTGCCAATTTTTCTCTCTTATTTGTTGCATGACCCCCTGCTTTGGGGTCAGAAAATGTTGTCTGAAGGGCTATGCTTGACAAAGATATTTGAATGCCAAAATTAAAGTGATGCATATTTTGTTCTGCCTGAACGTTATAATGGTCGCCTGTGGGAAAATTTTTAGTTCCGTGATACCATATGATACAGAATCAGAATGAGTCGACTATTTGATACGGAATCGGAAAGCATTATGTGATACGTACTGTTTTTCGTGGTTTCCAAGCCACAGCTTGAACTTCTGATATGTCGGAACAAAGCGAATGAAAAAAAGACGATTTTTGTTTACGTCTGTTGATTTACAAGTAATATTTCTTTAACTCCAGCTATGATTGTGTGGTTTAGAATGAGCGTAAGTAGACCAAACAAATTCACTCAATTATGAACCGAATAATTCATGACAAAGCATATATTTTGTTTCTGCCTCAACATAATACATTGAAAGGACATTTGACCTGATAGCTGCAAGTCGGTTACAAAAGATTTTGGCTTTTCATAGCGTCAGCGCATCATGTACTTGACGTCTCAAATTAAAATAATTTTGATGAGCAACCCGTACAAAACATCAGACCGATTTTTTCCTAAGTGGATGTTGCGTGGGCTGTTATTGTAACGTGCGTAAATGGTGGCCGTATCAGGTCGAAGTTACATCGATGAGCTTTCCGGGCAAGTGCGCATGCACAAGTGGAACGCCTGGTCTCCTTCTACCAGGTTACGATTTCCATCTAAAGTTAATTACAATTAATTAATATAATTATTACAGTTAATTACAAGTCTGCTTTGTAGAATGTACGCATTTTAAAGAGTGTTGTGCAGTATTTACGATTGGAAAGGCACCACTGACATATAACCCTTTACCAAACGCAGACGATATCAAAATTTATTATTTTAAATATAATTTTTAAAAAAATTTCAAAAAATTTCAACAAAACCATATCATGTGACACCTCATTGGAACGAGCTCAATGAGCTCGTTCCAATGAGGGGTCACGTGATATGGTTTTGTTGAAATTTTTTGAAAAATTTATTTTTTTCAACTGCCCAATTTGCATATTACGGATGCGGCCGATTCGTTAGGTAAAGGGTTAAAGATTGAAATATCTAAACCTCTTCGTTGCTACTATGTGAGTTGATAATATGTTCTAGTTCATGGCGGTACTTGAGTAGAACTATTCTTTCCTAACTGTTCTGAATGAAGGAGTTTGAAATGTTTCTCATGTGTGTAACGTGATCTCATTTTCATTCGTTTGGGCCCCGTTAACACATACCTAATCACCCTCACACCTACACCCTCACACACACATTTACACCCTCAGTCTCTATCTCTTGACTTTTTTCTCTCTTTTGGACGTCGAAAATGAAAAATGATATCCATTCCAGCGGGGAACGTGGCAACAGTGTGTGTGTGTGGGGGGGGGGGGGGTGGAGGGGGCACCCCAATAGTTGGAAATTCGGAGGGCAAGTCATGAGTAGTTGGAAATTCCATCTATCTGGATTTTAGAGCTTCTTTGGTGTTGCTGATGTCTCCTTTTCTTCCCAAAATTCCAACTCGGTTTCAAAACGGCAAAAAATCCAACTGTTACTATTTACAACTACAGTGTACACAATATCGAGCTTCATAAGTATGCATGATGTCAATCGGTACGAGATTTCTATAGTACGTTTACTTATCGTAATAAAAAAAAATCATCCAAATGCACTTCAAGAAAATCGCATTATGTAAAATCGTTATCCTGAGTTAATTCTATCATTAACAGTTACAACATGATGAAACATCGAAAAGTGATGATTCCTGCATAAGATCTCATTTAATGTTTGGACAGTGTAAATTGCTCAAAGTTCTTAGCTTGAGCATTTGTTTAGCACATATTCAATTCCCCAAATAATACCCGAAATAATAATAACACCGTCCTAATAATCCTATCATAAATGAGTTGGCATTTCAGTTACTAGAATCAATTTTATGCCCCCTCTCTTGGCTTCATTTTCAAAATTTTTCTCGGTATTGAATTTCCAACTAGGGGGGGGGGGGGGGGGGACTGGGAGGGGGTTTCCCCTCCCAGTCCCTCCCCCAGATTGGAAAATCACTACCCTACACCCCCAAATCGGAAACCTCTAGCCACGTCCCAGATTCCAGCTGATGTAGCATGCTCAGTTAACTTATCGACGAAGTCCTGATACATCGACTTTGAATCCGAAACCCCCTCCCGGTTCTTCCCCCTAGTTGGAAAATAACTACCCTACACCCCCCTCCCCAATCGGAAACCTCTATCCACGTCCCTTATCCCAGCTGATGTAGCACGCTCAGTTAACTTATCGACGAAGTCCTGATACATCGACTTTGAATCCGAAACCCCCTCCCGGTCCTTCCCCCTAGTTGGAAAATCACTACCCTACACCCCACTCCCCAATCGGAAACCTCTAGCCACGAAATTTGTTTATGGATAAATACATGTAGAAGTCATCATGTAATCCCCCCCTCCCACCCCCACTCCCCCTCCCTCACCCCCATCATCGTCTTATTTAAGTAGCATACACAAGACTCAGAACTTGTCGTGTAAGGACTCCAACATCTCCAATCAGCCACAGAATTCCATTAAAATGAGATTGACTGCGTGCACTCTAAAATCATTTGGGTTTAAAATCAACAATAATACATGGCTGAAGTTTTGTTCGTTGATAATGATGTTGAAATGATGTTGATAATGATGTTGATGATGATCATTTTAAGAACAATAACAAAATATTTCTACAGATATTTAGAAAGGACGTTTTATATTATACATTTGGGATAGTGCACTCTAAAATCAGTTGGGTTAAAAATTAACCCAAAACAACTGGGTTGAGTGAATGATTTGGTTTCATATTCACTCAGCCCAGATGATTTGGGTTGTTGTTTTATCCCAACTGATTTTAGAGTGTGTGCGACATACTAAGACTACGGTATCTGAATGCAATGCTGTTATCCTGAAAGGCCATTTGCGGACTTGCCCCTCCCCCTTCATGGGAAACATGTCGCCCCCCCCCCCCCCCCCTGTGAAGTGGCCGCCAATGGACATCGCACAAAGCATTTTGATTCTCAGAATAGTGTATGTTCTTACAACAGATAGCAAATAGCTTTTACCATAACATTACTGATTGTCACAGGCTTTTAGCTACAATGTCTGAATAGCTAATCGAGTAATTGAGCATATACATGTCGCTGCAAGCATTGGTGGCCTCCCCCCCCCCCCCCTTCTACCCACAATGTCCAACAATATAGTTAAGACGGTTCTGATACATCAGGTCAGGCGCGTAACCAAGATTCTATAATAGTGGGGGGGGGGAAGACTGAAGCCAGTTTTTTTTTTGGGGGGGGGGGGGGCATGAAATTCGAAAGGTCGTTGTGTGATGGGAGTCCAGAGCCTCCCCAGTCATAGCTAGAACCCTCCGGTCGTTTCCTGTCCTCCCACTTCAAGAAGTGGGAGGATGAGTAATGGCCGAAGCCAGAACTAGGCCTCCCACGAGAAAATGTTTGCAAAATCCGGTTCTAAGAGCGTGTTTGTGGTGTGTATGGCTCTACATTGGAGACCATTCTGGGGCCCTATGTTATGTGAAACCTGCATTGGGCCAATGTTTTTAGGGAGAGCAGCGAAAATTTTTGTTTTGGTGGCCAGATACCCAAGCACCCCATCCCCCCCCCCCCCCCTCCACATCTCCTCCCCGACTACGCCACTGGCATCAGGTTATCCCGAGCTAATAAGTAGAGTGTCAAACAGCAGGGTTATATCAATCTTATAACCAGTTCTCGTCCGATCACAGAAGTTAAGCAACGTCGAGCCAGGTTAGTCCTCCGATGGGTGACCGTCTGGGCGATCGATTCGGACTCCCGCGTTGTGTCCTTGGGCAAGGCACTTAACCCCGATTGTCCACATGGGGCACGATGACGCCGTGTACTGAGGCGCACTCCACTTCGATGGTGCGCATATCATCAACCAATCTAACCCTGCTTGTGCTGCAGTGCGGAGTTACTTTTGTTGGGGGGCTGGCAGCTGCTCGTCATTGCTCGGTGGTTCTCTCAGGGTACTTCGGCTTCCTCCGCCCGTAAAACTGTCACAGTCATGATTAGCCATTGTGCATAAGTATGTGACCTTAAAAACCATTAAATAAATACTAATATATCGATCATGCAGCCGTTTTAACGGGTGTAATCACTGTTTTGACTAGAAAACCCCAATTCGAAATATCTAATTGTCAATATGAATTTAAAGGTAACATAAGAATTATGATAATGAATTGAACGAACCGAAAAGTTACTTCTCTCCGTAAAATGATACAACGGAGCATTTATTGTAAAAAAAACACTTTACCTTTATCAAGTGTAAGTCCTTAATTGTCTCACACATGTGCACACTTGTCAGTGAACGGATGAAACTGGTAATAAAGATTGAAAGTGGCTTGAGTTGGATTTAACCAGGAAGTATGAAATTTTTGAAGCGGTCAGATTTCATTGTCGCCCTTTTTCATTTGTTCGCTTTTCAAGCATCGCCGAGCGCAGCCACGTAAAGAATTTTGTTTCACTGTTCGACAGAGCAGATTGAATATCTACCTCACGTGATCTATTAGCTTTATTCAATGTCATGTCAGTTAAATCAGAATAAATATTTATTGGAGTTTAACGACACTTTCGACATCCAGGGTCACCTCGTGTCGGAGTTTTATGGGTGGAGGCAGCCGGAGTACCCGACGAGAACCACCAAGCAGCGGTGAGCAACTGTCAGACTCCCCAAAGTCCTAACTCCGCACAAGCAGGGTTAGCATTGGTTGAAGACAAGTGTACAATCGACGTGCACACACTGCACAGCGGCACCGTGCTCCCACGGGGGCAATTGGGATTAAGTGCCCGAGGACATAACGTTGCTATACCTGGGGGGATCGAATCGTCGACCTTTCGGTTGAAGTCCAATGCCGTAATCACTCAGCCATCGCACTCCCTAGAATAACGGTATCGATCATGTTAAACTAGAGTTAAAACCATAATTCTTCAAACAAGCATATACTAGGGGGCCGGATGCATACAAGGGCAAGGGGTGCGTGCAAACAACACCTAAGGGTGGAAGCCCTCCATAGTGGTCAGCATACATTATGCTGCCCACTTTAGAGGACTTCAAGCCCAGGTGTTGGTTACGGGTCCTATTTTACCAGTGAAGCAGTACTTGTTTACCGTAGTAAATAAACACTGCTCCTCTTTCCGAGATTCCCAGGGATATATGAATTGAACCGCCCAAAAGTGTACATAGTCAAATATTCTGAAAGCAGGTTCCTCTTATATCTCGAGCATGGTATGACGTATCGACCTGGGACAACACCAAATGAGTAGAAGCTTTCTGTGTGTGTGTATGGGGGGGGGGGGGGGGCAATTATTATTGGTCAAGGTCACTTGATTCTCCCAGAGGAATCATTGATTGCATTATTAGAACTTTTTGAAATCGTATTTTAACCCTTTACCCAACGCAGACGATATCAAAATTTATTATTTTAAATATCATTTTTTCAAATTTTTCAAAAAATTTCAACAAAACCATATCATGTGACCCCTCGTTGGAACGAGCTCTACGAGCTCGCTCCAACGAGGGGTCACATGATATGGTTTTGTTGAAATTTTTTGAAAAATAATATTTTTTCAACTGCTGAATTTGCATATTACGCGAGCGGATGCGGGCGATTCGTTGGGTAAAGGGTTAAGCTCACCGTACACGCCACCAGTACACTCATGTGGTTGATATATAAATTTCAGCACGCCAAATTGGGCGTGGTCAAATATGTTGAAAGTGGCTTTCAGAAATGCCGAAAAGCTTATTTTAAGACCGTCGGTGTATTCCTGATGGCTATATATGAATTTGATTTCGAAGCTGGTCACGCTTACATTTCAAGCTTGGTATGGCGAATGGACCTACAACCAACACCAGAATGAAACGAAACTCATTATTTTTTTCAGAATATGCGTCAAGATAAATGGAGTCACCAAGTGGTTATTAAGAGCATTTTCAGAAATGCTGGAAATTGCATTTCACGACAAATAAAGAAGTGGGTGGATCCAAACTTTTAAAAACTGAACAAGTTTGTGTACCTGTTGGAGGATATCTATTCGAGAATAATTTTAGGCCCTAGCACCTGATGGCTTCTGGTTTCTAGGCGACCCACACCTTCAAAGGTCTTAAGAACACTACTGCTGACGTATCCGAAATCATCTTCATCTGTCGTATGATCATGCCCTACTGTAGTCACCACCCAATACTATACTCTTCTACCCCACCTTACAGCCTTCTGCGATTACTACTGGCTTGTAGTAACACTACAGGCTTGCTAACTATGTCCGATTGCTCGACCGTCTCTAATCTTATCGAGCAAATACACAGAATGACACGCATGTGTGAATGGGTTAATCGATATGGCACGAGTGCCAGCGCGGAAGGATAGAACGAGAGGCTGCAGGCCTCGAGTTTTATCCTTCCGCGATGGCACAAGTCAACAATAGTCCGTCAACGATTTCCGTTCCACACATGTGCGGAAGAGATTTTCATTTTCCGCATTGTTTAGTGTTGCTGTAGATAGGGATTTCATAGAACAGGCGTGTAATAAATAAGCTATCCAGCAATTACTCGAACTAGTGACTCCTCGGACGACTCTTATTCTCATCCCGAAAAAAAGGGATTCCATAACCACGGACGTTTTTGAAAAAGAAATTCCCCTAGAGGCATTTCGTAAGAATGGATATCCATTGGAGGATATCCATTTTAGGATAGTTATGGCTTCTAGCATCTGATCGGCTTCTGGTTTCTAGACCACCCAAAACCTTCATATGTCAAAGATCTCTAGTGCTGACTTATCCATCTGTCCTAGTACTACAGTATTGGGTGCAGGCCTGAAAATAAACAGTCTGACATTTACAGAATGAGGTTGAATTTGATGATGCTACCCCATACACTGAGCCAAATTATCCTCTGCGTACATCTTTCTGTTTAGGTTTGAGACCCTGATTCAGATTGGTGTTTACAGAGGGTAAATGTAGTGATGCTACCCTGCTGTGCAGGGTAGCATCACTAAATTCACCCTCTGGGGACATCATTTTGCAGATGACAGTCTGCTTATTGTCTGGCTTGATTGGGTGACTACACTAGGACAGATGAAGATGACTATGGATAAGTCAGCAATAGTGTTCCTAGAATTATGAAGGTGTGGGGTGGTCTAGAAACCAGAAGATGGTCAGATGCTATGAGCCATAACTATCCTCGAATAGTCTTCTGGTGCCAAGATCACCCCGTAATCGTCGTGGCGCCTAGACCACTGCTTATGGCTTGCGAACGGTCGTCAGTATTTTCCCTATGATCAGTGATTGGAACCGCCATTAGGATGGCGAGACCCAATCACCCACAGGTTCTTACCACTTCTCGTGGTACACTGGTAGAGAAGAAAAGCCCCGAACGAAAGGTAGAATCGGCGTTTTGCTATCATTCTTAACATTTTTCTTTAGGTCGGAACGTGGTTTACTTTTGTTTTATGGTTCCAGAGTACTCTAGTAGAGTGGAATAGCCTTCCACTTGGAACATGTAGCATTCCGTCACAAGAGTTGGCTATTATTCCCACTAATACAAACACACAGTGGTTCTACAACCACGGGTCCCTGTCGTTTTTCATTGTTGTTGAAAGCACTGGTGGCTTCTGACTCTATTATTGCCATCACTTTCTTCTATCACTGCTCATGTTCATTGCCCTGCTAACCCCTACAGACCAGATCCTATATTGCATTATTACCGCCTGAAGGGGTTTGCCTTACTCTATAGCTGAGAAAGAATTGGAGCCGAATAGCAGTAAGCGATAAGTCGGTCGTTGGACTCTTCCTACACCTAGGAAAAAAAGACTTATATACCACCTCATAGATTTTTGACTCGGAACTCTTATCCGTTTCTGGCTCCTAAATCATTTTATAGCATTTGAGGCTTCTAGACAACTGATAATGACCTGCGAATGGTCATCACTGTCTGCCCTTGGATCATCTTCCCGCGTCTTCAAGACCAGTACAACCAAGACCTTCTCCTCCTGATTCTACTTTCTACTACCACATTCGTGGCTAACATTGTCTCCGAGTTCCCATATAGGACCAGTATGCCTCATAGTGATGTGGACAGGACCACTTGGACCGGTCCGGTCCGGGTCCATCCACCCCGGCCCGTTATTTTCCGGCCCGGTCCACTTCTCCATACACCATTTCGACAGGTTGTTGCAGGAGCGGTGGTAGAACTATGATTTATATGCTTGTCATCATCACACTTGTGAAAGTCGGCCATATCAAAGCAACTAACCCGCGACATGGTGACATGTATCGCCAGGTCATGGGGCGCCATGTTCGTTGTTTCTCTGTGAGTTCAAATACCAAGCAAACTACATGCTACTCGCTCTCAGATTGCAGTGTGGTGAGTTCATAATATACACGCATGTGTTTTCTTTGATATCTGGGTAAGAAAATGACATGTGACACGTCATATCTTCTAGTAGACAGATCTATATACTATGTAGCATAGCAAATATTAGAATGTGATCAGCATTCAGATGAATTCAAAGAATTAGAATGACCATTCGTTTCCAGCCCCGGGCGCACCACATCTCCTCTCCTAAACCATGGCCTTTATGGCCATAAACCCACAAATTCCTATTTGGCTCCACGACTATAGCTCTTAGCTCCTACATGACACCTGCATTATAACACTTATGCTTTTTATTACACATCCATTAAACTTCAAACCCTTGTATTCAACGGAATCGCAGCTATGATATAAATGATTCTGTATTCAACGGATGATATACAAGCCGGAACCTTTTTACCACACCGTTTAGTTACGCTTCGAAAAGTTTCCAAATTTCGTTATACAATCATCGACCGTCTGTCGCCAAGTGTGAAAATGAAAACGTCCAAAGCAAAATAAAGTCGATTCGCAAAAAATCAGCCAAAAATGAGATAATATTTTTAAAAAACCCAATCATTTCCAACCAGAACATTAACCCAGTCCCGTTGCCATCTCGTTTTGTCACTTTGTGGATCCCATTATATCTAAATTGGTCAACTTTATTTCGGTAAATCTTCGTACACCTTGACATGCTTCGAACTTCTTGTAAAAACGTTTCTCCCAGCTGTTTTGCAAATCTGCACATATTTGTACTTATATTTTTACTAACAGTAATAGCCACCAAATGGTTAGGTGTGAACCAGCCCATTCACGCCTAATCTTTTGGTGGCTATTACTGTCAGTAAACAGCGATAGGAATTTCAACAAACACTGGTTCCGAAAAGGTTGTTTTGATTTTTTATCGATCCATATGATCAGTACAGCTTCAGTCAAAACAAACTCTTCACCTTTGAGTTTAATTATCGGAGTTAAAATTTGTTTATTTAAATGCATTTTAATGCAAGGGTTGTGTAATAAACACAGAACGCCATGTGTGTTTGAATCGGTGGGTGTTGGACATAACTCGTTGGAATGGCGTAATCATATTTCGCTCGAGCCTACGGCTCTCGCGAAATATGACTACGCCATTCCAACTCTATGTAGCTCCTATATGGATCCTAGATTATAACATTTTTGGCTCCAACAATTTTTAATTCTGACATTTTGGTAAAGTAGTCTTAGTGATTCCTGTTGTGCTTGACGATGTCGGAGTGGTAGTGATTGGTGTCGTAGTTGTGTTGCTGTTGTGATTGTTGTTGTAGTTTTCTTAGATGGTGTTATTCCTGTTTGTGTTGGAGTTGGAGTGGAAGCTGGTTGGTGTTTTTGTGGTTGGTGTAGTAGTTGTCGTATTAGTTATAGTGACTGCTGTGCCAGTTGTTGTTGGTGTACTAGTTTTTTATGTAATAGTGGTTGTAGTGGTTGGTGTAGTATTGCGGCTGTAGGTGTTTTAGTGTGTAATTGATTTAGTCCTTTGGTGGTTGGTGTTGTAGTTTTTAGTTTAATAGTCGTTGTGGTTGATGTGGTAGTATAAGTGGCTGTTGTAGAAGTTATAGTTTGTTAGTGTACTAGTTGGTTTATTCATTGTATTGGGTGGCATTGCAGTGGTTAGTGTTGTAGTTGTGGGGATGTAGTTGTAGTGGTTGATGTTGTATGTAGTTGTGGATCTTGGTGGCGCAGTGGTAGCGGTGTAGGTGTGGCGGTTGTGCCATAAATCATTTGATTGGTGCACTAGTTTTGGTTGATGCTTTTGTTGTCCTTCTTGACAAAGAACTTGCAATGGTTGGTATAGAAGATAGTGGGTGTGCAGTAGCTGTGGTTATTGTAGAGGTTGTGTTGTTGTGCTGTGTCGTAATCTTTGGCGGTGCAGTTGTGATAGTGATTGGAGTACTGGCTGTTGTATTGCGGTGGGTCCTATAGTAGAGGTTACCGTTGTAGCTGAAGTGGTTGTAGTGGTTATAGTGCTTATTTACAGTAGTTGGTGTAAATACATGTTGTCTGGAAGTTGTAGTTGTTGATAGAGCCTTTGCTGTAGGAGTTGTCGAGGTTGGTACTAGAGTGGCTGATGCAGCAATAGTGGTTAATGGTTATGTAGTAGTGCGGTATAGTGGCTGGTAGCCTTGTTGGAGGCTGTATGGTTGTTGACATAATAGTCATTAGTGTATGAGTGCTTGGGGCAATGATTGTGGCTGTTTGCGTCCAGTTGTTGACGGAGTAGTAAATGAAGTGGGTAATGTAGTAGTTGCTGCTGCTTTGAGAGAAGTAGTGGTTGATTCAGTAGATGGTTTGATCTTTGCTGTTGGTGGTGTTACAGTGATTGGTGTTGTGGCCGTTGGGTAGCAGCTAGACTGAAAGTTTTTGTGGTTGGTATGGTAGTGGTTGTTGGTGTATTAGTGGTTGGTGTTCTAATTTTAGTGGTTGTGGTGTTTGGTGTGTAGTGATTGGTGATTGGTGATGCAGTTGTAGTGGAAGGTGTTTTAGTGGTGTAATTGATTTAGTCATTTGGTGGTAGATGTTGTAGTTGTTGGTTTAATAATTGCTGTGGTTGATGTGTTAATTTTGTTTGCTGTTGTAGAAGTGAGAGTTGTTAGTGTACTAGTTGGTTTATTCATTGTATTGGGTGGCAGTGTAGTGGTTAGTGTTGTGCTGTGTCATCGTCTTTGGAGGTGCAGTTGTGACAATGATTGGAATACTGGCTGTTGTATTGCAGTGGGTCGTATAGTAGTGGTTACTGTAGTAGTTGCAATAGTTGTAGTGGTACAGTGGTTGGTGTAAATGTTACAGTAGTTGGTGTCAATATTTGTTGGTGTGGAAGTTGTAGTGGTTGATATTATAGCCGTTGCTGTAGGAGTTGTCGAGGGTGGTGTTAGATAGGCTGGTGTAGCAATAGTCGTTGGTGGTTTTGTTTTCGTTGTTGAGGATATCAACGCTGTTTTAGTGAATATCGGGAATTACCTCATGAGTATGGACCTGAAAGTTTTATTTTTCACGAGTGCTTGTGCGAGTGAAAAATAATACTTTCAGGTCCACACTCATGAGATAATTCCCAATATTCACTAAAATAGCGTAGGTTTTTTTTATTATTTGCTACGTGACATTTTACTGCGCAATCTTCAGCCTAATTCGACTGCAAACAGTTTCAAGACAATAACAAAAAGCTGCTGATCGTTTCTTCAAGGCAACGTTCAAGGCGACGCCATGTGCTGAAGCGTAACGTCATTTGCGAAGCTACTGAATACATTCACCGTGTCGACCTGAAAATATTATCTTTCACTCGCGCAAACGATCGTGAAATATAAAACTTTCAGGTCCACAGTCATGAGATAATTCCAGACACTGATTAAAACAGAGTAGATTTGCTTTTTTTATTATATGTTACGAGAAATGCGTCCGTTTAAAAAATTAACAAAGATCAGCTGATCGTTCCTTCAAGGAGACGTGATGCGGCGTAGCGTGACTTCATTTAGAAAGCTGCTGAGGAATATTTCTCGATATCCATCGAGTCGATGGATATCGAGAAATATCTTTTAGATAATTTTGCGATAATTCACAGGCTAGCATATAATAAATTGTGATAGTTGTTTTAGAGTTGTGTTGTAGGGGCTGTTTCGTAATAGTTGTTGTGGTAGTTCATGGTGATTGCAATTCTGACTGGTTGTGTTGTATTGGGTATTGTAGTAGTGGTTGGTTTTGTAGCTGAAGGACCATCCTCGGGTAAAATGCACAGACGGATCTGTGGGTTTTGGTTTAAGTCCAATGGCGCCAAATGTAAAAAATTTAATAAAAAAAATTGAGTACGTCCAGTATATAGAAATGATCATGGTACACTTTGACAATAATGAATGCTGCGGCCACAGAGACTCGAAAATTGTGCTGCAAATTGACATTTTCGTCGCTGTCAGATACGTTATCATTAACTGATCATACGTGGTTGTAATATCAAATAGAATAAAAATCAAACCTGAAACTTGAGCTGACACGGATGTTCCAACATAATGTCATAGAGTAAATATTTTTAAGTATTTAATAAGTATTTATCTTAGTGTTTTAAAATTATAAATACTGAGAGGGAAATGTGTTTCAAATATCTTCGACAATAGAGTAGTTCAAACAGAGCTGACAGCCCGATTAAGGGGTCGTCCAACGTAACTTTGGTCAATGTTTTGACATTTTTCCCAATGCCTCAGAAACAGATAAGAGAAGTAAGGAAAGGCAATTTTTTTTATCAAAATAATGAGTAAAGTGCATAGAAAAGGTACATATAATTTTTTTCAGGAAAAAAAGTGAATTTTAGGATTTTGAAGAAGATTAATTTGCAAATGGCGTAAGTAACGAACCGGTAAAACCACAAAATAATCGGTAATTCGAAAGCCTTGTCCTCAGTATAATGATCACATACTACAGACTCGGAGAAAGCATTTTTTTGACACACACTCTGGTGGGTTTTGACGTTTGAATGTAATAACACCAACACAAATTTTGGATGTTCCGGATGTGGCCATGTTTCAATGATGTTTTTCCGGTCATGTGATTACGATGTGGTTCTTGCAGAAATACTCAATTTGGGCAATCGTAAGAATGCAAGGACGTGATCACGCCCTTTATTTGTTTGAGACAATGTATGAACGGATTTACAAACAGGTGACAGCAAATACTTGAGTTGTTAATGTCATCACTGCAAAATATGGTTCGAAATTCCCTCTCGTGTTTACAGGCCGTCTGAACTTTTTTGTTGACAAAAAATCTGAATTATTGCGCACTAGAAAGACAACATGAACCACTTGTAAAAAAATAACCGAGTGTATAAAATCGGGACGATACACATAAAATAAGGCAATATTCATAACAAAGTGAGCAGAATGCTTCAGAAATCACTTTTTCACGAAGTATGTTCCAAGTGACCTGGAACTATATTGAGCGTGTTGATTTCCCCCGATGTTGTGATGTTGTAAGTTACCACGGACTGTGTTGATGTCTGCAAAGGACCGATTGAAGATGGGTTGAAAATGATGCATTCGTGTTTTTAAATAAGGTGCGCTTGGACGATGCTGAGAATTTAGTTTTTTCTTGCAACCAACCATAGTAATACAAGCGTCGATCAGTGTCTTTTATGATCGTTTTACACTGACAAATGTGACAAATCTCCTTTACCGGAAACCATCCCCCAATTTGCATATCACAATAAACATAACCGCTGTCACTGAGTGTCAGCGTGGCCGTGTGGTCAAAACCGAAACGAATTATCGAATGCACGGTCAATATTAGCTGCAATTGGCTTTTAAACAAATGAAATACACGAAATATTCGTAATTTCATCATTATTCATGCCGAGTTACTTTTTAACCAGACCACATGCGTTCAGTTTCGTTTGTCGGCATCAAACTGATATTGTTTGTGGTAATTAAATAGTACGAGAAGGCGAAGGAAGCCAAATATTTTCCATCATCTATTAATTAATTCAAATTGATAATTTCTTTTATTTTACTGAAATTATGAACTGATAAGGTGGGTGTGTTGCGATTATTATGCCCCAGACCTGGAAGTTGGAAAATCAAAGGTGCATCTAGTGCCGTGCAGTGGTGACCCCTGTCCTCTTAATCTTAGTCTTACCCATTCATCATTACATGTACCAACATTCTCCCTTGTATCTCAATCATTGCTACTCCAATTTGAAGGATATTTGGTGTTGTGATCGAGCATCATGGGGAAACAATGCCTGTGTAGCTGCTGTAGCATGTGTTTCTTCCCACATTTTTTCAGAGTTGTGGTACTTTTTCACTTTGTTTATAACTAGTTGATTTGTTACAATTTGTTGCAAAGTGCCTGCTAATACCCTCAATTGTATTGCTACAGAATTTTCTGGTGAAGATTTTGTTCCTATTACTTATCAAGCAATAAGTAATAAATATTCTGTATAAAGCCACAGATCTGATGTTTGATACTTTTATCGGAGCTGTTTTGAAGGCTTATGGAACTCAAAATGTTGATTATGGCAGGACTTTTCTATTCACCCATTAATCGATAAATTAAGTGTTATAGTTGGAAGTAAGAAGCATGAAAGGTCCAGAACTAAAAGTCTAAAAAGAATGTTTTGCAATGTAACATGATTTTTGCAGATACACTTATTTGGAGAGTTACCTGTCTTATAGTGTTTGGAACATGTGTGGCCAGGATCTTTCAAAAGAAAAAAAGAGTTAAACTTTGAGAAAAATAGGCATATGCCTTGAGTGCCGGAGATAGAGTCATACAAGGAAGCGAGCCCCCCCCCCCCCCCCCCCCCCCCCCACCAGGAATTTTTTGTGTCAAATGGAGCTCACTTGTCACCTTTTTGGGATTGCTTTGTGTACTGCGTTCTTGAAAAAAATATGTGAGACCCTCTGGATGTGCCCTTCTGATCTCAATATCTCAATAAGCCTCCTTGGGGAAAGTACATGCAATAATGGTTATGTAAGGTTGATTTGATGTGTTTTGAATAACATGTACTTTTAAGTACATTGGATGGTTTATTGCAGTGACAGGGTTACAGTTACCCTTATTTTTTCTCCAACAGATATTATGAGTGTATTGGTGTCCACGAGTTAAACAAAGCTATTATACTTATTGATAAACCAGACAAATTTAACAATTTAATCATTATCAAATTGGTGCATGGGATAAAAGGGGGTTACAGTGCAAGGGGTTTGTAAATATATTTATTCAACTACAATGTATGACTTTGCAGTGCATTCTACATAGGAGAATATCATATTTTCTTTCCAAACCATTACAGTAACACATACATCTTTATATTGGGAGACACTCTTTTGTCCTTCCATACTTCTTCCGCTGGACTCCTTCAAGTTGACCTTTGTTGAACTCCCCCAAATCAAAACATAAACAAAAGAAAATGTCTGCCTTCAGTCAGTGAGCACTCCACTTATAACATTTGGTCTCAATCTTTATTACTTTCATGAATTAGGAAAAGATTTCTTCGAGTATGTACTTCAATGTTTATAGAATACAGCTGTTATTTTATTTTGAGGTATTTTATTGTAAAAATTTTGTTCTCTTTCTTATGCCACAGCAGACTTTCAGGTGGTGCTATTTACACATGGCAGCAGTTCCATGGCAAATTTCAGTTTCCACATGTTCTATGTTTCATTCCAAGCATTTTGGTATATAATTTATTGGGGTTATTCATTTTGGGACTTTTTTAGACTTGAAAGAAAATTACATGAAATTTGACCAAAGTTAGGTTGGACGTCCCCTTAAGGGGACGTCCAACCTAACTTTGGTCAAATTTCAGGTAATTTTCTTCAAAGTCTAAAAAAGGCCCAAAATGAATAACCCCAATAAATTATATACCAAAATGCTTGGAATGAAACATGTGGAAACTGGAGTTTGCCATCGAACTGCTGCCATGTGTAGATAAAATGTTTACAATAAAATACCTCAAACTAAAATAACAGCTGTATTCTAGAAACATTGATGTGCATACTCGAAGAAATATTTTCCTAATTCTTGAGAGTAATAAAGATTGAGACCAAATGTTATAAGTGGAGTGCTCACTCATTGAAGGCAGACATTTTCTTTTGTTTGTGTTTTGATTTGGGGAGGTTCAACAAAGGTCAAGCTGAAGGAGTCTACAATAAGAAGTATGGAAAGATAAAAGAGTGTCTCCCAAAATAAAGATGGATGTGTCAATGTGGTGGTTTGGAAAGAAACTATGATATTCTCAGTGGCGGCGCCAGAAATTTTTTTGTGGGGGGGGGGGGGGGGGGCAACTAGGGGGGCAGACTCCCATGAAGGAGACTCCCATGAAGGGGGGCAAATGCGTAAAGGATCATATCATTACTTTGTTATGAGGTAGTCGAAACTTGGACCTAAAGTCCGTAATATACTTTTTTGGTTTGGTACGTCCTGTGGACGTACCAAACCAAAAAATTATATTACGGACTTTGGGTCCAAGTTTCGACTAAATGTAATGGTAATTAGCGGTCCTCCTTTCAAAAAATCCTGGATCCGCGTCTGGTGGGTCTGTGCGTGAGAGAGAGAGAGAGAGAGAGAGAGAGAGAGAGAGAGAGAGGAGAGAGAGAGAGAGGGAGAGAGAGAGGGAGAGGGGTGGGGGAGGGAGAGAGACAAATTTGGAATTTTCTGGTGTTTGGAGGTTTCGATACTCAGGTTTCTGGAACATGAATATCATCAAAGCACTCAAACGAAGAACAATTGTTTTTTCCAAGTGAAATAATTGAACAGTGCAAGGGAGATAATGCCCGTCTGTCATAATGCGAAATACATGAATTTTTTTAGACAAGGGATATGGATAGACATGCCTTAATTGCCTTTGTTGGCTCATAACTTAATTATAACTTATAAGTATCTGCATCCGAGTCTTTAAATCTCTACTGTCTGGATGTGTTCATCAGCTAGCCTGAGGCTTTGGGCTAAGTGTGTATGGGAATAAAAAAAGAGAGGGGTGTGTGTGTGAGAGAGAGAGTGACTGAATGTGTTTGTGTGTGAGGGTGGATGGAAATGCATGCGAGATGGTTGGGGGGCAACTGGGGGGGGGGCAAAGCCTTCGTTTGGGGGGGGCGCCACTGGATATTCTCCTATGTAGAATGCACTGCAAGGTCATGGATTGTAGTTGAACAAAATATTTACAAACCCCTTGCACTGTAACCCATTTTATCCCATGCATCAATTTGATAGTGATTAAACTGTTAAATTTGTCTGGTTTATCGATAAGTAACATAGCTTATTTTTTTTCCTGGACACCAACACACTCATGCTATCTGTTGGAGAGGAAATGGGAGTAACTGTAACTCGTCACTGCAATAAACCACCAAATGTACATAAAAGTACATTGTTATTCAAAACACATCCAATCAACCCTACACAACCATTATTGCCTGTACTTTTCCAAAAGAGGCTTATTGGCACATTAAGATCAGAAGAGCATATCCAGTAGGTCTCCCATTCAAAGGTGTTCACGTATTTTTTCAAGGACACAGTACGCAAAGAAATCCCCTAAAGGCGACAAGAGAGCTCCATTTGATAACAAAATTCCCAAGGGGGGGGGGGGGGATATGCCCCTTTCTTGTATCCTTTCCTTGTATGTCTGTATCTACGCCACTCATGGCATATGCCTTTTCCATCAAAGTTTAAGTCTTTTTGAAAATCCTGGCGACACACATGCTCCAAACACTATCAAACAGGTTACCCTTCAAATAAGTGTATCTTCAAAAATCATATTACATTGCAAAACATTCTTTTTAGACTTTAAGTTCAGAACCTTTCATCCTTCTTACTTCCAATTATAACACTTAATGTACCGATTAATGGGTGAATAGAAAAAACCTTGCTATAATCAACATGATGAGTTCCAGAAGCTTCCATAATAGCTCCGATAAAAGTGTCATACACCACATTGGTGGCTTTACAGAATATTCATTAGCTTGTTGCTTGATAAGTAATAGGAACAAAATATTCACAAAAATTATTTGGTTGCAATTAATTGGAGGGTGCGGCAGACACTTTCCAACAAATTGTAACGCAGTCTGAACTATTGGTTTAACGCTTGATCTTTTTTAGGAAACGAGCTTGGTAGTGTCTATACTCTTCAACAAGTAACCGCCTCGGCCATATGCGCTCTATGAAACCCAATCCTAGAAATATGTACCGTATCAACCATGAGGGTCGACTTTTCGTGACTGACTGGCCTTCCCACGTCGATTAATTACACTGCCGATCTACATGTAGGCGTTCCACCCAACCAACTATTACAAACACCGAAACTGTCTAGATACCAAAACCTTTCCACCGTACTCCTTCATTATCCTACACAATGTTTAAATCCAAAGTACAACTGTTTATACGTATTCCTGAGAAACCGTGATTTGGTTGCATGTACGTGCGGTTTTGTGTTTTTAGAAGGAATATAATGGCTCACTTCATCCCCAAGGCATCAATAAATCACTGACAATACGTAAATTTATACAAAGCCCTATGCGCCTGCACCAAGCCATCGACTTGTATCACCGTCGCCAGTCCTAGATTATACATAAACGACTTATCTATATGGAAACAGCCTGGTATAAGCTACCAGCAGTAGGTGGTAAATGAGAGTTAAAGGACAATTTTTCAAAAAAACGTACATGTACACCTACATGTACGTGTACCGCCATAGGGATTCAGTGTTAAATCGTGTACACAGTGTAAAAAATGTCATTTTTTCATGATGTCCCAGAACTCTCAATTGTTTTTTGACCGCTCAGATCGCACTTTTGATCGTTCAAAAAGCCGTTGGCGAACGAGTGCGAATTCGACACATCGCTCGGAAGGCAAAAAATGTACGAAAATTTGAAGAAATGTAAATTTAAAAATTTGTGTCGACGTTCCCATCGCGGATCAGACCTTCGATCTATCGTTGGTGAACGCAAACAAAAAACGCTTTGAGAGTTCTAGGACAGCATCAAAAATGCGTTTTGAGAGGTCAGAGACACCGACGTTCGCGATCGCGTTTCGAGCGGTCGAGGGTGCGATCCGATTGGTGAAAAAACGATTGAGAGTTCTAGGACAGGAAATCGATCTCAAAACGTTTTCTCGACGTTCGCCAACGGCGCGAAGTGGGTGTAAAGCGTAGTTACTCATCGAGGATTTTTTTTAAAAACCGATTTCGGCTTCCGGTACATCGAAAAATGCGGTCTGAGAGTTTTGGGACACCACCACGTTCGCGATCGCGTTCCGGACGGTCTAGGGTGCGATCCGATCGGCGAAACCGATTTGCCGATTCACCTCGCGAGTTTTGAGGTGAATCGTAATAAAATCGGTTTTGTAGAGAGGAAATAAAAAAGTGATTGATATATATATAGGAGAGAAAAAAAATATAAATAAATAGTTTTTTTAAAAAAAGAAATATCGAATCGAAATAGATAATAAAATATACGTAAATCATGAACAATTCACAGATTTTGAGAGCAAGGTATCTTTAAAAAATGCTGATGAGAGCCTACGCATTCGGCGTGAACGAAGAACTAGGTCGCCTCTTGTTGGAACGATGCGTCGGGTGTCGGGATCATCTAGACTTCGATCACGAGGATCATTCGTGTCTGACGATGGAAAGGGAAGATATGGTCGTCAAGTATTTCGAACCAGCGTTCGAATCGACGACGTGATCAAGTTTTGGAAGAGATTAGTCTTCTGTAGCGGGCGAGATAAGCCCACCAATTCGGAAGAAATGAAATAGGCGCGTAGAAGTCTAACTTTAGAAGACAAGGGATGCGTCATGAAATTATTGCTGAAGGAAGCATACGTCTAAGTTTTCCCGTTGATATAAATAAGGCAGAATAGAAAATAAAAATAAATACACACATAAATTTTTTATCTAATATTAGAAAGAAAAAAACATAAAAAAAATGAGAACCAGAAGCACAATATTATAGTTAAAACTAGAAGTCCTGTCATGAATTGCGCACAAATAGCACGTCGATCTGCGCGTTTATCTACGCGTTTTGACCATATTCTGACGCGTTTTGACCATATGGCTATCAAATTCTGTGCATATGGCCTGTGCATAAGCAATGTTTCAGCTAATGGACCGCCGGGTAATCCGGAGGTCCATTGACAGATACATTGTCTGTGTTTGCTATGAGTAACCAGAAGAACCTGCCGTACTTTGGATGCCATCCGATAGGGCAATTGCGCGAAATTCCTATGCGCAATTAAGCCTAGATAAGCGCACAGTTCGGGACAGGATTTCTACTTTTAACTGTAGGAGTGAAACTGTAGTTTTTAATTTTGGATTTATTATTGAATAACTGAAGTACCGCTACACATAAAAATAAAGGGGAAATAATGTGTTACATATCATAATTTGAAGATTGCAAATTGCAAGTTTCGTAGATGATATCTTAGGTTTTAACCGGTGGAGTGCTAAGTTATTTTAGTCATAAAAATTTGTTCCTGCATCTTTGCCTTGTTACAATTTATGGGAGAGCGCCAAGAGGCACTCTCCCATAAATTGTAACACGGCAAACCCATATAGACTAAGTAATTTCACTTCTAAGATAATGTGAAGCACATCCACAGAATATGACACCTTCAAGCTGGGGTACCTCTCTTCATATTAAAGCCCTGATAGTGGCTTCTAGCACTCTACCAGTTAATAGAGCATGGGGCAAGTGCTTATTACATATTTGTATGTTTTATACAGTCGACGAGTAACTACCATTCTCTAGCTAGTTCTCGCGAGCTGGTCCGAAACATAAGCATTAATAACAGTATTTTAACCCTTTGAACCCCAGCGGTCGCTTTTCCGGCCAGGAACATGATACATCATAACGTCATTATATAGGATGGCTGTTCAGTAAATATTGTGGGGTAGACCAATCAGTATTTTCGACGTGCATCCACGAGGCTGCACGTTGAAGATACTGATTGGTCTCCCCCAAATAATGAATATGGAATCTTCTGATTGTAGTCATTGAACTGGCATGGAAGATACCACTAGAGTTCAAAGGGTTAAGTTAGGTAGATATTCACTGTCAGTTGGTTCATCATATCTCTTGGAGCTTCTTAAATAATTAAAATAATTAAAAAGCTGGAATAAGTTTTAATGTAGTAATGTGTTTCTGTTGTTAAATATAAAATACAGAGCTTAGAGCTCTGGGAGTTTTCTGTATATAGTTATAAAGAGCTCAAGGAGCTTGTCAGTCGGTTCAGTAGTAGAGGCGTAGTTCAAATTATACTAACCACATTCTAAACTTGCTTCAATGGGAAATGAAGTCAATGGATATTTCAACTCCATTTTATTCATTTGCCAGGAAGCAAGATAGACGTGTGTTTAGTCTGTAGTTACTATAAGTTATCTCCGCCAACATGTATGGTATATGGAGATTTAATACCTGGATGTCGGTTTTTAAACTCCGAGCCGCAGGCGAGGTGTTTTGATGAGGCATCCAGGTATTAAATCTATATATACCATACATGTCGGCGGAGATAACGTTTTTGTCCCGTTTGAAAAACAATAGAAACATAGTGGAGAAAAATTTGTGGACGCGTTTCTCACGTTCCGTGAAAGGTTGGACGAAATTCGTGAATAAATGTTTTGTTTTTACGAACGCAGAAGACAACAGATAGAGTTACATCCCTTGTGTCGTTAAGGAAACGAGTAAACAGTATTTTGTTTACATATCGTCCCCCGAGTTCCAATGTGTTTTATGTGCCTACTGCAGTACTGGCACATAGAACACATTGGAACTCAGGAGACGATATTTGCTCTTATTTTATTTTTCTCAAGTTCTTTCATTTAATTATTCGACTATTTAATTTATAACGGCAAAATATGATAGAACTGTCGGAAATCTGATATATTTGTGACTATTTCCAGGTTTTGGGGTTCGATTTTTATAACGAGGCGAGTGGAAGCGAAAAGCTTTCATTCAAACCATATACCCCCTGTTTCGCGTGCGCTTATACCCTGAATGTTGCACACTCTCATATACCTTGGATGTTGGGTGTTTCCTTTCCCATGGCTATTTGTCCAAGGCATTCTGACCAATCAAAAGACAGAATTTATCGGGATATAGGGACAATCATTTTCAAATATAAGATGAAGTAAAGGTAGGAATCACAGTAATAGTTTTTAGCAGAACGTCTAGCTCCTTGTTTATATTAGTGTGAGTACGTTTAATGAAGTGTTGTAATTAAATATTCGTTTATTTTATCATGCAGTCGTAGGTTGGGTATTTGATGGCTTAATGGATAAGACGCATTTGTACACGTGACCTTAACCAGTTGGGTGAGCAAGTGTTCTGTCTTTCCTTCGGATCCTGGAAAGATGGCAGCCTCATTTTAACGTTTGTTAGAGCTTGGGTAGGGTAGTAGCCGAATATATGTAAGATTATTCAATGTATTATTACTACCTTAAGGGGTACAATACACAGATCCCTTAGGGGCGTGGTGTGTAATCAATAATGGAAACCATTGTACACTGACCATTGCATGTTAATAAAATTTATGTTGTATATCCTTTTTATTTAAGGCAAAATGTTCATACCCTACAAAACATACCCTAGAATACCCTACAAAAATAACACAAACTCTTTGCAGATGAAGTACTTTGGGTTTATTGGAAAAGATTAAAAAAAACTACGCTTTAGAAGCTGCCATAAAATGCTCTGTTATCTATTATTGTTGTCTTAGATTTCAAGCATTTTACAACTTTTATTTGACCAAACGTAGGTAAGACAAACACTCTGCATTCGAGCACAAGCTTCATGTCCCACTTTTACATTAATAAACAGTAACGTGTCTGTTTAATAATCACTCGATAAGTGGTCACTTATTTTTTGTTACCCAGGGCTACAGACTTTTTTTCGTCCATCTAGCTGATAAGTCCTAACTCCGGACTCCGAGCGAAGAGCTGTAATCAGATTAATTTATGGATTCGCACCTAATTATTTACGCTGTATTGTATGTTTTCCCCATTTAAAACCTCGCAAAACGAGTATAATATTACATTTCCTCCAAGTAAAGCAAACAAATGATAAGTTAAATGTATCAATATAAATGCCCACATCATTAATTACAGATATAGACATATTTTATTAATGTTTGACCAATTCTGGTCTTAAACAAACACTTAAAATAACACATGACCACGTGGTGGATATTGAAGTGGCGACTTCTGTACCTGGATATACCTCAATTATTTTCGCCTTTCAACAAAAAAGTAAACTCGTTCAACTGAGTACACAATGACCATTCAATGTCCAATACTCCAGTTGTCCTTACCGGTGACCTCGGACTAAGAAGTCGTGTATTGTATAAACAACGCATGCTTTGTTTCTTCACCGGTGAACAAGAGACCAGATAATCAATTGTCTTTAATTGTTGGTGGTACTTTCCCCATTGACCAAAATCAAAAATTGACACAATAATAAAATGACAAAGGTTTCAATCTTCGTGTCAATCAGTTACCTATAGATCGTCGAGGTGCGAATTTCTATATAAAAAAGCTCAACTAAAACAATGAGAGTGTGGGGTTGACAGGTGGATTTCGAATAAAATATGAAAGAAAAAAAATGCTTTTATAGTTCTCCCACATAAAATATCCATGGCACAAAAAAATCTAATTTGGCACAAAAAGAATTCTCACTTGGGTCAAAAACTATTCAGCTTTGGCACATTAAAATACTGAGCCAATGTGAACACTGGCTACAGTTATTCCGGTTTGATGATTCAACTATGAAAATAGACATACTCTTTCTTAAAAGGCATTTTTGGGTTAATTATCGAACAACTGTTCTTTGGTAACGTATCTGGCTCCGATTACCAGAGTACAATTGGTCCAAAAGTTTACGAATGTCATTCAAATCTTTGCTAAGAGCAACACAACAAATAAGAAGACTGAGTTTTAGACAAAAAACTTCTCTAAAAAGGGGGGGGGGGGGGGGAAGAAACAAGATAACGCACCTTGCATCAAAACTATGTAAACGTTTCAAAGGTTGTATACCCGATCTGTTCTAGTGTCTACAGGTTTATGGCTCTACAGTAATGTTGGAAGTAAGTTGTGTAAACACATTATTTTTCTTTACAATATTGTGCTCATCCAATGATAACAACAGAATTTGGCCTCATTTCCTGGAAACTCTTTGTGAACTTTTCAGGAAATGAGACCACAGTCTAGTGCTATGAATGAAGGGCAAGTACTGGTAAAATTGTCTTGCGTGTATACTACAATTATTTCCAGCGATAGTGTAAGAATAACGCCTCAGATTATTTGCGTTTCTCTGATACCCAATTTGTGTTCTTCGTCACTATTTTTCATCTGGAAGAACCTTTGAAAAAACCAATAGGTTCATGTTGTTCAACATGGGTAAGAATATCGTCGAAGGAAATCCACAGTTCGTCCGGTTTAGAAGGCTACTGGAATCTCGTCCACTGTTTGTTTTTCATAGTGCTCATGAAAGGTATTAGGGCTTCGCAATCCTGGACATCTGCTTCTAAAACAAGGAACACCAGATGCACAATTATCGCAATAATAGGAACATTACGGACACAGACAGACAGACGGACGGACGGACGGACGGACGGACGGGCGGACGGGCGGGCGGGCGGGCGGGCGGGCGGGCGGGCGGGCCATTTGGGCAGGCAGGCAGGCAGGCAGGCAGGCAGGCAGGGACAGAGACGAGACAGAGAGAAGGAGAGAGGAAGAAAGGCGGAGACAGAGAGACCGACAGAGAGATAGACAGCAGAGAGAGAGAGAGAGAGAGAGAGAAGCAGACAAACAGACAGACAAACAGACAGACAGCCAAGAAAAAAACAGAGGTATGAGATAGGACAGGCAGACACAGTCAGGCATGTGTAGCCTACAGACACAACCAAGGTGAGTGAGGGGCAAATAGTCAGACAGGCAGACAGACTGACAGACTGACAGACTGACAGATAATGTCAGATAGACAGACATTTTGAGATAGAGAGACAGACTTGTTGGCCGAGACAGAAAAAATAAGATCGATATTGTTTTACACAGGAAGAACAAGGTATCCATGTCGCTGTATGAAAAACCGGACCATACGAGCAAAATTCACCATCCGATTAATGAGAAAATTAGACTAGGAACTCATGTTTTTAATGACTTTAGTGTGGTGTTTTACATAATTAAATGCTTTATGTGAAACACAAAGATTCCTAGTACTGTTATCGGAGATTGACATCCAACGAAATTCATACTCACACCCTGTGGAAACGCAATTTTTACTCCAGTGAACAGAAATCACTTTAGGACCAGATACGTTACTGCGACAACCAGATACATTACTGGACAAAGTACGCTCATTTCCATGTGTTTCGGGTTTACAGCTCCTGTTGGAGAAAAAATTACAGAAAAGCAACAAGTTTTATATGACAGCTGATCATTAACAGGGGAGATGACACGATCACAGATCGAACTCACCGTGGGTTATTAAACAAATTACAATATTAAATCTATACAAATTCCCGTCAGAAGTACTGCAGGGTGTCTGCCATTGCTTTTTGATATCAAAACACATGACACCAAACACAAACCGCGGGAACATAATAACAAAGCGCTGGGGGGGGGGGGGGGGTGTGAGGGTGAGGGGGGTGTTGGTCGAGTATTTTTCTGATAACGTATCTGCTATCATAGAAATCGGATATATTCCGATTTCTTTGTCTAGCATCACATATCTGATGGGGCACTGATAGATATAAGCTCAGTGTTCCTTAGATTTGAATGATTCAGCATAGTTTCCATGTTGATTTATTCACCCCAACGGACATCTTAGTTGGGCGTATAATTCTATAGTTGCCATTTCATTACAAGGTGTCAAACCATGGAAACGTACCTGGCATGCAACAATCGTAACGCTTCACGTTCGAGTACACAGGGATGTTTAAATCACATAACTTTCTAAAGCTCTGGCCAAGAATCCGATGTTAATTAATTCCGGCACAATATCAGCTCCGAATTATGTAAACTAACGGGGTCGACAAGATCTTGACACCTTCTATGCAATGGTAGATACATTAACGGAAATGTGGCGACAGTAGAAAAACGCCATGCAACCCGGGCAATCTTTCCATGTTCCAAGATGCTAAATATGAAATTATAATGTGTATATGATCATGTGGATGTTTATCGCACGCCCCATTGATAATAAATTAATCACAAAATTTCGAAAAAAAGTGTGTACCCTTCTTAGGGCCATTGCATTTTTAAAAATTGAATGTCACTTACAAACCATGTATTCTCCCGAATCTGTGTCTGGCACACATCAAAGATGTTTTATATAGTTCGTAGAATGTATAGATCTTCATAGAGAAAGAAAAAATAGTACATCTTCATATTTTCTGGCAAAAGAATACAAGAGACGTGTATAGGGCAGATTTGGGCATTATAATGGAGAATGGCCCTCAAGTGGTTGGCGTAGGATTTATTGGTAATGTAGAGGTTGACGTTGGAAAGTTGATGCAGTAGTAAAAGTGATATTGACATACTAGTTCATGGGGTTGTATGACTCGCTGTAGTAGTTTTGAGTATAGAAGTTGTAGTGGTTGCATTGATGATGTGTTGTACATGGTGGTTAGTTCAATGGTTACTTTTTAGGCGCTGCAATGGTTGATGTTGTGGTTGTTGGTTTAATAGTTGTAGTGGTTGGTGCAATAGTTGTTGTGGTTGTTGTTGTATACTTTATAGTTGTAAGTATTCTAGTTGGTTTAGTAAATGGGTAGTAATTGGTTTGTAACTGAGTAATTTGGTGTAGTTGGGTGAAACCGTGACGATGAGATCATTTCGTATATTATGGCTCCTTGGTTATTTCTCGAGACACTGTGTTAAAATGATTGCCACTTCGATTACGTGTTTGTTTCTGCATTTCGTTGAAAAGTTAGAGTTTATTCTAACGCCCAGATGTCGGCGGTGTTGGTAAGTGGTGCCTTCTCAAATAAACCGAGGATGCCAATGATCAAAAGTGATTTCAATTGCATGTTCGAAAGAACTTGTAACACCAATCTAAATGTAGAAGAGAGGATATCGAAAGGACAAAAAACCCTTTATGGATTGCTGGGTGATGGCTTATATGGAAACAACAGACTTGGTCCCCATGTATCACTGCATTTATGGAAGACTTTTGTATTGCCAAGAAGGTTGCATGGATTAGAAGCCACTCATTTCAATCAGATAGAATTGGAAAAATTAGAAATGTTTCATAAGAAAACATTGAAGCAGTTGCAATCTTTGCCGCAGAGAACATCTACAGCTGCGACATATGCATTATCTGACCAACCACCACTAGAGGTATTAATTCACAAACAGAGAACGTCTACAGCTGCGGTATATGCATTATCTGACCAACCACCACCAGAGGTATTAATTCACAAACAGAGAACATCTACAGCTGCGGTATATGCATTATCTGACCAACCACCACTAGAGGTACTAATTCACAAACAGATGGTGCACCACCACTAGAGGTATTAATTCACAAACAGATGCTGCACCACCACTAGAGGTATTAATTTACAAACAGATGCTGTACCACCACTAGAGGTATTAATTCACAAACAGATGCTGCACCACCACTAGAGGTATTAATTCACAAACAGATGCTGCACCACCACTAGAGGTATTAATTCACAAACAGATGCTGCACCACCACTAGAGGTATTAATTCACAAACAGATGCTGCACCACCACTAGAGGTATTAATTCACAAACAGATGCTGCACCACCACTAGAGGTATTAATTCACAAACAGATGCTGTACCACCACCAGAGGTATTAATTCACAAACAGATGCTGTACCACCACCAGAGGTATTAATTCACATACAGATGCTGTACCACCACCAGAGGTATTAATTCACAAACAGATGCTGTACCACCACTAGAGGAATTAATTCACAAACAGATGCTGCACCACCACTAGAGGTACTAATTCACAAACAGATGCTGTACCACCACTAGAGGTATTAATTCACAAACAGATTCTGCAATTACTTGGAAGAATAGCCAGATATGATTCATCAATTGAAAAAGAAATGACAATGAGGCAACTATCTGTTAAGTGTCTTAACTCAGAAAGCTGGTCCATTAAAGTGAGGAGGTTTTTATGGAAATACAGCCTGCCGTCCATATTTGATGCCCTGACTTATCCAATGGAAAAATCAGCTTGGAAGAAAAAAGTTGACAAATGGGTCAATGAATTCTGGGAGGGACGAATCAAAGATGATATAAGAAGTAAAAAATCACTCAAGTATCTGAATGCTGATATGGTAAAGTCGGCCAACCTCATCATGTATGGAAATCATTGAAAAACAACCAAAATTATATACGAAAAGGTTGCATCAAAGCAAGATTTCTCTCTGGGACCTACATTCTCCAGGAAAATACTGCTTCTTTCCACAAAAACACTTATTCAACATGCCAACTATGTAAATTAGAAGAGGAAACCAGAGAATATTTAGTATCCTCTTGTTCAGCTGCTCCCATAGCTGATGTAATAAAAAGACTTCGAAGAAATTGGAAAAACTCATTCCCACAATCCTATATGAGTCCTGCTGCTCTGATCCTGCCATACTAATCCAACTAACGCTCGACTACTCAGCTTTTCTACCTGACGAAGTTCTCTCTCTACATCATCTCTTTCTGCACTCTATGCTCAGTGTTGAATCTTGGAGCAGGGACTTCATCTATAACTTCTTCACCAAATTCGCTCTGTGCACCTGATGAAGACTCAGCAGAGACAGCTCTTCGGTTGTCTGTAGTTATTCTAACTGTTTTATTAAGTCAAACTGAATCAATGTATATAAGATGATTACAGTTCTATGAAGATAATTCAATTAATTTTTTACTCATTACTCCTTTGAAGGTGCTGCGAAAAATTACCGCAGGAAATTCCTTGAAGAAGAAGAAGTTCGTAAGTTTTGGACCACATTTCTGAAATTGAAGTTCCAAACCTGTATCCACGGATGGAACTCCTTCAATTGAACATCTGTTGCATTGTTATCATTTTCATGTTCTAATTATTTAATTTCAATGGACATTCGAAATTCTTTGCAGTATCAGATGTAGTAAGCACTACAATTCACTCAATTGTGTACTTCCAAAACATCAGTTCTGCTGACATTTATTTTTGCGAACCGAATCAACCGATCACTCGCTCATTCCATTGAATTTGAAATACCAATTACCACAAATTAGCACAATAACTCGGTGCGACGATATATACCTACCACATAGAACTATATAGAACCACATAGAACTACATAGATACCACATAGAACTACATAGATACCACATTGACCTACAAAGAGAAATTAGTGGTATTGTGGTGATTTTTGGGGTATAAATTATAATCTTAAGGGGACATCCAACCTAACTTTGGGCAAATTTCATGTAACTTTCTTTCAAGTCTAAAAAAAGGCCCAAAATGAATAACCCCAATAAATTATATATCAAAAGTAAGAGAACAAAATTTTTACAATAAAATATCTCAAAATAAAATAACAGCTGTATTCTATAAACATTGAAGTACATACTCGAAGAAATCTTTTCCTAATTCATGAAAGTAATGAAGATTGAGACCAAATTTTATAAGTGGAGTGCTCACTGATTGAAGGCAGACATTTTCTTTTGTTTATGTTTTGATTTGGGGAGTTCAACAAAGTCAAAGGTCAACTTGAAGGAGTCCACCAGAAGAAGTATGGAAGGACAAAAGAGTGTCTCCCAATATAAAGATGAATGTGTCACTGTGGTGATTTGGAAAGAAACTATGATATTCTCCTATGTAGAATGCACTGCAAAGTCATACATTGTAGCTGAATAAATATATTTACAAACCCCTTGCACTGTAACCCCTTTTATCCCATGCATCAATTTGATAGTGATTAAATTGTTAAATTTGTCTGGTTTATCAATAAGTATAATAGCTCTGTTTACTCTTGGACACCAGTACACTCATGATATCTGTTGGAGAAGAAATAAGGGTAACTGTAACCTGTCACTGCAATAAACCATCTAATGTACTTAAAAGTACATTGTTATTCAAAACACATCAAATCAACCTTACATAACCATTATTGCATGTACTTTCCCCAAGGAGGCTTATTGGCATATTGAGATCAGAAGGGCACATCCCGAGGGTCTCACATATTTTTTTCAAGAATGCAGTACACAAAGCAACCCCCAAAAGGTGACAAGTGAGTTCCATTTGACACAAAAATCTCCCGGGGGGGGGGGGGGGGGGGGGGGGGGGGCTCTCTAATGTGTATGACTCTACCTCTGGCACTCAAGGCAAATGCCTTTTTCTCAAAGTTTAACTCTTTTTTTCTTTTTGAAGATCCTGGCCACACATGTTCCAAACACTATCAGACAGGTAACCCTCCAAATAAGTGTACCTGCAAAAATCATGTTACACTGCAAAACATTCTTTTTAGACTTTTAGTTCTGGACCTTTCATGCTTCTTACTTCCAACTATAACACTTAATTTATTGATTAATGGGTGAATAGAAAAGTCCTGCCATAATCAACATTTTGAGTTACATGAGCCTTCAAAACCGCTCTGATAAAAGTGTCAAACATCCGATTGGTGGCTTTATACAGAATATTCATTAGGTTGTTGCTTGATAATAGGAACAGAATCTTCACCAGAAATATTTTGTAGCAATACATTTGAGAGTATCAGCAGGCACTTTGCAACAAAGTGTAACAAATCAATTAGTTATACTTATAATCAAAATTTTCTAACTCAAAAGAATGAAAAAGTACCACAACTCTGAAAAAATGTGGGAAGAAACACATGCAACAGCAGCTACACAGGCATTGTTTCCCCATGATGCTCGATCAAAACACCAAATATCCTTCAAATTGGTGTAGCAATGGTTGAGATACAAGGGAGAATGTTGGTACATGTAATGATGAATGGGTAAGAGGACAGAGGTCACCACTGGCACTGCACGGCCCTAGATGCACCTTTGATTTTCCAACTTCCAGGTCTGGGGCATAATAATCGCAACACACCCACCTTATCAATTCATACATGTAATTTCAGTAAAATAAAAGGAATTATCAATTTTAATTAATTTATAGATGATGCTACTGATGGGAAGTATTTGGCTTCTTTCGCCTTCTCGTACTGTTAATTACCACAAACAATATCAGTTTGATGCCGTCAAACGAAACTGAACGCATGTGGTCTGGTTAAAATGTTACTCGGCATGGATAATGAAGAAATTGCGAATATTTCGTGTATTTCATTTCTTTAAAAGCCAATTGCAGCTAATTTTGGCCGTGGATTCGATAATTCATTTCGGTTTTGACCACACGGCCATGCTGACAGCGGTTATGTTTATTGTGATATGCAAATTGGGAGATAAGTTTCCGGTGAAGGAAATTTGTCACATTTGCCAGTGTAAAACGATGACAGAAGACACTGATTGATGCTTGTGTTAGTTTGGTTGGTTGCAAGAAAAAACTAAATTCTCAGCATCGTCCAAGCGCACCTTATTTAAAAGCATGAATGCATCATTTTCACCCCATCTTCAATCGGTCCTTTGCAGACATCAAACATACCCGCCTGAAAGGTCACGGGTCGTTTCGCCCTTTTTCCTGTTCGCCCCGGGTCGTTTCGCCCCGAGTTGTTTCGCCCCCAGAATTGGTGCGAAACGACCCGGGGTAAAAAATTAAAACAGGGAGTAAGAGAGGTGGTCGATTACTAGAATCCAGAGACGTTTTCTCCTATGGTGTGAAGGTAAGGCAATTTTTGCTTTTATTTTAATAAAATTTACAGATTATACTTGCCCGGGGATTAGCAGAGTAACAGCACAGTGGCTGAAGAATAGCAGAGAAATAACCAAGTGGCAGATTATACTTGCCTGATGAATAGCAGAGAAATAAGAAAGTAACAGATTATACTTGCCCGAAGAATAGCAGATAAATAACAAAGTGGCAGATTATACTTGCCTGAAGATTATCAGAGAAACGACGACGTTGCAAATCTGGTGGATTCGACAGATTATACATGTTTTTATTCGTTTATTATATAATCACTCTTTCATTTTATGCATTATTTTGATTGCATTATATTTGCCGGAAGAATAGCACTGACAGAAAAAGTGGCAGATTATATTTGTCTGAAGAATAGCAATAGCAGAGAAATAACAATGTAGATGTATGTTTTTGTATTGTAACTGTTTATTCAACATTTCACTGTTCAGATATCCTATCTTGTTTAAACTGTTCATATGTTATGTATATGTTATGTTATATTTAAAGATCATGCATTTTCTATCGGTCGCTGTAAACTGGATGTGTTATATAAAATTTTATATAAAAATAAACTGAATTATCATTTTAAGCGCTAGTTCTGTTTTTTTTTCTTTATCAAACCCACCCTATACCCCGGGAAAAAATTGGGGCGAAACGACCCACTCTCAAAATTGGGCGAAACGACCCGGGGCGAACTGGTTTGGGGGTGAAACGACCCAGGGGGCGAATGGGATTTGGGGCGAAACGACCCGACACCGCCTGAAATTTCATGGTTACTAGAAAGTAAATAACTTCACACCATCGGGGGGAAATCAACACGCTCAATATAGTTCCAGGTCACTTGGAATATACTTCGTGAAAAAGTGATTTCTGAAGCATTCTGCTTACTTTGTTATGAATATTGCCTTATTTTATGTGTATCGTCCCAATTTTATACACTCGGTTATTTTTTTTACAAGTGGTTCATGTTGTCATTCTAGTGCGCAATAATTCAGATTTTTTGTCAACAAAAAAGTTCAGATGGCCTGTAAACACGAGAGGGAATTTCGAACCATATTTTGCAGTTATGACATTAACAACTCAAGTATTTGCTGTCACCTGTTTGCAAATCCGCTCATACATTGTCTCGAACAAATAAAGGGCGTGATCACGTCCTTGCATTCTTACAATTGCCCAAATTGAGTATTTCTGCAAGAACCACATCGTAATCACATGACCGGAATAAACATCATTGAAACATGGCCACATCCGGAACATCAAAAATTTGTGTTGGTGTTATTACTTTCAAACGTCAAAACCCACCAGAGTGTGTGTCAAAAAAACGCTTTCTCCGAGTCTGTAGAATGTTATCATTATATTGAGGACAAGGCTTTCGAATTACCGATTATTTTGTGATTTTACCGGTTCGTTACTTATGCCATTTGCAAATTAATTTTCTTCAAAATCATAAAATTCACTTTTTTCCTGAAAAAAGTTATATGTACCTTTTCTATGCACTTTACTCATTATTTTGATATATAATTTGCCTTTCCTTACTTCTCTTATCTGTTTCTGAGGCATTGGGAGAAATGTCAAAAAATTGACCAAAGTTAGGTTGGACGACCCCTTAATATACTAATACTTATAAGTTGTATATAGTATACCACCCTTTACCAAATAGTTACAAGCTCATCAAGTGGGTTATTTCCTCCAACAGACAGGTACTTTCAACTCACCTAATGATACAATCAGCAACCAGATAACAACGACAAATGGGTTTCCTCTTCTGGTCCAGTATATATACCACTCTCTTGGTGACGTCACCGGTTGTCTTTACTCTTCTGACCAGTTTACCATTCCAATTGCTGATTCCATATTGGAGGAGTAATCATAGGGGCAAATTATGCTACATTCCCCCCAGTTTTCTAAATAAAACCCCATCCAAATGGCCCCAGGAAAGATAATAAAATTCCTACCCTTAAAGGGCAAAAGCATTCGGGAGACAAACTCCCTGTATTTAACTTAATCAAAAAAGGATCAGCAATGGAATTCTCAGAAAAAAGGGATCCAGGGGCATCCCAAGAGATGGATACTCTCACTTTTCATTAAACACGAATCGAAGATAGAGAAACCCATAAAATCTGTACAAAATAGCCTAACTTTTTGTACCAATCTCCTCCCTCTACTACTTTTAAACTGCACCCCAAAATCAACAAAATTAAGGTACAAAAATTACAATATTCAACAAAAATTAAAATATATCTCACATGGCATCAGAAATAAAACCATTTCAACTTATCAATTTTGTCCTTAAAAATCCAGTTACTGGTCTTTCATTTCATCACTTAACCATGTTTTTTTTTTTTTTTGATAAATTTTAATTTTTTTTTTTTTTTATATCAATATATACCAGGGAAGGGGTCCCAATTCAATACTTTTCTTAATCCTTATTTTAATAGCAGTGGGGATAAATCCCCAGATTTGTACATACATATATGTAGGAGGTGACAAATTTATTTGCATCTGGGCAAACAAATGATTAAAAAGGATGTGCCCAGCAATGAGTAAACAGAATTCCAGACAGAATCTCAGGATTTTAAATAACGCTATCCTATTGAAATTCCTACAAACACCAGTATTTTTTAATTGGGAAAATAATTCACTGCCCAACCGAAACAAATACGCCAATAGTGGTACAGTTTCATGTTAGAAGTGCCTTAACAGGTCCCAAACTATCTCAAGTCCTCATACAAAATTCAATATGATATCGGAAAAATCTGTCTGGAACTCTGTTATTTTAACTTCGGAAACCTCTGGAAACATAATTATCAAATTTTAGCATAACAATTCTTTGGGGGCATGCCTTTGCATTGCCCAAAATTCAATTCCTGCTATAATTTCCAAAATCCTTCCGAAATTATCTGAATATATGGATGCTTCGCAACACTTATTTTATGGGGAAGGGAACCCATAGAGGGTACAAGCATTTTGTGTGACCGAGGCCACCATCACTCCCAAGGACATCTGCAACTCCATAGCAACTTTCAGTGCAACTTCCCCCAAGTAGAGAGGAGTGCCCCCTACTGCCAAATTCATCTCCCCCTGAAAATATGGAGCGTCAGACTCCAATATCAGCCGATTTAGCGGGATGGCTTTTACACCGTCCCACTGTTCTGGTTTAAAGTATAAACATTTTGGGCCTATGCTGAAATATGCATTAGGGAAGTGGTTTACCCATCTCTCGACCACATCCCTACTGGAGGTGAAACAATGTAGGTAAATTTTTTGTTGCTTACCTATGCTATCCATCATCATCAGGAGCACGAGGGAATTTACTTCCCTCCCGGGAGCGCGGTGCCTCAGTAGGTAGAGGTGCAGGCTGCAAGCCGAGAGGTCCTCGGTTCGAATCCCACCTGCGGCAACCGCGTTGTGTCCTTGGGCAAGACACTTCATCTCCATTGCCCGCATGGGGGCACGATGACGCCGTGTACTAAGGCGTACTGCACGTCGATGGTACGCATGTCTTCAACCAATCTAACCCTGCCTGTGCTGCAGTGCGGAGTTACGATGTTGGGGAGCTGGCAGCTGCTCGTCGTTGCTCGGTGGTTCTCTCCGGGTACTCCGGCTTCCTCCACCCGTAAAACTGTCACGGTCATGGTTAGCCATTGTGCATAAATATGTGACCTTAAACATCAATAAATAAATAAATAAATTACTTCCCTCCCCAAGTAATCTCCCGAAGGACCCCTTAAATGCAGCAGAATGGGCTTAGCCAAAGCTGCCAACTTCAACAACCCCGCTAATACCAAATCTTGCTGATACCATGTATCAACCGGCTTCGTTCTATCAAGCCCCACCTCACCTAAACCCGCAGCATATGGGAGCAAGCCCATTATTGAAAACATGAGGCTTTCTACATGTAATTCTACCAGGGGAATATTCCTTACATGACGGGAATGAAGGCCAATCACTGCCTTCATACCAGGATCCCCGAGAAGTTCCTCTGGCCTAGGGTAGGTGGACGGATCACAGTAAACTACCACCCCACCCACAACAGGCAAAGGACAAGTTGTAGGTCGACCACCATTAAGGGAGAGAACCTCCCTAGCTGAAATGAGTGTCCACCAGATTCATGGAACAAGATTCCTGGAAGATCTGGCGGGAGAAAAGCCTGGAGGGACTCCCGACAAAGCACTAGCTGTTGGAACAGCAGGAGAAAGACCTGGATTACCTCCCACCATGGGACTAATTACTGAGGAAATGGCAGGAGAAACGACTGACAGACCCTCCGAGGAATGGGTTATGGTTGAGAAGACTGGAAGAGGCACTAACTGACCTGCCCCCCCAGGAATTAACTGTGGGAGCCGCCGAAGCAAAAATGGGTGAAACTTCCGAGGGACCAGTAGCCGAAGAAGCAAGTCTAGCGGGAGAAAATACTGAAGAAACCGCCGAGGAATCTCCCACTGAAGAATCTGCAACTGAGCAGGCAGGCACCTCCACCACCATTCGTGACCGAATATGCAATGTCACTACCAAATTCTCATGGGGTTCCAGGGAGTGAAAATCCTCCCTGACCACTGTCTGGCATTTTGAAAGGGGTGACACTGGAGACGTCGCCCTGGAACTGCAATCTGGGATACACTGATCCATTAGTCTGGGTACCCCTCTGAGGTACTCGCTTCATGGGCTTTTGAAACCTATTCCCTGAGGGACGTGATCTCCTCGTCTCCTCAATTTTAATTTGAAGGAACATTAAAATCCTCCAATGCACCAACCCAGCTGGCCTAGCCAGGTGATGCTGGTGATCTAAACTTCCTGCAGGAGGGAATTGAGTACTTGGCACCCACTCGAAAAGGCTTTCCAACTCCTGCATACATTCAACAAAATGAGGTGTTACCTCCAATGGGAATCGGAAATATTCCCGATTAACCAGTTCTTGTAATCCTAAATAACCCATCTCAAGGGGAGCTGTCATCCTCTCAAAAGCTTGGGCAGTGGTCTGAGGACTAAAATATTGCCCTTCAGACTGTGGCATCCACAAAGAAGTGGGGAGATGATCCCCTTGGCAGTGCTTCCGCAACTTCCTTACTTTGGCTGCACAACTTGGAATGGGACTCACAGAGGGTGGTCCCTTTAGTTTGGGGGTGGGGGCAATTCTACCGATTTAGGTAGAAAGGGAACATCTTCCTCTCCAACTTCTGTTGAAGAGAATCTTTTATCTTTTCTTTGAGTACTAACTTGTACTTCCATATCTGGCACCTGGACTAATTCCTTGTCACTGAGGGATGAGGGCACCTTCTCGGAGTCTGCAATAACTGTAATGCCCACTCCCTCAGGCTCTTTCTTGGATTCACTTGAAATATTCCTTCCTCCCCCTGGTCAAACGGTTCTGTTATGTACCCTGATATGGAGGCACTAAGAGCACATTGGATTTGTTTCACCAAATTGGAGGGAATTATTACTTTTTCCAGTAACCTGACCTTTACTCCCTCCCTCTTTTGTGATTGTCTCAACTGAATGGGAATTTCCTCTCGTTGTTTTCCCAAATACATCATATTGTTAGCCAGATCTAATTGGGTACCCTATTCAGGCAAGAAATAAAGACCCAAAATAATTGGAGTAGAAACAGGGGCTACATAAAAATTCCTGATGTACCAATTTTTAGCTCAACTTTGGCGAAGCCAAATTTGAGCTTATGCCATGGCCCGTCATCCGTCTGTCCATCAACAATTGGATATGGCTCGGGCTAGAGGCCGTATTTATGAACCGATCTTTACGAAACTTCTTGGGTACCTTTGTTATGACCGTGGGACGAGAACGAGTGTTTTGGGGTTTGGTCCGAAATTCAAGATGGCTGCCAGCTGCCATTTTGTACCGACGATGCAGAAATCTGTTTTTTGTACAGAACTTCCATATGAAAGCTATGATTTGAATAATTTTTTGTATGAATGTTTAGTACCATGGGATACATCAAATATAATACGGGTTTTTTTCTCGTGCGTAAATTATGCAAATTAGACTAACTTTGATGTTTTTTGGTGTTACTTTCAGCACTGTAAGTGCAAATGCCAATACGGCTCGGGCTAGAGGCCGTACTTATGAACCGATCTTTACGTAATTCTCTGGGTACCTTTGTTATCACCGTGGGACGAGAACAAGTGTTTTTGGGTCCAGTCCGAAATTCAAGATGGCCGATGGCAGCCATTTTGTACAAAATTTGGTGCAATCAGATTTTTGCACAGAACTTCCATATGAAAACGCTGATTTGAATAATTTTTTGTGTGAATGTTTAGTACCATGGGATACATCACATATAATACAGGTTTTTTTCTCGTGCAGAAATTATGCAAATTAGATGAACTTTGATTTATTCAGTGCTACTTACACACAGTAAGTACACATGTCAATATGGCTCAGGCTAGAGTCTGTATTTATGAACCGATCTTCATGAAACGTCTTGGGTACCTTTGTTATCACCTTGGGACAAGAACAAGTGTTTCTGGGTGCGGTCCAAAATTCAAGATGGCTGCCAGTGGCTATTTTGTACCGAAATTAGGTCTAATCAGTTTTTTGTACACAACTTCTATATACGGCTCAGGCTAGAGGCCGTATTTATGAACCGATCTTTACGAAACTTCTTGGGTACCTTTGTTATCACCGTGGGATGAGAACGAGTGTTTTTGGGTGTGGTCCAAAATTCAAGATGGTCACCAGCAGCCATTTTGTACCAAAATTAATGCAATCAGTCTTTTGTACAGAACTTGTGTATGAAAGTTCTGATTTGAATATATTTTTGTATGAATGTTTAGTAACATGGAATACATCACATATAGTACAGGTTTTTTTCTCGTGCAGAAATTATGCAAATTAGATGAACTTTGATTTATTCAGTGCTACTTATACACTGTAAGTGCAAATGTCAATACGGCTCGGGCTAGAGGCTGTATTTATGAACCGATCTTCACAAAACTTCTTGGGTACCTTTGTTATCTCCTTGGGACGAGAACTAGTGTTTCTGGGTGCAGTCCAGAATTCAAGATGGCTGCCAGTGGCCATTTTGTACCGAAATTAGGTCCAATCAGTTTTTTGTCACAACTTCTACACAGCGCATATTTGTGAACTGATCTTCACGAAACTTCTTGAGTACCTTTGTTTTCACCTTGGGACAGGAATGAGTGTGTTTTGGGGTGCCTTTGTTATCACTGTGCTATGAGAACAAATATTTTGGGGTTCAGTCAGACCCACTCTGGGACTCAAAGATTTTTTTCTAGTTTAGCATCTGCCCATGTCGTGTACGCTGCCCATATGAACACAGAAATTGAGACCCCACTAATTACACTATGAGGTGGGGTCTCAAAACCCCACCACGTGACTTCAATTTGTCTATAATTAACTTGTGTTTTTTGCAAGTGCGGTAATCAGGTTTATTCTTCCACCAAAAATAGTTTCAGTTCATTGTTGTTTAGTGATTGTTAGGTATTGCACTTAAGTATAAATTGAATACGTATGCTCCATACATGTTTTTGGATAATAAAACGCATTAATATGGCAGAAAAAAACGATCAAAATATGGAGTTTGAATCGTGTTTTTAATCTCGCATGAATATGTCAAACTGTGTGATGGGATGTTTGGATGACGTCGGTTTATCTTTTGATCTCTCAGTCGCCGACTCTTAATTAGATCAATTTTTTTCACAGTGAAAAATTACCTTTACTTTTACTTGAAATATTAAAAAGATAGTTCAATATATGAAACAGTTATTAAAAGCTATTACGATTCCGAATGTTGTTCATCAAAATCGATTCAGAACTCGAGGTATTACGAAAAAATAAATATTATACCACACTGAAATCATGGATGTCAGTTGAAAAAATTATAACTTGACCAGCACAATATCTGGACATTCCCCCGACGGTCTTTTACCTAACTGTAGCTATTGACGGAGAAGAATCATGTTACCGGTACTGAATTTTGAATAAATTGTGGGTTGGGTAGGAAGGGAATCCGATTTAAGATTTTAAATATTAAGTCCAGAGTGGAATGTTAAAATGTACATGTTGAGAGTGGAATTAACATAAATAAACTACATTAATGAAAAAGGAATGCTAGTGGTGGCCCTGGGACGTTTCAGCCCAACACGCTTCGGAATCCATATATTGAAGCACATGCATGCACTAACAAGGAAAACTCGCCAAAATTGGTGGGGGGGGGGGAGGGGGGGGGGGGTGACGATGGGCAAGCAATCGATGGTATAGGCCTATTTATGCGTGTGGGTTTATGAAAGTCTGGAGTCCAATTGCCTCATTTCGGGGATGGGGAATGAGTGTGTTTGGGGGGGGGGGGGGGGACTATTTACTTCACCATTTAGGAGTGGTATGGATGACTGAATCTTACACTGCCAAGACACTGAAATTTTTGATGTGCTGGCTGCACGTAAAAATCAGGGGTAGCGCAAGAAAATCTCCGACAAAGGAACTAAAATCTCCTGCCTGAAAGACCTATTTTAATTTTGGGGGTTTCAAGACATGTGTGGGGGGACAAAACCTAAAAATTATAATACGAAATTTCGGGGCATGTTTGAGCTAGGGTTATGACGTGTGGTGGTCTGGCTTGTCGATCGGCATGTCATTATTGAAAAATAAAAAAATATTATTTTCTGTTGATTTTATTTACATATGGTTACAATTATGATTGCTGAATTAAAAAAAAGTAATTGAAAATGTTGATTTGTCTCTTATTTTTTCTCAAGCTTGTCATGTGCAGAGGTGTTAAAACAGATGTTGGTTTGAAGGACAGCTCTGTGCTTTGTTGCGCCACTCAAATGTTATTTCACACCTTGTGCAAGAGGTAGTTTAATCTACTATATTTAATTAATCACATCAATCCCGACTACTTTAATGTAGTAGTAGAATATTTTATTTAAGTGTCACATTTCAATACACATACATAATATACAGAGTATTTACAAAATATTTATATGAAATCCAGCCTATGAAGGCTTATGAGACATATCTTCATCAGAGGTAGGTCTTTTTTTACAGTAGTTCATAAAAGAACCCCCCCCCCCCCCCAAAAAAAAAATCCCCCAAAAAACAAAAAACCCAAACCCGAAAAACCAAAACACATGCATGCACACCAACACACACACACACACACCCTTGCACCCCCCCCCCCCCCCCACACACACAGAGTAATATGCAGACATACGCCCAAGTGCACTTGGGTATACTTTCGTGTAGTAATTTTCTTTCACTTTTTCTTACTTCCCCCCCCCCCCCCCCCCCACCCATCACGTATATCTCTGAAGTGTACTCTCTCTTAGAATGGCCCATTCGCAGATATTTAATTCGGTATCCCCCTTATATTCACCCACATGTTTTTACATAAACACAGGCTTAGCTATTATTTTTTATTATTTTATTAGAGTTTAACGACACATTAACAGGACACATTAACAGCCACATCATGTCGGTGACAGTTTTACGGGTGGAGGGAGCCGGAGTACCCGGAGAGAAAAACCGAGTAGCGACGATCAGCTGTCAGCTCCCCAACATCGTAACTCTGAACTCTGCACCGCGGCACAGGCAGGGTTAGATTGGTTGAAGACATGCGCACCATCGAAGTGCAGTACACCTATAGTACACAGCGTCACCGTGCCCCCATGTAGGCAATCGGGGTTAAGTGCCTTGCGCAAGGACACAGCGCGGGAGCACTAATCAGTCACTGAAATGGTCACCCATCCAACTACTAACCGCGCTCGACGTTGCTTAACTTCGGTGATCTGACGAGAACCGGTTACCGCGACACCATCCCCCCCCCCCGGGCTTAGCAATTTCAATTGATAATACAGATAACAACAGTGTCGAGGAACGTTGAAAAATCTGCAAATGTAAAGAGTATAAAAGTATTACAAACCCCTACAGAATTGGATGAAGGATATTTGTTTCCGCGGTATGCAAATATCTCCCCCCCCCCCCCGCATAGCCCCCCCCACATCCCCCCACCCACCCCCCCCCCCCCCCCCACCCCACCCACCCCCCCCACCCCCACCCCCTCCTCCCCCATGTGGCATAAACATTAGTTTTCTGTCACGAGTGAGATACTTTTTGGTATCCATTCAAAAACACACGTGTTGGCCTACAGCTGTAAACAAAATGTGAAATTGGGAACTTCACGATTATTAGTTGTTTTTCTCAAGTCTGGTTTATTATTTCCTCGATCAAATCGATCGCGCAAACACAACAGTTTAATTTCGAAAGTGACGATGACTTTGTACTTTACCAAATGGAACTGACTATTCTATTCCCAATTTACAATTTCAAACCACAACAATAGTCGCTGTCTGCCTCCTCCAAATTCCAATTTTAATTTAAAATAAATTATCTACTGCCAGTAACAAACGCAGTTGTTTCGCCAGTTGACGTCACAAGACAGTATTTATTAATCAGCAGAGAAACTGACATGCAAAAGCAATTAAGCTGATCCCTTAACGCTCGTGACCACGGCGGGTCAGTGTTTTGAAAACTGTCTTCCACTGATCAAACACTGCGGTCCACTGAAACTCCACGATGGAGAACACACCGCGGCGGCGTTTTTGTTTCAATCCACGTTGAACGTACTGTAATGTTAGTTACAAGAAACCAAATGAAGTTAAAAGATTAAAAAAAGACAACTCATTTATGTAAATATCTGTGTGCAAAAAACAAACTTTTTTATGTTAATATCTACTCTGAGGTGCCAAATAAGAGTGTCGGCACTGTTATTAATTTTGGAGGAAAATTCCAACCATCACTGTTATTTGGTAATGAGATATAGAGCAAAAAACGCCATCACTGTTATTAATTTTTGATGAATATGCAAGTCATCACTGTTATTCAGCCATCACTATTATTTGGCACCTGAGAGTATGTGCAATGTATTATGTTTTTAGTTTATCGCTTGTTAAAAGTTGGATCACTTGAATGAAATAAAATATATCAAAGCCAATGTTCTTGTTAATGTTGCTCTGATGTCAATGAAGATAAGTAATTAATTGTACACGCCCACTCATAAATAGTTCCTCTATAAATAGACAGCACTAATCTAAATTTAGCATCAATAACTGGGGTTTTAATTGACCAGTCTCATATGGGTACTGTACACGTAATGCCTGTCACCCACCTTTACAATACTTTACCTATACATTTGTTACAGGCAATGGTCAGTATTTATGTACAGACCGTTACAATACTTTATATGTACCTTTGTTATCAGGTCATTACCTAGATGTTTGTCATTGCTGTGTCACATACTATACATGTACATGTCTTTGTCTTGACAAGTTGAGCTACAGTGTTATTGACACTTTCATTTTCCACTTTCATCTTGATGGGCCCTACTATTTGTCCAGAGATAGTTGCTAATTCTCTGCCTACTGTTCGTATTTTAATGCCCTTCAACAAGCGAGGGTGTTCATCAAAAACTTCTAAAACTTTGTCAGAAAACACGGTTACCTTAGCCCCTGTATCAATAAGAGCATCTAATTTGACATTTTCTAATATCACTGGTACCATATAGTACAACGAAGTATCCACTTGTTTGGTCGTTATACTATCTTGCATCTCATTTAATGTTTGCTTGTTTGGGAAAAAATGTCCAGGGAATTTATCCCTAGCAATGACAGGGTTATGGCCTATATTTAAATCTGGAATCAGCAAACAGCCTACATTTCCGACTCGTTCTCGTTTAAATCGTCCTCCGAATCATCCGTAAATTTGACCATTGGTGAGATTCGGGTATTGGGGTCATTTGGTGACCCTGATGGTGTAGAAGGCTTTGAAGCTGATCGATTACCCTGATTTCTGGAAGGGCACTCTCTTGAAAAATGGGACATAGACCCACATGTCCAACAACCCCTCCTCCCAGGTGAGGGAGATCGACTTCCTAATCTGTTTGGAGTCTGACCTGGTTCTTTCAATTTGGGAAATCTTTATGGTCAGGGTAGCCATACTGTCATTTAAATTTGATAATACTGTGCCAATTGATTTAAATTCAGTGATTGTTTCTCCAGAAAATTTCTTAAATTCAGTTACTAATTCAGACACAACACTCTGGGTATCCTGAGGCTGGGACCCTGTTGTATTGGGTCGTACTGATGGAGTAGACACCTGAGCCGACTGCACACGGGGATGTGAGTTATCCCATGAAAGGGTTGCAATCTGAGTTGGAGCCCCTGGGTTCTGGAGCTAGTTCCCTCACATTTCCATAAATAGCCAAAGATGTGTGTTGAAACCATTTAATTTGATCGATACATTCCTCGACTGTTTTCGGATGCTGATTTCCTGCGTGATGCCCTGCCCCTTTATCTAGGGCACCATGGCAGAAACGCATAACGGCCTGGCGAAACATATGTTCTTTGGGCAGATGCCCAAATGCTTTTTCGGCCATTGTCAAAATCTGATCAGCCCATTCTTCTAGGGTCATGTCTGGTTGCTGCTGGGCTTGTTTGAACTGCATTTGTGCAGTCTCAGGGAGTTTGTACTTTCCGAAGCGCTTTTCTAACTTGTCCAGCACATCAACAAAATAGATTTGTGGGTCTTGACGAATTATTGTAGCAAAGTACTCGCTTGCTTTGCCATCCAAACACCAACAAAGGTTGTCCTTACATTCTCCCGCAGTCCAGTCTTGCATGTCTGCAAATTGCATGAACTTCAATCGAAATGTTTGCCAGCTGGTGGTCCCATTATATTCTAAGCTCTTGGGAAGGTTAGGCATCCTATGACGATACCTATTGTCTGGGTCTAGAAATATTGAGTCCATTTCTGGCGACCAGCGTTGTTTAGGTCCGTCATCTGTTGCTCAGAATGTCATCCACTAAACAGTTGCAATTATAGTTATGCAGGCTTTATGTTCCGGCTGCCCTCTTCGTTCTGGGGTATTTGACCCCGAGCAAGGGGAAGGGGGGGGGGGGGGGTGTTCCCTTATATCATCTGCTGTATAGTGAAAAGCTACGGAATACCTACTCTGGAGTCAGTAATTCCGAGTCGGTGCCGGGATGGTTTTAAAGTGTAAAGCTAATGTCTGTCTCATTTATGTAATATTTTTAAAGTGTAGCTCGGTGTGAAGCATTTGTATATGTCACGTGTCATACGAGCATTAATATACAATCCTCGGACACTTATAAATGAGTATAAAGAGTCTCATTCTCTGGACTATCTTTATTTATTGGCTTTCCTTTAATAAATTAGTATAATGGGTTATATTGGATGTTAATAGAGATCATTGGTGTTATTGTGCTCAATTACGGAATGGTATTGTGTCTTTCTTTTTTGGTATAAACAAGAAAGATACATGTAAACCCTGTTCTCCTCTTCTCCTTGAGGAGATAATTCTGTTTACATGGAATTGAGTCTATTGAATTATCCTTTATGTCCAAGGTCCTCCAGCCTTTTTGCTATTCATCTAAGTCTGGGTCATTGGTACAGTATAAAAATGTTAAAAAATTTATAGTAATTTATATATTTTTTATACTTACCAATGACCCAGACGGGGATGGCCCTCCCATGAGTTGGGAACTCATACCTTCCCGCTGATTACATAATGCTTACCAGGCACTGGTTGTAAGAATGAGGATTTGGCTCCAATTTTGGTACTTCCTGGACACTGCGCATGCGCAGTGGACAAAAATATGGAGGACCACATAGGACATCTATTTTTTTCGATGCAAATTTTGGGGATTGGGGGGGGGGGGCAAAATCTGTGTTTGGCCCTAGAATGTTAGAGTTAGCACCAGCTAAGTCTGGGTCATTGGTAAGTATAAAAAACGTTTTTTAACTTTTCGTGACAGTCATTGAAAGCATATACCCCTTGATTTTCATGATGTTTTTGTGTACTGTCTACATGAACATGACATGTGTAAGGTATTCAATCTTCATTTCAACACAAACCCTTGTGATTTAATGATTGAATATGGCAAATGCAAATGTAAGAAGACATTTGTCTGAAGCAGAAATGTGGCGGGCTGTAGGGATGGTGGAGCAAGGGGCTACCCATCGTCAGGTTGTTGAAGCCCTTGGTGTGCACCATACAGTGATCACCAGAGCCTGGGCAAGATTTGAGCAGTATGGCACACCATTAAGTCGGCATGGTGGTGACATGGTGACAGAGACAGGGCAACATCTGCAGCTGAAGACCGGTTGGTTTTTGATCATTCAGGCCCGTAGGAACCACTTAGCCACAGCAACCCAGCTTTGCAGTGACCTTCAGAATGCATCCGGGATAAATGTTTTGACGTAAACTATCCGGGCAAGGTTGCACGAAGGTGGTCTCCAATCGAGAAGACCAGGCCATGTATTTGCATTCTGCTGTCCCAGAACCAACGCCAGGCACGATATGAATGGGCCATGGATCATGTTGGATGGACGAGAGAAGATTGGCGACCTGTCCTTTTTACAGATGAGTCAAGGTACTGCCTAGACCACACAGATAGGCGTTCTAGGGCATGGAGAAGACCAGGAGAGCGATTCCATGCAGCCAACATTGCTGAGCATGACCGCTATGGTGAAGGGTCAATCATGGTCTGGAGCGGCATCAGCAGGGATGGACATACAGAGCTCTGTGTCCTTGAACGTGACTGCATTGACTGCACAGCAATATATTGATGAGATCCTGGATGTCCACATCAGATTGTATGCAGGTGCAGTGGGTGATAGATTCATTCTGATGGACGATAATGCCCGTTCTCATGTTGCCCATGCTGTCGGGGAGTACCGACAGAGGGAGGGGATTGAGCGTATGGACTGGCCAGCAAGATCCCTTGACCTCAGGCCAATCGAACATGTCTGGAATGAGTTGCATCTTGCAATTTCAGTTTGTCCAGCCAAGAAGTGTCCAGGAGCTTGGTGCATTGCGGGTCCAAGAATGGAACAGCATCCCACAAAGGATCACCAGGAACCTGATTGGGAGCATGAGAAGGCGTTGTCAAGCTGTAATTAACAGTAATGGGTCTCATACTCGATATTGAACCCATACCAGTTCCCTCCGTCAACTTTTTGCCAAATTGAAAAATTTCATCTTTTACCAATAATATCCATTTTCCATGGTTATCATATTCAAAAGCTAAAAAATAATGTCAAACACAAATAAAGTCTTAATTTCTATACTTAAATCATTAAAGATATAATTAAATAAAATATATATGCACTTTTCATCACAATATTTCAACTAAAACGTAGTTGGATATACTTGGTGCTTTGCAAACTTTGAGTAGTATATGATTTTTGCAGATACACTTATTTGGAGGGTTACCTGTCTGATAGTGTTTGGAGTATGTGTGTCGCCAGAATTTTCAAAAAGAAAAAAAAGTTAAACTTTGATGAAAAAGGCATATGCCATGAGTACCAAAGGTACAGACATACAAGGGAGGGGGCATGTGCTTGTTTGTCGATGTGGTGATTTGACCGGTTACACACTTTTTTATGAGTAGAGAACCAGCATATATTTCATGTAGGAAATACCCCCAAAACATTGAAATTGCACATAACCTGACAACAAATCTTATTTACATGTATATTGTGTACATGCCTGATTAGAACAAAAAAAGTAAAAAGAAATATGTTGTTTACCTTTTTATCGACTGGTTTCAGTAGTACGAAATTAGGATATTTCCAGGGCCCGGAACTCTTGGATCAGACGTAAGCACCTTGGACTCTTGGGTCAGGACTGAGTCTGCCAACTAAGTTCTGGACCCTGGGGTTACCATTGGGAGACCCTCGCCCAGGACCCTAGACTTTTGGATCAGACGTAAGAAACCCCCAAGCAATTGCTATCTAAAATGGATGGGGGATGTTTCAGCCGACAGTCAGATATCACTGAAATAACTGCAAGCTTGTATATCATTATACAAATATTAGTCAACATTCACTACCAGGGACTAGGATAGGGTCAGTGGTGGTGCTGGAAGGGGTATGTGGTCAGGACTGCAGTCCCAGCTACACCCCCCCCCAGCTCAGGGAGGGTTAGCCATCCTCATCAGGAAAACTGCCCCCTTCATTGTGTTCTTGTCGTGGAATTCCCTGGCCCTAATGTATAGGAGCATAAGCTCCCATGTCAAGGAAATTCTGACATTTATTACCTCTGAATAGGGTGGGGAAGGATAGTGACCCCAAGGCCCAGGACTCTGGACTGTTGGATCAGGCCTGCCCCCCCCCCTCCCCCCAAGATATTTCTGACATGATTGCAAACTTTTGTTACACATATATTAGCCACCATTCACTACCAGGGCCAGGGATAATGTTGGCTTGTGCGAGGGATCCCCACAAAGTCGGAAAACTGCCTCTTTTATTGTATGCTTGTTGGGAAATATTCTAGCCCATGCATCAGGGAGCACAAGCCCCCTCCCCCCCCCCCCCCACGTCGAGAAAATAGTGATGTCATCACTGAATAAGGTGGGGTTGAATGGTGAACCCAAGGCCTGAAACTTTGGGAGGCCCAGGACTGTGGACTCTTGGGTCAGATCTGAATTCCACCCCCACCCCCCCATCCAACCCCCCCCCCCCCCCCCCCAAAAAAAAAAAAAAAAAACTGTTAAGAAGAGGACTGTTCCTTGAATGATGATGAAGTTATCATGTCAGGAATTGTGCAGTCAAAAGGTATTTATCTCTCTTGGCCGCTGGATACCCACTTGTGAACTTGCAAAGTTGAGACTTGCTGCAAAAAATGTCATTTTGACGGGGGCAAAAATAAAGTAAATTTCTATCCTAAATCCGCCAGAAGGCTCCATTTAATAGCAAAGAGGAGGGGGGGAGAGGGGGGTTGGACAAAAGTTAAAATGCCATTCCAGCTTTTTGAAGGTGAAGGTGACCCCATTTTCATGATGGTTGATTTGCTCAATTTGGTGTTTTAGTTTTACTGTGCAAAAACATCGGTTGTATGTACAATTTTCTTCATATCTTACTCGGGAAGAAACTCTCACTGCTGTAAACGGTGGGATATACAATCAGAGCCACAGAGAGCGAGGACTGACAAGGGAAGGGTGTTGATGCGTAGAATGGACAACAGCGGCCCATTGATAGCCAAAGAGATAAGTGGGTGGGAGGGGGGGGGGGGGGGGGTGGCGGGGGGGATGGGGAGTCAGGAGGTCACTTTTTTTAAATTAGTGTTAGGAGAAGCATTCTCCTGAATTTTCTTGACAATATCAACTCAATTATTTCCTTACCATTTGGGTAATTTATTACCGGTATCTGTATTTCTGTATGTGCATTTTTTTCTTCCAAAGAGAATTGTGACCACCACGATTCAGGAAAGACCAGTGGTAAACCAACAAAGTGGAACAAGTGTTTTTTTTATATGAATGGAACCTTGTCAGTAATGCAACTACGTACTCTTGCCACCTCCACAAGTGTCGGTGGCTCGTATCAAAAGCCTTCTCACGACTTTCAGCTCAGACATTTCCATAGGTCTACTTACACTTTTAAATTTTAAAACATCAAAAATCCCTGGGCCCCATTCCCTGATGGGGCCCAAGCCCCGAGGCAGTTCCCTGTGCCCCCCCTCCCCCCACGACATTAGTGGATACAATGCCACAAAATACCCGATTCTTTAAACCGGAATATCAAAGTGGGGGAGGGGCTGCATAGTGAGACACCCTTAACACATGTATCCCCATTGATGCACCCCTGCATAGGAAAAGTGGGTGGTGGGGTGTTACACTAGATCCTATTACTAGAAGGTAAGGGGGCGCGGTGGCGTTGCAGTAACTGGTTCTCGTCAGATCACTGAAGTTAAGCAACGTCGAGCCCTGTTAGTCCCCGGATGGGTGACCGTCTGAGCGATCGATTCCGACTCCCATGTTGTGTCCTTAGGCAAGGCACTTAACCCCGGTGGCCACATGGGGGCATGATGACGCCATGTACTAAGGCGTACTGCACGTTGATGGTGCGCATGTCTTCAACCAATCTAATCCTGCCTGTGCTGCAGTGCAGAGTTACGATGCTGGTGAGCTGGCAGCTGCTCGTCGTTGCTCGGTGGTTCTCTCCGGGTACTCAGGCTTCCTCCACCTGTACAACTGTCATGGTCATGATTAGCCATTGTGCATAAGTATGTGACCTTAAACACCAATAAATAAATAATAAATAGATAAATATTAGAAGGTATGGGTAGATACTAGATTCCCTTCCTCTGTGAAATTCTCTGAATGTTTTGAAAAGAAGGGGTATTCAAGTTGGTTTTTAACTAAAATACACTTTTTTTTCTTTTCTTCTTTTTGTTACTCACTTTCGATTTTTGATGGAGAAATCCGACAATTGAGTTATTCAACTCAAAACTGTCCACATAATGGCTCAAAAGCATAAAACAGCCAATTTTAAAACATATTGACAACTATTGTTCGATCAGGTAATGAAAAACTAGGCTATAACTTTGTGCAGTTCATCGTTGGCACAGTTGATGAATTGCGTAATTTACCTGGTTCGTTACCGGTCAAATAGGCTACCTTTTTAAACATTCAATTTCTGATGTGAAAATACAACTGCCAGTTTCAACAGTTCTTGTACTTATAGGCATGTGTTATGGCAAAATACATGCATTTTTCGGAATCTTATGCAAGGACACCGACACACATCGGCAAATATTTTTTCTGATTTTTTGTTTGCAACAAAATTAGGACAAGAAATGATGCCAGTTAGAAATTGTGCAGTTCATCATTGGCACAGTTGACGAATTGCGTAATTTACCTGGTTCATTACCGGTCAAATAGGCTACCTTTTTAAACATTCAATTTCTGATGTGAAAATACAACTGCCAGTTTCAACAGTTCTTGTACTTATAGGCATGTGTTATGGCAAAATACATGCATTTTTCGGAATCTTATGCAAGGACACCGACACACATAGGCAAATATTTTTTCTGATTTTTTGTTTGCAACAAAATTAGGACAAGAAATGATGCCAGTTAGAATCTCTGACAAAAATGACAAACATTAAATTCGAGTAATGTTATAACCTATATTTTTTTAAACATGGATATTGTATTAACAAATAACAGCTGTTATTTTTCTTCATAACGTTTTCGTTTTTAATAGAACTTAATTGTTTTTATGAGGTTTGCGTAACCAGCCAAAAACCGTTACCGGACAAACGACTGTAGTTTAGCGATCTAAATGTAGTGCCTACCCCTGTACATGTACGTTCAGATTCTTCCCATTCAGATCTGTGGTAAAATTCCCCAACGAGTTTTAATGGGAACTCAAAACTCGAAAATAGGAATATATATCAAGTTTTTGCCCTCATTACCGGCTGCATTCGATAGTACACATATTTCCTTACATTTGTGCAGAGTCTATTGATCCAAACTATGTTTTATCCTTTAATTATCGAGATTTGAATACTGACGAAGCGTCAACGACTGCTTCGATATCATTCATGTTTCTGTCTAAATATAAAACAGTAAAAACAATAACCTGGTAATGGTGCCGAAGTGAATAGACCTTTTCATCAATGCGGAATCGGAAACTCTATCGCATTCACACAGAGGAGGTTGATAATGATCAAGTTATTGAGTGGTCAACCTCCTCTGCGTGAATGCGATCAAGTTTCCGATTCTGTATCAATGAAAAGGTTCAGCTTCGTAAATGACGTCACACTACACTGCATCACGTCGCCTTGAAGGAACGATCAGCTGATCTTTGTTATTGTTTTGAAATGTACGTGTTTCGGGTCGAATTAGGCTGAATATTGTTCAATAAATTGTCTTGTATCATACAATAATAAAGAAAATCTACTCTAGTTTAGTCAGTATCGATAATTATCTTATGATTGTGGACCTGAGAGTTTTATTTTTCACGAGTGCTTACGCGAGTGAAAAATAATATCTCAAGTACACACAATGATTATTTTCAGTAGCTTCCTAAATAATGTTACGCTTCGCCGCATGGCGTCGCCTTGAAGGAACGATCAGCAGCTTTTTGTTATTGTCTCGAATTGGGCTGAAAATATTGCGCAGTAAAATGTCAGGTAGCATATAATAAAAAGAAAATCTACACTGTTTTAGTGAATATTGGGAATTATCTCATTCGTGCGGACCTCAAAGTATTATTTTTCACTCCTGAAAAATAAAACTTTCATGAGATAATTTCCAATATTCACTAAAACAGCGTAGATGTCCTCTATATTTTCTGTGAATCAATGCAAAAAATGTTTCTCAGTCCAGACTTAATTTGACAGAATCTTTCATGACATTTGCCATTATGAAAGAAAACTCACCACAATTGTGGTTTTATGATAACACTACGCAGTTCCACTTTTTACCCCCACATTTTCAAAAATGCAGGCAACACATGTAGTAATGATCTCTGTCTGTACATGTACGTCCATTGTTTTGAGCTATACTTTTGAAACTTACCATACTTCCTAAGTATCATGTGGAGATAACAAAAAAATAGGTTTAATTTGAATTGTTGTCACCAGGTGGTGCCAGTAGCACCACGTAAAGACTGAGCTAAAATATTCCTTTGTGACGAAAAGGTTCCTAGGGTATGTAATTTTGATTATTTAAAGTGTGTTCATATGTTCAGGTGGGGTCTCTACATTTAAAACTAGAAGTCCTGTCATGAAATGCGCACAAATAGCACATTGATCTGCGCGTTTATCTACGCGTTATGACCATAGTAAAGCTATCAAATTATGTACATATCGCCTGTGCACAAGCAATGTTTCAGCCAATGGACCTCCGGGTAACCTGGAGGTCCATTGGCCGAAACAGCGCCTGTGTTTGCTATGAGTAACCAGGGGAACCTGCCATGCTTTGGATGCCATTCGATCTGGCAATTGCGCGCAATTCCTACACACAATTAAGCCTAGATAAGCGCGCATTTCGTGACAGGACTTCTAGTTTTAACTGTAGATGTTCATAAAGGATTCAGACTTTTGAATTGATTCGGCCCCCATGTGGTACCCAAAGTGCCACTTGGTTGTCACCTGCTAGTCGGTGTGATGAAAGTTTGCAAGTGCGTTTTGTGTTTTGTCCTCAGAAATTGTAAATAATTGCAGAGTGAAAAGTCTAATACTGTAGAGTCAGTATTTTTTTCCTGTTTTATCGGTGACTTCACTATTGACCTAGCTAATAGAGCATTATATTTTGCATTGCATAACACAAACCCTCTTGTGTATTGCAGTTTGACTACAGTAGAACCTGTCTTGAGAGACCGCCCTTTGGGCCACGCAAAAGTGGTCTCTCAAGACAGGTGGTCTCTCATAACAGGTTTCAGGTTTTCTCAAGTCCGTGAATAACCAACCACAAAATTCAGAAATGGAGAAGAATAGATTTTTGTAATTACTTTGTAATTGTTCTTTTTTATGAAGTTTTTATAACAGTCCATTTCAACTTGTTACAAAAAGATTTTCAACACAAATTTATTTTTATTCCTATCTGTCACATTTCAGGTATGTATGGAATTGTTTATTCAGCAATAATCCTAATCCGTTCACAGGGGTCTTATAAAAATATCTCAATCTTTAATGAGTTAGCAATTGAAACCCAATTAAGAGCTTTTAATACTTTTAATTATGTTAGTATAACCACAATGGATTTTCCAATTACACAATAGTAAAAAGTTTTTGTCATGGTTTCAGTCTTCAAAGTGGCGGTCTCTCAAGACAGATCCATTATGGCATAAAATACAAGTTGGTACCAGGTCACAGTGGTCTCTCAAGACAGGTGGTCTCCCATAGCAGGTCCATTATAGAGTAAAACCAATCGGTGCCTGGCAGATGTGGTCTCTCAAGACAGGTGGTCTCTCAAGACAAGTGTTCTCTCAAGACAGGTTTTACTGTACTTCATTCTTCTGCAGTTCGCTTCAGCATAAAAGTTTTTGATAGACCACAGTTGGTATAAAGTCAGAAACACAACCATGAACTTTTGGAACTACAAATAATATTTTCTGTCCATTTGTTAAATATTTAATGTTTTAAATCAATAAATGCGATACCTTGAAAGTATTTTTGGTCCTTAAATTCTCTTATTTTGTTTTAATTCAAATTTTGGAAATTCGAAGTGAGTGGAAATGCATCAATTTGATCAAAATAGTAATGGCTGCTACTCACCTGATATCAAATAATATCAGGTGATTTACCCGATATGGTGGAACCCTTACATGTACATAGTATTCACCGTTCTGATTGAACTAACTAACTTTGAGGCATAATAATATGACATGTTCCTGGACCAGAAAAGCAATTTTTGGGGTTCAATGACTAAACACCACAACACTTATTTTGTACTGTAAGTTTACATTTAACACTTCAATACCACAAACTCCTGAATGGTATCATCCTAAAGAATATAACTTACTGCAAAGTGGATGAATCCTTTTTGTATTATAGAAAAATTCAGTATAACAGTAGAACTCTGTTAGTTGAATAGCCACTTTGCCAATGAAAATTATTCAATTTACAGGGATTGTGTCACTTTCCTGTAATCTAGAGATAAACTTAGCATTTATTCTATTATATCTGTCAAACAAGATATAATAGATTAAATGCCTGTATTAGATGTACTGAGGCCAAATAGGTCTCAGTACAAAGGAAAACTGGGGAGAGTCAGGGTAATTTCTCGACAGGTTACAAGATTGTTTATTCAATTAACAGGAGTTTACTCTATAACCTATATTCAATTAACAGGTCAAATTTGTACTGGAGGTATGGTAAATGGTTTTGTGTTGGGAAATTATATTCACTTAACAGGGTTATTCAGTTAAGAGATATCCAATTATGTGGGCTCCACTGTATCTGGTTTACTTGTGAAAAGTGGGCAGCATAAACACTAAAAAGTATAAACAATTGGCTGAACTTGACTTCATACCTATGTTGTGGTCATGAAAGAGCCACAGATACTAAAAGTGACGTTGAACACTTGCAAACCTTCATTACATGGACCACCGGGTGCAACCCGGTGGTCCATGTGATGAAAGTTTGCAAGTGCTTTTTGTGTTTTTGCCCTCAGAAATTGTAAATAATTGCTAAGTGAAAAATCTACCTCACAGCAGTTTAGTAGTAATCCACCATTCAAATGCTATGGAGTCAACATTTTTTTCGGTTTGATTAGTTCAGTTTGTGACTTCACTACTGACCTAGCTAAAATAGCGCATTACAGTTTGCATTGCATATCACAAACGCTCTGGTGTACTGCAGTTAGACTACTTCATTCTTCTGCAGTAAGGAGTGCATTAACTAACAAGCATGTTCAGTGCTAATTGTGACAGGACTTTTAGTTTTAACTCTGCATGGAGGGGCGTGGTGGTAACCGGTTCTCGTCAGATCACCAAAGTTAAGCAACGTCGAGCCCAGTTATTCCTCGGATGGGTGACCGTCTGAGTGATCGATTCGGACTCCCACGTTGTGTCCTTGGGCAAGGCACTTAACCCCGATTGCCCACATGGGGGCACGATGATGTACTAAGACGTACTGCACGTCGATGGTGCGCATGTTTTCAACCAGTCTAACCCTGCCTGTGCTGCAGTGTGGAATTACGATGTTGGGGAGTTGGCAGCTGCTCGTCGTTGCTTGGTGGTTCTCTGCGGGTAATCCAGCTTCCTCCACCTGTAAAACTGTCACGGTCATGATTGGCCATTGTGCATAAGTATGTGTTCTTAAAACACCAATAAATAAATGAATAACTGTACATGGAGAACATTCATGTGTGTTCCTCTCATCTGGCTGTTGGTGATGGAAGTTACAGGACCCTGACAGTGGTTTCTAGTAAAGTCTTGGCTGCCTATAAAGGCAGCCAAGACTTCACTAGACTAGGGCTGTCGCGACTATCATTTTTTGTAATCGACTAATTGTGACCAGTAATCGACGGTTAGTCGATTAATAGTCGCTTCCCATGATTTTTTAGCAAATCATTCTTCTCTTCGTAAAACTCTGAAAATGACAATGGCACCAGCGTGTTCAGACAAAGTGGGGTTGTGGGAACAACAAATCGGTCCCGACTGAAGCTACATGTAGTCCAATCTTGGACCCACAGTCCGTAATATAATTTTTGGGGTTGGTACGTCCTGTAGGACGTACCAACCCCCAAAATAATATTACTGACTGCGGGTCCAAGTTTGAACTAGATTGAAGCCGATGAATTAAAATGAATTTACCAAAGAACGTTCCTGCATATGTTTCCTTTCTGCAATAAGTTTCTCGAAATTTTGAACATTGAGATCTATGCATTGCCTCGTCAGTTGTTAAAATTGGATCTTAGTCTGAAGTTCCGAACTTTGAGAAGTGATCTGACGTTCTGACTTTCGTCATAATTTTGTCACTTCCGCGCTTTGGGTTTTCCAATGGGTGCATTCGTGCGTACAAGACTGGAGAAATTCAGAAGAATCTATTCTTCTCGAGTAACTGTGAGTGTTCTTTCTTACACAGTCAGTGACAGCCGTACAGTCTTCTGGATATGAATGTTAACTATGGTTAGATATTTAAAGTTATTCACCTTCATTGATCATTCACCTCACAAAACAATGCAATTTAGCCCCGACGTGTAGTAGACGTGTACCACCTTGAAAATGAACGACGATCGACTAAAAATAAAAAAACGTCGACTACTTCAATAGTCGACGATTAGTCGACTAATCGAATAATCGCGACAGCCCTACACTAGACACCACCGCTATGTCAAAATATTATCTTATGAGGGCGCAAAAATTTAGTAGAATTCCCCAGATCGTTCAGGACACTTTCAGAATCAGTGACAAGAATCAAATGAACATTTTTCGAGAATCAAAGTTGATTCTCGTTATTTTCCTTGCGAAAATCAATTCTGATTCTTGCATGAATTTTAAGCTCTGATGTGATAATTTGAACAGTAATTATAAGATTTTGATAATGTTTAGTTCATTGAAATTTTGCTTTGTTCATTGGAGATGGGGGAATTTGCTTCTTTGAACAATGCTATTTTCTTGTTCAGTTAAGATATAAAGTACACGTCGATAGTACACCTGTCTTCAACCAGTGCTAACCCTGCTTGTGTGGTGTTTGTACATTGGGGAGTCTCGCGGTGGCTCAGTAGGTAGAGGTGCAGGCTGAGAGGTCCTCGATTCGAATCCCACCTGCGGCAACTGCGTTCGGTCCTTGGGCAAGACACTTCACCCCCATTGCCCATGTCGGGGGCATTGTGACGTCGTGTACTAAGGCGCACTGCACGTCGATGGTGCACTTGTCTTCATCCAGTGCTAACCCTGCTTGTGTGAAGTTAGTATGTTGGGGAGCTGACAGTTGCTCGCCGTTGCTTGGTGGTTCTCTCCGGGTACTCCAGCTTCCTCCACCCGTAAAACTGTCTCAGTCATGATTAGCCATTGTGCAGAAATATGTGACCTTAAACCCCAATAAATAAATAAATAAATTGGGAAGTCTGGCAGTTGCTTGCCAGTGCTTGGTGGTTTTCTCTGGGTACAGGCTGCCTTCACCCGTAAAACTGTCCGACACAAGGCGAGCGTGGCTGTCGTAAGTGTCATTAAACTCCAATAAATAAATAAAGTAGGTTTTAATCACATTTTTTATGCTTTTGCTCAGGAATTGTAAATACATGTACTTGTTTTTTCAGTTGTAATCTTCTCATACCATGTGTGTGCACTAATTGCCATGGACTGGTCATAATCCATGCTTGGGCATTGATGTTCTGCATGCATTTACCAAGTAATAAAAATTATCATCAGCAGAATTTTCCTTAACCCTTTACCTACAGTTCGTGGAGAGTGGATTGTAACTAAATCACCCGTGGAGTGGAGTTATCACCCAAAGTATTCCTTTCAAATTCTTTACATGTGGACAAGAAACACAAGCAATGTTCCAGCAATGGACCTCCGGGTTTAACCCGGAGGTCCATTGGCCGGAACTTTGCTTGTGCTTGTTCTGCTTTGCAACAAATTTGAAATTATTGCTTGGGTGGAATCTCCACTCTGCGTGTGATTTAGTGACAATACACTCTCCACGTACTGTAACATGAAAAGCAGACGACACTTGTAAAAACAATTCTTGAATAACTACTTTTTTTTCATTTTTTGTCTCAAAAACATAGGTTATGACCCCACATTGGAATGAGCTTGACAAGCTCGTTCCAATGAGGTGTCATGACCAATGTTTTTGAGACAAAAAATGAAAAAATAATGAAAATGAATTGGCTATTTTTGAGAATAGTGCTGGCCGGTTTTGGCCATTACGTTGGGTAAAGGATTAATGAAGCACCGGGATGTACCCGTTGCTTCATCATTAATTAAATTTTTGATGATTATTCCTATAATTTGTGTTTGGAGTCTAATATTATTATGTCATGGAAATATTGCCCACCTGTTGAAAATGTGACCGGCGAACGGTGGTTGTAATTACAGGCCACACAAAGTAGATCTTCTGTTTCTCAGGCCATTATTTGTGAAATTGCATGCGGGCGAGCAGTTTGTTATTTTATTTTTTATTTCAGTAATTACTTTTTTGCCATCAAAAGTTCATGTTCTTGGTTCAAGTTTTAGGTCTCATAATCTACAGAATAGCAAGAGTGGGTGGTGGTGTATTTCATCCCTTGAGTGCAAGAAGACTTTGCAATGCTAAAGCATTGCAAAGCCTTCTTGCACTCAAGGGACAAATTCATCAATTTTTTTAACTTGCGTAAAATATCAGACATAAACCATTTAATTTTTATTTTTTTTAGTTTAAATTGGTTATAAAAAGAGAGCATGCGGTAGCCAAAAGGACCATGCGGGAGGGCCTGAGAAATAGATTTTTTATTTTTTTAGGCTGTAGTATGGTTTTGTGTTTTATGTGTGTTTGGGGTTTATTTTTATACCACCCACTTGAAAAGTGGGCGGTATATAGCATTCATGGTGTCCGTACTTCCGTACTTACGTACGTCCGTACTTCCGTACGTCCGTACGTCCGTGACGCTTTGGGAGTACACATCTGCTATCCGCTACTCCTCTTAAACCAGTGGGTGGATTTTATTGAAACTTACAGGCATTCTTTTCTATACATTATAGATGTGCACCTCCTATTTTGCTTTCAGGTATTTTTATTTTTTACTCTTTCCCAAAGGGCGAAATGAACTTAGCCAAATTGTTGTGATGCTTTAGGGGGGTACACTCCTGCTATCCGCTACTCCTCTTATACCAGTGGGCGAATTTCATTGAAACTCTCAGACATTCTTTTATGTACATTATAGATGTGCACCTTCTATTCTGCTTTCAGGTATTTTTATTTTTTCTATCCCATGTGGCAAAATGAACTTAGTACGTCCGTACGTCCATACATCCATTATGCTTTGAGGGGTACACATCTGCTATCCGCTACTCCTCTTAAACCAGTGGGCAGATTTCATTGAAACTTTCAGGCATTCTTTTATATACATTCTACTTTAAACTAGTGAATGGATTTCAATGAAACCTTCAAACATTGGTGTTAGTGTTTGTGCTCTCTTCATTAAACACACTTTTACTGTTGTAAAATGTTTCTTGGTGGGAGTGGGTGGTATCATTTAGTGAGCAGTGCTCACAGTTTTTCTAGTTTGTTTTGTTTCTTTTTGTCGATTTATAGATTTTCCCATCGTCGTGAAAAGTGACCGTACTTTACATGTATACACAATGGCCACTGTTTGTAACATACAGCTTTAGATAATTAACAAGAAAACAATAATAGTAAGTTTTCTCCAGATATTCATTCTTTGCAAAGCATTTATTTGAGGGACTGGTAACTTTTTTTAATTTCAGGGAATATTTCAACTGGTATTGCATCATATTTTGCTGTATAATTCTAAGCAGTTGCTCTGCATTTTTAAGCTGAAATATTAGTTTTTGATATACATGTAGGCAGCTGCTCTTATATCCCCTCCTAACCCTTTACCCAACGAATCGCCCGCATCCGCCCACGTAATATACAAATTCAGCAGTTGAAAAAATATTAATTTTCAAAACATGTCAACAAAACCATATCATGTGACCCCTCGTTGGAACGAGCTCGTCGAGCTCGTTCCAACAAGGGGTCACATAATATATTTTTGTTGAAAATTTTTGAAAAAATGATATTTAAAATAATAAATTTTGATATCGTCTGCGTTGGGTAAAGGGTTAAAATATTGCTTGTTTTTTATTTCCAGGAATCATATGACAGACAAGGAGTAATGTGGACAAATTGAATTTAATAGTTCATTCTTCAGAATTTTAGAATGGATTATATGTATGAAAGAGAAGCTACACTGATTGCATCATTACAGAATTACTTCAAGGTGAATCATTAATTTAGGAAATCGACAGGTCCTGATATTGCTGTATAGAGCTGGGAGGTTTTGGTTCTTCAGATTCGGTTTGGGTTCATGAAAGATTCTCAAGTTTCGGTCCTGTTTTTCTAAGTATTAGGAACACATAGTAAATAACACTTAAAGGCTCGTTAACCAGGAATAGAACGCCAGTAGTTTGTATGATACAGTGGAGCCCACTCAATTGGATATCTCTTAACTGAATAACCCTGTTAATTGAATATAATTTCCCAACACAAAACCATTTACCATACCTCCAGTACAAATTTGACCTGTTAATTGAATACAGGTTATAGAGTAAACTCCTATTAATTGAATAAAAAATCTTGTAACCTGTCAAGAAATTACCCGGACTCTCCCCAGTTTTCTTTTGTTTATAGACCTATTTGGCCTCAGTACATCCAATACAGGCATGTAATCTATTATATCTTGTTTGACAGAGCTCAAGGAGCTCTGTCAATCAAGATATAACAGAATAAATGCTAAGTTTATCTCTAGAGTACAGGAAAGTGACACAATCCCTGTTAATTGAATACTCTTGGTAATTGAATAAGTTTCAGTGGCAAAGTGGCGATTCTATTAACCCATAAGTCCTCAGATTAATTTTAAAGTACTTATGGCCTTTTTCTGCTTACATAGTTATTGATGACTTGGCAATGGTTCTACATCACTGCTGGCTGCCTATACAGGCAGCCAGCAGTGATGTAAAACCACTGCCAGGGAAAATTCAGTCTTCATACAAGAGTAATAGAAAAGATTACACAAGGGAGCACCTGCTTCAATGCAATATAAAAGTGGCGGTTTGGGGCTATATGGGGGCTTAAGGGTTAACAATGTTTCACTGTACCATGTACCACAAAGCCCTGCCTGTAAATATCTCTTTTGGGTTCAGCCTAACTTTCCTTTGGTCTTTCTTAGGGGTTCTAGGGGATCAGTTTCTGAGCATACAGTAGAATCCTCTTAACTGAATATCCATTTTGTTGGTGAAAATTATTCAATTAACATGAGTATACAATTAACAGGGATTTTGTCAGTTTCCTGTGTTCTGGAGGTAAACTGAGCATTTATTCTATTATATCTTGTTTGACAGAGCTCATAGAGCTCTCTCAAACAAGATATAATAGAATAAATGCCTGTATTGGATGTAGTGAGGCCAAAAAGGTGGATAAATAAGGGGAATTTGGTGCGTGTCACAGTAATTTTTTCAACATATTACAAAAATTTATATACAATTAACAGGAGTTTACTCTACAACCCATATGCAATTAACAGATCAAATTTGTAGTGAAGATATGGTAAATGGTTTTGTGTTTGAAAATTATATTCTATTAACAGGGATACGGTATACAATTAAGAGATATCCAATTAAGTGGGCTCCACTGTATTGAGTCTGAAAAAAAAAGTAAATTAGGATAAATAAAGTTCAATACAATTAATGTTGTGTTCTCCTTGTCACATTGTCTCCCTTATTGACTTGGCTCGGTTCGAATCCCACCTGCGGCAACTGCATTGTGTCCTTGGGCAAGACACTTCATCTCCATTGCCCGCGTGGGGACACGATGACGCCGTGTACTAAGGCGTACTGCACGTCGATGGTACACATGTCTTCAACCAATCTAACCCTGCCTGTGCTGCAGTGCAGAGTTACGATGTTGGGGAGCTGGCAGCTGCTCGTCGTTGCTCGGTGGTTCTCTCCGGGTACTCCGGCTTCTTCCACCCATAAAACTGTCACGGTCATGATTAGCCATTGTGCATAAATATGTGACCTTAAACATTAATAAATAAATAAATAATTGACTTGGCTGGTGGATGATAGTGTTCAACTGATTACCAAAAATGGCCGCTGACCGATTACCAGTAATTTGTGCTCAAATGCAGCTGATTCCAATGCCGATTCCAATTGTAATACTGTGCCCTTCTAGATGAGTCGAGGCTTGAAAGAACTAAATTAAATTGAACATATTAGTTAATATTAATTTTTAGTTGTGATAAATTAATATATACATACACATGTTTTTTTTCTGTTAAATTATATTTATTATTAATTAACAGGATTATGATGAATGGATGCTGATGATATCACATCTTAGTGATCCTAAGAATGCCTTCATGTTATATTTTCCTGTATGTTTCTTCCTGCATAAATCAGTGGGCAGAAGAATTATGTTGGTAGCTGCTGTTTGTGAATGGTTAAATGCTATGCTTAAATGGTAAGTTGTCTAGTGCTGCCGCGGTTATCCGGATAACCGGTCAACCTGTGGTTAAAACTTTGACCGGTCAAGAAAATGTTTTAACCGGTTAACCTTACATTCACCATACTCACCGTATATGTCCGTGTACAAGTCGCCCCTGTGTATAAGTCGCCCCCCAAACTCACACTTGGAATTTCTCCCTTTTGCCTAAAGCCCATATATAAGTCACACCCCCATTTTTTGCTCAACTTTGGCAAAGCCAAATTTGAGCTTATGCCATGGTCCGTCTGTCCGTCAACAATTGGATACGGCTCGGGCTAGAGTCCGTATTTATGAACCGATCTTTACGAAACTTCTTGGGTACCTTTGTTATGACTGTGGGACGAGAACGAGTGTTTTTGGGTGCGGTCCGAAATTTAAGATGGCTGCCAGCTGCCATTTTGTACTGACGATGCAGAAATCTGTTTTTTGTACAGAACTTCCATATGAAACCTCTGACTTGAATAATTTTTTGTATGAATGTTTAGTACCATGGGATACATCACATATAATACAGGTTTTTTTCTCGTGCGTAAATTATGCAAATTTGACTAACTTTTGATGTTTTTTGGTGTTACTTTCAGCATTGTAAGTGCAAATGCCAATACGGCTCGGGCTAGAGGCCGTATTTATGAACCGATCTTTACGAAACTCCTTGGGTACCTTTGTTATCACCGTGAGACGAGAACGAGTGTTTTTAGGTCCGGTCCGAAAATTCAAGATGGCCGATGGCAGCCATTTTGTACAAAATTTGGTGCAATCAGATTTTTGCACAGAACTTCCATATGAAAGCGCTGATTTGAATAATTTTTTGTGTGAATGTTTAGTACCATGGGATACATCACATATAATACAGGTTTTTTTCTCGTGCAGAAATTATGCAAATTAGATGAATTTTGATTTTTTCAGTGCTACTTACACACAGTAAGTACACATGTGAATACGGCTCGTGCTAGAGTCTGTATTTATGAACCGATCTTCACGAAACGTCTTGGGTACCTTTGTTATCACCTTGGGACGAGAACGAGTGTTTCTAGGTGCGGTCCAAAATTCAAGATGGCTGCGAGTGGCCATTTTGTACCGAAATTATGTCTAATCAGTTTTTTGTACACAACTTCTATACGGCTCAGGCTAGAGGCCGTATTTATGAACCGATCTTTACGAAACTTCTTGGGTACCTTTGTTATCACCGTGGGATGAGAACGAGTGTTTTTGTGTGTGGTCCGAAATTCAAGATGGCCACCAGCAGCCATTTTGTACCAAAATTAGTGCAATCAGTCTTTTGTACAGAACTTCTGTATGAAAGTTCTGATTTGAATAAATTTTTGTAGGAATGTTTAGTAACATGGAATACATCACATATAGTACGGGTTTTTTTCTCGTGCAGAAATTATGCAAATTAGACTAACTTTGATGTTTTTTGGTGTTACTTTCAGCACTGTAAGTGCAAATGCCAATACGGCTCGGGCTAGAGGTCGTATTTATGAACCGATCTTTACGAAACTCCTTGGGTACCTTTGTTATCACCGTGGGATGAGAACGAGTGTTTTGGGGTCCGGTCCAAAATTCAAGATGGCCGATGGCAGCCATTTTGTACAAAATTTGGTGCAATCAGATTTTTGCGCAGAACTTCCATATGAAAGAGCTGATTTGAATAATTTTTTGTGTGAATGTTTAGTACCATGGGATACATCACATATAATACGGGTTTTTTTCTCGTGCAGAAATTATGCAAATTAGATGAACTTTGATTTTTTCAGTGCTACTTACACACAGTAAGTACACATGTCAATACAGCTCGGACTAGAGTCTGTATTTATGAACCGATCTTCATGAAACGTCTTGGATACCTTTGTTATCACCTTGGGATGAGAAGGAGTGTTTCTGGGTGCGGTCCAAAATTCAAGATGGCTGCCAGTGGCCATTTTGTACCGAAATTAGGTCTAATCAGTTTTTTGTACACAACTTCTATACGGCTCAGGCTAGAGGCCGTATTTATGAACCGATCTTTACGAAACTTCTTGGGTACCTTCGTTATCACCGTGGGATGAGAACGAGTGTTTTTGTGTGTGGTCCAAAATTCAGGATGGCCACCAGCAGCCATTTTGTACCAAAATTAGTGCAATCAGCCTTTTGTACAGAACTTCTGTATGAAAGTTCTGATTTGAATAAATTTTTGTAGGAATGTTTAGTAACATGGAATACATCACATATAGTACGTTTTTTTTTTCTCGTGCAGAAATTATGCAAATTAGATGAACTTTTGATTTATTCAGTGCTACTTATACACTGTAAGTGCACATGTCAATACGGCTTGGGCTAGAGGCTGTATTTATGAACCGATCTTCACAAAACTTCTTGGGTATCTTTGTTATCACCTTGGGACGAGAACGAGTGTTTCTGAGTGCGGTCCAAAATTCAAGATGGCTGCCAGTGGCCATTTTGTACCGAAATTAGGTCCAATCAGTTTTTTGTCACATCTTCTACACAGCTCATATTTGTGAACTGATCTTCACGAAACTTCTTGGGTACCTTTGTTTTCACCTTGGGACAGGAATGAGTGTGTGTTTGGGGTGCCTTTGTTATCACTGTGCTATGAGAACAAATATTTTGGGGTTCAGTCAGACCCACTCTGGTACTCAAAGATTTTTTTCTAGTTTAGCATCTGACTGTCACCCACCTTTACAATACTTTACCTATACATTTGTTACAGGCAACGGTCAGTATTTATGTTCAGACCGTTACAATACTTTATATGTACCTTTGTTATCAGGTCATTACCTAGATGTTTGTCATTGCTGTGTCACATACTATACATGTACATGTCTTTGCCTTGACAAGTTGAGCTACAGTGTCATTGACACTTTCATTAAATATATGCAGTCAAAAAGAATTAGTTGCAAGTTACGTTTTGCCAATTTGGGGCAGTTTGGGATGCAATGGAAATAGGTAAGTTTTCACGAGTTACCACGTGGTGAATAAGATAAAAGAATAAAGGAAAATTATTATTAAAGATTTAAAAAATACTCGCATTTATTTGTTTCTCGTTGTTTGTTTATCACCCCAATGTCTTCATCCCTGTCAAGAAAATCCAACACTCGTTTGTGACTGAAACTTCATAGTTTCAGAATCAGAGCACCATTTGCGCCGTAACCTGCGCAGTTGTTGTGATTAAGTTGGTTTTTCCGGAACGCGCGAGAACGTTCTGGAAAAAACAATGAAATTACATCAAATGCGCAGGTTAAAGCGCAAATTATTTTCAAATTGTTGTCCCACTTAAGCAGTTTTGGTGCTATTGAAACTAACTTTACCTGGTGCACGTGTGCGTAATTTATAACCGGACATTACACATCAGTGAATTGGAGTTCATGGAATAAATAAATACGTCTCTCCAGGTATTGCTGGCAAACATTTAATGTGTTATTATTTATTTTTTCGTTGTTATTTTGATGATTTTGTATTTTTTATGGTTTCATCCATATTGGCCCCACAAACCTGTTGATTTCCGGTACACGCACTGATGTAAACACATGGGCGATTGAACAACAACGACTAAATAGAATACTTCTTTATTATTATTTATGGTCAGTGTAAATAACATTGGCCGGCCCGATATAATAGTTACAGTTGAAGCAAGAACACACTACAAATATAGGTACCTTAAATGCGGTTAACCATGGTTAACCACGGTGAAACACGCTGGTTAACCGGTCAGAAAAAAGTCTTAACCGCGGCAGCACTAAAGTTGTCTCATTGTTTCACTCCACTATAACAACATTGGTGAAAACTGTTGAAAGCCACTGTTAAATGTGGATGCCAGTTCAGCAAGTGGATTCATCTTTCCAGGACTTAAAATTAATACGACAATCAGTTTCGATTCTTGCAAATGAAAACAATGAGAATCAACTTTGATTCGCAAAAAAAGCTCATCATAAATTCTAAAAGTGTCTATAAAGGCCTGGAGAATTCTAATTATTTTTTGCTCTCTCACAATAAGGTAACACTCTGATTAGCAGTGGTGTCTAGTGAAGTCTTGGCTGCCTGTACAAGCAGCCAAGACTTCACTAGAAACCACTGCCAAGGTACTGTACATGTAACTTCCATTAGATCTGGGCGATATACCAAATTTTCAGTACGGTTTCGATATTTCTTTGATATTGAATATCGTATCGAATGCAAATGAACTTTACTGTAATTTCGATATTTAGATTTTGTGCAAGCTGATCGGAGATAAGGCAGGAATTCCTCACAACGTGCTAAAACATGGTAGAATGCAAGTCTATAAGAGTGCATTGGCAACGCATTTTGAAAGAATTGATTGTAATAGTTTAGCAGCTGCATCAACAGCCAACACGACCAATTTACGGTCTCACATTCACAATCATCACAAAAAACATTTCAATTTTTGTGTTGCCGTCCCACGAAGTGGGGAGCGACATATAGGGATTACTTTTGTCGTCTTGCGTCGTCTGCGTCTCACTTTCTCTTATCCGCCACTCCTCTTTAACTGGTAGAGTGCTGGAAGCCCATATTTGGGCTTTACTCTGAAGTGTCAGTACCAGCAATTAAAGGCTTCATATTTTGTAGATGTTGTTCATACCACCTTTGAAGTGAAATTATTTAGTCTGTTAGGATTTGCCTTGTAACAAATTATGAGAGAATGCCTATTGGCACTCTCCCATAAATTGTAACAAGGCAAACATATGTGAACAAATTTTGATGACCAAACATAATTCAGCACTCTACCAGTTAACCTATGAATGGATTTTGATGAAACTTTCAGTGATTCTTTATCACATAATGGCATTGTGCACCTCCTATTTTATTTTTTGATCCGCTGTATTTTTTCCAGAGTTATGCCCCTTTTCCACTTAGAATTCTGTCTGAAATATTAAAATATAGTGCAGGCGACACACGTCTTCCATGGAAGACTCACATCTAATTTTAAGAAGTCACCTTGAACTCGGCAGTGGCAAAATTAAAATTGATAAGTTTTACTTTTATTTTCAAGCGGGGAAGTTTAGTTTGTGGAACGTGTACTATTTAACAGTTTTTCCATTTGCTTTTTGATCAGTATCCGGATATTATTTTGTTAATAACTTAAAAAACCAAAGGTCTGATGCTCTGTTGAGTTGAGCTGAGAATGTCATAGAATGAATGAAGGATGTGAACACCTGTGATAAGGGGTAATAATGAAAGTCAGAGAGCACTGCGGTGGATTCTAGAGGTTAACATTGCTTTATTATTATTATTTAAGCTAAAACCAACTTATATTTTGGCCATGATGTGTGCGAAAAGTACAGTTAAGAACTTATCGCAACTCGTGACCATGTGCTTGCTGTCATGACTATGGAGTTTTACGGTAAATGCAAGATAGCTCTATTGCCTAAGTTACGCAGGTCGACTTTCAGGGTAATGATATAGGGTTAAAACTTATGAGGTGAAGTTCAGAGTACACAGCATGCATGATCTGATACCGATATCGATACCCAAACCGAGGTATTTTCGATGAAAATATTGATATCGAATACTGAATTTCAATATCACCCAGCTGTAACTTCCATCCACAAGCGCACCATACAGTACAGTCGCCGTGGATTGATCATAATCCACATGTGGACCTGTGCGGACAGTGTAGTGTTCAACCGATGATCGGAATCGACCACCTCAACCATCCGATTGTAGGCAGTCAGATGACAACGGCAATGGCTCCTGGAACATCGGTTCAACCAATTGTTGTCAAGCATTTTGTGATGATTCATAAACCGCATTTTATTATCTTCTGCAACTGTTTAATTGTTAATGTAAAATGATGTCAATGATACAGTTAAAACTAGAAGTCCTGTCATGAAATGCGCACAAATAGCACGTTGATCTGCGCGTTAATCTACGCGTTATGACCATAGTAAGGCTCTCAAATTCTGTACATATCGCCTGTGCACAAGCAATGTTTCAGCCAATGGACCTCCGGGTAACCCGGAGGGCCATTGGCCGAAACATTGCCTGTGTTTGCTTTGAGTAACTAGAAGAACCTGCCATGCTCTGGATGCCATTTGATATGGCAGTTGCACGCAATTCCTACGCGCAACTAAGCCTAGATAAGCACGCATTTCATGACAGGACTTCTACTTTTAACTGTATGATTCAATAAAGCTGAAAAACCACCACAATGTGTATTCTCTTAATCTCTCTAGATGCCTCTTTACGGGATATACAAGTTAAACAAAATGTAAAGATTCCAATTGAGTGTATTTGTGGCAATCCAGCGCATACCGAAAAAGTGAAGGTTCTACTCCATTGACTCAAGTCACAGTAAAAATTACCAGTTGCGCGCACTTGGTGGTAAACATGGCTCTGAGAGCCACTTTTACCGCCCAAGTGTGCACGGCTGGTAATTTTACTGGACCTGAATCAACAGAGTTTTCAAGTCTGGACTTAACTAGTAGTGACGGACTGTAAACACTGTAAAATGTGTTCAACTTAATGTAGTTCTTTGTAAGCCTCACTTGTCTAGTAGTGCACAGTATTACAATCGGAAATAACCAGTAATCGGTCAGGGGCCATTTTTGGTATCGGTTGAACACTAGGACAGTGATGTCCACGCATGCATTTACCAGGCAATAAAAAATCATCGTTGGCAAAAATTGTACCCGGGGCTTCATTAATTAAATTTTTGATGATTATTTCTGTTATTAGTGTTTGGAATCCACTATTATTGCATCCTTGGAAATACTATCCACCCGTGGAAAGTGACCAGTCTACAGTGGCTGTATTGTAAGCCTGTATGTTGGAACACATGTTCTACATGTACACAAAGAAGCTCACAAAAGTTGGAACAAGGCCCTCTAGGGTTAAACAGCAGAAAGTATTGTTACATATTAATTTGAGGTTTGTTTTTAAATAAGGACTATGAACTGGTTGCACTCACAAGGACAAGGGTATAACAGAACTATAAAATTCTACATGGAGAACTGAAAATTGTTTCTCACACAAGGAGTTGTTCAAGAATCCAAGCTGAATCTGGTGATTCAGGACAAACTTTAAGGCCAGCTTTCAGACAGTTCTGTTGCATCTTTTTATAGCATTTTTACTTTAAATTCTTCTGAAATAGTTATAATTTTTCTAAAATCAGGAATTTTGTATCCTATAATTATTTCATAAAATGCACCTTGAGTTTTGGAGAAAATTCTCTCATATGCATGCCACAGGAAGAATGAGGAATTGAGGATCACCTGGTACTCTGAGGTTATTTAGTCAAAGAACAGCTGCATAATAGTTCTTTAACCCTTTGAGACTTTAATTATCCTGACATTCAAATGTCACTGGGAATTCAGTTTCTTCAACGTTTTTTCAGAATGCGACGTCAAACATTGGAAAGTACAAATAATTTTTCACATTAGTGATTATCTGGTTGAGGGCTAGATTATTTTTGGTGGTCTGAATTTGTTATTCAAATCTTGTTTTATTACAAATTATTGGAGAGTGCCCACAGGCACTCTCCAATAATTTGTAATAAAACAAATTTATATAAACAGTATATTATTTGTGTTTAACTGAATATGAAATATAAGCAAGGGAAGTGTTGACTTTTGCTCTGATATCCTCATTTTTTGAAAGCCCTGATAGTAGCACCTTGCACTCAGCCAGTGAAGAAGTCTTGACAGCAATGTTATATTAGTATTTTAAGCTGCGATAACATTTGGCTCAATGGTTGTCACTGAGTACTATTCGGTAGAAAATAGGAATTAAGGTTAAAACGTTAAAAAATCGACAAATAATAACAAAACGAATGACCACAAAGTATCAAGCTGCTGTTTGATTTCGCACGTCATAAGACGTACAAAAGTATCAAGGCGCTGTTTGATTTTGTATGTTATAAGACATACAAAACTATCAACGCGCTGTTTGATTTCGTACGTCATAAGAAGTACAAAAGTACATGTATCAAAGGGTTAAAAATGTAATTACCGGTATGTCATCTTAAAATATAACACAAAAAAGTGCAACAAGCTGCACTAGAAATGGAGTTGGGAAATAATACAATGTACCTGTAAATTTGCTCTGTATGATTAGTAATATAACACCAACAAAAAAGTACCCTTCATATACATATATATATATATTTTATCTACCATTAACCAAGAAACACAATCACAAACAACAATATCAGGAATGATAAAAATTTGGAGATAAAAGATCTTATATCACTGTTGCCATTGTGATATAAGTCGCATGATGTCTCTAGAAATTAACTCATGCATGTGCGATTCGTAGCTTTTGTCTCCAGAAACTAGTACAGTGGAACCCTGTTAATTGAATAGTCACTTTGCCAGTGAAAATTATTAAATTAACAGGAGTATTCAATCAACAGGGATTGTGTCACTTTCCTGTATTATAGAGATAAACTTAGCATTTATTCTATTATACCTTGTTTGACAGAGCTCCATGAGCTCTGTCAAACAAGATATAATAGATTAAATGCCTATATTGGAAGTACTGAGGCCAAATAGGTCTATAATCAAAGGATAACTGGGGAGAGTCAGGGTAATTTCTCAACAGGTTACAAGATTTTTTATTCAGTTAACAGGAGTTCACTCTGTAACCTATATTCAATTAACAGATCAAATTTGTACTGGAGGTATGGTAAATGGTTTTGTGTTTGGAAATTATATTCAATTAACAGGGATATACAAATAAGAGATATCCAATTAAGTGGGCTTCACTGTACTGAAATGTTTAACTGGATAATCGGTTTGAAACCAGTTAGCTACCTAACCGATTAGAAAAACTGCCAACTGGGTATCCAAAATATTGATATTGATCATTATTCCACGTTTAAAGCGTAGTAAATCTGCCGCTTCTTCTTTGTGATAGATTACACCTCGAAGCTGCATTGTATGTACTGAGAAATAATCGACTTTGGCATTCAAGACTTCGTTAATGATCGGCAGTTTCCGTGAGTAATGAGTAATTGCAGATTCTGTAGTGTGTATACAACAAACGAACGTTGTCGAGTACTCGACAATGTTCGTTTGTGTACACTGTACGGAATAGTTTGAGAATACTGCTTTCTAATTCCTATAGTTTTGATTCCATATTCGGTGAAATAATGGCCCCTGATAACCAGATATTATCTGTTTACAGCTCTCGGTTAATCAGTTACGGAAATGAGCCAACCATTTCAGCCCTACCAAAAACAAGTCTTGTCATGATAAAAGATTCTGTACAAATAAAATGTGCACATAACATATTTATCAGTAATTTATTAAGCAAAGAGAGCCTGGGAAGTTAAGCATTTGTTTTTGTCAATTATACCAAATGTTTTATTGAATAAGATTACTTGTTATGTCCCTGACCTCCTCAGGAGGTTTGCTGAATATATAGTCGAGGTCTCCGTCTGTATGTCCATACATCCATACAAACTTTTTGTATTATAACTCTGGCATCGGTTGTTGGATTTGATGTCCTGCAGTATGCTCATAGACCAGCATGGGGGAAATGATATCCACAAATCACGGGTTTTGTCCACACATTCATACCAGAGTTATGGCCCTTGTAGAACATAAAATGAACATTTTGCAATATAACTCGGGCATCAGTTGTTGGATTTTAATGTCCTGTGGTATGGTGATAGACCAGCATGGGGTACTTTCTCCACAAACATCTTGCCTTATAACTCCAGCATCGGTAGTTGGATTTTGATGTACTTTGGTGTGGTGATAGGCCATTCTGGAGGAAAGAATATCCACATATTGCAGGTTATGTCCATACATACTTATTATAGTTATGCCCCTTTTTAGACTTTCAAATACTGTCCTTGTACACTAGGGCTGCACGATATTCAGATTTGAATACCAGAGACGATATAAAATAAAATATTGCGATATAGCAGTATATCGTTGAAAATTTGTTCAAAGTTGAGAAGTTACCCGATAGTCTGATATCACCAGTGTTATGATACCCTAGAAAATTGTATTTTTTTTCTGTATTATTACAGTTAAAACTAGAAGTCCTGTCAAAAAATGCGCACAAAATGCACGTTGATCTGCGCGTTAATCTACGCGTTATGACCATAGTAAGGCTATCAAATTATGTACATTTCGCCTGTGCACAAGCTATGTTTCAGCCAATGGACCTCCGGGTAACCCGGAGGTCCATTGGCCGAAACATTGCCTGTGTTTGCTATGAGTAACCAACAGAACCTGCCATGCTTTGGATGCCATTTGATATGGCAATTGCGCACAATTCCTACGTGCAATTAAGCCTAGATAAGCGCGCATTTCGTGACAGGACTTCTAGTTTTAACTGTATAATAGAGGGTTAATTAAACAACACACAAGCGACTAACAAAGAGTAGTTATAATAGCAGTAGTGTGGCTCAGTGATTACTAAGTTACCCACATCGACTGACTGTGTTTTTACAGCAATGGACAATGGGGATTTGCTGTGTACAGTAGAACCTGTCTTGAGAGACCGCCCTTAGGGCCACACAAAAGTGGTCCCTCAAGACAGGTGGTCTCTCATAACAGCTTTCGGGTTTTCTCAAGTCAGTGGATAACCAACCACAAAATTCAGAAATGGAGAAGAATGAATTTTTGTAATTACTTTGTTGTTGTTCTTTTTTATGAAGTTTTTGTAACAAATTGAAATGGACTGTTATAAAAATTATAAAAATTATAAAAATAAATTAGTGTTGAAAATCTTCAATGAAGATTTTCAACACTAATTTATTTCTTTTCAACCTACTCACAATTGTTTACAATTGGCTGTAACATAAGTGCAAGCCCTACTTCGGAACTAACTCAAGCTTTTAGAATCTTTTCCAAACGAGTTGGAAAAGTACTAGAGTGCAAAAGCACGAAAAAGATCGAAAAAAGGGTCGAGCGAGACCAGCGCTCGAAATTACAGGTACTCTCTCTGCACACCTCTTGCATTTACCGAGCGCATACGCAACAACCGTGACGTCAATTCCTTTATTTTCCGCCATTGTTCATGGTCGGAAATTTTTGTGACTGTGCTGTTTATGATATTAATTCTTCGTGAACAACTTATTAATCGTCTTTAGTGTGCTACTGGATTGTATCCTTTTTCAAGCTACCAAATTATTACTCTCATTTAATGTTAATTTGTATTATTATTGCTGTGCTTTTCACACTTTATCTTGCCTTTCCCCCACGTGTGAACACGACCTTCGTTCTGTTTTCCGTCGGCGGGAAGCTTGATTGTTGTATTTATATCATGCCTAAGACTATTCCTTGTACCTCTTGTTTGCAGGTGAAACATGTGGACGATTCCCATACCACATGTGTCACTTGCAACAACTGCACTCAGGCCCAATCATGTGGTATCTGTGGGGTTTGGTCCTCTAAATTTTGGGCTTCTGTTAACAAGGTGGTTCTTTCCAGAGCTAGAACCCCTCGTTCTCGGGGTAAGGGTAGCCGTGCTGTTGCAGACATTTCTGCTGGTGCACGTGGTGACTTTGTCACACAGGATTCGGATCTGACTTCTGTGGCGAGCTCCTCTGCAACTGTTGACGGTGTTTGTTCTGTGATACCTGATGAGGAGACCGCGGTCTCTTTGTCTTCAGATGTCACTATTGAGGCGTCTGTTTTCGTTGAGAGCTTTTCCGAGGTCAGCTCGGTAACCCTCTCCGATCTGCCTCCAACACCGTCGACCGTTGTTGAGGGGGTTGCTACTCCAGATCCTATTCTGTCTGATGGTGGCTCTTCCATCTCCTCTGGGGATGGTCTACAGTCTCGGGGGACCGAGGCTGTATCTGCTGGTGTGTCTGTGTGTTCTCAGCCTCCCCCAGCCTCGCGGCGAGGCTGTGCGGGTTTGCTGTCTGCTCCGTCTCATCTGGCTAGGTTTGCTCCTAGTCGGTTGAGCCGGCCGGTCGCTTCGGCAGTGATTCCTCGTCCCTCGAGTGAATCGTTTATTGTTCCACCTTCGCCTGCTAGTGTGCCGGCTAGCGGGATGGTGTTGGGACGTTGGCATCCAGGGCCTGCTGTTCGGCAGCGGTCAGTGACAGCCCCGGTTAGCTGTCACTCTCGGAACCTTCCTCCGGTGATTCCTCACTGTGTTCCGAGTCTGGGTGTCGATCGATGCTTGCCGTCGGTCTCAGAGGATAGGCAGTTGGGGCCGTCTGCTGCGCAGAGGTCAATGACAGGTTCCTGTCATTCTTGGGACAATCCTCCGGTGTCTTCTCACCGTGTCCTAGGTCCAGCTACCGATTGACGTGCGCCGTCGGTCCCTTTCGAGGATTTGCAGGCAGGGCCTTCTGTTTCGCAGAGGCCAGTGATGGCTCCTGGGCGTCACAATCGGGACTATCCTCCGGTGTCTTCTCACCGTGCTCCTATTCTGTCTGCCGATCGACGTTCGCCGTCGGTCTCTTCTGAGGATTTGGGTTCTTCTACCAGAAGGGTCCATTGGGAGGACACTCCGTCGGGCGATTCTGCTGCGACGGATTCTCAGGGTGACCTGCGCCAGGCCGTTTTGGCGCTCACCCGGTTGCTTTCTGGCAACCCTCAAGTTGGCCTCCCTGTGCCTCCTGAGGCACAACCTCCTTTGGTCGGTCGCCGAGATGTCTCGCCTGGCCCCTTGGATACTGCACAGTATTCACAGGAGGTTTCTGCTGGTCAGCCCGAGTTGGGCTACGTCTCCTCTGCTACGGAGGATGACGAGTATCTTGAAGGTGATGGTCCCCCCTCGTCAGTCTTGGGGCAGGCTTTGGATTTCGTCTTTGGCTTATTGCCGGACGTTCTACCTTCCGACCAGCCTTCTGTGACCGTCCGGCCGCGGTCCACTGTGGAGCGCCGTAACCCTGTTGAGCCTCCTAGCTCCGGGGCTTTGCGTCCTCTGCAATCGGCTCAGGTGGTTGAGTCCTTCCAGGGCTTAGACGCCAAAATGCGTTCTAAGGCCCTCAAGGGTTCCTTCTTTTCTAGAGCTGATGCCTTCCTGCCTCCATCGCGGTTTCGTGTTTACGATTCCGTCTCTCCACCAGTCTTCCAAGGGATGACTACTGTGGATGAGGATTCTTCTTCCCTCGGGTTGACTAAGCCTAAGTCGGCAGTTCTCCCGATGTCGGTAGTTGAGTCTATGGTGGGCCTGTCCCGAGAGATGCTGGGTATGTTATCTCTCGCGGACCATGTCGTCGCTGCTCTGGCTGAATATTTTCCACCAGGGGAGTTTGATGACGCTCAGGCGCCTTTTCGCGTTTTGTCACAGGCTCTTATGAACTTGACTCACGCTCACGCCTGTAACACGGCCAATTTGGAGCTGGCACGCCGGGATGAGGTTTTGGATTCTTTACCATCCCTTCCTTCTGAGCAACGTGCTGTTCTGAGGTCTGCCTCTTTGGTAGGACCTCAGTTGTTCCATGGTTCCGTGGAAGCTGTTCGTGGCGAAGTTCTTCGTCATTCGAAGGACCAGCTTTTGCTGAGACAGCAGCAGCAGGTGGGGGTCGTTCCAGGCCCGCCAAGCGTGCTGCTGCGTCTGCCTCGTCGGCGACGTCGACTATGCCTTTGGCTCCGTCTGCTCCTTCTGCTCATAAGAAGCGCCGACGTGGCCAGGCCCGCTGGCAGCCTCAGGCTGGAAAGTCTCAGGACTCTGTCACTTCCCGAGGTGGTTTCTCCTCTCGGGGGCCTCGTCGAGGCCACAAGTGAAGGTTCTCACCTCGATTCGCCTCCAGTCGGAGGAAGGCTGTCGCTGTTTTACGACCGTTGGACAGAGATAACGTCGGACTCTTGGGTCCTCGACGTCATTCATTCCGGTCTGCGACTGTCCTTCCATCGGCACCCCAGTTTATCTCGGGTGCCCCTTCCGACTCAGGTCCCTTCAGATTCTCTGCGTCGGGACCTTCTGGTGCAGGAGATCGACAATCTCCTCACCAAAGGGGCGATCGAGGTGGTCAGGAACACCCTTTCACCGGGGTTTTACTCGAGACTTTTCTTGGTGCCGAAGAAAAACGGCCAATTTCGTCCTGTCATCGATCTGAGTACCCTGAACGAGTACATAATTGCTCCTCGTTTCAGTATGGAGACTTTCCGGTCGGTTCGACGTTCAGTTCATCAGGGCGATTTTGCGGCCAGTATCGACCTGAAGGATGCCTACTTCCATGTACCCATTCATCTGGCGTCACGGAAATACCTTCGGTTCTCGTTTCGGGATCGAGTTTTTCAATTCAGAGCTCTCCCGTTCGGTTTGAACCTGGCTCCTTGGGCCTTCACCCGACTGATGTCACATGTGCTTGCTTTCCATCGCACTCAGTCGGCGGTGACTTCGTCCGCCTACCTAGACGACATCCTCCAACGGCACCACGATGCTGCTGTTCTGGAGTTCGATGTCCGGCAGTTTCTTTGCCTGCTAGCGTCGCTGGGTTTCAGAGTCAATCGCGAGAAGTCGGATCTTCTTCCTTCTCAGTGATTCCGTCATTTGGGGATGGATTTCGACACTCTTCACAATGTAGTGTCGGTTCCCCAGGCTCGGGCGACGATTCTTTCCGCCTTGACTCGGGACCTGCTTCAATCTTCCTCGGTCTCGGCCAGGACTTTCCTTCGGATGCTGGGCCTTTGCGGTTCGGTGACCGATCTCATTCCGCTCGGTCGCTTGTTTGTCCGACCTCTCCAACACTTCCTGTTGGATCATTGGCGTCCGAATGTAGATCCGCTGGACCTGGAACTCACTATTCCTCGGTCTCTGCTTTGTCACCTCCGCCCTTGGGCAGATATTCCCTGGCTGACACAGGGTGTTCCGTTGGATCTTCCTTTGGCCGATCGCATCCTTACTGCGGATGCCAGCGATCGGGGCTGGGGTGCGACGTTGGACCCTCTCGGTCTGTCTACTCACGGAGAGTGGGACAGCGAGCAGGGGGGCCTTCATATCAACCAGAAGGAGCTCCTTGCTCTTCTGTTGAGTTTTCGGCTTTGGATCCCTCATCTGTCGGACCATGTTGTCCTACTTCTTTCGGACAATTCGACAGTAGTGGCCTACATCAGGGAGGCACTCATTCGATTCCTATGTATCGGCTGTCTCGGGATCTTCTTCTGTTGGCGCGGGATGTGAACGCTCGGGTGTCCATTCGACACATTCCCGGGCGTCTCAACGTCCTAGCAGACTCCCTGTCCCGACGCGACAGTGTCCTTCCAACCGAATGGATGCTACATCGGTCGGTGTTTCAGGCGATTTGCGAGCAGTGGGGTCGTCCTCAGGTCGACCTTTTCGCTACTCGCTGGAATCATCAGGTAGAGACTTTTGTCTCCCCTTGTCCAGATCCTCTGGCATTTGCAGTAGACGCTCTGTCTCTGGACTGGACAGGCTGGGTCGGCTATGCCTTTCCTCCTGCACCGATTCTTCCTCAAGTTTTAGCGAAGATTCGTGCTTGCAGTTGCAGGATCATTCTGATCACACCCCTGTCTCCACAGAGGGTGTGGATCAATCTGCTGCGGCCTCTATTGGCCGATCGACCGATTCGTCTACCTCTACGTCACGATCTTCTTTCACAAGGTCGTCCCAGGAAGTATCACAACAACCTGGCGAGCCTGTCCCTTCACGCCTGTCTTTTATCAGGTCCAGTCTCCGACGTAGAGGTTTTTCGAGACGATCAGTGGAGTGCATTTCTGCATCGCGGCGACCTTCCACTGGAATGACTTATGCCGCCAAGTGGAAGGTTTTCTGCCGCTGGTGTTCAGATCACAATGTGAATTACCGTGATCCGTCTATCGCTCAAATTGCGGATTTTCTGGTTTTTCTTTTTGACTCCAAGGGCCTCCAGCCTATTACGATTAAGGGCTATCGGTCTATGCTGTCTGATACTTTCTCTTATGTGGGAAAGCGGTGTATCGGTCGTAATCTTTTCCTCTCCAAACTTATTCGGCACTTTTCTTTGAAGAGGCCTCGAGTTTTGCGTCTTACACCCAAGTGGAACTTGGCATGGGTGTTGCACTGTTTGGAGGGGGTGCCTTTCGAGCCTTTATCTGAGACCGACATGCGTTTTCTCACCTATAAGACGGCTTTTCTTCTAGCGTTTGCTTCTGCTCGTCGAGTCAGTGAGCTTCATGCGCTATCTGTTGATTCTGCCTTCTTCCGAAATGAGGCTAACAGTGTCACATTCACTACTGATTGCTCTTTTCTGGCTAAGAATCAACTCCCCGATTCGGTACCTCCTCCCATCTGCATTCGGGCTCTCCCTGCTGTAGATGGACGGAGGCCTCTTCTTTGTCCTGTTCGTGCGGTCAAGACTTACATTACTCGCACTCAGTTCATTAGGAGGGATCGGAAGAGATTTTTTCTGTCTCTCATTCCTAAGCGGCAGTCTATCTCTTCCCATTCTATTTCCAGGTGGATCTGTCTTGCAATCAAGCTGGCTTATTCTCGCTTGTCTGCATCGGATCTTGTTTCGAACCGGCTTAATGCTCACGAGGTTCGTGCCATTTCTACATCCTGGGCGTTCTCCAATTCTGTTTCGCTCCGTGATGTTATGAATGCGGCTTACTGGAGGAATGCTTCTACCTTCTCCTCCTTTTATCTCCGCCACCTTCAGCAGCAATCTGAGGACCTTTATTCTTTAGGCCCTCTCGTTGCTGCTCAGGCTGTGGTGCACCCTCGTTAAATTGTTTTTGTCGAGGTTGCGCTTCTCTCAGCCTTGTTCTTTTCAGGTGCCTTCTCTCTTTCTTCATTACAGGTTTTAGTTTTTGTTCTCTGCCATCCTTGCTTTCGTTCTGCTACTCTTGTTGGTATTGGTTATGTGATCCACCTCCTCCTATTGTTTATTCAGCCAATTGTAAACAATTGTGAGTAGGTTGAAAAGAAATTAAAATTTTTTAGTAAATTTTGTTTCTTAACATACCTACCACAATTGTTTACCGGAGGCCCACCCTCCTTGGGGATATCTTTGATATCGATGCCTCCCCGCTAAATCACAAACTTCTCGTTGGCGGAAATACGGAATTGACGTCACGGTTGTTGCGCATGCGCTCGGTAAACGCAAGAGGTGTGCAGAGAGAGTACCTGTAATTTCGAGCGCTGGTCTCGCTCGACCCTTTTTTCGATCTTTTTCGTGCTTTTGCACTCTAGTACTTTTCCAACTCGTTTGGAAAAGATTCTAAAAGCTTGAGTTAGTTCCGAAGTAGGGCTTGCACTTATGTTACAGCCAATTGTAAACAATTGTGGTAGGTATGTTAAGAAACAAAATTTACTAAAAAATTTTAATTTTTATAACACTCCATTTCAATTTGTTACAAAATGGTTTTCAACACACATTTATTTTTATTCCTATCTGTCACATTTCAGGTTTGTATGGATTTGTTTATTCAGCAATAATCGTAATCTTTTCACAGGGGTCTTATAAAAACATCTCAATTTTTAATGAGTTAGCAATTGAAACCTAATTAAGAGCTTTTAATACTTTTAATTATGTTAGTATAACCACAATGGATTTTCCAATTCCAGAACAGGTAAAAAGTTTTTGTCATGGTTTCAGTCTTCAAAGGGGCAGTCTCTCAAGACAGGTCTATTATGGCATAAAAATACAAGTTGGTACCAGGTCACAGTGGTCTCTCAAGACAGGTGGTCTCCCATACCAGGTCCATTATAGAGTAAAACCAATCGGTGCAGATGTGGTCTCTCAAGACAGGTGATCTCTCAAGACAGTGGTCTCTCAAGACAGGTTTTACTGTATCAAACTTTCTGCATGATAAAAGCTGGTAAACCAAAGGCTTTGGAGAATATTGGCGAATAAAATATGTTGAGAATATTTCATGTAATGGGTATGAAGTTTATTGATAAAAACAAACTCATCTCCCCTACAATTCTTAAAAAATCATGACTTTTTTTGATACATGGCACAGTTCAAAGGTCTGAAGCCAATGTCCGATAATATCTCGCTGTTGTTCGAGAAGTGAAAAAAATTCGCTTTTTAATTAAATAGATTTTTTTCAGGAAACAAAGACTACTGTTTTTTATTACTTTCCAAAGTGTGATTTACTGGGATTTCTGGGTTTGATTATAAACGATAACTTCACAAGTGAATTATGCAATCAACAATTGTGTCATTTATCCGTGCATGCAAATGAAGACGCTTTGCCATGGGTGTAATGGGGACTTCATTGTTTTTTGTTTTTTTAACCATTTACCTAATAAAAAGCAGACGACACTTGCAAAAACAAATTTGTGAATAGCTATTATTTTCATTTTTTGTCTCAAAAACATAGGTTATGACCCCTCATTGGAACGAGCTCATCAAGCTTGTTCCAATGAGGGGTCATAACCTGTGTTTTTGAGACAAATAATGAGACAAATAATGAAAATTAATTGGGGATTTTTGAGAATAGCGCTGGCCATTACGTTAGGTAAAGGACTAAATAATATAATTATCGTTAATAATGCAAAGTAATAAACAGAGTAATCACTTGACTGGACTGGTTACGTGAAATAATTCATTCGAGGCGAGGGACTACATGTATATTGTAAAACACTAGTGTGCATTTGCTCGTGAATTATTTCACGTAACCAGTGCAGTTAAGCGATTACTCTCTATTTATATGGTGTGCTAAACATGAATATCATTACAGATGAATGGATGATATTCAACCATGAAGATTTCAATACCAGTATTACCGGTGCCGCCCTAGTGTAAAGTTATTTTTTTTTTGTCGATGGGAATAATTTTGTTGAATGGCAGAAAATTAAATAAACCCTTTCCACAATCCATTCCTATGAGGAGCTGAGCTTAAATGCTTGTTATACCGGTAAGTATCATCCGCAGTCAAATTTGCAATGTCTGAAAATCCATCCCAAAAATGTCACTACGATTTTGAATTTAAAGAATCCTGGAAGAAGGAAATGACAAAAAGTGACTGAGGTGATACAAGTGCCTTTTGTACACTTTGCAGTACCCATTTCACCATCAGTCATGGGGGAAAGAATGATGCAGTTGGCCATGAAAAGTCAACACAGCATCAACACTAACAAATGCCAAAAGCTTGAATACAAAAATGGTGTACAGCATGTGGGGGGTGGAGTGGGGAGGGAGTTGTTTACAACCAAAACACTCAAGGTGTTGATTTTCCACTTGAGGTTAGTGAGATAAACTTACAATTTTTTAAAAAAAGCTTAAGAACCACTAGCAAACATTCAGTTAATGGACTACCTGGTCAACCCAGTGGTCCCTTAACTGAAAATTTGCTGGTGGTTCATAAGCTTTTTCTAAAAAATTGTAAGTGGGGTAAATTTATGCAGGGATGAAGTGAAGGAGGTGGGGGGGGGGGGGGGGTACCAGTAAATTGATAGAGGTACATGCAGAGGAGGTGGCATTATATTCAATTAACTGTGTTATTGGATTAAGAGATAGTCAAATATGTGGGCAACACTGTATAACTCATTTACTACTTAATAAATTGTTGTTCTCTGCACAAAAGTCTTGTTATAATATTCACACGCAAAAATCTCCCTGATTGTCATTTTCAAAACTTAACATGTCTGTACACCGGCTAACCATAGGCATTACACAGGATTAGTTGATAGGCTGCCATATCATACATGTACACTATTTGAAAATATACACTGACTTTGGCTGTAAAATGCACAGAGTTATATGTTACATAGGGTGTAGGATTCAAGGAACTAATGAAAATACTTGTACTGGATTGTGGTAATTGTTTTAAAAGTAAATTCCAAAAATTAAAAAAAATGTTCTATTTTCAGTTAGTAGCTTGTTTTTTATTGTTAACAGTGATGGAGACTGCGGGGCTGAGCTTCACAACTACCCATTCTGGGAAACTGTCATGTGAAACTCGTCCATATGAAGAAAATAGCATGCACTTTTCATAAGTGTTCAAAGAGCCTTGAACAGGTATGCTGACAAAGTTAGCTTCCCTGACAGAGAAATAGGGCCTGGCAAAAGTTAGTGATTCGATTCAGTTTCAAATTTTTTCACCAATTTGATTGAATTTGTATTTATCTCCATTATTCAAACAAATTCAAATTCCGGAGCATTTTGGAATTCATACATTGCTCTATTGTCAACATTCTGTTCTCCAATCTGTTCTCCAACATTCTGTAGGTGACAGCTCATCCTGCAGTCATCTGTGGAATGAGATTGACTGTGTCCAGACTAACTAGATAACACAAATTTTTAGTTGGAAAATTCCTACAAATGTCATTTGAAGTGATAGCAGAGATGGCATTACATCTAATTTGCACAATATATTGCCCTTGAGTGGAACTAGGCACCATCTGCAATGCCAAAGCATTGCAGATGGCACCGTGTTCCCCTCAAGGTACAATATACTGCTTTTTCTTTGTCCACTTTAGTGATACCCAGTCAATCTAGCCCCATTATAACTGCCAGGTGAGTTGTCACCACTAGAATGTAATGAACAGAGAATGTGTAAACTTTTTTGGTACTGATACATTCATAGCGATAGCTTCGAATAATTAGAATTCCAATGCTTCAGAACCCCATCTTATATATGGTTCTAATTAATGAAAAAATATATATATATTTTTTCTCATTATTCATTAGTGCTCAAACAACTAGTGAATTCCAAAGTCGACTAGTCAATACCCAAAAGTCAAGTCGACTTCGAATAGTCATTGGTGATAACTTGTCTCCTTATAACAGTGTTGGTGTTCTGGTGGAGTGCTGAAGGTCCAAATTTGGCTTCACTTGGGCATTCATATACAGGAACATTATTCTGTTAATGTGCTTCTAATTATGCTAAGAGTGAAATTATATAGTCTTATTTAATTTGCCTTGTTGCGATTTATGGGAGAGTGCCTGTAGGCACTCTCCCATAAATTGCAACAAGGCAAGTTAATAACATATCCTGATAGCCCAAAATAATTCAGCACTCTACTAGTACCAGTTAAAACAAACTACTGTCACTACTATTAGATGGGAATAGATGTATACATTGATTGCCCAATATTGCTGTTCAAACTGTCTGACATTGGCACAGAAGGGATACTGTTTACCTAAAAGCTTGAACTCCTCCGACTAGTCAACTGCACAATTGAGAGTCGACTACTGGTTCGCCCAGAGTCGACATCGACTAGTCGACTAATCGTTTGAGTACTATTATTCATTTTGTGGGGAGTTGCCAGGTTGACATCCAATCTGGATATGGCATCTCCCAACAGTTAAGCATACTTGCTGTGGATATTTACCACCTTGAAATGTATTGTACTGTAAACGCTTATACCATTGAATAAATTATCAACCCTTAATTCAGTTAAATACCAGCTGGTATCATCTCTTAGAGAGCGCTCAGAGATATAATAACAGGGCCTGTTTTATCAACTCCAACAATATAATACAAATCTTTTCAAGTTTACACTTCACTCCTGAAAGAATTTCCAACACAACTCTCAAATTGTTTCTGATCACCGTCACTCTGATAAGTGTTTTCGGAACGATTTCTGCACCCTTTAAATTTCATGAACAATTAAGGTTTTTTGAAACTCAATGCTTACCGCAATTGTTCGGAAAGCAATTCTATATCCTTGAGATTGTAAAGAAAACAGTATACAACCCTGCCAATAAAGAGTTGTACTTTTTTTTTATTTGAAATACAGAATAAAAAATTATAACTTTTAAAATGCTGTTGCTCTCCCATAATGCCCACCCATCTTGTTGGACATCGTGTCAATGCACTGGTTCATGCCAAATCAACCTTTCATAAACAAGTTTGTCCCTATATCCTGATAAATTCTGTCTTTTGATTGGTCAGAATTCCTTGGACAAATAGCCATGGCAAAGGGTGCACCCATTATTCAAGTTATATGAGAGCATGCAAAATCCGGAGTATAAGCACATCCGAAACATCAGGGGTATATGCTTTAATGAAAGCTTTCTGCTTTTGCTCGCCTCGAAGCGAACAGAAAAACCTGAAAATAGTCACAATATCATCAGATTTCCGACAGTTTGATCATATTTTGCTGTTATAAATTAAATAGTTGAATAATTAAATCAAACAACTCGAGAAAAATGAAATAAGAGCAAATCTAATAACAAAATAGCGATATGTTTACGCGTTTCCAAGGGGAAGGGATATAACTCTATCTGTTATCTTTTGTGTTTGTAAAAACAAAACAATTATTCATGCATTTGGTCCATCTGATTGAGAAGCTTGAGAAACACATCCACAAATTTGTTTCCAATATGTTTATGTTGTGTTTCAAACAGGACAAAAACGTTTTCTCTGCCAACGTGTATGGTATATGGAGATTTAATACCTGGATGTCTCATTTAAACACCTCTCCTGTGGCTCGGTGTTTAACCCCTTCACTGCTGAGCAAGTTTTTAATTTCCTGTGCTGAGCCATATATGGGGGAAAATGGAAAAATATGATAAAAAATTAAAAAAATCAGAAACGTAGAATAATGTGTAATTTTCATCTGCTAGAACATATTTGAACATGTTTGGAGTCCAGTGTTTAGTTCCAATACTTAATTGTGGTGTGGCATAACCCGAAACATGGGTAATAGCATAGTCCAGGCCCGCAATGGTCGCATCGGAACTCCCCTCAGATTCATCAGAGTCGCTAAAATCACTTGAACTATCTAAATCACCAGCATCACTATCATTGTCTGCATACAATTCTGCAACAACTTCTTCGGTTGTGTACAATCTTTTAGACATGTTTGCACTACAAGAACATCAGGAAAAGTAACTCTCATTGGAAATTTCACATGCGGTTCACTCAGGTATTTCCGTAAAAATGACGGAATTACTCGAAAAAATATCTGACGTCACATTGTCGGCCTCTTACATGTGTCACCAAGTGCGTTATATTGAGAATACCATTGTGCGGCGTATTGATGTTATCTGTGTGGTAACTCCGTACTCAGTTCGGACATGTAGCATAGGGAATCAAATTTTATGTCCGTACTCAGTACGGACCTATAGTAGCGAAAGGGTTAAAAACCGACATCCAGGTATTAAATCTCCATATACCATACATGTTGGCGGAGATAACTTGAAGTAGGCCCTGGCAAATGTGGATTTTTTTTTTACCCGACTTTCGACTGAAACCTGCCAAAAAATGTTTGAGTCGACCGACCATCAAATTTGAACTAAGTTAGCTGAAACCAGGTGTCCAAGTGCGGTTTTGTATGTGCTATTTCCAGTTTAAAATAGCCTCAGTGGGATTGTTTTGTAATTGTACTGATGATTTATCCACATGTTCATGCTAACATTCAACAGTTTGTACGTTAACAATGCAGCATACTTGAACGCATGGTTGAATGGGAGAAAAGAATCTGTACCTACCTGTGATTGCTTCACCCCCTCCTTGACTTTAGCTTGGCATCGTCCAATCTTGCCTTATCATGAAGCGATGGATGCTTCTTACTGAAGTGCACCAGAGGTGAGATGTAGTTCCTGTCGCTTAGGTTTTGTATGATGTCATACATGTATTACAAGTGTATGAAGCCGTGGCTTTATTCACTGTAAAGTATGAGTGTATTACTGATGTCATTTGGAATCACGTGACACGTTGATGATGTGTGCTTGTGGTTTGTGCTCAGTTCCTTGCATTATTTTGACAATTTAAACAGTATTAAATGTACGAATGCACGTATTCCGAGACATTTATTAATAAGTTTTTTTTTCATTTTTGATTTTTATATTCGTGATTCTATATTTTTATACTGTACCAATGACCCAGACTTAGCTGGTGCTGACTCTTGAATTCTAGGGCCAAACACAAATTTTATCCCCAATCCCCAAAATTTGCATCTAAAACCAAAAATTACATGTCCTATATGGTCCTCCATACCTTTCCTCCACTGCGCATGCGCAGTGTCAAGGAGGTCTCGAAATTGGCACAAAAAGTCATTCTTTGTTTGGCCCTCAATTCAGTTACAAGTAAGTGATATTTGTGCTTGTAAATCTCAGTTTAAATGATGCCAGACACATAATTATGAGAGAAATGGTGGATAGAAGGAGGAAATAGAAGGAGGAGAGGAAGAAACAGTGGAAGGAAGTGTTCAGGGCTGTAACTTATAATTTTTTACGAAATTATTTCATGTTACCTATTTTCGAGGCATGACCCTGTTGTGGTCATTCTTGCTATGAATGTTCCATTGTTTGATCAGTGTTTCCTCTCTCCCTTTCCTTTATTCCCCCCTAGCTATTCTCCCATGCTTTTGGCATATTTTTTTGTAATGTTAATTACTAAAATTTCTTGGGAGTTTTGGCTTGGTAACAGAATAATTTTCTGCTTTTTCCCCATGTTTACGTCCTCACCCTTGGGTGTTTAGGCGTTTTGGTCTGCATCTACCATCTGATGTTTTGCAGCTTCTTCTCTGGACGTCTCTGTTTTGCATCAGATAGTGTTTAAATTGGTAACTGATTTTGGGCCATGTTTATCAGTGCCTGGAGTCATGTTTCCGGTTGTGTACACTTTTTGTTTGTGTTGACAACGGTTACTTCTGATAGTGATTACTTGTCTTCTGCTTAGTTCAGTTCATAGCAAGATACATTAATATTGCCCGTAAGTGTTGCATTAATTTTTGAAATAGTTTTAAAATTTTTGTCCACACTTAGGCTTTTTTGGGATCCATTTGGGCTCGTTGTTCCCATTGGGAACTTGGGCTCTTCTGAAAATTTTTTCAAAAATTTTTTTTTTTTGGAAATTATTTTCTTTTGAAATGTTATAATGGATTATATTATATTATGTATCTTTATTTCAAGGGATAGTGCGACTAATATGACTGTGTATTTTTTCTCGATGAAAAAATATTGTTCAAATTGTAATGCGAGGATATCTTCCTCTAATTCTCAGGTTCAGTGTATTCACACTAATTCCTGCTCTGTGTGTGTTGATTGAAATGACAACGTTGGAGGCGTGTGTCATGGTATTGAGTTTGCAGTGAGGGGTCCATAGCGGTCCTCTCTCAGTAGGGTCGCTCTATATTATCAGTTTATTTTTCAGAATTCAGAGTGATGTTTTCGTGATGTCTTCAACAAGTGTGTCTCCTGTCATTGCAGTGTTAGGGCTAGCGGCTAAGTGCTCAGGGTAATACGACAATTGCCAAAGAGGTCCCTAGTAGGATCGAAGGAATTGATCGTCCGCTAGTCCGCCCGGTGTAGCGACCATTCATCGGATGGCTCGGCAACCGGGTTTGTCCGTTACGGTTCAGGCAAGCAGTTTGAGTGATGCAAGTACTATAATCTTGGAATGTACACACCAAGCAACGACGGATCCGAGGATAGTACGGAGGAAGCCTGTCAGTCTGGTAGCTAGCTCGTCCAGGTCTATCCGGACTGCGAGCGAGAGAGGCCCCCTCTCTCTTACAACAACATTTGCGCCGCGATGTTATTGTATGTTCGTTCGTTAGTCGGAGCATACGTCCAATCCTCCTGTTCGGGACATTCCGTCACATACACAGTCCGAACCGACTGTTTTATTGGCTTCCTCATCCTCATGTCAGCACACACCACCGCACCTTGGCTATGTGACCACAGAGTTCCAGGGGACGTTAGCATATTATATAAATGCAGGAATGAACGTTCCTGGAGCTCCTGCTTTGCCGACCAGGGAATCTAAGTCGACCAGGTTACTCCGTCCGTTAGCCAAGGATATGAGGTCTTTCCAGTTGGGACGTTCGCATATTATATAAATGCAGGAATGAACGTCCCTGGAGCTGCCAGTGGATAATTACGTAAGATCACGGCTCCACAGGCCTCATTCAGGAACAAGAACGCGGTGATTTTCCGTGATGTCTTCAAAAAGTGTGCTTCCGTCGTCACAGTCAAATGAAGAGCTAGCGGAAAAAGTGCTCATGCTATTACGTCAATTGCCTAAGAGGTCCCAAGTGGGATCAACGGCTTTGGCATCCGCTAGCTCGCCCGGTGTAGCGTCCATTCATCGAATGGTTCAGTAACCGGGTTCGTCCGTTGCGGTTCAGGAAGGAGATTTGGGTGATGCGTGCACTATAAAAATACTACGTGCACACCCAGTGACGATGGATATGAGGATGGTACGGAGGAAGCCTATTAGTCCGGTTCTGGACTCAGATATTGTGGTACAAACATTCCTCAGTCGGAGCATACGTCTGCCGCTCAGGACGCTCTGTTATATAGACAGTCCGGAGAGACTGCTTTATTGGCTTCCTCATCCTCTCGGCAGCACACACGACTGCACCTTGGCTATGTGACCAGTGATATCTAGCCAACCTTGCCGACCAGGGATTCCATGGCGACCAGGTCACGCCATCCGGTAGCCAAGGATACGAGGCCTTCATACTCCGGATGTTCGCATAAAGAAATATGCAGAGTCTATGTCCAAGGAGCTTTCTGCGGCTAAATCCTGTAAGACCGCAGCTCCACAGGCCTCAGTTACGGATGTGCTATCACAGATAGCATAAATTATCGCAGCATCCCAACAACCGACAAAAACTCTGTCGGATCAGGAATTATCCGAGGAAGCTGGGTCTGTACGTTCCGTTCCAGGTGCAGGCACAGACGACCAAGAATTACAAGTGGTCCGACAGGATGGCGAAAGGGTTTCCGAGGAGTTGGAATCTTCCCTTTCGGAACAACATAGATTGCCGTAGAGTTCATCCGGCATTATCTTCCTGACGTTCGTCCGATCAAAATGCTGCGTTGTCGGATAAGAGACTGATAGCGCCACTGGACATAGAATTCTTAATAGGTTTAGGGACATCGTCCCTGCGTTGCCGATACAGTCCAGAAATGTCTCACGAACATTTATACCATTGAATGACGCTATCTAAACTTGCTACCAATAATGGGCAAGTCCGGTTTCTTATCGACAAATGCTCTACATCTGCCTTTCATCAATTCAAGGAATAATTCGAAACGGCAGGACAGGGCATTCCGAGAGTTCCTCTGCGTCAAGGCGACCAGGCCGAAGACATAGAATTGTCTATACCGTCGTCTATGTCAATTCCAACCACGACGTTGGAAACGACAATATTGTCTAGCAGGATTAGCTTAGACACATCATCGTATGCAGTTCATCTTACCAGAGCGTTATCATTACGTCTCAAAGGAAAAGAATTTTAGGAGGTACAACCTCCTTAACAGTTCTTTCAAGGGCCTCACGTATAACTCCGCCCTTTTAGTGGCGATATAGAGTTGCTTAGACGTGACGTGGCCCTGGCTACATCCACGTGTGTGGATAGTATGGTGAAAAACTCTCTCAGAGTCGCTCCGGTCTCCGGAGAGTTTCTCTTTGACGGCAAGCTTTCCGCAATCTATAATCAGATAACTAGAAAGCTTCAGACTCTCTGCTATTCAAATCCGCTTCCATAGAGTTGGATTCAGCGGAGAAGAATAGGACAGGCGCTTCTAGGGCGAATACGTCCAACGGAAGTTCCTATAGAGGTTCCTAAGCGTCCTCTAGGTCTTACTCTAGAGACCGTCAGGGTAGCGACTCAGGTAGGGGCTGTGTACTGGCCGAGTCATCTGTCAGTTGCCCCTAGGTCGACGGGGCGAGGCGCGGGCCGTGGAGGACATGCTTTCTCCTTCCGCAAGCCTCGCAGGACCAGGAGGTAATGGTATTACCTCTATCGTGTATCAGTGACCAGAAGACTGTCGAGTTTCTCAATCAATTGGGAGTAGATTACGGACATCCCTTCAATTCGAGAGGTGATTTCGGAAGGACTGATTGTCCTTCAAACGAAAACCTCCATTAACTTGAAGTCCAAGATGGACTCAGCTTCCGTAAGTCCGTAGGGAAGAGCCTCGCTTCCATCAGAAGTACAGTCTCTTCTGGAATGATCGCGATAGAGATCGTAGAAATCCAGGAATTTCCAGGTTTCTACAACCATCCTTTTCTGTTCCAAAACCAGACGGCTCGTTCCGTCCACTCATAAATCTGAGCTGGATAAACAAGCTGATCGTGGCTCCAAGTTTCTATATGGAGACCATCTGATCGGTCAGAGCAAGTATTTGGGTGTACGACTATGCTATGTGCATAGATCTCAAGTTGCGTACTTTCAAGTCATGGTACATCAGGCGTTCAGAAAGTATCTTCGCTTCTTCAACATAGGAGTCGTGTTTCAGCTCCGAGCAATATGCTTCATTCTGAATCTAGCGCCCTGGGCTTTTACTCAAATATTGAACTCGGAAATGACTCTTTTCCGAGCTCATTCGTCTGTGATAACGTCTGCCTACCTGGATGACATTCTTCAGAGGTACGGCAATGAGTTAACGCTTTAGAACGATGTGTAGAATCTGCTGCTTCTATTGCTCCAACATCTCTGTCTCATAAGTAAACAAGGAGAAGTCAGATCTGGTATCATCCAAGTCATTCACCCACCGGGGGATGAGCTTAGAGACGCACAATATTCTCGTTCGTCTGCCGTTAACCAGAGCGAAATTAATCAGTTGTTATGCTCGCTATTGTCTTTACTCAGACAAAGTTACAGCGAGAGAATTCATGAGACTGATAGGTTTGTGCGGAGCTGCCGTGGATCTTATTCCAATGGGGCGGCTACGCACTTGTCCTCTCCAAATCTTTTTGACTCAAAAAGAACAGAGTTGGAGGGTGAAGATTCATTAGCTCGATTCGGACATCCTCTTGTCAAGTCAAGTGAAACAAGAGATTCAAACTTGGGCAGATATTCAGTGGTTAATTCAGGGAGTTCCACTGCAATTGCCGGATCCGAGTTTTACAGTTTTGACGGATGCAAGTTAAATAGGTTGGGAACCAACATTGAGCCCAACGGTATTTAAGTGCCAGGGTCCTTGGGATCCGTAGTTCCTAATCAAGCACATAAACATCAGGAATTGATGTCATTTTGGCTTACGCTACGTCATTGGATGAACGTTATTCAGAATGCTCACGTGTAATTCTGTCTGACAATTCGACGGTATAAGCGTATTTTCGGAACTAGGGAGGTACTCATTCCATTCTGTTATTCAGGGTAATGAAATGAATCCTTCTGTTGGTGCTAGAACATCAAGTTCTATCGGTCCGTCGTATTCCGGGTCGTCTGAACGTATTAGCGGTCTCCCTTTCACAGAGGGGCCGCTTGTTGCAGTCAGAATGGACTTTTAACAAACAAGTATTCAATCAGATTTGCTACCTATGAGAGTGGCCAATGATGGACTTATTTGCGACGCATCTCAACAATCATTTGCAGACGTATGTGTCAACAAGTTCGGATCCTCGAGCGTTTGCGGTAGACGCTCTATCCATCTTGTGAGATGGGATAATAGGATATGCGTATCCTCCAGCATCGTTGATTCAGCAGATATTGCTTAAGTTAAATAATCTCAATGCAAAATTCTGTTGGTAGCATCTCTACCTCCACAAAGACCGTGGATTAATCTATTCAGGTGTCTGTTGTGGCATATGCCGTGGAAGCTTCCTCCACATTTCAGTCCATTCTATGGCTAAATGGATTCAATTAGCTATCAGTACTGCTTATGATAATATCTTCAACACAGCACTCTGCGCTTAAGATTTTAGCTCATGAAGTAAGAGTTCTTTCTACATCAGTGGCTTACGCTAATAGCATTGCTATTACAGATCTAATGACGGCTGCATATTGGTTTCAGCCTTTAACTTGCACAAATTTGTACCTCAGAAATATTGAGTCCATTTCTAGAGATCTGCATTGTTCAGGTCCGTTATCTGTTGCTCAGAATGTCGTCCACTAAACAGTTACAACTATAGTTGTGTAGGATTTTGGTTCCGGCAGTGACTCTGTGCTGCCGCCCTCTTCACTTTGGATAATTTGATCCAGGGAAAGGGGAGAGGGGGGAGGGGGGGGGGGGTGTTCCCTTAGGTCACCTGCTTTATAGTGGAAAGCAAGGGAATACCTCCCCTAGAGTCAGTAATTCCAGTCGGTACCGGGATGATTTTTAAAGTGTAAAGCTAATTTTTATTCATCCATGTAATATTTTTAAAGTGTACCTCGGTGTGTAGTATTTGTATATGTCACATATCATGCAGACGTTAATATACAATTATCGGTAACTTTTAATGAATTTAAGAGTCTCATTTATCTGGACTTCCTTTATTTATCGGCTCTCCTTTAAAAATAATTACCATAATGGATTATACTGGAGGTTAATAGACATCATTGATGTTATTGTGCTCAAGTACAGAATGGTGTTGTGTCTTTCTCGTTTTGATGCAAATAGAAAGATACATGTAAAGCCTATTTCTCCTTTCTCCTCGAGGGGATAATTCTGTATGTGTAGTTGAGTTTATTGGATTTCTTTATGTCCTAGGCCCTCCAACCTTTTTACTATTCAGCTAAGTCTGGGTCATTGGTACAGTATAAAAATGTTAAAAAATTTCTAGTAATTTATATATTTTTTATACTTACCAATGACCCAGACGGGGATGGCCCTCCCATGAGTTGGGAACTCATACCTCCCCGCTGAGTACATAACGCTTTCCAGGCACTGGTTGTAAGAATGACTTTTGGCGCCAATTTCGAGACCTCCTTGACACTGCGCATGCGCAGTGGAGGAAAGGTATGGAGGACCATATAGGACATGTAATTTTCAGTTTTAGATGCAAATTTTGGGGATTGGGGGGTAAAATTTGTGTTTGGCCCTAGAATTTAAGAGTTAGCACCAGCTAAGTCTGGGTCATTGGTAAGTATAAAAAACATATAAATTACTATAAATTTTTTAACTTTCGACTCAAATTCAAATTGAATTTGTTGATCGACTCGACTTCGACTCGAACTATCAAATATTCGCAGGGACCTAAAGAAGGGATAGGTCCATCTACTTGTGCTTGAGGTTTGATGTTACAACTAGTATAACCAGTTAATTACAGTTATATTGTTACTGGATACATACAGGAGGTAGTCAACACAAGTAAGATAGCTGTAGTATATCATAACAATTGGGAAGTGAATTTGATTTGAGATTCGATTCGAGCAAAACGTAATGATTCGCTGGGCCTTGCAGAGAACCTTCATAAGGCCTAAACAAATTAAAAATCTGTTTCTCCGGCCCTCCTGCATGGTCCTTTTGGCTGCCACTTCCTCTCTTTTTATAACCAATGTAAACTTGAAAAAAAAAAAAATTAAATGGTTTATTTCTGATATTTTACCAAAGTTAATAAAATTGATAAATTTGTCCCTTAAATGCAAGAAGGCTTTGCAATGCTTTGGCATTGCAAAGCCTTCTTGCACTCAAGGGACGAAATACGCCACCACCTATGCTATTCCATAGATTATGAGACCTGAAACATAAACCAAGAACATGAACTTTTGATGGCAAATAAATAATTACAGACATAAAAAATAAAATAAAAAACCACTTGCCCGCATGCAATTTTACAAATAATGGTCAGAGAAACAGAAGATCTACTTTGTGTGGCTGAATTCAGGGTGTTCTAGTTTTAGCTTGTCTTGTGCTGATAGAAATGAAGTGCTGAGTGTATATGTACTTAATGGTTGCAAAGTTATTGCTTGTTAAATGTTCTTTATTCATTGCTTATTTTTAAAGGTTGTTACATGGTGAGCGTCCTTATTGGTGGGTCCATGAGAGGGAAAATACGCCAAATTTACAACAGTTTAGACTTACCTGTGAGACAGGCCCTGGTAAGTTTGTAATGTTTTGTAGTCTGTGTCCATTGATTTATTTAACTGGTAGAATGTTTGACACTACTACTATGGCTTTTTTGTCCCCCACTCCAATGGAGTTGACAGTGAAGCCCTGCAAATCTGTGTATTTAATTCAAATTTTGAATCGTTTTTCCGATTTGATATTTGAATACCTGACCACTGAATACTGAAATTGAATATCCTAATGATGATGACACAAACTAATATTCATTCTTTTCATGTATGTCATTAGGCCTAAAAAAGTTAAAATTCTGTTTCTCAGTGCCCCCCACCCCCACCCCGCTCTCTCCCGCCCGCATGCTCATTTTGGCAGCCGCATGCTCTCCTTTTATAATCAAAGCAAACTTACTAAAAATAAAAATTGTCTGTCTATTTTAACCAAACTATTGAAATTGATAAAGCTTAAACTGTATGTGATTTAGGTTACCCCTTTCCCCACAGGAATCCTGGGAGGTAAGGCAGTACTTGTTTACTGTGGTAAACGAGCTCTGTTTTACCAGTAAAATAGGACCGGATAACCGATGCCAGTGAGAAAAGTCCTCTAAAATGGGCAACATGGGTATATATATAAAGATTTGGCTGGACTTGTCTTTATAACCAAGTTGCAGTCATGATTAGCCATTGTGCAGAAATATATGACCTTAACCCTTTACCCAACGCAGACGATATCGAAATTTATTATTTTAAATATAATTTTTTTTAATTTTTCAAAAAATTTCAACAAAACCATATCATGTGACCCCTCATTGGAACGAGCTCAGGATCAGTTGATAGACGTTTATGATCCGTCCATCCGTTGTAGAGTTCAAATTCTTGACCTATAAAACAGCATTTCTTTTAGCCTTTGCATCTGCTAGAAGAATTAGTAAACTTCATGCTTTGTCATGAATCTCACTACCGTAGTGTGGGTAATACCATTACTCTAACTATGGAAGTGGGATTTTTGGCTAAGAATCAGACTCCAGATAAACGGCCTGAGCCTATTACCATAAAGGATCAACAACCGTAGACCTCTTCTGTGTCCAGTCAGGGCTATGCGCATTTATAAACGTCGATCGGATTTTATAAGAAAAGGAAGGAAATGTTTCTTTCTTTCATTAATTCCTAACAGAAAAGATATTTCTGTTCATTCAGTTGCTAGATGGATTCAGTTGGCAATACGCATCGCCTGTGAAAATCTCTCTTCAGATCAACGTTCTGTAGATAAGATATCAGTGCATGAAGTTAGAGCGCTGTCCACTTCCTGGTCTTATTCTAACAGTATAGCCATTATTGATCTCATGAAGGCTGCGTACTGGACACAGCCCTCAACATTTACCAAGTTTTACCTGAGAAATTTAAAGTCCATCTACGATGACCTTACATGTTTAGGTCCTCTTTCTGTTGCTCAGAATGTCATCCATGAAGGGTTACATCTATAGTTATTTAAGCAGCCCATTCCAGCAGTGACGCTGTTCCGCTGCCCTCTTCGTTCTGCGGTCTTGTACCTTAGAACAAGGAGAAGGGGGGGGGGGGGGGATGGTTTTTCCCTTATTATCATCTGGCTTTATAGCGAAAAGCAAGGGAATACCTCCTCCGGTGTCAGTAGTCCAGAGTAGGTGCGGGGATCGTTTTAATGTGTAGCTCGGTGTGAAGCAAATACTATGTCTCATTTATGTATTGTTTTTAAAGTGTAGCTCACTGTGAAGCATTTCTATATGTCACGTGTCAAACGGGTGTTAATATACAATCCTCGGACACTTTTAAATGAGTGTAAAGAGTCTCATTCTCTGGACTATCTTTATATATTTGCATCCCTTCACCGAATTAGCATAATGGGCTATGCTGGCATTAAATGGAGAATTATATATTATGTAATACTCAATTACATTGTTGGTGTTATGTCTTTCTCGTTTCTCGTAAAGGAGAAAGACATATATAATTCCTTTCTCTCCTATTCTCCTGTAGGAGATATCCTTTATGAAATGATTGAGTAATTGGATTTTTCTTTATGTCCTAGTCTCTCTAGCCATTTTACGATTCAGCTAGTCTGGGGCATTAGTTGTATAAAAATATTATAAATTCAAAGTAATTCGTATATTTTTTATACTTACCAATGGCCCAGATGGGTATGGCCCTCCCATGAGTGGGCACTCATACCTCCCCGCTGTTTACAACATTTAGCAGGCAATTAAAGAAAGAATGATGGTTGGCATCAATTTTGGTGTCTTCCTGGATACTGCACATGCGCAGATCGCAAAAGTATGGAGGACATTAAATTTTTGGTTTTGCATGCAATTTTTGGGGATTGGGGGCAAAATTTGTGTTTGGCCCTTGACTAATTTTGAGTTAGCACCAGCTAGTCTGGGCCAATGGTAAGAATAAAAAAATATATAATTTCTCACGATTTTAGAAGCATGCGGTAATTTTAACCAGAAAGCTATGGTGCGATCTGATAAAAAGTATCTCTTCTCATTCACAAGTTCACTTGTTAGACTGGTTCTTTCAGTTTGCAGCTTTCATTGGAAAATAACCAATGAAAACCTTCAGCTATATTTATCTGTCAGAATTACCGTTTCTCATCACAAAATGTTTGATGAACAGCAATTCTAAAAACTAGTATCAATAGTCATCACAGACACATGATCTCTGCCAAGAAAAAGAACAGTAAAACTCCACTTTTGTAATTATTTTTGAGCAAGGAATTCTTAGTTGGCGCCCGAGTCCTGACACTTGTAATGTTCCAGTGGAAATTCGAATTTTGTAACAGTGTTACCCTCAGCGCTGCTGTCTGCCGACAGGTCTGATACTTGGCCCACTGTGTAATCCTATTCGATTCACTCTTCGGCAACGTTGCAGCACATGTTATCTAGAAGCAGGATTAAATCAAACGTGAAAACTGGTTATCGCAAAGTGGAAAGACAGATGGTGACAATGGCGATTGTGCTGATGACTGACAGCTAGTGGTTAAATGGCGATAGTGCTTGCAGATGACTGACAGCTAGTGGTTACTAATTAACTATCAGTATCTCCAATTCCACACTTACTAGATTCTTATCAGCAGGCCTACTTTTTAATCTACTCTTGTGTTCCAAATATTGGTAGGCTGCTGAATAATAGTAGGGGTGGACATTATTGCCAAAATAAATATTAGTAGGGTGTGAAACCTTGTATTACAACTTTCAAGGTGTGATATTTATGAGTATCCACCCATGAAATCAAACATACACTGAATATATTAGCTCAGGATGTTCAGTTGAATGAATACATTAAACCAATTGGTAGAGGTGCAGGCTGCAAGCCGAGAGGTCCTCGGTTCGAATCCCACCTGCGGCAACCGCGTTGTGTCCTTGGGCAAGACACTTCACCCCCCATTGCCTACATGGGGGCACGATGATGCTGTGTACTGAGGCGTACTGCACGTCGATGGTGCGCATGTCTTCAATCAATCTAACCCTGCCTGTACTGCGGTGCAGAGTTCAGAGTTACGATGTTGGAGAGCTGACAGCTGCTCGTCGTTGCTCGGTGGTTCTCTCTGGGTACTCCGGCTTCCTCCACCCGTAAAACTGTCACGGTCACGATTAGCCATTGTGCATAAGTATGTGACCTTAAACACCAATAAATAAATAAATAGAACCAATTAACCCTTTACCTAACATGAAAAGCAGACGACACTTGCAAACAAAATTCTTGAACAACTAATATTTTTATACTGTACCAATGACCCAGACATAGCTGGTGCTGACTCTTAAAAATATAGGGCCAAACACAAATTGTGCCCCCCAATCCCCAAAATTTGCATCTAAAACCAAAGAAAACATGTCCTGAATGGCCCTCCATACTTCACCTCTACTGCGCATGCGCAGTGTCAAGGACGTCCCGAAATTGGCGCCATTAATCATTCTTTGTTTGGCCCTTCATCAGTTAACATCTGACTGATCTTTGTGCTTGTAAATCTCAGTTTAAATGATGCCAGACACATAAATATTAGTGAAATGGTGATTCTAAGGAGGATATAGAAGGAGGAGAGGAAAAATGAGTGACAGAAAATAATCTGGGCTGTAACTTAAAATTTTTTGATGAAATTATGTTAAGTTACCTATTTTCGAGGCAACAGCCTGTTGTGGTCATTCTTGTTATCAAGATTACACTGCTTATTCAGTGTTTTCCTCTCTCCCTTTCCTTTAAGTCCCCTCTTGCTATTCTCCCATGCTTTTGGCATATTTTCTGTAATATTATTACTAAAATTTCTTGGGAGTTTTAGCTGGATAACAGAATGTATTCTGTTCTTTTCCCCATGTTTACGTCTTCACCTATGGGTGGTTAGGCGTAGTGTTCTGCATCTACCATCTGATGTTCTGCAGTTTCTTCCCTGGAAGTCTCTGTTTTGCATCAGATAGTGTATTATTGGTAACTGATTTCGGGCCAGGGTGCCTGGAATCTTGATCTAGTGTTTTTACACTTATTGTTTACATTTCCATCAGCCCTCTGTGTGAGGGGGGATTTCTTGAAAATAATATCTTGATGTTAATTTAATCATAACTAGACACATTATTATTGTTCGTAAGTGTTGCATAAATTGTTTAAAATATTTTTAGAATTTTTGTCCACACTTAGACTTGGGATCCATTGGGGCTCAACGTTACTTTTCAGAAACTTGGGCTGTTCTGAAAAAATATTTTTTCAAAAGTTTTTGATTCAATTATTTTTTCTATGTTAATGGATCTTGTTATTATGTATTTTGATTGTCAGGGGTTGGTGCGAGTACTAGGACTTTGTTTTCTTTTCACATTGAAAGGATATTGTTCAATTGTAATAAGAGGAAATCTTCCTCTGACTTTCATAATCATTGTATAATGTAGTCAGTGTACTCGCACTAACTCCTGTTCTGTATGTGTTGATTACGATGACAACATGGGAAGCGTGTGTCACGGTATGTTAGTGGGGAGTTGGCCATTCCGGTCCTTTCCCCGCAGGGTCACTCTACTTTATCAATCTCTATTTCAGACGATCATGATCAGGGTGATGTATCCGTGATGTCTTCCAAAAAGTGTGCCTCCGTCATCACAATTAATGAAGAGCTAGCGGAAAAGTACTCAGGTAATACGTCAATTGCCTAAGAGGACCCTAGTAGGTTCGACGGCCTTTGACGTCCGCTAGCTCGCCCGGTGTAGCGTCCATTCATCGAATGGTTCGGCAGCCGGGTTTGTCCGTTGCGGTCTAGAAAGGAGTTTTGGGTGATGCGAGCACTATAAAATATCCATGTGCACACCCAGTGACGGTGGATTAGAGGGGAGAACGGAGGAAGCCTTTTAGTCCGGTTCATAGCTCGTCCAGGCCTATCCGGGCTGCGAGCGAGAGAGGCCCCTCTCTCGTACATCAACATCTGGCCCCAGATGTTGTGGTACAAAATGTCTCGCATTCGGAGCATACGTCCGCCGCTCGGGACGCTCCGTTATATAGACAGTCCGGAGAGACTGTCAATAAGGCTTCCTCATTCTCATGGCAGTGCACACGACCGCACCTTGGCTACGTGACCTCCGATATCCAGTCAACTTCGCCAATTAGAGAATCCTCGGCGACCAGGTCACGCCATCCGATAGCCAGGGACACGAGGCCTGGAGACTCCGGACGTTCGCATAAGAAAGTATGCGGGAGTCAACGTACACGGAGCTTCCAGCGGCAAAGCATCGTAAGACCGCTTCTGCACAGGCCTCGGTGACGGACGTGCGATCCCAAATAGCACAACTTATCGCAGCATCCCAGCAAGGAAGAATCTCAGTCGCATAATATAATATCCGACGACGCTGGGTCGGGACGCTCCGCGGAAGCATCAGGTGTGGACGTCCGAAAATTTCATACGGTCCGACGGGATGCTGAAAGGGATTCGGAGGTTTTCGAGCTTTCCCTTTCGGAACAACATAAGCTGCTGTATATGTCATCCGACTTCATCTTCTAGAGGTTCTTCGTCGGACCAGCATGCTGCGATACCGGATAAGAAACTGATAGCGCCGGTGGACTTAGAAATTTTTGGTTCGGTTCAGGGACATCGTCCCTCAGTTCCGACACAGTCCAATAATGTCTCAGATACGTTCGATTTATTGAACGACGCTATATATATTTTTTGATATGCTTGCTATGTACAAGCATATCTGGTTTCTTGTTTGCAAAATTACTGAGATGTCTTTCAAAAGTGTGCCTCTGTCGTCATAGTTAATGAAGAGCTAGCGGCAATTAGTGCTCATGGATTACGTCAATCCCCTAAGAGGTCCCTAGTAGGATCAACGGAGTTGACATTCGCTAGCTCACCCGGTGTAGCGTCCATTCATCGAATGGTTCGGCAGTCGGGTTCGTCCATTGCATTCTAGGATGGAGATTTGGGTGATGCGAGCACTATATATAGACTTTAGTACACACCCAGTGACGACGGATTAGAGGAGAGATCGGAGGAAGCCTGTTAGTCTGGTTCCTAACTCGTCCGGTCTGTCCGGGTGGCGAGCGAGAGAGGTCCCTCTCTCGTGCAACAACATATGGGACCGGATGTTGTGGTACAGACATTTCACCTTCGGAGCGTATGTCCGCCACTTGGGACGCTCCGTTATATAGACAGTCCGAGTGACTGTCGATAATGCTTCCTCATCCTCACAGCAGCGCACACGACCGCACATTGGCTACGTGACCTTGAATATCCGGCCAGCTTCGGCATTCAGTGATTCCATGGCGAACAGGTCACGCCATCCGGTAGCCAAGGGACACGAGGCCTGCACACTCCGGTCGCTCGCATAATAGAAGTATGCACGGGGTAACGAACACGGAGCTTCCAGCGGCAATGCATCGTAAGACCGCTTCTCCACAGGCCTCAGTGACGGACGTGCTATCCAAAATAGCACAGCTTATCGTAGCATCCCAGCAAACGACAGATTCTCGGTCGGATCAGGCATAATCCGACAGCGCTGGGTCGGTACGCTCCGCTGTTGCATCAAGTACGGACGACCGAATATTTCATAGGGTCCGACAGGATGGCGAAAGGGATTCGGATGATTTCGAGCTTTCCCATTCGGAACAACAGAAGCTGCCATACATTTCTTCCGGCATTATCTTCCAGAGGTTGTTCCGTCGGACTACATTGCTGCGATGCTGGATAAGAGACTAATAGCGTCATTGGACACGGAGTTTTGGATCGGTTCAGGGACATTGTCCCTGAGTTGCCGACGCAGTCCAATAATGTCTTTAGAACATTCGAATTATGGAACAACGCTATATATATATAAGCTTGCTATCAACATGCTAGTATAGTTTCTTGTCCGCATTGCTCTATTCTGCCTTTCGTGAATTCTAGGAAATAATTGTTTATTGGCAGAACTGGGCTTACCGAGAGGTCCTTTGCGTCTAAGACGGCGAGACTGAAGACTGCAAATTATCTTTTTCGCCGTCTATGTCAATTCCAACCACGATGTTGGAAACGACAATGATGTATAATAGACTTAACTTAGACGCTTTATCATACGTACACCACCTTATTGAGACGTTTATCATTACGTCTTCAAGAGAAAGAATTCCAGGATATGATCCTCAATGAGATTTCTTTCAGGGGCAGTAGTTTTTCCACGTATAACTCCGCCCTTCAGTGGCAACCTGGAGTTGGTTAGACGTGACGCAGCCCTAGCTACATCCACGCGCGTGGATAGTAAGGTGAAGAACTCTCTCAGAGTCGCTTCGGTCTCCGAGAAGCTTCTCTTCGACGGCAACCTTTCAGCAATCTTGAATTGCTCGATATACACGTTCTCTTGTCTATCAAGTGTAACAAGAGATTCAGACGTGGGCAAACATTTGGTGGTTGACTCAGAGAGTTCCACTGTAGTTGCCGGATCCGAGTTTTTCGATTATGACGGATATCAGTCAAACAGGTTGGGACACAATTTTGATCCCAACGGATTCGAAGTGCCAGGGTCTTTGGGTTCCGCAGTTTTTAGGCAAGCTCCTTACTTCCAAGGAAGAATATTATGTTGGCTTGCACTACGTCATTGGATGAATTTTATTCAGAAACGCATGTTCAATCCTGTCCGATAATACGACAGTAGTTGCGTATATCCGGAACCAGGGAGGCACTCATTCGGTTCCGTTATTGATTTTAACGGAAAGAATCCTTCTGTTTGTTATAGAACACCAAGTTCTGTTTCGGTTCGTCATATTCTCGGTCGTCGGATCATATTAGCAGACTCCCTTTCACGTAAGGGTCATTTGTTGCCGTCGGAATGGACTATCAACAAAAAAGTATTCAATCAGATTTGCTATCAATGGGAGCGCCCAGTGATAATTTATTTGCGACACAACTCTCCAATCAATTGTAGACGTATGTGTCACCGTGTCCGATTCCCTGAGCATATGTAGTTAACGCTCTATCGATCCATTAGGACGCGATGATAGGATATACGTATCCTCTAGCGCTGTTGATTCAGCAAGTATTGCTAGGATTATTCATTCACAATACAATTCTGTTGGTAGCATCTCTGTCTCCACAGAGACGGTGGATATATTTACTTAGATGTCTACTGTGGGACTTACCGCGGAAACTTCCTCCACGAGAGGATCTTTTTTTCGCTGGGGAAATCGTGTCAACTCTATCACAACCTGCAAGGTCTCAACCTTCACGTATTCCGTTGTGCAGTCCTTCTTGCATGGCAAGCATTGTACAGGACGAGCAGTGGACGCGATTCCTAACTGTAGAAGGACCTCCTCTTCGCTATACTATGCGGCTAAAGTGGAGGGTCTTCTGTCGTTGGTGTAGGGATCTTTATGTTGATATTTTTGATCCCTCCATACCAGACATTGCAAACTTTCTAGTATACTTGTTTAACGAGATCATCTGCAGCCAGTTACTTTTAAAGGTTATAGGTCTATGTTATCTGATACCTATGCACACCATGATAGTTTACAATGGAGCCTAATGTCTCTTTATCTAAGTTAGTTTGAAACTTTTCGATAAGAGACCTAGAATCGTTAGATTAATTCCTATTCGGAATTTAGCTTGGGTTCTTATTAATTAAAGCAACCATTTGAACCCCTTGAGACAGCAGTTTCAAATTCTGGCCTTTTAAGGCAGCGATTCTCTTAGTCTTCTCTTCTGCTGAAGAGTCAGTGAGCTTCATGCACTATCGGTGGACGATTCTCACTTTCGTAGTATCGGGAACTCTATTACCTTTACTACTAATGTTGTATTTTTGGTTAAGAATCAGGCTCCTAATGATATCCGGAACCTATTGTTCTTAAGGTCCTTCCGTCTTCGAGCGGGCATAGGCCTTTACTCTGTCCGGATAGACCATTATGTATTTATTAACAGATCTCAGTTTATCAATTGGACGTAAAGCTTCTTCTGGCTATGATGCCTAATAGAAGGGTCATTACGGTCCATTCTATTACTTAATGCATTCAGTTAACTATCGATACTGCTTAGGATAATCTATCCTTAACTCAGCAGTCTGTGCTTAAGATTTCGGCTCATGAAGTAAGAGCTCTTCTACATCTTGGGCTGACGTATAGTTTTGCTGCATATTGGTCTCAGCCATCCACATTCACGAATTTTTATCTCAGAAATATTGTATCCATTTCTGGAGACCTGCATTATTTAGGTCCATTATCAGCTGCTCAGAAAGTTGATCACTTAACAATTGCAACTATAGCTATGTAGGCTTTATGTTCCGGCAGTGACTCCGTCCTGCTGCCCTCTTCGCTCTGGGCTATTTGACCCAGGGCAAGAAAAAGGGGGGGGGGGGGAGGGTGTTTCCCTTGGGTCACCTGTTTTATTATGAAAACAAGGGGATACCTCCTCCGGAGTTAGTATTTCTGAGCTGTTACTGGGATGGTTTCTTAAGTGAAAGTTATGTTTTTAAATTCATTCATGTCATAGTTTTAAAGTATAGCATTTGAATATGTCATGTGTCAAACAGATGTTATTATACTATCCTCGGACACTTTTAAAGAGTATAAAGAGTCTCAATTCTTTGGACTAACTTTATTTATTGGCTTACTTTAAAAATAATTAGTATAAGAATTATACTGCATATTAATAGAGAACATGGATGTTATGATGCTCAATTATAGAAGGTATTGTGTCTTTCTAATTTGTCATAAATAAGAAAGATACACGTGAAGCCTATTTCTCCTTTTCTCCTCCCGGAGATGACTCTGTTTTATATAGTTGAGCTTATTGGATTTTCCTCTATGTCCTGGGCCCTCCAGCCTTTTTACTATTCAGCTATGTCTGGGTCATTGGTACAGTATAAAAATCTTAAAAAATTTATAGTAATTTATATATTTTTTATACTTACCAATGACCCAGACGGGGATGGCCCTCCCAGGAGTTGGGAACTCATACCTCCCCGCTGAGGACATAGCGCTTACCAGGCACTGTTGGTAAGAATGATTAATGGCGCCAATTTCGGGACGTCCTTGACACTGCGCATGCGCAGTAGAGGTGAAGTATGGAGGGCCATTCAGGACATGTTTTCTTTGGTTTTAGATGCAAATTTTGGGGATTGGGGGGCAAAATTTGTGTTTGGCCCTATATTTTTAAGAGTTAGCACCAGCTATGTCTGGGTCATTGGTAAGTATAAAAAATATATAAATTACTATAAATTTTTTAAGTTTTTTCATTTTTTGTCTCAAAAACATAGGTTATGACCCCTCATTGGAACGAGCTCGACGAGCTTGTTCCAATGAGGGGTCATAACCCATGTTTTTGAGACAAAAAGTGGAAAAATAATGAAAATTAATTGGCGATTTTTGAGAATAGCGCTGGCCGGTTTTGGCCGTTACGTTGGGTAAAGGGTTAAGAGGCGTAACTTCTAAAAAATTAATTTCTGCTGTCTGGCAGTGAGTAAAAAATACTGGCCCAAATAAGATTCATAGGGGGTGGAAAAATTTTGAAAAAATATTAACAGTATGAGTATGATTATTTGGAACACTAGAGTACCAACTAAATGGAAATTCAAAATAATTCCAAATTTAAAATTGAGAAGATTTTGGACCAGACACCTAAAGAATTATTTTTGTTTTGAACCCGATACCAAGAAAAAAAATGTTGATTGAGCAATTCAGGTGTACCTAATAATAACAGTATACATAAATTTTTAAATATATTATCAATAGAAATATGTTGGAGCTAACTGGTGAGAACAACCCCACTCCCTTTATTTCTCTTTCAGCATCTGACAAAGGCTCCTGTGGTACTCATTTCAAGAGCTCTTCAGAAAACTCTATTTGCCAAGTAATGTGGTAGTTGGGGGCAGGGGGGGGGATGGGGAGGGAGGGGCAATTGTGTGAAACTGGTGGAGAGAACAAAATATCTGACATTTTCTTGCAGTTAATCCTGAAATTTGTTTCTCGCTTTGTATGGAGTGAATGTGGCCTACCTAAAGTCTATATTGTTTGTACGCTCCAAATAAAAAGAAAGCTAAATTTCAAATCGGAAACTTTAAATCATATTCAGAAATAAAACTTACCAAGAATTCACCCAGAATGGAAATTGGAATTACAAACAGTCTTAGTTAAACTAAACGATCGAATGCATGCCCTGGAAGGTTAATTATTGCACAAAAATGTCTTTTGTTGTCCAGTGTGTACTTTTGTTACCAAGCCAGAAAATAAGCAGACTGTCATCTGCAAAATGAGGTTCCCAGAGCACAGCAGGTTAGCATCACTAAATTCACCCTCTTGGGACCTCAATCTGAATGAGGGTCTCAAAACTAAACAGAAAGAAGTACCCAGAGGATAAATTGGCACACTGTATGGGATAGCATCATTAAATTCACCCTCTGGGGACCTAATTTTGCAAATGTCAGACTGCTTATTTTCAGTCCTGTTTGTTACAGTACAGAACAGAAATGACTGATGTCTACAAACAATAGCCTAATGCACACACAGCACAGCCAATCCGAGTTCAACTTCAGTTTCAGTTCAAAAAGCCCGAAATTTAAATATAGCGGCCAATTCACATTGTATTAAAATTAAAATCCTTGAATATTTTCCATTTGATTCCATGAAGTAACCGTTACGCAGCACGATCGTTTTGGTGGTGAATCGATTATGCTGGGTGGAGACATAACCATGATAAGCAGAACAGCATTACATGTCATCCAAGGGTGTGTCACAGGGCAGTGCTACTGTGACAGCATGTTAGCAGCTCATGTGGTGCCATTTGCGTGACATCACGGCCGTCGATTCATTTTCCAAGAAAACATTGCAAGAGCACACAGAGCCTGTGTCAATGTTCAGGAACTTGCCGCTGCACTGCAGGAAGAATGGAATAACATCAGTCAAGCTGATATTGTACGTTTGGTGAGGAGTATGCCATGTCTCGCTTGTCTTGTGAAACGAGGAGGATTTACAAGGTACTAAGGTCTTGCACTGAATATGGTAAAGTCTCAGACTGACTATCCATGTCTTCAACAGCTCAGTGCGTGGAATGTGTGCTTGTCAGGCACCCATCTATCACTGAAATCATTCACCAGATGTCACAATGCAATGCCTCAACTATTTTTTTCATGAAAATATATATTTATTCCTTCATATATCTCACTTTTATCAAATATCTCCTACTTTTTATACCACCCACTTGAAAAGTGGGAGGTATATAGTGATCACTTGGTCTGTCCGTACGTTTGTACGTCCATCCATCCATTATGCTTTAGGGCGGTACACATCTGCTATCTGCAACTCCTCCTAAACCAGTGAACAGATTTCATTGAAACTCTCAGACATTCTTTTACATACATTGAAGATGTGCACCTCCTATTTTGTTTTCAGATATTTTCATTTTTACAGTTTCCCATATTGACAAATGAACTTTGTCAAATTCAGTTGACATTCTGTACAGATCTGCTATCCGCAACTCCTCTTAAACCATTGAACAGATTTCATCGAAACTTTCAGACATTCTTTTACATACATTGCAGATGTGCACCTCCTATTTTCTTTTCCGATATTTTCATATTTACAGTTCCCCATATTCAAAAATGATCTTTGTCAATTCAGGTTTTAGTGGGGAAGGGTATAGATCTGCTATCCACTACTCCTCTTAAACCATTGAACAAACTCTATTGGAACTTTTTTACATACACTGAAGATGTGCACCTCCTATTTTTCTTTCAGATATTTTCATATTCCGACATACGTCCGTGTGTCTGTTATGCTATAGGAGTTTTTTTTTTTGGGGGGGGGGGGGGGGGGGGGTACACATCTGCTATCCGCAACTCCTTTTAAACCAGTGAATGGATTTAATTGAAACTCTCAGACATTCTTTTATTAGCTCACCTGACTTTCAGTCAGGAGAGCTATAGTAATCACTCACCGTCCGTCGTCCGGCGTCTGTCGTCCGTGAACATGGTGTTTGCGTCTTCTCCTCCCAAACCGCTGAACCAATTTTATTGATATTCGAGATGATAGTTTGTTATGACATCGCAATTTGATTTTGTTCAAATCAAGTTGCCTCGCCCGTGGGTAGGGCCACACCCAAAAAGTGTGCTGAAATCTTAAAAAATCTTCTTCTCATGAACCAGCAGTAGCAGAGACTTGATATTTGGTGTGCAGCTTCCTTTTGAGGTGTAGACTCAGATTTATTCAAGAGAAGTTTGTGGGGCTATACTTGGCGTCGTTATGGGGGGGGCAAAATTTTTGGCCCCGCCCAAAATTTCTATATTTTTATACTGTACCAATGACCCAGACTTAGCTGGTGCTAACTCTAACAAAACCAGGGCCAAACACAAATTTTGCCCCCCAATCCCCAAAATTTGCATCCAAAACCAAAAGAAATCATGTCCTATAGGACCTCCATACTACGCCCCCACTGCGCATGCGCAGTGTCAAGGACGTCCCGAAATTGGCGCCAATTATCATTCTCTGTTTGGCCCTTCATCAGTCAACATCTCACTGATCTTTGTGCTTGTAAATCTCAATTTAAAGGATGCCAGACACGTAATTTTTGGAGAAATGGTGATTCTAAGGAGGATATAGAAGGAGGAGAGGAAAAAGAAGTGACAAAAAATAATCAGGGCTGTACTTAAAATTTTTTATGAAATTATGTTAAGTTGCCTATTTTCGAGGCATGGGCCTCTTGTTGTCATTCTTGCTAACTGTTGCACTGCTTATTCAGTGTTTCCTCTCCCCTAGCCTTCTAAGTCCCCCCTTGTAATTCTCCCATGCTTTTGGCATATTTTTGAGAAAGTTCATTTCTAAAATTTTCTTGGGAGAGTTGCTTGGATACAGAATGTTTTCTGTTATTTTCCCCATAGTTACGTTTTCACCCATGGGTGTATAAACGTTGTGTTCTGCATCTTCCATCTGATGTTCTGCAGATTCTCCCCTGGGAGTCTCTGTCTTGCATCAGATAGAGTGTAATTTTGATGACTGATTTCGGGCCAGTTTTTTCAGTGCCTGGAGTCATGTTTTCTGGTGTTTTACACTGTTTGTTTACATTGGCAACAGCCTTTTTTGAGGGGGGCTGTTTGCCTTTGGTGTAGTTTATCTCACTATAAGATACATTTATATTATCCGTAAGTGTCTCATTAATTATTTAATATAAATTTAAAATTTTTGACCACACTTTGCCATCGGATCCATTGGGGCTCAACGTTACTTTTCAGAAACTTGGGCTTCGCTGAAAAAATATTTTTTCAAAATTATTTTGATTTGCAATTGTTTTTTCATTTATTAATGGATCATGTTATTATGTATCTTTGTGTCAGGGGTTTGTGCGAGTAACTAGGACTTGTTGTTGACTTTTCACAATGAAAGGATATTGTTCAAATTGTAGTGGGAAGAAATCTTCCTCTGACTTTCATGATCATTGTATTAATTGTAGTCAGTGTTCTCGCACTAATCCCTGTTCTATATGTCAATATTGGGATGACAAACATTGGAAACGTGTGTCACGGTATGTTGTTACTGGAGAAAGGGCTATGCCGGCTCTTTCTCCGCAAGGTCACTCTACTCTCTCAGTTTCTATTTCAGAGGAACAAGAACAGGGTGATGTTTCCATGTTATCTTCTGCAAGTGCGCTTCCGTCGTCACAAATGAATTCAGAGCTAGCGGCAAAAGTGCTCATGGAGATTAGACAAATGTCGTCCGCTAGCTCGCCCGGTGTAGCGTCCATTCACCGAATGGTTCAGCAGCCGGGTTCGTCCGATGCGGTCCAGGAGGAAATGTTGGGTGATGCGAGCACTATAAACATTCAATGTGCACACCCAGTGAAGGCGGATAGTAAGCGAGATCGGAGGAAGCCTTTGAGTCTGGTTCCTAGCTCGTCCAGGTCCAGCCGGGCCGCGAGCGAGAGATGGCCCTCTCTCGTACAACAACATCTGGGACCAGATGTTGTGGTACAAAATGTGTCGCAAGCGGAGCATACGTCCGTCGCTCGGGATGCTCCGTTGTATAGGCAGTCCGCGGAGCCTGCTAAGGCTTCTTCTTCTCGTCAGCGCACACGACCGCACCTTGGCTGCGTGACCGCCGATATCTTACCAGCTTCGCCGATCAAGGATTCTTCGGCGACCAGGTCACACCATCCGGCAGCCAGGGACTCGAGGCCGATGGACTCCGGACGTTCGCATAGAAAAAGTATGCGGGAGCAATCTGATGCGGAGCTGCCCTCGGCGAAGCAGCGAAAGACTGCGCCTCCGCAGGTCTCGACGCCGGACATTCTTGTGCAGATAGCACAGCTTATCGCAGCATCCCAGCAGCCGACAGAAATGGTGTCGGATCGAGAATTATCCGACGGCGCTGGGTCGGTACGCTCCGCCAAAGCATCGGGGGCGGACGACCGGGAGCATCATGAGGTCTGACCGGATGGTGAAAGGGATACGGATGATTTGGAGCTATCCCTTTCGGAACAACATAAAGCTGCTGTGGACTTCATCCGGCACTTTCTCCCTCAAGTTGTTCCGTCGGGCCAGACTGCTGCGGTTCCGGACAAGAGGATTATAGCGTCATTGGACTCTGAATTTTTTGAGCGGTTCAGGGACATCGCTCCCGAGTTTCCGTCGCAGTCCAATAATGTTGCAAGAACATTTGAATTATTGAACGACGCTATATTTAAACTTACTTCCAGGACGGGGAAAGCAGGTTTCTTGTCCGCCAATACTCTCAACCTGCCTTTCATTAATGCAAGGAATAAATTCGATACGGCAGGACAGGGTATCCCGAGAGTTCCTCTGCGTATGGACGACGAGGCGGAAGACTTAGAGCTATCATTACCGTCGTCGGCTTCTATTCCAACCATGGTGTTGGAAACAGCTATTTCGTCTAACAGAGCCAATTTAGATGCCTTATCTTACGCAGATCACCTTACTAAGGCGTTATCACTGCGCCTTCAAGGGAAAGAATTTCAGGATATACAATCCTCTTTAAGACTTCTTTCAAGGGCAGTAGCTTATTCCACGTGTAACTCCGCCCTTTCTGTGGCAAACCTGGAGTTGGTTAGACGTGACGCAGCCCTAGCTACATCCACACTCGTGGATACTAAGGTGAAGAACTCTCTTAGAGTCGCTTCGGTCTCCGGAGAACTTCTCTTTGATGGCAAGCTTTCTGCTATTTATGATAAAATTACAAAGAAAGCTTCGGATTCTCTGTTGTTCAAATCTGCTTCTAAGAAGTCGGATACAGCAGACAAGAATAAGACAGGCACTTCTGGGTCTAATGCGCCCAAGAGAGGTTCCTATAGAGGTTCCGGTGCGTCCTCTTGGTCTTATTCGAGAGACCGTCAGGGTAGCGACTCTCGTTCGGGACGTCCTTCAGGCCGGGACAACCGGTCAGACGCCCCGAGGTCGACGGGACGAGGTGCGGGTCGTGGAGGACGTGGTTTCTCCTACCGCAGGCCTCGCAGGTCCAGGAGGTGATGGCTTAAACCTCTATCGCGTACCGGTTGGCGGAAGGTTGTCGAGCTTTTCACAAGAATGGGCGTCGATTACGGATGACCCTTGGGTGAGAGGAGTGACTTCGGAAGGCCTAAAGATATCCTTCAAACGAAAGCCTCCATTAACTCGAAGTCCAAAGTGGACTCAACTTCCGTCAAATCCGCAGAAAAGAGACGCTCTGTTATCAGAGGTGCAGTCTCTTTTAATGAAGAACGCGGTAGAGGTCGTAGAAAACCAGGAGACTCCGGGATTCTACAGCCATCTGTTCTGGTTCCGAAACCAGACGGCTCGTTCCGTCCAGTCATAGATTTGAGCTGGATAAACAAGCTGATCGTCGCTCCGAAATTTTATATGGAGACGATTCGGTCGGTCAGAGCGAGTATTCGGGTGAACGATTATGCAACAAGCATAGATCTCAAAGATGCGTACTTTCACGTCATGGTACATCCGACATTCAGAAAGTATCTACGCTTCGCAGTCCTAGGAGTGGTGTATCAATTCCGGGCGATGTGCTTCGGACTGAATCTAGCACCCTGGGCTTTCACTCGGGTAATGAACTCGGTAATGATCTATTTCCGAGCTCATTCGTCTGCGGTAACGTCGGCCTACCTGGACGACATTCTTCAGAGGTACGGCAACGAGTTAACGCTTCAGAACGATGTTCAGAATCTACTTCCATTGCTCCGACGTCTCGGTTTTATAGTAAACGAAGAGAAGTCGGATCTGGTGCCATCCAAGTCATTCACTCATCTGGGAATGAGCTTCGAGACGCACAATAATCTCGTTCGTCTGCCGTTAACCAGAGCGAAATTAGTCAGTTGTTACGCTCGCTATTGTCTGCACGCAGACAAAGTCACAGCGAGAGAATTTATGAGACTGATAGGTCTGTGCGGAGCTGCTGCGGATCTCATTCCGATGGGGCGGTTACGCACGCGTCCTCTCCAAATTTTCTTGACTCAGAATTGGAGTGTGAAAATACATTCGCTCGACGTAGACGTACTCTTGTCAGATCAAGTGAAACAAGAGATTCAGACTTGGGCAAACATTCAGTGGTTAACTCAGGGAGTTCCGCTGCAGTTGCCGGATCCGAGTGTTACCATTATGACGGATGCCAGTCAAACAGGTTGGGGTGCATCATTGATCCCAACGGATTCGAGATGCCAGGGTCTTTGGGATCCGCAATTCCTGTGCAAGCACATAAACATCAAGGAAATGATGTCAATTTGGCTTGCGTTACGTCATTGGATGGACATTATTCACAATGCTCATGTCCAAATCCTATCCGACAATACGACAGTAGTGGCGTATATACGGAATCAGGGAGGCACTCATTTAGTTCCGTTGTTCAATCTAACGGAAAGAATCCTTCTGTTAGCGCTAGAACATCAGGTTCTTCTTTCGGTCCGTCACATACCGGGTCGTCTGAATGTGCTAGCAGACTCCCTTTCACGAAAGGGTCGCTTGTTGCCGTCGGAGTGGACTCTCAACAAACAAGTATTCAATCAGATTTGCTACCAATGGGAACGGCCAATGATAGACTTATTTGCGACACATCTCAACAATCAGTTGCAGACGTATGTGTCTCCGTGTCCGGATCCAAGAGCATTTGCAGTAGACGCCCAGTCGATCCCTTGGGACGGAATGATAGGATATGCGTATCCTCCAGCGCCGTTAATTCAACAAGTATTGCTAAAGATAAAACAATCTCAATGCAAGATTCTGTTGGTAGCATCTCTGTCGCCACAGAGACCATGGATAAATCTACTCAGGTGTCTGTTGTGGGACCTACTGCGAAAGCTTCCTCCACGGGAGGATCTTCTTTCGCAGGGGAAATCGCGTCAACTCCATCACAACCCGCAAGGTCTCAACTTTCACGTTTTTCCGTTGTGCGGTCCTTCTTGCATGGCAAGCACTTTACAGGACGAGCAGTGGACGCGATTTCTAACTGTAGGAGGACCTCCTCTTCGCTAAACTATGCGGCAAAGTGGAAGGTTTTTCGTCGTTGGTGTAGGGATCATTCTGTAGATATTTTCGATCCCTCTATACCAGACATTGCAAACTTTCTAGTATACTTGTTTGACGAAATAAAACTGCAGCCTGTTACTATTAAGGGTTATAGGTCTATGTTATCTGATACCTATGCACATCATGATAGTTTACAAATTGGATCTAATGTCTCTTTATCTAAGTTGGTTAGAAACTTCTCGATAGATAGACCCAGAACTCTTAGATTAATTCCTAAATGGAATTTAGCTTGGGTTCTTCTTAAATTGAAGGAAAATTGAATGAACCTCTTGGGACAGTAGATTTCAAATTCTTATCTTATAAGATAGCTTTTCTCTCTGCTAGAAGAGTCAGTGAGCTTCATGCACTGTCGGTGGATGATTCTCACTATCGTAGTGTCGGGAACACTATCACCTTCACTACTAATGTGGGTTTTTTAGCTAAGAATCAGGCTCCTAATAAATATCCGGAACCTATTGTTATTAAGGCTCTTCCGTCTTCAGACGGGCGTAGGCCTTTACTCTGTCCTGTTAGAGCGTTACATATCTATAAACAGAGATCTCAGTTTATCAGAAAGGGACGGAAACGTTTCTTTCTGTCTTTGATGCCTAATAGAAGGGACATTTCGGTCCATTCTATTGCTAGATGGATTCAATTAACTATCCGTACTGCTTATGAGAGTTTATCTTCTTCTCAGCAGTCTGTGCTTAAGATTTCTGCTCATGAAGTAAGAGCTCTTGCTACTTCTTGGGCTTATGCTAATAGTGTTGCTATTACAGATTTAATGAAGGCTGCTTATTGGTCTCAGCCATCCACATTCACGAATTTTTATCTCAGAAATATTGAGTCCATTTCTGGAGACCTGCATTGTTTAGGTCCGTTATCTGTTGCTCAGAATGTCGTCCACTAAACAGTTGCAACTATAGTTATGCAGGCTTTCTGTTCCGGCAGTGACTCCGTCCGGCTGCCCTCTTCGCTCTGGGCTATTTGACCCAGGGCAAGGGGAAGGGGGGGGGGGGGGGGGTGTTCCCTTAGGTCACCTGCTTTATAGTGAAAAGCAAGGGAATGCCTCCTCCAAAGTCAGTATTTCTGAGTCGCTTCCGGGATGGTTTTAAAGTGTAATATTAATGTTAAAATTCATTCATGTCTTATTTTTAAAGTGTAGCTCGGTGTGAAGCATTTGTATATGTCAAGTGTCAAACGGGCTTTAATATACAATACTCGGACACTTTTAAAAGATTATAAAGAGTCTCAATTCTCTGGACTACTTTATTTATTGGCTTACTTTAAAAATAATTAGTATAAGGGTTATACTGGATGTTAATAGAGAACATGAATATTATTGTGCTCAATTATTAAGGGTATTGTATCTTTCTAATTTAATATTAAATAAGAAAGATACATGTAAAGCCTAATACTCCTTTTCTCCTTAAGGGGTTACCTCTTTATTATATAGTTGAGCTTATTGGATTTTCCTCTATGTCCTAGGCCCTCCAGCCTGTTTACTATTCAGCTAAGTCTGGGTCATTGGTACAGTATAAAAATGTTAAAAAATTTATAGTAATTTATATATTTTTTATACTTACCAATGACCCAGACGGGGATGGCCCTCCCAGGAGTTGGGAACTCTTGCCTCCCCGCTGAGTACAAAGCGCTGACCAGGCACTGCCAGTAAGAATGATAATTGGCGCCAATTTCGGGACGTCCTTGACACTGCGCATGCGCAGTGGGGGCGTAGTATGGAGGTCCTATAGGACATGATTTCTTTTGGTTTTGGATGCAAATTTTGGGGATTGGGGGGCAAAATTTGTGTTTGGCCCTGGTTTTGTTAGAGTTAGCACCAGCTAAGTCTGGGTCATTGGTAAGTATAAAAAATATATAAATTACTATAAATTTTTTAACTTTCCAAACCGAGAGGCTGATTTGAACCAAATTTTATGTGAGGGCTTATTGGGTCATAAGTACCTAATTTATGCTGATTTTGTTTTTCCCGTAGCCCCATGGGAACCGCAGGAGCTAAAAATAGAAAAAAATTAAAACGCCCATATCTCCAAAACTGCACCGCACCGAGAATTTTTATTTGGTGTGAAGCTTCCTTAGGACCAACAGAAAGAATTGGTAAAAAAAAATTGCCATCGGTTTTATCATAGGGTACAGTTTCGGGACTTAGAAAAAGTGCTGAGTCAGCACTTTTTAACACTGTAGGCAATGGGAAAAACATTAAAAAATCTTCTTCTCCAGATCCAGCAGGCAGAATCTTTTGATATTTGGTATGCAACATTGTGGGGTGGATCTGATTCAAGTTTGTTCAAATCGGCCCCCTGGGTTTATATTTGGGCTCAGTATAGGAGCCCAAATTTGAACTTACTGCATTTCAGGCAAATTTCTTTGAAAATCTTCTTCTCCACATCCAGCAGGCAGAATCTTTTGATATTTGGTATGCAACATTGTGGGGTGGATCTGATTCAAGTTTGTTCAAATCGGCCCCTTGGGTTTACATTTGGGCTCAGTATAGGAGCCCAAATTTGAACTTAGTGCATTTCAGGCAAATTTCTTTGAAAATCTTCTTCTCAAGATCCAGCAGTAGAATCTTTTGATATTGGGTATGCAACATTGTGGGGTGGATCTGATTCAAGTTTGTTCAAATCGGCTCCCTGGGTTTATATTTGGGCTCAGTATAGGAGCCCAAATTTGAACTTAGTGCTTTTCAGGCAAATTTCTTAAAAAATCTTCTTCTCCAGATCCAGCAGGCAGAATCTTTTGATATTTGGTATGCAACATTGTGGGGTGGATCTGATTCTATTTTGTTCAAATCGGCTCCCTAGATTCATATTTGGGCTCACTATAGAAGCTCGAATTCGAACTTAGTGCATTTCAGGCAAATTTCTTCAAAAATCTTCTTCTCCAGATGCTGCAGGCAGAATCTTTTGATATTTGGTATGCAACATTGTGGGGTGGATCTGATTCCAGTTTGTTCAAATCGGCCACCTGGATTCATATTTGGGCTCACTATAGAAGCCCAAATTCGAACTTAATGCATTTCAGGCAAATTTCTTTGAAAATCTTCTTCTCAAGATCCAGCAGGCAGAATATTGTGATATTTGGTATGCAGCATCCATAGGGGGTGAGATATAAGTTTGTTCAAGCCATGTCCCTAGGTCCATATTTGGGCTCACTGTGGGAGCTTGAATTGTAACTTTGTTCGAAATGAGGAATTTTCTTAAAAAATCTTCTTCTTCAGATCCAGCAGTCGGAATGGTTTGATATGTGGTGAGTAGCATCCTTGGGGGGGACGGGAGGATTCAAGTGTGTTAAAGCCAAGTCCCTGGGTTCATATATGGGCTCCCTGTGGGAGCCCAAATTATGACTTAGTTCAATATGAGGAATATTCTTTAAAAATCATTTTTTTAGATCCACTGGTCAGAATATTTGGATATTTGGTTTTAGCTTTTCTTTGGAGGAGCAGATGCAACTTGTGGAAATCAATTCTCTGGGTTGATATTTAGGCTACCATGTCAGGTGAGCGCCCTCAAGCCCCCCGGGGCCTCTTGTTTACATACATTGAAGATGTGCACCTCCTATTTTGTTTTCAGATATTTTCTTTTTTACAGTTTCCCATATTGAAAAATGAACTTTGTCAAATTCAATTGACATTTTGTACAGATCTGCTATTCGCAGCTCCTCTTAAACCCTTGAACAGATTTCATTGAAACTTTCAGACATTCTTTTACATATATTGAAGATGGGCACCTCCTGTTTTGTTTTCAGATATTTTCATTTTGAGGGTACCCTATATTTAAAAATGGGCTTTGTCAATTCAAGCTTTCGTGGGGGGTGGGGGAGGGGGGTGGGGATTGACATTTGCTATCCACAACCTCTTTTAAACTAGTGAATGGATTTCAACGAAACCTTCAAACATTGGTGTCAGTGTTTGTGCTCTCTACATTAAACACACTTTTACTATTTTAAAATGTTTCTTTGTGGGAGTGGGTGGTATCATTTAGTGAGCAGTTTTTTCTAGTTTTTAATAGTATATGTGTCATCTCATCTGATCGCATTTCATCCATTGTCACTTCTTTCATGTTGAAGACAATTTGCTTCAACAAAATCCACAACTGATTCTGATATGTAAGTTGATTGACAAAGATAGTCATTTAAAGTTTATTATTATTTATTATTTAGGAAACCCATCTGGTCATGCTATGGTAACGGCTTCAGTATTCTTTGTAATGGTGTCTGCATTCATACATCATAGGCTACAGAAATCACAGTTTAGGTAACAATTAGTGTATTCATTCTGTAGACAACATACCCAAAATAATGCCTAGTGCCAGGCCTGGCATTCTTAAAAATGCAGGAAGGCTAAAAATCGTTCCCCTTGCATGGCCTAGGGGAGTGATTAGCTCTCCACAAGCTTATAAAAGCTAAAAGTGGCAAACTGAAAGTTTTACTATTAATGAATTCTGCCAAATGGGCTTTGTACATTTTATTTGATGCTGCTAACAAGGTAATCTCTGTGAGACAGCTCTACTACCCCTCCCATACCTCTAGGCCTGGGCAATGCCCAGAAGGGTGTTAGGGGCAGTGTGGCCACCTTACAGAGACCACTAACATAGCAGAGAACTAGAAAGATGTGGGTTTGAGGAATAGGCTGTTATGGTAATCATCAATTTCTAAGGCCAGGAGGGCTAGTTTTTCGCCCTCCTTAATTTTTTTAAGGCGAGCAGTAGGCGAGCGAATAAATCGCTCTCCTGAAAATGCCAGGCCTGTAGTGCTATTCTCAAAAATCTCCATTCAGATTTTATTATTAGTCTGGAAGGGAAGGCCTATAGTAATTAACCTGTCTATCTGTCCATCCTTCCATTAGAGCTGAAATGGTTAAAGGGTTTTCTTGATCATTTAATCACATGGGTTAACCTTGATTAACCGACTGATCACTTACCCTAATAGGTAGCTGAATAATTGCCGTACCATTGATGATTTATAGCCTTATAACTGGTTGAGGGCTAGATTATTTTTGATGGTCTGAATTTGTTATTCAATTTTTTTTATTACAAATTGTTGGAGAGTGCCCACATGCACTCTCCAATAAGTTGTAAATAAAACAAATTTATATGAATTATTTATTTATTGGTATTCAAGGTCACATATTTCTGTTCAATGTCTTATCATGACCACGACAGTTTTACGGGTGGAGGAAGCTGGAGTACCCAGAGAGAACCACTGAGCAACAGCTAGCAACTGTAAGCTCCCTAACATACTAACTCCACACAAGCAGGGTTAGCATTGGTTGAAAACGTGCACTATCGACGTGCAGTACACCTTAGTACACAACGTCACCGTGCCCCCACGTGGGCAGTGGAAGTGAAGTGTCTTGCCCCAGGACACAATGTGGTTGCCGCAGATGGGATTCGAACCAAGGACATCTTGGCTGACAGACTGCACCTCTACCAACTGAGCAACTGTTCCCCCTAAGTTATATGAACAAAATATTATTTTTGTTTGACTGAATATGAAACATAAGCAAGAAAAAATGTTAGCTTTTGTTCTGGTACCCTCATTTTTGTAAAATCCTCGATAGTGGATTCTAAAACTCAACCAGTTAACACTGTACCCAATGTAAGGTACAAAACTGGCCAGCACTATATACAAAAATCTCCATTCAAATTTTATTATGTTTTTGATATTTTTATACTGTACCAATGACCCAGACTTAGCTGGTGCTAACTCCAACAAAACCAGGGCCAAACACAAATTTTGCCCCCCAATCCCCAAAATTTGCATCCAAAACAAAAAGAAATCATGTCCTAAAGGACCTCCATAGTACGCCTCTACTGCGCATGCGCAGTGACGCAGTCGTCCCGAAATTGGCGCCAATTATCATTCTCTGTTTGGCCCTTCATCAGTCAACATCTCACTGATCTTTGTGCTTGTAAATCTCAGTTTAAAGGATGCCAGACACGTAATTTTTGGAGAAAATGTGATTCTAAGGAGGATAGAAGGAGGAGAGGAAAAAGAAGTGGCAAAAAATAATCAGGGCTGTACTTAAAATTTTTTGATGAAATTATGTTAAGTTGCCTATTTTCGAGGCATGGGCCTCTTGTTGTCATTCTTGCTAATTGTTGCACTGCTTATTCAGTGTTTCCTCTCCCCTAGCCTTCTAAAGTCCCCCCTGGCAATTCTCCCATGCTTTTGGCATATTTTTGAGAAGTTTCATTTCTAAAATTTCCTGGGAGAGTTGCTTGGTTACAGAATGTTTTCTGTTATTTTCCCCATAGTTACGTTTTCACCCATGGGTGTATAACATTTGTGTTCTGCATCTTCCATCTGATGTTCTACAGATTCTCCCCTGGGAGTCTCTGTTTTGCATCAGATAGAGTGTAATTGATGACTGATTCCGGGCCAGTTTTTTCAGTGCCTGGAGTCATGTTTTCTAGTGTGTTTACACTGTTTGTTTTCATTGGCAACAGCCTTTTTTGAGGGGGGCTGTTTGCCTTTGTGGTAGTTTATCTCATTATAAGATACATTTATATTATCCGAAAGTGTCTCATTAATTATTTTATATAAATTTAAAATTTTTGACCACACTTTGCCATCGGATCCATCGGGGCTCAACGTTACTTTTCAGCAACTTGGGCTTCTCTGAAAAAATATTTTTTCAAAATTATTTTGTTTTGCAATTGTTTTTTCATTTATTAATGGATCATGTTATTATGTATCTTTGTGTCAGGGGTTTTTGCGAGTAACTAGGACTTATTGTTGTTCTTTCACAATGAAGAGACATTGTTCAAATTGTAATAGGAAGAAATCTTCCTCTGACTTTCATGATCATTGTATTAATTGTAGTCAGTGTTCTCGCATTAATCCCTGTCCTATATGTGAACACTGGGATGAGAAACATTGGAAACGTGTGTCCCGATATGTTGTTTCAGGAGAAAGAGCGATGCCGGCTCTTTCTCCACAAGGTCACTCTACTCTCTCAGTTTCTATTTCAGAGGAACCAGAACAGGGTGATGTTTCCATGTTATCTTCTTCAAGTGTGCGTCCGTCGTCACAAATGAATTCAGAGCTAGCGGCAAAAGTGCTCATGGAGATTAGACAAATGTCGTCCGCTAGCTCGCCCGGTGTAGCGTCCATTCACCGAATGGTTCGGCAGCCGGGTTCGTCCGATGCGGTCCAAGAGGAAATTTTGGGTGATGCGAGCACTATAAACATAATAGATGCACACCCAGTGACGACGGATAGTAAGCGAGAACGGAGGAAGCCTTTTAGTCCGGTTCCTAGCTCGTCCAGGTCCAGCCGGGCCGCGAGCGAGAGAGGTCCCTCTCTCGTACAACAACATCTGGGACCAGATGTTGTGGTACAAAATGTGTCTTTAGCGGAGCATACGTCCGTCGCTCGGGACGCTCTGTTGTATAAGCAGTCCGCAGAGACTGTTAAGGCTTCCTCTTCTCGTCAGCGCACACGACCGCACCTTGGCTGCGTGACCACCGATATTTTACCAGCTTCGCCGATGAAGGATTCTTCGGCGACCAGGTCACACCATCCGGCAGCCAGGGATTCGAGACCGATGGACTCCGGACGTTCGCATAGGAAAAGTATGCGGGAGCCATCTGATGCGGAGCTGCCCTCGGCGAAGCAGCGAAAGACTGCGCCTCCGCAGGTCTCGACGTCGGACATTCTTGTGCAGATAGCACAGCTTATCGCAGCATCCCAGCAGCCGACAGAAACGGTGTCGGATCGAGAATTATCCGACGGCGCTGGGTCGGTACGCTCCGCCGAAGCATCGGGGGCGGACGACCGGGAACATCGGGAGGTCCGACCGGATGGTGAAAGGGATACGGATGAATTGGAGCTATCCCTTTCGGAACAACATAAAGCTGCCGTGGACTTCATCCGGCACTTTCTCCCTCAAGTTGTTCCGTCGGGCCAGACTGCTGCGCTTCCGGACAAGAGAATTATAGCGTCATTGGACTCTGAATTTTTTGAGCGGTTCAGGGACATCGCTCCCGAGTTTCCGTCGCAGTCCAATAATGTTGCAAGAACATTTGAATTATTGAACAACGCTATATTTAAACTTGCTTCCAGGACGGGGAAAGCAGGTTTCTTGTCTGCTAATACTCTTAACCTGCCTTTCATTAATGCAAGGAATAAATTCGATACGGCAGGACAGGGTATACCGAGAGTTCCTCTGCGTATGGATGACGAGGCGGAAGACTTAGAGCTATCATTACCGTCGTCAGCTTCTATTCCAACCGCGGTGTTGGAAACAGCTATTGCGTCTAACAGAGCCAATTTAGATGCCTTATCTTACGCAGATCACCTTACTAAGGCGTTATCACTGCGCCTTCAAGGGGAAGAGTTTCAGGATATACAATCCTCTTTAAGACTTCTTTCAAGGGCAGTAGCTTATTCCACGTGTAACTCCGCCCTTTCAGTGGCAAATCTGGAGTTGGTTAGACGTGACGCAGCCCTAGCTACATCCACACTAGTGGATTCTAAGGTGAAGAACTCTCTTAGAGTCGCTTCGGTCTCAGGAGAACTTCTCTTTGACGGCAAGCTTTCCGCTATTTATGATAAAATTAAAAAGAAAGCTAATGATTCTCTGTTGTTCAGATCGGCTCCTAAAAAGTCGGATACAGCAGCCACGAATAAGACAGGCACTTCTGGGTCTAATGCGCCCAAGAGAGGTTCCTATAGAGGTTCCGGTGCGTCCTCTTGGTCTTATTCGAGAGACCGTCAGGATAGCGACTCTCGTTCGGGACGTCCTTCAGGCCGGGACAATCGGTCGGACGCCCCGAGGTCGACGAGGCGAGGTGCGGGTCGTGGAAGACGTGGTTTCTCCTACCGCAGGCCTCGCAGGTCCAGGAGGTGATGGCTTAAACCTCTATCGCGTTCCGGTTGGCGGAAGGTTGTCGAGTTTTTCACAAGAGTGGGCGTCGATTACGGACGACCCTTGGGTGAGAGGAGTGACTTCGGAAGGTCTAAAGATATCCTTCAAACGAAAGCCTCCATTAACTCGAAGTCCAAAGTGGACTCATCTTCCGTCAAATCCACAGAAAAGAGACGCTCTGTTATCAGAGGTGCAGTCTCTTTTAATGAAGAACGCGGTAGAGGTCGTAGAAAACCAGGAATCTCTGGGATTCTACAGCCATCTGTTTCTGGTTCCGAAACCAGACGGCTCGTTCCGTCCAGTCATAGATTTGAGCTGGATAAACAAGCTGATCGTCGCTCCGAAGTTTTATATGGAGACGATTCGATCGGTCAGAGCGAGTATTCGGGTGAACGATTATGCAACGAGCATAGATCTCAAAGATGCGTACTTTCACGTCATGGTACATCCGACATTCCGAAAGTATCTACGCTTCGCAGTCCTAGGAGTGGTGTATCAGTTCCGGGCCATGTGCTTCGGATTGAATCTAGCACCCTAGGCTTTCACTCGGGTAATGAACTCGGTAATGATCTACTTCCGAGCTCATTCGTCTGCGGTAACGTCGGCCTACCTGGACGACATTCTTCAGAGGTACGGCAACGAGTTAACGCTTCAGAACGATGTTCAGAATCTTCTTCTATTGCTCCGACGTCTCGGTTTTATAGTAAACGAGGAGAAGTCGGATCTGGTGCCGTCCAAGTCATTCACTCATCTGGGAATGAGCTTCGAGACGCACAACAATCTCGTTCGTCTGCCGTTAACCAGAGCAAAATTAGTCAGTTGTTACGCTCGCTATTGTCTGCACGCAGACAAAGTCACGGCGAGAGAATTTATGAGACTGATAGGTCTGTGCGGAGCCGCCGCGGATCTCATTCCGATGGGGCGGCTACGCACACGTCCTCTTCAAATTTTCCTGACTCAGAATTGGAGTGTGAAAATTCATTCGCTCGATGTAGACGTTCTCTTGTCAGATCAAGTGAAACAAGAGATTCAGACTTGGGCAAACATTCAGTGGTTAACTCAAGGAGTTCCGCTGCAGTTGCCGGATCCGAGTTTTACCGTTATGACGGATGCCAGTCAAACAGGTTGGGGTGCATCATTAATCCCAACGGATTCGAGATGCCAGTGTCTTTGGGATCCGCAATTCCTGTGCAAGCACATAAACATCAAGGAAATGATGTCAATTTGGCTTGCGTTACGTCACTGGATGGACATTATTCACGATGCTCATGTCCAAATCCTATCCGACAATACGACAGTAGTGGCGTATATATGGAATCAGGGAGGCACTCATTCAGTTCCGTTGTTCAATCTAACGGAAAGAATCCTTCTGTTTGTGTTAGAACATCACGTTCTTCTTTCGGTCCGTCACATACCGGGTCGTCTGAATGTGCTAGCAGACTCCCTTTCACGAAAGGGTCGCTTGTTGCCGTCGGAGTGGACTCTCAACAAACAAGTATTCAATCAGATTTGCTACCAATGGGAACGGCTAATGATAGACTTATTTGCGACACATCTCAACAATCAGTTGCAGACGTATGTGTCTCCGTGTCCGGATCCAAGAGCATTTGCAGTAGACGCTCTGTCGATCCCTTGGGACGGAATGATAGGATATGCGTATCCTCCAGCGCCGTTAATTCAACAAGTATTGCTAAAGATAAAACAATCTCAATGCAAGATTCTGTTGGTAGCATCTCTGTCGCCACAGAGACCGTGGATAAATCTACTCAGGTGTCTGTTGTGGGACCTACCGCGGAAGCTTCCTCCACGAGAGGATCTTCTTTCGCAGGGGAAATCGCGCCAACTCCATCACAACCCGCAAGGTCTCAACCTTCACGTTTTTCCGTTGTGCGGTCCTTCTTGCATGGCAAGCACTTTACAGGACGAGCAGTGGACACGATTTCTAACTGTAGGAGGACCTCCTCTTCGCTAAACTATGCGGCTAAGTGGAAGGTTTTTCGTCGTTGGTGTAGGGATCATTCTGTAGATATATTTGATCCCTCTATACCAGACATTTCAAACTTTCTAGTATACTTGTTTGACGAAATCAAACTGCAGCCTGTTACTATAAAGGGTTATAGATCTATGTTATCTGATACCTATGCACATCATGATAGTTTACAAATTGGATCTAATGTCTCTTTATCGAAGTTGGTTAGAAACTTTTCGATAAATAGACCCAGAACTCTTAGATTAATTCCTAAGTGGAATTTAGCTTGGGTTCTCCTTAAATTGAAGGAAAAGCCATTTGAACCTCTTGGGACAGTAGATTTCAAATTCTTATCTTATAAGACAGCTTTTCTCTTAGCTTTCTCTTCTGCCAGAAGAGTCAGTGAGCTTCATGCACTATCGGTGGATGATTCTCACTATCGTAGTGTCGGGAACACTATCACCTTCACTACTAATGTGGGTTTTTTAGCTAAGAATCAGGCTCCTAATAAATATCCGGAACCTATTGTTTTTAAGGCTCTTCCGTCTTCAGACGGGCGTAGGCCTTTACTCTGTCCTGTTAGAGCACTACGTATCTATAAACAGAGATCTCAGTTTATCAGAAAGGGACGAAAACGTTTCTTTCTGTCTTTGATGCCTAATAGAAAGGACATTTCAGTCCATTCTATTGCTAGATGGATTCAGTTAACTATCCGTACTGCTTATGAAGATTTATCTTCTTCTCAGCAGTCTGTGCTTAAGATTTCTGCTCATGAAGTAAGAGCTCTTTCTACTTCCTGGGCTTATGCTAATAGTGTTGCTATTACAGATTTAATGAAGGCTGCTTATTGGTCTCAGCCATCCACATTTACGAATTTTTATCTCAGAAATATTGAGTCCATTTCTGGAGACCTGCATTGTTTAGGTCCGTTATCTGTTGCTCAGAATGTCGTCCACTAAACAGTTGCAACTATAGTTATGCAGGCTTTCTGTTCCGGCAGTGACTCCGTCCGGCTGCCCTCTTTGCTCTGGGCTATTTGACCCAGGGCAAGGGGAAGGGGGGGGGGGGCGGGTGTTCCCTTAGGTCACCTGCTTTATAGTGAAAAGCAAGGGAATGCCTCCTCCAAGTCAGTATTTCTGAGTCGCTTCCGGGATGGTTTTAAAGTGTAATATTAATGTTTAAATTCATTCATGTCTTATTTTTAAAGTGTAGCTCGGTGTGAAGCATTTGTATATGTCAAGTGTCAAACGGGCTTTAATATACAATACTCGGACACTTTTAAATGATTATAAAGAGTCTCAATTCTCTGGACTACTTTATTTATTGGCTTGCTTTAAAAATAATTAGTATAAGGGTTATACTGGATGTTAATAGAGAACATGAATGTTATTGTGCTCAATTATTAAGGGTAGTGTATCTTTCTAATTTAATATTAAATAAGAAAGATACATGTAAAGCCTAATACTCCTTTTCTCCTTAAGGGGTTACCTCTTTACTATATAGTTGAGCTTATTGGATTTTCCTCTATGTCCTAGGCCCTCCAGCCTGTTTACTATTCAGCTAAGTCTGGGTCATTGGTACAGTATAAAAATGTTAAAAAATTTATAGTAATTTATATATTTTTTATACTTACCAATGACCCAGACGGGGATGGCCCTCCCTGGAGTTGGGAACTCTTGCCTCCCCGCTGAGTACATAGCGCTGACCAGGCACTGCCAGTAAGAATGATAATTGGCGCCAATTTCGGGACGACTGCGTCACTGCGCATGCGCAGTAGAGGCGTACTATGGAGGTCCTTTAGGACATGATTTCTTTTTGTTTTGGATGCAAATTTTGGGGATTGGGGGGCAAAATTTGTGTTTGGCCCTGGTTTTGTTGGAGTTAGCACCAGCTAAGTCTGGGTCATTGGTAAGTATAAAAAATATATAAATTACTATAAATTTTTTAACTTTTGTCTCAAAAACATTGCTTAAATTATTAAAAAATTTATTAATTCAAGAATTTATTTTGCAAAATAAATTTTAAATTTGTTAATTTTATTATTTATAATAAATAATTTTTATTTTATTTGAATTTATATTTTAAGTATCGTCCGCTACCTGCATTGTGTAAAGGGTTAAGAATGACCATTTCTAGTTACTGACACAGTACTAATGATCATGCATGTGAATGAGTATTTCAGCATGTGACTTGCTTACTTTACTCTGTCTCATATAATTGATGTGAGTCAATTTGACAATGTTTGCCTGTTTTGGAGCAACTTTTGTTCCTTTGTGAAGACATATAATACAGTAGTTCAGTAGTAATGGTTAATCGATAAATTACTTTTTTGATTGATCAAGGCATTGAGCATTAGTTAATTGATTATTCAGTTAACCATTTCAGCTCTACCTTCAATTTGTTGGTCCATCCATCTGTCCAGTGGCGGCGCCATGGAGGGGTATGTGGGGGTACTTACCCCTCCACTTTTTTCGCCACGCGTAGTAAAACAGTACTATAATTTTAATTTTTGTTGTATGGAACGTTGCGGTGTAATAGTCGGTATGCTTAATCCCATATTCCCAAGTGCACTAAATCAAAGAAGTTTTGAAATTATGTTCCAAAGAGGGGTCACACGATATGGTTTTGTTGAAATTTTTCGAAAAATAATATTTTTTCAGCTGCTGAATTTGCATATTACACGGCCGGATGCGGGCGATTCCTTGGGTAAAGGATTAAACACCTCGCCTGTGACTCGGTGTTTAAAAAACGACATCCAGGTATTAAATCTCCATTTACCATATATGTTGGCGGAGATAACTTACAGTAAATGAATAAATAATATGTCAATACTGCTGGTCAGTTAAGAACAGTATGTAAGGTAGAGGTTAACTGGGTGAGTGCGGCTTTACATTGTACACATTAGCTTGTTTACTGGGCAGCAGCAGAAAAACTGTTCATATATAGAGGATATGGAATGAGTGTTTTTCTCATATAATATTTATGAAACGAATCTAAGAATTTTCCGTTTTTGCGAGCCCAAACGGAAAATTCAGACCAGTTTCATAAATATTATATGAGAAAAACACTCATTTCATATTCTATTTATCATATGACACACACACGCACAAATTAGCCACTTACTATGACTTTTTAACCCATCACCTAACTTGAGTTGCAGACGGCACTTGGAAAAAACATCCTCGTATAACTAAAAATTTTCATTTTTGCTTCCAAAACATAGGTTATGACCCCTCATTGGAACAAGCTTGCTGAGCTCGTTCCAATGAGGGGTCATAACCTATGTTTTGGAAGCAAAAACTGAAAATATAAAAAAAATTGAATGGCGTTTTTCTTGTAGGTAAAAGATTAATACAATATAACCCACCCTAAATAGGACAGATAACGTAAATTCTCCCTACTGAAATTATGCAAATGTGACCCAGTTGTATTTTGTTTAGCCAATCAAATTGTCCAGTTTTGAAATTGACCAATGAAAGCTCCCAACTCTGATTATGCAAATTATGAAAATGTGGCTCAGTTTTACTTTGTTCAGCCAAGCAAATTGTCTAGTTTTGAAATTGACCAATGAAATTGATGGAAGGCTTTATTTATCACTGATTAATATGAAAACAAAATATCAAATGTTTTAAAGTGAACAAAATGGACGTGTCATATGATAAAAAATTGTATTGCTGCAATTTATTGGTGAGTGCCAACAGCACTCCAATAAATTATAACAAAACAATTGTTTACAAGCAAGATGATGCTAAACTAATGTTCCCCTTGCTGGTAGCCTGATATCTTTGAAAAAAAAATGTTCATGTTACAAATCACATTTAGCACTCTACCAGTTAAACAAATCTTTGAGCTAGAATTTAACGTGCTGTATAAATGATACCATCCATTTAAGTAGACTACACTGTTTGAATTATTATTGTTTTTGTCAGAATATTAATATAGTGCTGCACAGTATTCAAATTTCAATGGCGGTATCGGTATTGAAAAAAGTACTGCGATATATACATATCGGTACAGTGTAGTGGTCTGGGTCGTCATATCACGTCGAGTTGAGGTCAGATTGCTCAATCAAATACTGTTTGATCCGGTGATCTGACCTCAACAAGATGTGATGCAACAACCCAGATCACTTCACTGTAGCGATAAAAGGTTTATTATATGACGTATAGTTAAGCATCGCATGCCAATGCTAGCATTAACAATTCCCCCAACTTTTTTTTTGTAAATTAGATTGAAGTAAAAAAGAACTATTTTTGTTTATACTTAATTTTGTAACAGGTGCACACTACTGGGGAATCTCCTGATGTGCATGAATATGCTAGAAAACCTGGACCGCTATTTGAGTGCACCCATTCCAGCTCAGAGTAAAGTGCTCTCTGTGACTGGAACAGCTAATTATGCAAAGTCGAGCACACCCGTAAATAGTCCATTACACTATGGCGATGTGGAATCGGATTCCACCTTGTGGATTTTCTGGGGGCCAGGAAAAGATCATCAAACTTTAGTGATATTTAGCGGTTAAATCAGATAGTCAAATAATAAACTGGTACAGTGGAGCCCACTTAATTGGATATCTGTTAACTGAATAACCCTGTTAATGGAATATAATTTCTCAACACAAAACCATTTACCATACCTACAGTACAAATTTGACCTGTTAATTGAATATAGGTTATAGAGTAAACTCCTGTTAAATGAATAAAAAATCTTGTAACCTGTCAAGAAATTACCCTGACTCTCCCCAGTTTTCCTTTGTTTATAGACCTATTCGGCCTCAGTACATCCAATACAGGAATTTAATCTAGTATATCTTGTTTGACAGAGCTCATGGAGCTCTGTCAAACAAGATGTAATAGAATAAATGTTAAGTTTATCTCTAGAATACAGGAAAGTGACTCAATCCCTGTTAATTGGATACTCCTGTAAATTGAATAATTTTCACTGGCCAAGTGGCTATTCAATTAACAGGATTCCACTGTATATCGTAGGCTAGTTTAGAATCTGAATGTAGTTATCAGTACCTCTGTCTGATACTCCTTGATACTGATGATAATGTTCAGATTACTGAACTAATTAGCAAATAAATTTATTTCATGTGTTCTACAATTGGACAAATTCAGTTGAAAAAATTAACTGACTGACTATTTATCTTGTTTTCATATAAGATCTTTTAACACAGTCCTTGTAAGTACGGTATTTAAATATCTTGTATGAAAATACGAAATAAATATGTTCGTATATGATTCACAGTGAGTAAAAATAACAAGTTCCTTTGTGTCATCAGAGGTGTTGTTAAATAGTGTGACAGTGTTCGAAGAAAAAACAAATGCAAATTCTCATTATGGCCCCGACTTGAGAAAAGTCAAAGGGGTATCTAATGGAGACCTCTGTTCATCTGTCCATCCATCCATCTGGCTGTTTGTCCATCCATCTGTGTGTCCATCCGTACCAACATTTTCCCTTGTATCTCAGCCACTGCTACTCCAATTTGAATGACATTTGGTGTTGTGATAGAGCATCATGGGGAAACGGTACCTTGTAGCACGAGTTTCATCCACACGTTTTTTCCAGAGTTATGGCACTTTTTCACTCTTTCAACAAAATCTTTTGCAGTTGAGGGCATTAGTAGCGCTTTGTGATGCAGGCCTCTTGTTCAGATTATAGTTTTATTCAAACTTTGTTTTCACTGGTAACTCTGAGTGATTGACAGCAATTCACGACAGTAGTTATAAATTTGGGCGGAGTTTGGACTACGATGAATCATTCTGTTCTGTTATTGACCGGCACTTCACTACAGCAATTACAAGATGGGAAGGAGTTTGAATGAGGAACAATTTCTTTTCATGTTTGACAGACACCCATGCGATATTAAAAAAATCATGTGGCGTGTACATGTAACTGATCAAAGGTCAATGATGAAACAAAAAACATGTTTATAACAATTCTTTTAATAAATAGCCCAATGCTGAAATTTACAGTCTGCAGTCAACATATCAAAGTATTATTTCAAATTTTCAACACACTCTCGAAAATTGAAATATTGCTGGCGATAAATATTGAGTGGTGTGATGGTAGTGACGTTCAACATTTCTTCAGTTATTATTAATATATTGATTTTCCCATCGCTAATTTGCTACAATACTGTAATTCACAGTACACCGGTACTTTCAAAATGATACTGGTATTGGCTCGATATCATTTTAAACATGGGTAAATACAGACATGTTAACCTCAGAAATGTTTTTTCAGGGAACACGAGGGTGATTTTCAGGGAAATTGGATGAATTTCATGGAAACGTACATGCGAGAACAATATACACAAGAACTAAAAGATTTCAGCTCTTGGACCACCTCTGGCACGGGGTTCCACCCTGTAGTTCATAGTCTAAACATTTGCTGAAGCCCGTAATGCCATGTTAAAAAATCATTGGTTCAAATACTTCATCTAGTTTTTTTCAGCCCCATTCCCTTCTTGCCATGCACCCCCCCCTCCCCACACCCCACACACACACACACACACACACACCACCACCACCACCACCACCGCCACCACAACCTATGGTTATAATTAGAACAAAGTGCATAGTCAAATAATACCCGTTTTGGCTTTTGGGAAACAAGATATTTCTCCTCATCAGTAATTCATAATTCTGTTTTGAACTGTGCAAATAACAGGATCTTTCCGGCAATAGACGTCTCAACTGTGATGCGCGAAGCAGAACAATGATCAGTGTTATTGACCATTACAAAATACGTCCATTGTGTATTGATTTTCAGCCGTAATTTTTCGGCATATCACGGAAGCAAGGTGAATTGACCCGTTTTGTACTGTATTCTTCTGCTTTGCTGAAGTGGATCACAAATTGAGTGAATAATTGAATTGAAAATGAGTGGATGTTTGAACCAAATAAACAAATACATATTCTTTAATTCCTTTGCGTACATTTTATTCACCAGGAATAATTAATTAGGTGAAGATGGATGTCAATAGGTGATGTACTTAAGTCACCTATTTTTGCTTCAGCACTTATAAATTGACCACACAGGAAAATTGAAGTGAATAAAACAGAAAAAACGTGGATATAAGTGAAATATTTATAATAAAGGGCTTTTTTATTATTAAATATAATTCACTTGTATGCATATTTTTCGAGCTTCGAGGGCCAATTATTTGACACGGAACATCTGGAAATTGTAAAATTTTCGACTGCACAATTTTCTGGGTTTTTTGTCCAAAACTGATTCCCTTCCGGGAGGCCGGGTTTACACTAAACTTATGTCATTTTTCCGGGCATTCCGGGAGAGTTAACATGTCTGGGTAAATATCGAATTACTGGTATACCGTGCAACCCTATATTAATAACTTCTATACGATGGTCTCTATTTAATTTCCGTTTTCTTTTTCAGAATTTTAATAAGTAATATATTATGGTTACTATTTGCGGGTGGTATGATGATGACAATGATCTCAAGATGCTTCATTGCGACACATTTCGTTCATCAGGTTCTGTTGGGAACACTAGTAGGTAAACAGGTTTTCATATCATTTTATGTGTTCTCATACCTTCTGTGGTGCATTTAGTATTTGTCTGTCTGTGGACATAGTTAACCCTTTACCCAACGTAACAGCCAAAACCAGCCAGCACTATTCTCAAAAATCGCCAATTAATTTTCATTATTTTTTTCATTTTTTGTCTCAAAAACATAGGTTATGACCCCTCATTGGAACGAGCTCATTGAGCACGTTCCAATGAGGGGTCATAAACTATGGTTTTGAGACAAAAAAATGAAAAAAATTAGTTATTCAAGAATTTATTGGGCAAATGTCGTCTGCTTTTCATGTTAGGTAAAGGGTTGTCTTCCAAACAATTAACAATTATATTCTGACTAGCGGGTAAATACCCGGAGTTGCACGAGAGAAGATGGTTATATCAGTATACCCTCAGATATGATCGGCTCAGCCGTTTTTGAAATAGAAGGTCAAGGTCACCAAATTCGAGGTCAAGGTCACTCCCCCCCCCCACCCCACAGGCACGCCGATAAAGTGAAAATGATCGATGGGTCAATATACCCGCACATATGAAATTTTAGCCAGATCGACCCAGCCGTTTTCGAAATAAAAGGTCAAGGTCATCAAGTTCAAGGTCAAGGTCACCCTGCACGGTCACGCCACCCACACCACTTTACTCGCAGGGACGAATTACCCCCGTGTACAAAATTTGAGATCGATTGGTCGAGAAACGGAGGAGTTCACCTGAAACAAAGATAGAGAGACAGATACAGACATTCACATTTATATATTAGAATGTTCTTTATTTTGAGGATATATTGTATACATATGAGGATAGAGCTGTGTAGATTTTTAGCACTCTCCAATAAATTGCAACCTAGTAATTTTGTATAACAATTTTTTCTTCCATTGCTGAGTGAATATCAAGCTAATGCATACAGTGTAAAGCCACTAAAGTGGCTTCCTGCTCTTTTCAATACTGCCATGATAGTGGCTTCTAGTACTCAACCAGTTAATTGAAAATACAATATGTTTTCATTTTTGGAATTCACTTTACACAATCCTGTATAAGTATTTCCATTGGAATCTTGAATCCTGCAGCCTACAGTTAAAACTAGAAGTCCTGTCACGAACTGTGCGCTTTTCTAGGCTTAATTGCACGTAGGAATTGCGCGCAATTTCCATATCGAATGGCATCCAAAGCACGGCAGGTTCTCCTGGTTACTCATAGCAAACACAGTCAATGTTTCTGCCAATGGACCTTTGGGTTACCCGAAGGTCCATTGGCTGAAACATTACTTGTACACAGGCTATATGTAGAGAATTTGATAGCCTTATGGTCATAATGAATATCATTTCCTACTTGTATGTCCATCCTTCACAGATTTACGTCGACAAGTACTCGAAAGTTATTATTGTCGCTGGCCCTGTTTTCATAAGTTCAAGACATTAATGTGCTCCAAATCAGTCAGAACCCTGAGAATGCTAGCAAAATTTATTTATTTTGCCTTAAAGCAATGTGCAGTGGCTCTTACTTAACATGAATACCAGATAAGTAGTCAATCCCTTCTCTTAGAGTAGTCCGAAGGCACCCAGTAATATTCCATACTGTTTTTTTGTTGTTTTTTTTTTTTCATAGCTTCCTCTGGAGGGAAACCATTATCTGCACCATTATTAAACTAGCTACAAACATGTTAGTATGTTTTTTGCTTAATAAAGTATTAATAATAATATAATGCGTAGATTAACGCACAGGTCGACATCCTCTTTGTGCGCATTTCATGGCAGGACTTCTAGTTTTAACTGTATATAACGTGTAACCAACTAACTCTTTGAATTTTACAGCCTCAGTCAGTGTATATTTTCATGTAGTGCGTGATATGGCAGCCTATCAAATAATCCCATCAGAAATCATTAACAGCCTGAGGCCTTATGAACAGCCCAAGATGATGTCCTGGCTGTTAATAAGATAGAGGGCTATTAATCATTTCTAGAGGGCCACTAATAGAACCATAACTTTCAGAAAAAAAATTGCAAAACATTTCACCAAAAACATATCATGTGATCACTCACTGGAACGAGCATGCCAAGCTCATTCCATTGAGGTGTTGCATGATAATAGTTTTATTAAATTTTTTTTTAAATTTGAAAACAAATAATTATTTATTTATTGGTGTTTAAGGTCACATACTTATGCACAATGCTAATCGTGACCGTGACAGTTTTACGGGTGGAGGAAGCCGGAGTACTTGGAGAGAACCACCGAGCATCGACGAGCAACTGTCAGCTCCTCAACATTCTAACCCTGTCCAAACACTGCTCAAGCAGGGTTACAGCGGTAGAAGACATGTGCACCATTGGCGTACAGTACATCTTAATACACGGCATCATTGTGCGACCATGTAGGTAACCGGGATAAAGTGCCTTACCCAAGGACACAACGTGGGTCGTCCCGGACGGGGATTGAACTCGGGACCTCTAGCATAGAAGTCGAAAAGTCTACCACTGAGCCACCACGCTCCCTAAAACAAATAATTAAAATAACAATTTTTCATATTGTCTGCATTGGGTAAAGTGTTAATAACCAAGTAAGAAAAATGTTCCATATATACAGGATTACTGATTGTGATGAGTCACGATCCACTGTATGGAATTTATAAACAGCATTCCCTAAATTCATTTAGAGCCAATGTTTACCAAGACTCAGATCAAATATTCTAGATGACATTCAGAAATTCTGGACAGCAACAAATTTGAGAGCTTTTTTATCACATGCATATAAGAGCATGGTGGCTCAGTGATTCGATACCCACCAGGGGTAACTGTGTTGTGTTCTTAGGCAAGAAACTTAATTCCAACTGAATAATTTATTTTTTGAAATAACAAGAAGAAACTCAACAGAATCTGAAGTCTTTTAATTGTGCCATTGTGGATCCCTGGTAACTGAATACCCTATTTGCCAGTGAAAAATATTCAGTTAACAATTAAAGTACTCAATTAAAAGGGATTTATCATTTCTTTGTTCTGCATTTAAACTTTTTATTCCATTTTATCTTATTTGACAGTGCTCTTTTGAGCTTTGTCAAACAAGCTATAATAGAATAAATGCCCACTGAGCCCAAATAGGTCAAAAAAGGGGGAATTCACTGGTTGTCAGGGCAATATTTTGATTTTGGGATAGCAGTTTGTTAAAATTAAGCCCCTCTGTTTACATTTGGACTCAATATAGGAGCTCAAATTTTAACTTGGTGCAATATGAGACATTCTCTTTAAAGAATTTTCTTTTACGGAACTACCTGTCAAAATCTTTTAATATCTGCTGTATGACATCATTACAAGGGTCAGAATGACATTTGTTCAAAGCAAACCTACCAGTTAATATTTTGGCTCCATATGGGAGGCCCAAATTTTAACTTCGTGCAGTAGGAGGGATAATCTTTTTTCATCAGATCCATCTGTCCAAGCCTGGAGATAAGCAATCTGTCATTTGCAAAATGAGGTCCACTGTGGACCGTCCACAGAGGGGGAATATGCTGATGCTATCTCATACAGTAGGCTAGAATCGCCAATTTATACCCTCTGGGTATCTCTTTGTGTTTAAGTCTGAGACTTTGATTCAGATTGATGTTCACAGAGGATTTATTTATTTATTTATTTATTTATTGGTGTTTAAGGTCACATACTTATGCACAATGGCTAATCGTGACCGTGACTGTTTTACGGGTGGAGGAAGCCGGAGTACCCGGAGAGAACCACCGAGCAACGACGAGCAGCTGTCAGCTCCCCAACATCGTAACTCTGAACTCTGCACCGCAGCACAGGCAGAGTTAGATTGGTTGAAGACATGCGCACCATCGACGTGCAGTACGCCTCAGTACACAGCGTCATCGTGCCCCCCTGTAGGCAATCGGGGTGAAGTGTCTTGCCCAAGGACACAACGCGGTTGCCGCTTCACAGAGGATAAATTTAGTAATGCATAGCAGGGTAGCATAACAAAATTCCCCTCTGGGGGCCTCATTCTGCAGATGACAGGCTGCTTACTTCCAGACTTGCATCTGTCAGAATCTCTTGATATTTGGTGTACAGCATCTTTCGGGAAGTCCTCTTTTTTAATATTTGGGCTCCCTATTGGAGCCCAAATTTTAACTTAGTCCAGTATGACGAATAATCTTTAAAACTCTTTTACTATAGAACCACTGGTCAGAATCTTTTGATATATGTTATACAGAATCCTTACAGGGGTTGGTTTCACGTTTGACTTATTCAGTCCTAGTGGTGTATAATTTGGCTCTCTGTGTGAACCTGACTTTCAACTTAGAGCAGTATAGAGAATATCTTTAAAAATTTTCTTCTTCAGATCTGCCAGTCAGCATCTTTTGGTGTTTGGGATATACAGCATCCTCACGGGGATCAGATTAAAGTTTGTTCAAATCAAGTCCCTTGATTTGTATTTGGGCTCCCTATTGGAGCCCAAATTGTAACTTGGTTCAAAATGAGGAATATTCTTTAAAAATCTTCTCATGAACCCCAATCAGAATCTTTTCATACATGGTATACACCATCCTTAGGGGAATCAGATAGAAGTTTTAAAAATCAAATCCCTGGGTTGATATTTGGGGTCTTTAACTTAGTCCAATTTGAGGAATAATCTTTGAAAATCTGCTTCTTCAAATCCAATGGTCAGAATCCTGATTGGGGGTGGGATGTTGAGTGAGTTCAAGTTTGTTCAAGTTGAGTCCCTAGGTTGATATTTGGGCTCCCCCATTACTGGAAATCTGGGCCTTATTTATGTTGTAGCATCTCACTACCAGAAGAAATCATCTTTCTGAACAACACAGTTTTGAATAGATACATGTCTTCATGTTTACAAGCATAGATGCTAAGTAATTCCTTCTTTAAACAGCTTTGTCATCTGAGCACCTCGGGCCCCATGGGGCCTCTTGTTTTTCAATTAACAGGAGTTTACTCTATAACGTACATGCAGTCAACAGGTCCAATTTTCACTGAAGTTATGTTAAATGGTTTGGTGTTTGGAAGATATATTCTATTAACAAGGTTATTCAGTTAAGAGGTATCCAATTATGTGGGCTGTAGTGTATTTGCACTTCAGAATGAAGCCCAATCATGGGCTTCGGGCACTCAACCAGTTAACCCTTAAAGTCCTATTTATTTCCGACTTTTATGGCATCAGAACAGGTTCCCTTAACATGCCATCAAGTTAAGGCAGCCAAGACTTGATTAGAAATCATGCTAAGCCATTGGACGTATAGAGGCTGTGGGCTGGCGGGAATTCCGGACAGTTGTCCAAGCTCTTAAGGGTTAAATCAGCCCAATACTTAACAAGATTTTTGATTTCAGGAATATGTGTAGCAATTGCTTTCAACAAAATTCCAACAACAGATCTAGTTCTAAAACATTATGTGTTTGGTTCACTCTTCCTGCTTGCCAGTATCGTTGTATTGTATCATCTTATTGAGATGAGTGGATTTGATCCTTCCTGGTCCATTATGAGTGCAAGCAAATGGTGTGCTAAGACAGAATGGGTCCATTTGGACACAACATTATTTTATGCTGTAGTGAGAGATTCATCTAGTGTATTGGGTAAGTATGATGTGCACCCTTTAACTTGTTACCACAGAAAAGTTGTTTATCCCATAAATGGCCGTTTATTTGAACAATAAAGGCCTTGGATACATTTTTGCTTTATTCACCTAGTAGGGTGATAAATTTTCCCCATAGGTTTAATGCTGAAAGAATTTTATTTCCTTAGTAGCGACGGACTTGTTGACCTCTGGCCTCTACCGCATTCGTGTAGTATAATTAACAGTTCAATTGTTGTTTTCTTTAAACCTTTTTGAAAGTATTACACAATACCAGTAGAAAACACCACCAACTGTTCATATAGTAAAGTATTTTTGCAAACTTAGCTCAAGTTTGTAGGGGAATTATTTTTAGACAGAAATGTATTACTGTGCCTTGTTTATTTTTGCCAATTTTGCTGGTCAAGCGAATTGGACCAATGTGCTCCTCACTTCTTGCAGTGTTTTGTAGCGAATTATAGCACGATTTTGCCACAACTGCCCTGTAGAAGATTTATGGGATAAATAAAATAAACGTATAGTGTTTTCAAGTAAAAAATTTATTCTACTTATAGAATTAAGAATGAAACCAACTCGCCAGAGGCTCGTCGGTTTCATTCTTGATCCTTCTCGTAGAATAAATTTTTTACTTGAAAACACTATACGTTTATTCTATATTTCTAACATGGAGTCTCTGAATAGTATTTAGAAGCTAAAGTACCTTATTATATGCCTATCAATAATATGCCATGTTTTTCACCCATCGAATCCTGATTGCCAGATTACACCAAGGGGTTTTCCAATTCTGTATCAGGTGGTTGGTCTCAGAATGAGGACAGCCCTGTAGAATGTCAATCAAGTCTACCCAGGTTACTAACCATTTGAGCAAATAAACCTATCGAATAATGTGAATTTCTAATTATTGTTCTTAACCAATTTTATATGTACTAACCCTTTACCTAACGAATCGGCCGCATCCGTTTGCGTAATATGCAAATTCATCAGTTGAAAAAATATTTTTTTCCAAAAAAGTTCAACAAAACCATATCATGTGACCCCTCATTGGAACGAACTCGTTGAGCTCGTTCCAACGAGAGGTCACCTGATATGGTTTTGTTGAAATTTTTTGAAAAATTTAAAAAATTGATATTTAAAATAATAAATTTTGATATCGTCTGTATTGGGTAAAGGGCTAACCCCTATTGAGCACATTTAAATATATTTGTTTTCTTACTTTATTGCTATTTTAATGTGTGAATCTGACTCTGATGTACAAGAATGAAATGCTGAATGCTGTCAACTTTGAAACGCCTTTTTGGGAAGTCGCCATAATTTTTCAAGTGTTGTTTGATTGAAAATAAATGTAGTTCTAGCTACAATTGTACATTATTTACTTATATTGATTTCTCGCGTGAAAGGTGAATTTCCATGACAAAATATAATAAACAGAGCATTATGACAGTTAAGTGATCTGGTTTGTCACATTCTGTCTTGTTGACGAGGTCAAATTGCCGGAACACACTCGCCACCTCCAGCGGCTCCTGTGATCTTGCAATCTGAGCTGGTCAACTTGATGAAATACGACAAACCAGATCACTTTACTGTCATATAATCTCTATTGATCAGCGACTTTTAACCCTTTGAGACTTTAATTATCCTGACGTTCAAACGTCACTGGGAATTCAGTTTCTTCAACGTTTTTAAAAATGCGACGTCAAATGTCGGAGAGTACAAATAACAAGATATTTTTCACATTAGTGATTATCTGGTTGAGGGCTAGATTATTTTTGGTGGGCTGAATTTGGTATTCAAAACTTGTTTTATTACAAATTATTGGAGAGTGCCCACAGGCACTCTCCAATAATTTGTAATAAAACAAATTTATATAAACAAAATATTATTTGTGTTTGACTGAATATGAAATATAAGCAAGGAGAGTGTTAGCTTTTGCTCTGGTATCCTCATTTTTTGAAAGCCCTGATAGTGACTTCCATCACTGAACCAGTTAAGAAGTCTGGACAGCAGGATTATATTAGTATTTTAAGCTGCGATAACATTTGGCTCAACGGTTGTCACTGAGCACTATAAGGGAGAAAATAGGAATTTGAGGTTAAAACTTTAAAAATTCGAAAAATAATAACAAAACAAATAACCACAAAGTATCAACGTGCTATTTGATTTCGTACGTAATAACACATACAAAAGTATCAAAGGGTTTATCAAGTTTTGACAGCCCTATAAGCACCCCAAGCTTTCCTGAATGCAACTCCCTGTCTCCCAATCTTGTGAAAATCCTAAAAAACTAAGTTCCTACAGTATGGCTGCCATGGACTGGTCACTTTCCGCAGGTGGGTAATATTTCCACTGGCGTAATAATTTTAGATTCCAAACACTAATTACAGGAATAAGCATCAAAACTTTAATTAATGAATTCCCGGGTACGACCAGGTTCTTCATTAATTAAAATTTTGCTGAAGATAATTTTTATTACCTGGTAAACACATGCATGGACATCACTGCCCACATGATGATTATGACCAGTCCACAGCGACTGTACTGTATTTGTCCAACATTCACCTAAAAATGTAATCGAAAACCGCTGTATAAGTAGTAATAAAAATTTGGTCATAAAAGATCTTGTATCACTATTGCAGTAGTGATAAAAGTCACATGATGTCGTGAGAAACGAATGCAGCAGGATTCCTGCAGACAAGGACTGATCAAATTTAAGGCTATTCAAGGCCATTTCTCGACATTTTGTAGCATTTTTTAAGGACTTACAGCAACCAAATTCAAGGATATTCAAGGCCTCACTGCCACGAATGATGATATATGATCACTAGTGTACCCAACGATGGCTGGCACATGCTGTTTAATGATACCAAGTATATTAAACTGATGTAATATTTTAACACACAAGTTATTATGCCCCCGACTTGAAAAGTCGAAGGGGTATCTGATGGAGACCTCCGTCTGTCCATTCATCCATCTGTCTGTACCAACATTTTCCTTTGTATCCCAGCCACTGCTACTCCGCTTTGAATGATATTTGGTGTTGTGATAGAGCATCATGGAGGAACAATACCTGTGTAGGGTGAGTTTCTTCGACACATTTTTACCTGCGTCGCCATCGGCGAAACAGGTCTAGTAACCGCTCGACTCCGTCCGTCAGTCCGTCCATCAGTCCGTCCCTCAGTCCGTCCGTCCATCCGAAACACTTTTTCCATCAAAGTTTTCTTGGCTTCTATGAAAGGGAATGATTTTATATTTGGTCTGCTGCTTCATAATGATGAGTTGTATCGTGTAAGCAATTTTCAGATCTGCCGTGCAGCCACTTCCTGTTTGCCGATACTTTGAAATTTTACTGTACCCACTGAACATTGAAATTTTCCGTCAAGGGTTTCTTGGCTTCTATGCAAGGGATTGATTTTATATTTGGCCTGCTGCTTCATAATGATGAGTTGTATCGTGTAAGCAATTTTCAGATCTGCCGTGCAGCCACTTCCTGTTTGCCGATTTTTTGAAATCTTACTGTACCCACTGAACATTGAAATTTTCCGTCAAGTTTTTCTCAGCTTCTATGCAAAGGATTGATTTTATATTTGGTCTGCTGCTTCATAATGATGAGTTGTATCGTGTAAGCAGTTTTTAGATCTGCCGTGCAGCCACTTCCTGTTTGCCGATACTTTGAAGTTTTACTGTACCCACTGAACATTGAAATTTTTCGTCAAACTTTTCTCGGCTTCTATGCAAGGGAATGATTTTATATTTCATCTGGAGCCTGATAATGATCAGTTATATCGTGTATGCAATTTTCAGATCTGCCATGCAGCCACTTCCTGTTTGCTGATTCAATTGCATGCAGCGTCGCAGGTCCAGACCCAGTATTGGTCTTGGCTTGTTTCCCGAGTTATGGCCCTTTTTTACTCTTTCGACTTAGAAAACCTTTTGCGGCCGGGGTCATTCTGGTGTAATATGAAATAACTTAGTCTGTTAAGATTCAATTTGAGATTTGATTCAATATCAATATCGATATCGGAGACAAGATTTGATTTGAGATTCGATCTGGAAACAAATTAGTGATTTGCAGATCCCTATGTTTACTGTGGTAAACAATCTCTGTTTTGCTGGTAAAATAGGACCTAGTCACAACTGCAGGAGTGGAAGTCCTTTAAATTGGGAAACATGAGAATAAACGATTGGCTCGTCTTGACTTTATAACCATGTTGTGCTCACGGCCATGCAATTGTGCAAAAATATGTGACCTTGAACTCCAATAAATAAATAACTAGCTGCAATAACCAATATTACTAATACCAGGCTCTGTCATCAATTCTTGTGGGGGGTCCCTGATATTACTTTAAAAGAAATCAGACCTGAGCCTGGATATTTTTTAAACAATTTTAATAACCCGCCTTAAGAATAGGTGACTCTGAAATTTATTTTAAAGATACCTGGTCTCTTCCATTTTTCTGTGTTTATTTTCATTCCATATCATGTTTCTAACAAACAATAACTGTTTCAGGACAAACAATATCATATTTGTTCATTATTTTAACCTTTTCATGCTGTAAATTTAACCCACATCTCCATCTTGAAGTAGACTACAGTGGAAATCATCCACAATGGTTTAGATTCAGTATTGTAAGGGTAGGGGTTAGCATTGACCTACTAACCCTTACCCTCACTATACTGACCCTAACGATTTCTCCCAAGTTTTAAACTTTCTTTTCTAGCAGCAGTGAGTACCTAGACCAAGTGTTATCACTGTCAGATTGCCTGCAAAATGGGCTTATAAAAATGACACAAGAGGGTTAAATCCAATTTTTTTTTCACTAAATTTATTAAAAAAAATGGTGGAGAGTAGTGAAAAATGAAAACAAGAAAATCAGTAAAAAGGATGGATGCTTCCCGATAGTTGACTCAGTTAACAAGCAGGTTCGCAAGATTGGGGTCCCCTGCTATTGGAAATCATTTGGCACATGTTTTTGAAATGCAAGAACTGTAACCCTGGTGAAAAATCTGCGGCAACTTTTTAATAACATGCAGGAGTGGCTTGTCACAAGAATCTCTCATACCAAATTTCACTGATTTCCATCCACTCATATTCTGCCAATGGAAAAAAATCATGAAAAATTGACAAAGTAAGGACCATAACTCCAGTGAAAAATATGCGGGCAACTTTTTTATATCATGTGCAGGAGCGGCTTGTCAAAAGGATCCCCCATACCAAATTTAATTGAAATCCATCCCCCACTCAGGTAAGATATCACTGCGCATAGAAAAAAAAATCATGCAAAATTGACTAAGTAAGAACTATAACTCCTGTGAAAAATATGCGGGCAAGTTTTTTGTAACATGTGCAGGAGTGGCTTGTCACAACAATCCCTCATACCAAATTTCATTGAAATCCATCCACTCACTACTGAGATATTGCTGCGGATAGATGGACGGACTGACAAAGCGGCGTCTACATGTATATGCTGCCCTAAAAAATATTCAGGGAGCATAAAAAGTACAAAAGACCAAGTATTTTGAAAATAAATTGCAGTCCCATATTCATCAGTTTTATCTCTCAATCAAAGCTCCCAACATTGGTTGACATCACAGCTGGTCATCAAGTACTTGCTTTTTATTTTTCAGGTCTTGGTTTAGGCTTACATTTCTCATCAAAGAATACCAAAGAGTCTTCATACACAGTGAAGTTATTACACATTATACTGGCGATAAGCTGTGCCCAGTTTTCAGAAAAACTGAAGATACCTCATTATCCTATCACAATGTTCTATATACTCTCATTTATTATGCATACTGTTTTATTTTTTGTCATTTCATCATTGATACCAAGACTAATCTGGGACAGTGGAAAAAGCAAACATTCCTGACAATTACTGTAAAGTGGTCAATCAAGTCTTTCTCTTTAGACTGTTGCACTCTTCATTTCATTAGAGATATTTGTCTGATGAGAAAGCAAACATTCCTGACAATTTCTGTAAACTGGTCATTCAAGTAGTTTTTATTGAGACTGTTTATTTAATTAACTGAATGAGTGCTGGAAGCCAATATTTGGGCTTTGTTCCTTAGTGCACATACCATAACTTAAAGGCTCTATATTGTGTGGGTAGGCTTCATATTGAATTTATTTAGCCTGGATTTGCCTTGTAGCAATTTATGCAGTGTGCCAAATTTCAAAAATCACTCTAACCGACTGACCGTTCACGTGGTTTGGAGATGGCTAACAGAACGGCGGCTATATAAAAATTCTTGGATAACTGCTTTTTTATCATTTACAAGTATTCATATATTGCATGGAATTGAAATATATATAGCCTCTCAAGGCCAAAAATCTATCATACACAAGAAAGGCTGGTTAACTAGTAGAGTGCTAGAAGCCCATATTCGGGCTTTATTCTGAACTGCGGGTACCTAAAGTCAAAGGCTTCATATTTTTTGGATTTCCTTCTCATTATCTTGGAAGTAAAATTATTTTATCTCCATCTATTTGCATTGTTACAATTTATGGGAGAGTGCCTATAGGCACTCTCCCATAAATTGTAACAAGACAAAAATGTGTGAACAAATCCTGTGGCTGAGAAAAAAATTAGCTCTCTACCAGTTAAGTTACTCAAACTTTACCATTCAAGATGCAACTTTTCCCAACAAATCATCCATTCGCGTAGATTTGAATTTGTGTAACCACTACGTGAATAAAATGAGCATTCTCGTCAAATTTTGCACACTACTTATAGGAGAGTGCTTTTTATAAATTGTTACAAGGCAAAGACATGTAAACAAATTTTGATGACCAAAAATAATTTAGCACTCTGCCAGTCAAGTGATATCTGAATGATGAGAAAGCAACCATTCCTGACAATTACCATAAACTGGTCATTCATATTTCTGTTCAGATTCTTGCACTCTACATATCATGAAAGATGAGAGATATTTGAATGATAAGAAAGCAAACCTTCTTGACAATTACAGTAAATTGGTCATTCAACTCATTTCTCTATAGAATCTTGCACACTTTATGAAGTTAAGAGATATTTGTATGATTTTCTAGAAGGCAACCATTCCTGACAATTACTGTAAACTGGTCATTCAGTCATTTCTCTTCTTTAAATGAAGAGAAAGCAACCATTCCTGACACTCACCATAAACTGGTCATTCAAGTCATTTCTCTTCATTGAATGAAGAGAAAGCAACCATTTCTGACAATTACTGCAAACTGATCATTAAAGTCATTTCTCTTCTTTGAATGAAGAGAAAGCAAACATTCCTGACACTCACCGTAAACTGGTCATTCAAGTCATTTCTCTTCGTTAAATGAAGAGAAAGCAACCATTTCTGACAATTACTGCAAACTGATCATTCAAGTCATTTCTCTTCTTTGAATGAAGAGAAAGCAAACATTCCTGACAATTACTGCAAACTGGTCATTCAAGTCATTTCTCTTCTTTGAATGAAGAGAAAGCAAACATTCCTGACAATTACTGCAAACTGGTCATTCAAGTCATTTCTCTTCTTTGAATGAAGAGAAAGCAACCATTTCTGACAATTACTGCAAACTGATCATTCAAGTCATTTCTCTTCTTTGAATGAAGAGAAAGCAACCACTCCTGACAATTACTTCAAACTGGTCATTCAAGTCATTTCTCTTCTTTGAATGAAGAGAAAGCAAACATTCCTAACACTCACCGTAAACTGGTCATTCAAGTCATTTCTCTTCTTTGAATGAAGAGAAAGCAAACATTCCTGACAATTACTGCAAACTGGTCATTCAAGTCATTTCTCTTCTTTGAATGAAGAGAAAGCAAACATTCCTGACAGTTTCTGTAAACTGGTCATTCAAGTCATTTCTCTTCAGACTCTTCATACAATGAGAGATGAGAGATATCTGAATGGTGATAAAGCAACATTCTTTACCATTACCATAAACTGGTCATTCAAGTCATTTCTCTTCAGCCTTTGCACTCTTCGTGTAATGAGAGATGAGATATCTAAATGGTGAGAAAGCAACATTCTTTACCATTACCATAAACTGGTCATTCAGGCCATTTCTCTTCAGACTCTTGCACTCTTCGTGTAATGAGAGATGAGAGATATCTAAATGGTGAGAAAGCAACATTCTTTACCACTACCATAAACTGGTCATTCAGGCCATTTCTCTTCAGACTCTTTGTGTAATGAGAGATGAGAGATATCTGAATGGTGAGAAAGCAACATTCTTTACCATTACCATAAACTGGTCATGCAAGTCATTTCTCTTCAGACTCTTGCACTCTTCATGTAATGAGAGATGAGAGATATCTAAATGGTGACAAAGCAACATTCTTTACCATTACCATAAACTGGTCATTTAAGTCATTTCTCTTCAGACTCTTGCACTCTTCGTGTAATGAGAGATGAGAGATATCTGAATGGTGAGGAAAGCAACATTCTTTACCATTACCATAAACTGGTCATTCAAGCCATTTCTCTTCAGACTCTTGCACTCTTCGTGTAATGAGAGATGAGAGATATCTGAATGGTGAGGAAAGCAACATTCTTTACCATTACCATAAACTGGTCATTCAGGTCATTTCTCTTCAGACTCTTGCACTCTTCAAGTGATCAGATATTTGAATAACAAGAAAACAAATAACCTTGAGAAGTGAAGCAGCACTGTGGTAAACAGACTTTTACTGGTAAAATAGGACCCTTTAACCAGTGCTTGGAGTGGAAGTCCTCTAAAATAGGCAACATGAGTATAAATGATTGGCTGATCTTGACTTTACATTCATGTTGTGGTCATGATTATCCATTGTGCAGAAATAATAAATAAATAAAAACAATAATTGTAATGATAACTGAGAATCAATCTTGATGTAATTAAAGATATTTGCATTTCAGACATATTCTTCTGATATCTGGACCTTGCTGTAAAACAGAGATATAGACAATTTATACCCTGAACTTGTGCATCCACTATGAGGTGGGGTGGATTAAACAAGTTATAATCAGTGGACTTGTCCGAGTTAGAGCTTGCATTTTAGGCCACACAAAGTAGATCTTCTGTTTCTCAGGCAATTATTTGTAAAATTGCTTGTGGGCGAGCATTTTTATGTGCACCCATACTATGCATGGTACACATAATGCCTGCATCCGGGTTAACCATCCGTTGTTCGTCTATCCGTCCGGCATCCATATCCATTTCTTTGGCATCCGATAACTTGAAATATATTGCTTTGATTGTCATGTTACTTTATATTTGTGTTCAGGTTACTGATGTGCCGAGCTGTATAGTTTTTGGTGTAAATCTGATAATTTGATCCCGAGATATTAACTCTTTATCCTTCATATTGAGAATTCTTCCAGTCCCTTTGGCATGAAATAACTCAAAAAATATCAATCCAATTGTCATGTTACTTTATATATATCTTCTGGTTACTGATGTTCCGAGCTGTGTAGTTTTTGGTGTAAATCTGTTATTTTGATCCTGAGATATTAACCCTTTACCCTTCAAATTGAGAATTCCTCCAATCCCTTTGGCATTCGATAACTTGAAAAATATTGCTTGGATTGTCAAGTTACTTTGTATTTGTGTTCAGGTCACTGATGTACGAGCTGTATAATTTTGGTGTAAATCTGATAATTTGATCCTGAGATATTAACCCTTTATCCTTCAAATTGAAAATTCCTCCAATCCCTTTGGCATTCGATAACTTGAAAAATATTGCTTGGATTGTCAAGTTACTTTATATTTGTGTTCAGGTTACTGATGTACCAAGCTGTATGGTTTTTTGTGTAAATCTGATAATTTGGTCCCAAGATATTACCCCTTTATTCTTCAAATTGAAAATTCCTCAAATTCCTTTGGCATGAGATAACTCAAAAAATATCAATCCGATTGCCATCTTAATCCATATATGTGTTCAGGTTACTGATGTGCCGAGCTGTATACTTTTTGGTGTAAATCTGATAATTTGAATCTGAGATATTAACCCTTTATCCATCAAATTAGGCACTCCTCCAATCCATTTCTATATGTACCCATACCATGTATGGTGTACATAATGTCGGCATCCGGGGTGGCCCTCTGTCATACAGCTTTCTACTAGTTGCACATATGGGTACACATCTGACAATTTCATCGGCCTATTTTTTTATTTTATGTTTTGTTTCTGTAATTATTTCTTTGCTATCAAAAGTTCATGTTCTTGGTTTGTTTTAGGCCTCAAAATCTTCGGAATAGCATGGGTGGTGGTGTATTTCATCCCTTGAGAGCAAGAAGGCTTTGCAACGCTAATGCAAAGCCTTCTAGCACTCAAGGGACAAATTTAACAATTTTTTTATCTTGTGTAAAATATTAGACATAAACCACTTAATTTTTATTTTTAGTCGAGTTTGACGAGATTAATGGCGGGCAGGCTAGCGTAACTAATTGGTTTCCGGATAAATTGATAATGGTTCAACCCATGTTCATGAAACTTCATAGGTAGGTTGGTATCGGTGGGAGGAAGAGCCCTATTAATTTTGGACTTGCTTGGCCAAAGGTCAAGGTCACAGTGATCTTGAACATAGTAAATTGTAAGCAATTGGTTTCCGGTTGATGACTTGATTACAGTTCAACCCACATTCATGAAACTTCATATGTAGGCTGGCCTTTGTGAGAGGAAGAACCCTATTTATTTTGGACTCACTAGGTCAAAGGTCAAGGTCGCAGTGACCCTGAACACAGTAAATCAAAACATTGGTTTCCAGATGATAACTTGATAATGGTTCCACCCATGTTCATGAAACTTCATAGTTAGGTTGGCATCAGTGAGAGGAAGAGCCCTATTTATTTTGGACTTGCTAGGTGAAAGGTCAAGATCACAGTGACCTTCAACATAGTAAATCGTAAACAATTGGTTTCTGGATGATAACTTGATAATGTTTCGACCCACATTCATGATTCTTCATAGGTAGGTTGGCATCAGTGAGAGGAAGAACCTTATGTATTTTGGACTTGCTAGGTGAAAGGTCAAGGTTCACAGTGACTTTCAACATAGTAAATCATAAACAATTGGTTTCTGGATGATAACTTGATAATGGTTTGACCCACATTCATGAAACTTCATAGGTAGGTTGGCCTAGGAGAGTTTGAAGACCTCTTTATTTTGTTCTCACTAGGCCAAAGGTCAAGATTACAGTGACCTTGAACATAATAAATCATAAACAATTGGTTTCCAGATGATAAATTGACAATGGTTCCACCTACATTCACGAAACTTCATAGGTAGGTTGGCATTGGTGCAAGAAAGAGCCCTATTTATTTTGGATTCACTAGGTCAAACGTCAAGGTCACAGTGACCCTTCACATAGTAAACTGTAAACAATTTGTTTCTGGATGCTAAGTTGATAATGATTAAACCCACTTTTGTGCTGTCACAACTCGACATTCCTATCGACATTTTTAGCTCAACTTTGACGAAGTCAAATTTGAGCTATTGTCATGGCCCGTCGTCCGTCTGTCCGTCCGTCCGTCTGGCCGTCTGTCTGTCTGTCCGTCTGTCCATCTGTCCGTACGTCAACAATTGGCTATGGCTCGGGCTAGAGGTCGTATTTATAAACCGATCTTTACGAAACTTCTTGTGTACCTTTGTTATGACCCTGGGACGGGAACGAGTGTTTTTAGGTGTGGTTCGATATTCAAGATGGCAGCCAGCGGCCATTTTGTACCGATGATGCAAAAATCAGTTTTTTGTACAGAACTTCTGTATGAAAGTTCTGATTTGAATAAAGTTTTGTATAAATGTTCAGTACCATGGGATACATCACATATTATACGGGTTTTTTTCTCGTGCGTAAATTATGCAAATTAGACTGACTTTGATTTATTTAGTGTTACTTTCAGAGCTGTAAGTGCCAAGCTGCTATGGCTCGGGCTAGAGGCCGTATTTATGAACCAATCTTTACGAAACTTCTTGGGTACCTTTGTTATGACCGTGGGATGAGAACGAGTGTTTTTGGGTGCAGTCCGAAATTCAAGATGGCTGCCAGCAGCCATTTTGTACCGATGATGCAGAAATTTTTTTTTTGTACAGAACTTCCATATGAAAGCTCTCATTTGAATAATTTTTCGTTTGAATGTTTAGTACCATGGGATACATCACATATAATACGGGTTTTTTTCTCGTGCGTAGATTGTGCAAATTAGACTAATTTTGATGTTTTTTGGTGTTACTTTCAGCACTGTAAGTGCAAATGCCAATACGGCTCGGGCTAGAGGCCGTATTTAAGAACCGATCTTTACGAAACTCCTTGGGTACCTTTGTTATCACCGTGGGACGAGAACGAGTGTTTTTGGGTGTGGTCCGAAATTCAAGATGGCCGATGGCAGCCATTTTGTACAAAATTAGGTGCAATCAGATTTTTGCACAGAACTTCCATATGAAAGTGCTGATTTGAATAATTTTTTGTGTGAATGTTTAGTACCATGGGATACATCACATATAATACGGGGGTTTTTTTCGTGCAGAAATTATGCAAATTAGATGAACTTTGATTTATTCAGTGCTACTTATACACTGTAAGTGCACATGTCAATACGGCTCCGGCTAGAGGCTGTATTTATGAACCGATCTTCACAAAACATCTTGGGTACCTTTGATATCACCTTGGGACGAGAACGAGTGTTTCTGGGTGCGGTCCAAAATTCAAGATGGCTGCCAGTGGCCATTTTGTACTGAAATTAGGTCTAATCAGTTTTTTGTACACAACTTCTATACGGCTCAGGCTAGAGGCCGTATTTATGAACCGATCTTTACGAAACTTATTGGGTACCTTTGTTATCACCGTGGGATGAGAACGAGTGTTTTTGGGTGTGGTCCGAAATTCAAGATGGCCACCAGCAGCCATTTTGTACCAAAATTAGTGCAATCAGTTTTTTGTACAGAACTTCTGTATGAAAGTTCTGATTTGAATAAATTTTTGTATGAATGTTTAGTAACATGGAATACATCACATATAGTACAGGTTTTTTTCTCGTGCAGAAATTATGCAAATTAGATGAACTTTGATTTATTCAGTGCTACTTATACACTGTAAGTGCACATGTCAATACGGCTCAGGCTAGAGTCTGTATTTATGAACCGATCTTCACGAAACTTCTTGGGGTACCTTTGTTATCACCTTGTGACTGGAACGAGTGTTTTAGGGTGCCTGTGTTATCACTGTGCTATATTTTTGGGTTCAGGCAGACCCATTCTGGTACTCAAAGATTTCTTTTCTGGTTTAGCATCTAACTGTCACCCCACCTTTACAATACTTTACCTATACATTTGTTACAGGCAATGGTCAGTATTTATGTACAGACCGTTACAATACTTTATATGTACCTTTGTTATCAGGTCATTACCTAGATGTTTGTCATTGCTGTATCACATACTATACATGTACATGTCTTTGTCTTGACAAGTTGAGCTACAGTGTCATTGACACTTTCATTTATGCATTTCTGTCAATTTTAAGACAAAAAGAAATTTTTTTTTTTACACCGAAAATTTTGGGTTCGGGTGGGACTTCGAAAATTTTGGACCAAAATCTGGAAATTTTTGTTTTTGTTTTTTATGCATTTCGGTCAGTTTTAAGACAAAAAAAAAAATTTTTTTTTTTACCCTGAATATTTGGGGTCCAGGTGGTACTTCGAAAATTTTGGACCAAAATCCATAATTTTTTTGTTTTTTGTTTTTTATGCGTTTCTGTCAATTTTAAGACAAAAAAAATATTTTTTTTTTACACCGAAAATTTGGGGTCCGGGTGGGACTTAGAAAATTTTGGACCAAAATCCGGAAATTAGTTTTATCGTTTTTTATGCGTTTTAAGAAGAAGAAAAAAATTTAGGCTGAAAGTATTTTGTTTGGGAAAAAAATCTGTTTTTTATGTGTTTATCTCAATTTTGGGACGTAAAAGTGCAGGAACTGAAAATAGAAGGAAAATCCTGTGTATTGTGTAGGCACAATCGCTCCATCTAGTTGGTATATGCTTTTCTTAGGAGGGACGTATGCAGCTTATTCAAGTCAAGTCCCTGGTTTGATATTTAGACTACCATGTCAGGTGAGCACCCTCAGGCCCCCTGGGGCCTCTTGTTTTATTAGTCGAGTGGTGACGAAGTCAAACTCGACTTATAGTTTGGTGAATGGCGGGCGGGGCGGGCGGACGGGCGGGCGTAAACAATTGGTTTCCGGATGATAACTGGATAATGGTTCAACCCATGTTCATGAAACTTCATAGGTAGGTTGGTATCGGTGAGAGGAAGAACCCTATTAATTTTGGACTTGCTTGGTCAAAGGTCAAGGTCACAGTGACCTTGAACATAGTAAATTGTAAACAGTTGGTTTCCGGATGATAACTTGACTACGGTTCAACCCACATTCATGAAACTTCATAGGTAGGTTGGTCATTGTAAGAGGAAGAACCCTATTTATTTTGGACTCACTAGGTCAAAGGTCAAGGTCACAGTGACCCTTAACATAGTAAATCAAAACAATTGGTTTCCGGATGATAACTTGATAATGGTTCGAACCATGTTCATGAAACTTCATAGTTAGGTTGGCATCAGTGAGACGAAGAACCCTATATATTTTGGACTCGCTAGGTGAAAGGTCATGGTCACAGTGACCTTCAACATAGTAAATCGTAAACAATTGGTTTCTGGATGATAACTTGATAATGTTTCGACCCATGTTCATGAAACTTCATAGGTAGGTTGGCATCAGTGAGAGGAAGAACCTTCTTTATTTTTGACTTGCTAGGTGAAAGGTCAAGGTCACAGTGACCTTAAACATAGTAAATCGTAAACAATTGGTTTCCAGACGATAACTTCATAATGGTTTGACCCACATTCATGAAACTTTATAGGTAGGTTGGCCTCGGTGAGTGGAAGAACCCTATTTATTTTGGACTCACTAGGTCAAAGGCCAAGGTCACAGTGACCTTCAACATAATAAATCGTAAAAAATTGGTTTCCAGATGATAATTTGACATTGGTTCCTCCTACGTTCATGAAACTTCATAGGTAGGTTGGCATTGGTGCAAGAAAGAGCCTTATTTATTTCGGAATCACTAGGTCAAAGGTCAAGGTCACAGTGACCCTTCACATAGTAAATTGTAAACAATTGGTTTCCGAACGATAAGTTGATAATGATTAAACCCACTTTTGTGCTGTCACAACTCGACATTGGATCTGTGATTCTATCGGCATTTTTTTATTCATTTATTTTTTTGTAATTATTTCTTTGCCATCAAAAGTTCATGTTCTTGGTTTGTTTTGTTTTTCATGTTGGTTTCATAATCTACAGAATAGCATGGGTGGTGGAGTATTTTGTCCCTTGAGTGCAAGAAGGCATCACTGTGCTAAAGCATTGCAAAGCCTTGTTGCTCTCAAGGGACAAATATATAAATTTTATTAACTTAGGTAAAATATCAAACATAAACCATTTAATTTTTATTTTTTCAAGTTTGCATTGGAATAAATAGAGAGCATGTGGCAAGCAAAATCACCTTGACGGAGGGCCTGAGGGCCTGAGAAACATATTTTAAACTTTTTTAGGCCAAATTTGGAAAAAGTGACAAGTAATTTCACGAAAATTTATTCTGATTCAGTACAGATTTGTTGTTGATTTCAAACCTTCAATTCAATTTGAAATTCAATTCGAGGATGGAAATTGTGATTTGCTAGGCCCCAGGCTGTGCTGCATGTGGCAGTACATAATTCCCCATGCCCATGAGTGAGATAATCATCAGATATAAACTACTTACATATTTACTCTATGTATTGGGACACTCTATGATTTGGGACACACATTTTTTCCAGAAAACTATATTTTTTTATGCTCCAAAGTTTGGGACATTCAGGAGATTTGTTTCTAGTTATGACTCATAAAAAAAATTCTTGAGTAACTAAATATTTTCATTTTTTGCTTCCAAAACATAGCTTATGATCCCTCATTGGAACGAGCACAATACGCTCGTTCCAATGAGGGATCATAAGCTATGTTTTGGTAGCAAAAAATGAAAATATAAAAAAAAAATGGACGGCGATTTTTGTATATAGTGATGGAAAACGAATCACACACAACTTTATTCAGCATCAAATCAAGACCAGGCTCTGTTCTTTCCCCATTTTCTAAGAATTGGGACACCTGTGAAAATAATTATTTTTAGCTGTCCCAATACATAGAGTAAATACGGTACCAAAACACTGGATTCTCTTTTTATTCTCACTTAAAAAAACCCATATATTTGATCGAGCAATCATAAACCATTAAAATTACAAATCATCTGATGACTGTTGAAAAATTCCCTTATTGTGTATTTTACAGATACCGCATAATTTAGTTCACAGTGTACACAAATGGGCCTGATCGTTTTAGAATCAAATAATGAGAAGGGAAGCCCCCTAAGAACAGTGTTTTCGATTGGAATTCAACAATTGAATTATTAAAGGTAGCCATCCAGATAAAATGACAGAATTTTGACCTTGAGCATTGCACTACCATGAAAATAATTCTCAGTATCTTCCACTCGGGAGATATCAGCTTTTATAATTTTAAACATTTTCTCAATGATTCAAAGCTTAGTGTATAGGGACTAAAAAAGTTAAAAAATCTTGTTTCTCATTCCCTCCAGCATGATTCTTTTGGCTGCTGCATACTCTCTTTTTATAACCAATGCTAACTTAGAAAAATAAAAATTGAATGGTTTATGTCTGATATTTTACCCAAGTAAATAAAACTTGATAAATATTCCCTTGAGTGCAACAAGGCTTTGCAATGCTTTAGCATTGCAAGGCCTTTTTGCACTCAAAGGAAGAAATACACACAACCCACGCTATTATATAGATGATGAGGCCTAAAACATAAAACAAACCAAGAACAATAAACTTTTGATGGCAAAAAATAATTACAAAAATAAAAAAATAAAATAAAAAACTGCCCGCCCACATTCAATTTTACAAAAAAATGGCCTGAAGAACAGAAGATCTACTATGTGAAATAAATAAATTTATTTACGCCACACAAAGTAGATCTTCTGTTTCTCAGGTCATTATTTGTGAAATTGCATGCGGGCGAGCAGTTTTTTATTTTATTTTTTATTTCAGTAATTACTTTTTTGCCATCAAAAGTTCATGTTCTTGGTTCAAGTTTTAGACCTCATAATCTACAGAATAGCCTGGGTGGTGGTGTATTTCATCCCTTGAGTGCAAGAAGACTTTGCAATGCTAAAGCATTGCAAAGCCTTCTTGCACTCAAGGGACAAATTCATCAATTTTTTTAACTTGGGTAAAATATCAGACATAAACCATTTAATTTTTAGCTCAACTTTGACGAAGTCAAATTTGAGCTATTGTCATGGCCCGTCGTCCGTCCGTCCGTCCGTCTGTCCGTCTGTCAACAATTGGCTATGGCTCGGGCTAGAGGTCGTATTTATGAAACGATCTTTACGAAACTTCTTGTGTACCTTTGTTATGACCCTGGGACGGGAACGAGTGTTTTTAGGTGTGGTCCGAAATTCAAGATGGCTGCCAGATTTTGTACCGATGATGCAAAAATCAGTTTTTTGTACAGAACTTCTGTATGAAAGTTCTGATTTGAATAAAGTTTGTATAAATGTTTAGTACCATGGGATACATCACATATAATACAGGTTTTTTTCTCGTGCGTAAATTATGCAAATTAGACTGACTTTGATTTATTTAGTGTTACTTTCAGAGCTGTAAGTGCCAAGCTGCTATGGCTCGGGCTAGAGGCCGTATTTATGAACCAATCTTTACGAAACTTCTTGGGTACCTTTGTTATGACCCTGGGACGGGAACGAGTGTTTTTGGGTGTGGTCCGAAATTCAAGATGGCTGCCAGTGGCCATTTTGTACCGATGATGCAAAAAAAAAAGAAGTTTCGTAAAGATTGGTTCATAAATACGGCCTCTAGCCCAAGCCATAGCAGCTTGGCACTTACAGCTCTGAAAGTAACACTAAATAAATCAAAGTTAGTCTAATTTGCATAATTTACGCACGAGAAAAAAACCCGTATTATATGTGAAATACAGACAATTTATACACTGAACATGAGAATCCACTGAGGTGGGATGGGGGAGGGATTACCTGTATTTTGACAAGAATTATTTGGGAATACCTCTAAGTGCTTGTTCCAGGTCAAATATTAACTACCGGTAAGGCCTTAGAAAGTTCAAAATCTGTTTCTCATGCCCTCCCACATGGTCAGTTGGGCTGCTGCATGCTTTCTTTTTATGACCAATGCAAACATAATGAAAAAAAAAGAAATTAAATGGTTTTTGTCTGATATTTTACCCAAGTTAATAAAATGGATAAATTTGTCCCTTGAGTGCAACAAGGCTTTGCAGTGCATTAACATTACAAAGCCTTTTTGAACTCAAGGGATGAAATCCACCGCCACCCATGCTGTTATGTAGATTATGAGGCCTAAAACATAAACCAAACCAAGAATATGAACTTTTGGATGGCAAAGAAATAATTACAAAAATGAAAAATAACATAAAATAAAAAAACGCCCGCCCACATGCATTGTTTCCAAAAATGGCCTGAGAAACAGAAGCTCTACTTTGTGAGGCCTAATCCTTTTATAACAAGCTATTAATTGAAAATACTTGTAGAATATGTTTTCATTTTTAGCTCAACTTTGACGAAGTCAAATTTGAGCTATTGTCATGGCCCGTCGTCCGTCTGTCCATACGTCAACAATTGGCTATGGCTCGGGCTAGAGGTCGTATTTATGAACCGATCTTTACGAAACTTCTTGTGTACCTTTGTTATGACCCTGGGACGGGAACGAGTGTTTTTAGGTTTGGTCCGAAATTCAAGATGGCTGCCAGTGGCCATTTTGTACCGATGATGCAAAAATCAGTTTTTTGTACAGAACTTCTGTATGAAAGTTCTGATTTGAATAAAGTTTTGTATAAATGTTTAGTACCATGGGATACATCACATATAATACGGGTTTTTTTCTCGTGCGTAAATTATGCAAATTAGACTGACTTTGATTTATTTAGTGTTACTTTCAGAGCTGTAAGTGCCAAGCTGCTATGGCTCGGGCTAGAGGCCGTATTTATGAACCGATCTTTACGAAACTTCTTGGGTACCTTTGTTATGACTGTGGGACGAGAACGAGTGTTTTTGAGTGCGGTCTGAAATTCAAGATGGCTGCCAGCCGCCATTTTGTACCGATGATGCAGAAATCTGTTTTTTGTACAGAACTTCCATATGAAAGCTCTGATTTGAATAATTTTTTGTATGAATGTTTAGTACCATGGGATACATCACATATAATACGGGTTTTTTTCTCGTACGTAAATTGTGCAAATTAGACTAATTTTGATGTTTTTTGGGGTTACTTTCAGCACTGTAAGTGCAAATGCCAATACGGCTCGGGCTAGAGGCCGTATTTATGAACCGATCTTTACGAAACTTCTTGGGTACCTTTGGTATCACCGTGGGACGAGAACGAGTGTTTTTGGGTCCGGTCCAAAATTCAAGATGGCCGATGGCAGCCATTTTGTACAAAATTAGGTGCAATCAGATTTTTGCACAGAACTTCCATATGAAAGCCCTGATTTGAATAATTATTTTGTGTGAATGTTTAGTACCATGGGATGCATCACATATAATACGGGTTTTTTTCTCGTGCAGAAATTATGCAAATTAGATGAACTTTGATTTTTTCAGTGCGACTTACACATAGTAAGTACACATGTCAATACGGCTCAGACTAGAGTCTGTATTTATGAACTGATCTTCACGAAATGTCTTGGGTACCTTTGTTATCACCTTGGGACGAGAACAAGTGTTTCTGGGTGCGGTCTAAAATTCAAGATGGCTGCCAGTGGCCATTTTGTACCGAAATTAGGTCTAATCAGTTTTTTGTACACATCTTCTATACAGCTCAGACTAGAGGCCATATTTATGAACCAATCTTTACGAAACTTCTTGGGTACCTTTGTTATCACCATGGGATGAGAGCGAGTGTTTTTGGGTGTGGTCCGAAATTCAAGATGGCCACCAGCAGCCATTTTGTACCAAAATTAGTGCAATCAGTCTTTTGTATAGAACTTCTGTATGAAAGTTCTGATTTGAATAAATTTTTGTATGAATGTTTAGTAACATGGAATACATCACATATTGTAAGGGTTTTTTTTTCGTGCCGAAATTATGCAAATTTGATGAACTTTGATTTATTCAGTGCTACTTACACAGTGTAAGCACACATGTCAATACGGCTCAGGGTAGAGGCTGTGTTTATGAACCGATCTTCACAAAACTTCTTGGGTACCTTTGTTATCTCCTTGGGATGAGAATGAGTGTTTCTGGGTACGGTCCAAAATTCAAGATGGCTGCCAGTGGCCATTTTGTACCGAAATTAGGTCCAATCAGTTTTTTGTCACAAGTTCTATACAGCTCGTATTTATGAACTGATCTTCACAAAACTTCTTGAGTACTTTTGTTTTCACCTTGGGACAGGAACGAGTGTGTTTTGGGGTGCCTTTGTTATCACTGTGCTATGAGAACAAATATTTTGGGGTTCAGTCAGACCCACTCTGGGACTCAAAAGATTTTTTCTAGTTCAACATCTGACTGTCACCCACCTTTACAATACTTTACCTATACATTTGTTACAGGCAACGGTCAGTATTCATGTACAGACCGTTACAATACTTTATATGTACCTTTGTTATCAGGTCATTACCTAGATATTTGTCATTGCTGTGTCACATACTATACATGTACATGTCTTTGTCTTGACAAGTTGAGCTACAGTGTCATTGACACTTTCATTGGAATTCACTTTTAAAAGAATTTCCACAATCTAGGATAAGTATTTCCATGAGTTCCTTGAATCCTGCACCATATATAACATATAACCAACTGGCCCTGTGAATTTTTACAGCCTCAGTCAGTGTTAGTGTTCAACAGAGTGCCAAAAATGGTCGCTGACCAATTACCGGTTATATGAGCTCATAATCGGCCGATTCTGATGCAGATTCCAATTGGGATTGTAATACCATGCACTACTAAACAAGTCGAGGCTCGAAAGAACTGCATTAAACTGAACATTTCTCAGTGTTGTTAAACTTTGTTGACTGGGGTTGCAGTAAAATTACCAGTTGCATACACTTGGGTGGTAAACGTGGCTCTCAGAGCCACGTTTACCACCCATGTGCTTGTGACTGGTAATTTTACTACAACCTTAGTCAGCGGAGTGCAACCTTCACTTTTCCGGTATGAACAGGTGATTGCTGCAAGTACACTCAATTGTAAGCTTTACATGTCATTTAACTTGTATATCCCATAAAGGGGCGTCTACAGAGATTAAGAATGCACATTGTGGTTGTTTCTGAACTTTATTGAATGGTATCATTGACATCATTTTACATTAGCAATTGAACAATTGCAAAAGATAATATAATGTGGTTAATGAATCTTCACAAAATGCTTGGAAACAATCGGTTGAACCGATGTTCCATGAGCCGTTGCAGTTGTCATCCGATCAATTCGGCTGATTGTGGTGGCCGGTTCCGATCATTGGTTGAACACTAGTCAGTGTACATTTTCATGTAGTGTGTGATATGTGTGTAATATGGCAGTTATCAATTTTTTGTAACCAGAATGTGTGACACATTTTCTGGTTATTAAAAAGTTTCATTATTAACTGAATCACTAACCTTGTTACTGTGCAGCTTTAGTGTAAATCGCATCTATAGCAACTCTTCACCCAAAGTAATGGTCAAAACCAGCCAGTACTAGTCTCAAACAAGAGGCCCCAGGGGGCTTTAGGCGCTCACCGAATGTTCCCTACTGTTAAGACACAAATTTTATCAAAAGCTATTCCTAAGGTTCTACATAGTAAATCTATACTCTCTGTGGAGCTAAAACATCAACAGGACTGAATGGGACAATGCTGCTGATCAAATATCAAAAGATTCTGCATGATGGTTCTGAAGAAGATTTTTAAAGAATTTTCCTTGAATTGCACAAAGTAAACATTCACGCCCCCATAGTGAGGCCCAATATTGATCGAGGGATTCAATTTGAACAAACTTGAATCAGAACCTCACTAAGATGCTACATACCAAATATCAAAAGATTTTGCCCACTGGTTTTTGAGAAGAAGATTTTTAAAGAATTTTTTCTTAGATTGCACTAAGTGAAAACTCACGGCCTATAGGGAGCCCCAATATTGATCGAAGGACTCGATCTGAACAAACGTGAATCAGACCCATACCAAGATGCTGCATACCAAATATCAAAAGATTCTGACCACTGGTTCTAGAGAAGAAAATTTTGGAAGATTTTTTGTTAAATTGCACCAAGTAAAAATCCACGCCCCCATAGGTAGCCCCAATATTGATCGAGGAACTCGGATTTGAACAAACTTGAATCAGACTCATACCAAGTTGCTGCATTCCAAATATCGAAAGATTCTGCCCATTGGTTCTGGAGAAGAAAATTTTTGAATAATTTTTCTTAAATTGTACAAAGTAAAAATTCACTCCCCCATGGGGAGCCCCAACTATTGATCGAGGGACTCAATCCGGAGAAGAAGATTTTTGAAGAATTTTTTCTTAAATTGCACGGCCCCCATAAGGAGCCCAAATATTGATCGAGGGACTCGATTTGAACAAACTTGAATCAGACCCATACCAAGATGCTGTATACCACATATCAAACATTGGTTCTGGAGAAGGAGATTTTGAAAATTTTTTTCTTAAATTGCACTAAGTAAAAATTCAGGTCCCCATAGTGAGCCCCAAAATTGATCAAGGGACTCCATTTGAACAGACTTGAATCAGACCCATACCAAGATGCTGTATACCAAATATCAAAAGATTCTGCCCATTGGTTCTGGAGAAGATGCCCATAATGAGCCTTAATATGAACAAAGGGACTCAATTTGTACAAACTTGAATCAAGCCCATACTAGAATGCTGTATACCAAATATCAAAAGACTCTGCATGCTGGTTCTGGAGAAGAAGATTTTTAAAGAATTAGACTTGAATTGCACAAAATAAAAATTCATGCCCCCATATTGAGCCCAAATATTGATCTGTGGAGGGGGGGGAGGGAGGGAGCTCAATTTAAACAAACTTGAATCAGACCCATACTAGCATCCTGCACACCAAATATCAAAAGATTCTGCCCACTGGTTCTGGAGAAGATTTTTAAAGAATTTTTATACGCCTGTTTAAAAAACGGGACATATTATGTTATCAGTCTGTCTGTCCGTCCATAAACAATTTGGTTTCTGTTCATTTAAAGTCGAACGCCTTGGCGGATCGACATCAAACTTTCAGAAGTTGTTTTTAGCAATAAAATACAGGTCAAGTTCGATATTGGTGTTTCTTAGTCCATCCGCTGCAGAGTTACGGCCCTTTGAAAACACAATTTTTGAGAAAAAAAAATTGGTTTCTGTTCATTTAAAACCGAACGCCTTGACACCAAATTTTTCAGATGTTGTTTTTAGAAATGAAATACATGTCAAGTTCGATACTGGTGTTTCTGAGTCCATCCGCTGCAGAGTTATGTCCCTTTGAAAACACAATTTTTCGAAAAAAATTGGTTGCTGTTCATTTACAGCCGAATCCCTTGATGGATTGACACCAAAAAATTGGTTGCCGTTCATTTAAAGCTGAATCCCTTGATAGATTGACACCAAATTTTCAGTACGCCCGATTATAAAAATGGGACGTATTATGTTATCAATCTGTTTGTTCATCCGTCCGTAAACAATTTGGTTTCTGTTCATTTAAAGTCGAATACCTTGACGGATCGCAGAATCCCTTGATGGATTGACACCAAATTTTCAGTACGCCTGTTTATAAAAACGGGACGTATTATGTTATTTTATTTTGTGAAGACCTCAGATCGATTAATAGGAAAATGTGAAAACAGGTGAATTAGCCTTTACCCCAGACAGGGCAGGGGAATGGGCAATGATTGAAGGGGAGTGACGACAGACATAGTCGAATCAACAAAAATTTCAAACTTTACCCTTTACCCCAGAGAAACTTGCGCATGTTCCAATTTTGACGGGCGTATGTTGCTGCGCTAGGCGGTGCTCTTGTTCTTGAACTGTACTAAGTAAAAATTCACGCCCCCATAGTGAGCCCCAATATTGATCAGAAGACTCAATTTGAACAAACGTGAATCCAACCCATACCAAGATGCTGCATACCAAATATCTAAAGATTCTGCCCACTGGTTCTGGTGAAGAAGATTGTTAAAGATTTTTTCTTAAATTGCACTAAGTGAAAATTCACACCCCCATAGTGATCCCCAATATTGAACGGGGGAATCAAGTTGAAGAAACTTGAATCAGACCCGTACCAAGATGCTGTGTACCAAATATCAAAAGATTCTGCCCATCGGTTCCGGAAAAGAAGATTTTAAAATTATTTTTCTTAAATTGCACTAAGTAAAAATTCAGGTCCCCATAGTGAGCCCCAAAACTGATCACAGGACTCCATTTGAACAAAGTTGAATCAGACGCATACCAAGATGTTGTATACCAAATATCAAAAGATTCTGCCCACTGGTTCTCTTGAGATTTTTCCTTACATTGCACTAAGGAAAAATTCATGCCCCTATAGGGAGCCCCAATATTGATCAAGGCACTCGATTTGAACATACTTGAATCAGACCCACTCTAAGATGCTGCATACAAAATATAAAAAAATTCTGCCCATTGGTTCTGGAGAAGAAGATTTTTAAAGAATTTTTCTTAAATTGCACTAAGTAAAAATTCACGCCCCCCCCCCCCCCCCCCCCCCCCATAGTGAGCCCCAATATTGGTTGAGGGACTCGATTTGAACAAACTTGAATCAGACCTATACCAAGATACTGCATACCAAGTATCAAAAGATTCTGGCCACTGGTTCTGGAGAAGATTTTTTAATAATTTTTCTATAATTCATACAGTGCTATCAGAGTTATGCCTCATACAGAGTCCCCAAGGGACATGGCCATTTCATTTGAACAAACGTGAATTGCCATATAGTAATGAACATCCACATGAAGTTGGGTGAAAATCGGACCAGTGGTTTCAGAGAAGAAGTCGTTTGAAAAATGTTCACGACGGACGGCAAGTGATAAGTTAAGCTCCCTTCGGTGAGCTAAAAAGTGTTTAAACTCAGCTGATGAACCCCCATTGGAATGGATTTGGGAAAAGTTTTTTTTTCAGTGAATTCCAAAAATGAGAACATATTCTATATTCAATTTTTTATACAGGGACCGACCTGGGCATGCGCCAGTGCGTATTTGGTTCTGAAACATCAGGACCTGGCTCTTAAATCTCAGAAATAGGCTTCTCAGTTGGCACGTAACTTCTCAGATCATATTTTGATATTCTTTTGATGGATAATCGAGAGAGACACTCTTACATGTATTGTATATATGATTATCATTTATCATTGTTGTACAGTGCTTAAGTTAATACTTCAAGTCTTAATTACCAAGCATTAATCTTCACTGTGGTTTCTGATCAAGTCTTGGCTGCCTAAATAGGCAGCCAAGACTTGATCAGAAACCACAGTGAAGATTAATGTTTGCTATTGTGTACTAAATGAAAATGATGAGAGCTATTACATACTTGCAGTGTGTGCTACAAACAGCAGTGTGACTCCGTAAATTGAAATCTGGCGCATGAATTGAAAAATTAGGCTCCGAGGCTAGAGCGTATTTTAAATAGTCCTGATCGGTCCCTGTTTTATACATGTACAATGTTCTCAACAGAGCTTTGAAAATCTTGAATTTCCTTTAAATTTGAACAAAACAATTCAAGGGGTTTTAAGAAAGCTTGAAAATCCCAAGTAAACAATTTTTTATGTCAGGTTTTGTGAAAGTACATTTGATATCTTGTCCAGTAAGTGGACAATTGTTCATACCCTTATTTGTTGCACAAGTTACAGAATTGTGACCACAAGAATGGTGATTCTCTCAATGAGATCACGATCAAGCTGCAACACTTATTCACCTCCTGCCGAGAAATTTCTGAGTGCCCTACAATAATAAACCAATGGTCTACCCTATGATATCAATGTGGGTTAAACGTGGCAACTGGAAGATTTAGAGGTGGTTAACCCTTAACCCTTTACCCAATGAATCGGCCGCATCCGCCTGCGTAATACGCAAATTCAACAGTTGAAAAAATATTATTTTTCAAAAAATTTCAACAAAACCAAATCATGTGACCCATCGTTGGAACGAGCTCGCCGAGCTCGTTCCTACGAGGGGTCACATGATATAGTTTTGTTGACATTTTTTGAAAAATTTAAAAAAATGATATTTAAAATAATAAATTTTGATATCGTCTGCGTTGGGCAAAGGGTTAAGTAACAGTGGCTTTATCCACTGTAAAATATGAGTGTACTACCGATGTCATTTGGAATCACGTGGCAGACGTGATTCCAAATGAGAGTGGTAATACACTAAGATCCATGTTGATGATATGTGCTTGCTTTTTATGCTCAATTCCCCGCATTATTTCAACAATTTAGCCAGTATTAAATTAAGAATATACGTATACCGAGACATTGATTAGTAAGTTTTTATTTCATATTCAAATTTTATTTTCGTGATTTTATTTTCGACTCAAATTTGTTGATTGACTCGACCAATCAAATATTCCAAGGGGGGGGGGGGGGGGGGGGGGGCAAGTACAAACATGACCTGAAAGCCCATATTTAATTTTTTGTTTTGGTACATCTTTTAAACGGATGTACTAAACCAAAAAATTAAAATACAGTCTCTCCGGCCATGGTTTTTTTTTTTTTTTGGGGGGGGGGGGGGGGGGGGGTCAAAAGCTCTACACATTTTTTTTCAGACAGATGAAATTTCATAGTGCTAAGGAGAGAAAAGTAGAAAGATACTTTTGACTGAATTGTGACCCAGTCGCGACCAAATCAAAATTCTCTAGCTGTTTTTGTGTTCACTGAATTGTTTACCCAATAGTCCATGAAATGCGACTTTCTACTCGTTTGTACTTTAAACCGAAAGGTTGAGGGTTCGATTCTACAATCCCGACCAGCACAACTGCATTGTGTCCTTGGGCAGAATCTTATCCCAATTGCTTATGTGTGTGCATGGTACCACTGTGTACAAAGGAGTACTGCAGGTCGATGGTGTGGTTACTTTCAACCACTCCAAACTCTGCTTGTGGAGTGTTAGTAAGTCGCAGAGTCTGACAGTTGCTCACCGACTTCCTCCGCTTGCAAAATTGTTCCAAAAAGTTCAAAGGTTATTGTGTTGCTAAGTCGAGTTTTGCTGAGCCAAACTAGTTTCAAATGCTTTCGTTCTTCTTCAGTGGCATGAAAGCCACAGGTCACCGTTGCTCATTCCCTTTTATACCCCACGAGAGGGTGTCGTGACCTGGTCAAGTGAGGGCATGACCGGGTCATCCTGAGGTAACATGATGGATGCAGCTGTCTAGCGGCTGCATCCCCTCATGGTGAAAAGGTCAAATGGGGGTGGGGGATGGGTTGTTGAACTAATGACGCATGACCTCTGTGTCGGAGGTCATGGGAGGGAAGGGTGCCCTACTGGGGCATTTGCCTGGACTTGTTGCTAGGACCGTCAGGGTCAGAGATGGTGTATACTGTGAGGGTGGGTGGGGAGAATGTTTCCAGTATTAAGTAGCCTAACATGTTAGTTCCGAGGCTCTTCGGGGACATTTGCATAGAATCTCAGCCGTGAGGGCTTTCTTGGACGGTGATGTTGTTGGGTCATCGTCGGCACAAGTGGATGCTTTGTCAATAGTCTGAGTCCCGGTGTCTACTCTCTGTGCATTGTATGTTACTACTTACGGTTGCAAAAAGGTATTGAATTCTTGTTTTATGCTATGCATGAAAAGCCTTGAATTTTCATTGAAACTGGCCTGGAAATTCTTTGTATTTACCATTCCGAAAAGTGTGCAGGAACGCTGCCATTACTTTGCTAGCATGATGTAATGTTTGGTTATTGGGTCACTTCATGTTGGACAGTGGTATGGAGAGTACGAATGAACAGTAGCAAGCATCTGCCAGACTCCCAGCTCTGCAGAAGCAGAGTTGGGAGGCTGAAGGAAAATACACCTTTGACGTGCAATATGTCTCAGTACACCGTGACCCAAAATTTTATTGAAATCCGAGGTTTACTGTTCCAAGTTATTACTTAAACAATGAACCTAAATCAAAATTCAACAAAGGACGATAAGGCACCACAAAGTAGATCTTCCGTTTCTCAGACCATTTTTTGGAAAATTGCACGTGGGCAGGCATTTTATTTTTATAATTATTTCTTTGCCATCAAAAGTTCATGTTCTTGGTTTGTTTTATGTTTTAGGCCTCATAATCAACAGAACAACATGGATGGTGGAAAATTTCGTTCCTTGAGTGCAAAAAGGCTTTGCAATGCTGAAGCATTGCAAAGCCTTGTTGAACTCAAGGGACATATCTAACAATTTTTATTAACTTGGGTAAAATACCAGACAAAATCAATTTAATTTTAATTAAAGTCGACTTTAATCGATTTTTTTTCTTCAAAAGTCAATCATGAAATTTCACAATCAGACAAGCCCTAATCCCTATTTGTGTTTAACCCGTAGCACTCTGGCAGTGAATTTAACCAATTATTTCTTGTTTGAAAGAGCACACCGAGCTGTCAAAACAAGGTATATTTGGTTAAATATCAAACTGCATTATGGGAAATATTTGCTGCTGAAAACTTTACCATTTTGACATCAGAGTGTAGAGGGTTAAATAATTTTGCCTTCCTGTACTCTTTGTTAGTTTACATGATTATGGCATAAATTAAAAATTTGTTCAGATCACTTCACATCTACTTTGACTTCAGAAAAGAGTATTGTTTGACAATAGATGAGTGTTGTTATCCCTCCGCAGGGAAGGGATATAGTGATGAGCCCCATACTTCCATCCAAACATTTGTTTATGCAATATCTAGAACAATAGATTTTAATTAATTTCACCCTCCTCCTTTATATTAATTTAAGGCAATGTCAATATAATCACCAGCATCCATCAACAAGAGCACCACCTAGCGGGTCATTATACGCCCGTTTTGTATTTTTGAAGGGTTGGGGTAAAGATGGGGGTGAGGGTGAAAATTGTTCGGACCAACCCCATATTCGAACTTGACCTGTATTTTGTTGTGATTAAACAACATACCAAGTTTGGAACCAATCAGAAAACAAATATTAAAAGTTATCATCCAGAAACGAAATATTTGATGCATTCTATGTCCATCAAGGGCCATAATTCAGGGGAACTTCGAACTGACCCCATATTCGAACTTGACCTGTCTTTTGTTTTGATTAAACCACATACCAAGTTTAGGAGTCAATCGGAAAAAAAATACAAAAGTTATCATCTGGAAACCAAATGTTGACGAACGGACAGACCGACAAATGGACAGACAGACAGACAGACAGACTGATTCCATAATTCAACGGTTTTTCAACAGGCGTATAAAAAATCAGTCATGCCATACTAAAGTTATAATCCGAAAAACACAAAATGCACAAATTCAAGAGGAATAACTCTGGAAAGGTACATGCGATTTTGGCCGAAAGTGAACTTGAGCTGTGCTTTGTGGTCATAAACAAAATCTGAGAATTTGAAACAAATTAGTCAAGGCAAACTGAAGTTATCATTCGGAAACAACATAATTCACAAATTTGCAATCATTCAAGGGGAATAACTATGGAACGGTACATGTGATTATGGCCAAAGGTGAACTTGAGCTGTGCTTTGTTGTCAAAAACAAAATCTGAGAATCTGAAAAAAATCGGTCAATGCAAATTAAAGTTATCATCCGGAAACCACAAAATCCACAAATTTGCAGTCATTCAAGGGGAATAACTCTGGAAAGGTATATGCAATTGTGGTCAAAAGTGAACTTGAGCTGTATTTTGTGGTCAAAAACAAAAAACTGAAAATTTGAAATAAATCGGTCTAGGCAAACTAAAGTTATCGTCTGGAAACGAGAAGTTGGGCTAAATTCCCATAAATAAAGGGCCATAACTCTACTGCAAATGGGCTGGTAGAAACGGAAATCGAACCCATCCTGTATTTTGTCATACTAAATCCACATGCCAAATTTAACTCGGCTCAAACCATTACAACTAAAGTTATCGTCCGGAAACGAAATGTGTCCATGGACAGACAGACGGGTGGAGAAACCATTACATAATACGACCCGTTTTTCAAACAGGCGTATAAAAACATCTGAAAAATTTGGTGTCAAGGCGTTCGGCTTTAAATGAACAGAAACCACTTTTTCTCAAAAATTGTGTTTTCAAAGGGCCATAATTCTGCAGCGGATGGACTGAGAAACACCAACATCGAACTTGACCTGTATTTTATTGCTACAAACAACTTCTGAAAGTTTGATGTCGATCCATCAAGGCTTTCGACTTTAAATGAAGGGAAAGCAATTTTTTTCAAAAGATTGTTTTCAAAGGGCCTGAACTCTGCAGCGGATGGACTGAGAAACACCAAAATCGAACTTGACCTGTATTTCATTGCTAAAAACATCTGAAAAATTTGGTGTCAATCCGTCAAGGCGTTCAGCTTTAAATGAACGGAAACCAATTTTTTTAGAAAAATTGTGTTTTCAAAGGGCTATATCTCTGCTGCAGATGGAGTGAGAAACAACAATATCGAACTTGACCTGTATTTTATTGCTAAAAACAACTTCTGAAAGTTTGATGGCGATCCATCAAGGCGTTTGACTTTAAATGAACGGAAACCAAATTGTTTACGTACAGACTGATAACATAATCCATCTGGTTATAAACGGGCGTATAAAAATTCAAGGAGTCATTGCCCTTTGTTGACTTTGCCTGACTGAGAGTTAGGCCTAAAAAAGTTGAAAATCTGTTTCTTGGGCGCTCCTGCATGGTCCTTATGCCTGCCCCATACTCTTTTTATAACCAATGCAAACTTAAAAACATGACAATTAAATGGTTATTTCTATTTATGTATTTAATGGTGTTTAATGACATATACTTATGCACAATAGCTAATCATGACCATGACTTTTTATGGGTGGAGGAAGCCGGAGTATCCGGCGAGAACCACCGAGCAGCTCCCCAACATCACAGGCAGGGTTAGATTGGTTGAAGACATGCGTACCATCGACATGCAGTACGCCTTAGCGCACGGCGTCAACGTGCCCCCATTTGGACAATCGGGGTTAAGTGCCTTGCCAAAGGACACAAAACGGGAGTCCAAATTGATCACTCAGAGAGTTACCCATCCAATGATTAACAGGGCTTGATGTTGCTCAACTTCGGTGATCTGACAAGAACTGGTTACCTTAACGCCACACACCCCCCAAATTAAATGCTTTATGTCTGATATGTTACCCAAATTAATAAAATTGATAAATTTGTCCCTTTAGTGCAACAAGGCTTTGCAATGCTTTAGCATTGAAAAGCCTCCTTGCACGCAAGGGATGAAATACACCACCACACATGCTATTCTGTAGATTTTGAGGCCTAAGACATAAAACAAACCAAGAACATGAACTTTCGATGGCAAAGAAATAATTACAAAAATAAAGCAAAATAAAAAAACGCCTGCCCGCATGCAATTTAAACAAGAGGCCCCACGTGGCCTTAATCGCTCACCTGACAAAGTGACTCTAAGAAGTATTTTAGGTCACCTTCACCATGTCATGCCTCATCAACATTAACTGGTTGAGTGATAGATTTTGTTTGAAGTTCAACATTTGTTACCTAAAATTAGTTTTAGGCCAATCTCCAATGATTTTTAATAAAGCAAATTTATCTCTGCAGACAAACTGGTTTAGCATGAAGCACAAACAAGGAATGTGAAGAGATAGCCTTGGACATCTCTCCCCAACTGTGGATATCTTCCATGTGCTACATGTATGTATTTGCATGCAAGAAAACAAAAATTTTCACAAATTTTCCAAAATATTAGTTTTTTTTATCATCATTGGAACAAGCTCAAACAGCTTATTCCAATAGGGGTATGGGATGATCAGATATATTTTTGAGACAGAAATGTGAATATATAAATAATGGTGTTTTTTTGTGAATGATGCTGGAGAATTTTGCGTAAAGATATGGTAAATGGTTTGTTCTAGATACAGAATGATGCAAAAGTATTTAAATTTGATTAGGCAAGTTGTTCCTATAATGCATTTAAAAATTGAAGTAACTGTTTTTTTGCTGACAAACTTTTAGATGTGTGTGTCTGTGTTTGTGTGTGTGTGTGTGTGTGTGTGTTTGTGTGTGTGTGTGTGGGGGGGGGGGGGGGTAAGAGTGTTCTTGCAAACAAAATTCCTGAATAAATGGAAAATTTTATTTTTTGTGTGAAAGACATAGTGCGTGAATGTTGATTGGAACAAGCTTAGAGAGCTCATTTTAATGTGAAGTCATAAAGCTGTGTTTTACGTACGAAATTCTGGAATAACTAAAAAAATTGCTTTTTTGACTCAAAAAGCATGGTGTGCGACCTCTCATTGGAAGCTCATTCCAATGGGGTATTTACAAGCGATAAGTACATGTATGTTTAAGAGACAAAAATTAAAATTTGAATAGCGATTTTTGCGAAGAATGCTGACAAGTTTTGGCAGTTATGCTGGTAAAAAGGTAAGATATGCAAAGTGGTTGTTTTTAGAGGCGACATTTAATTAAGGGGAATTAACCCTTGATTACTGAGGTAACTTCTAAAAGTACTGAAATTTCATGAAGCAATGTGAATAACAGACAACAGTTGCCTAAAAATTTCATGAATAACTAAAATTTTTATTCCTTTGTCTCGAAAACATGGCATATGACCTTTGTTGGAATGAGCTGAATGCGTGTGTTCCAATGAGGGGGTCATAAAATTTGAACGGAGATTTGTGTGAATAATGCATTAGTACTGCTAGATTTGGGTAAACGGTTCACCCTGGATACCACCCCTTCTATAGTAGATCTTTTCTGCAAATTTTGTCTAAGATTCTATCAACTTTACAAATAAATACGTTCATGAATCACAATCAGATCCACCCCACAATGTTGCATACCAAATATCAAAAGATTCTGCCTGCTGGATCTGGAGAAGAAGATTTTTTAAGAAATATGCCTGAAATGCACTAAGTTAAAATTTGGGCTCCTATACGGAGCTCAAATATAAACCCAGGGGGCTGATTTGAACAAACTTGAATCAGATCCACCCCACAATGTTGCTTACCAAATATGAAAAGATTCTGAAGCTGGATCTGGAGAAGAAGATTTTTTAAGAAATTTGCCTGAAATGCACTAAGTTCGAATTCGAGCTTCTATAGTGAGCCCAAATATGAAACTAGGAAGCCGATTTGAACAAACTTGAATCAGATCCACCCCACAATGTTGCATACCAAATATCAAAAGATTCTGCCTGCTGGATCTGGAGAAGAAGATTTTTTAATAAATTTGCTCGAAATGCACTAAGTGCGAATTCGGGCTTCTATATTAAGCCCAAATATGAATCCAGGGGGCCGATTTGAACAAACTTGAATCAGATCCACCCTGCAATGTCGCATACCAAATATCAAAAGATTCTGCCTGCTGGATCTGGAGAAGAAGATTTTTGAAGAAATTTGCCCAAAATGCACTAAGTTTGAATTCGAGCTTCTATAGTGAGCCCAAATATGAATCCAGGGGGCCGATTTGAACAAACTTGAATCAGATCCACCCCGCAATGTTGCATACCAAATATCAAAAGATTCTGCCTGCTGGATCTGGAGAAGATGATTTTTTAAGAAATTTGCCTGAAATGCACTAAGTTCGAATTCGAGCTTCTATAGTGAGCCCAAATATGAATCTAGGAAGCCGATTTGAACAAACTTGAATCAGATCCACCCCACAATGTTGCATACCAAATATCAAAAGATTCTGCCTGCTGGATCTGGAGAAGAAGATTTTTTAATAAATTTGCCCGAAATGCACTAAGTCCGAATTCGGGCTTCTATATTAAGCCCAAATATGAATCCAGGGGGCCAATTTGAACAAACTTGAATCAGATCCACCCCGCAATGTTGCATACCAAATATCAAAAGATTCTGCCTGCTGGATCTGGAGAAGAAGATTTTTTAAGAAATTTGCCCGAAATGCACTAAGTTTGAATTCGAGCTTCTATAGTGAGCCCAAATATGAATCCAGGGGGCCGATTTGAACAAACTTGAATCAGATCCACCCCGCAATGTTGCATACCAAATATCAAAAGATTCTGCCTGCTGGATCTGGAGAAGATAATTTTTTAAGAAATTTGCCTGAAATGCACTACGTTCGAATTCGAGCTTCTATAGTAAGCTCAAATATGAATCTAGGGAGCCGATTTAAACAAATTTGCATCAGATCCATCCCACAATGTTGCATACCAAATATCAAAAGATTCTGCCTGCTGGATCTGGAGAAGAAAATTTTTTAAGAAATTTGCCTGAAATGCACTAAGTTTGAATTCGAGCTTCTATAGTGAGCCCAAATATGAATCTAGGAAGCCGATTTGAACAAACTTGAATCAGATCCACCCCACAATGTTGCATACCAAATATCAAAAGATTCTGCCTGCTGGATCTGGAGAAGAAGATTTTTTAATAAATTTGCTTGAAATGCACTAAGTTCAAATTTGGGCTCCTATACTTAGCCCAAATATAAACCCAGGGGGCCGATTTGAACAAACTTGAATCAGATCCACCCCGCAATGTTGCTTACCAAATATGAAAAGATTCTGCCTGCTGGATCTGGAGAAGAAGATTTTTTAAGAAATTTGCATGAAATGCACTAAGTTCAAATTCGAGCTTCTATAGTGAGCCCAAATATGAATCTAGAAAGCCGATTTGAACAAACTTGAATCAGATCCACCCCACAATGTTGCAAACCAAATATCAAAAGATTCTGCCTGCTGGATCTGGAGAAGAAGATTTTTTAAGAAATTTGCCTGAAATGCACTAAGTTCGAAATCGGGCTCCTATACTGAGCCCAAATATGAACCCAGGGGGCCGATTTGAACAAACTTGAATCAGATCCACCCTACAATGTTGCATACCAAATATCAAAAGATTCTGCCTGCTGGATCTGGAGAAGAAGATTTTTTAAGAAATTTGCCTGAAATGCACTAAGTTCGAAATCGGGCTCCTATACTGAGCCCAAATATTAACCCAGGGGGCCGATTTGAACAATCTTGAATCAGATCCACCCCACAATGTTGCTTACCAAATATCAAAAGATTCTGCCTGCTGGATCTGGAGAAGAAGATTTTTTAAGAAATTTGCCTGAAATGCACTAAGTTCGAATTCGGGCTTCTATAGTAAGCCCAAATAGGTATCCAGGGGGCCGATTTGAACAAACTTGAATCAGATCTACCCCGCAACATTGCATACCAAATATCAAAAGATTCTGCCTGCTGGATCTGGAGAAGAAGATTTTTGAAGAAATTTGCCTGAAATGCACTAAATTCGAATTCAAGCTCCTATAGTGAGCCCAAATATGAATCTAGGGAGCCGATTTGAACAAACTTGAATCAGATCCACCCTACAATGTTGCATACCAAATATCAAAAGATTCTGCCTGCTGGATCTGGAGAAGAAGATTTTCAAAGAAATTTGCCTGAAATGCAGTAAGTTCAAATTTGGGCTCCTATACTGAGCCCAAATATAAACCCAGGGGGCCGATTTGAACAAACTTGAATCAGATCCACCCCACAATGTTGCATACCAAATATCAAAAGATTCTGCCTGCTGGATCTGGAGAAGAAGATTTTTTAAGAAATTTGCCTGAAATGCACTAAGTTCGAAATCGGGCTCCTATACTGAGCCCAAATATGAACCCAGGGGGCCGATTTGAACAAACTTGAATCAGATCCACCCTACAATGTTGCATACCAAATATCACAAGATTCTGCCTGCTGGATCTGGAGAAGAAGATTTTTTAATGTTTTTCCCATTGCCTACAGTGTTAAAAAGTGCTGACTCAGCACTTTTTCAAAGTCCCGAAACTGTACCCTATGATAAAACCGATGGCAATTTTTTTTTACCAATCCTTTCTGTTGGTCCTAAGGAAGCTGCACACCAAATAAAAATTCTCAGTGCCGTGCAGTTTTGGAGATATGGGCGTTTTAAATTTTTTCTATTTTTAGCTCCTGCGGTTCCCACGGGGCTGCGGGAAAATTTTTTTTTGCATAAATCAAGTACTCATGACCCAATAAGCCCTCACATAAAATTTGGTTCAAATCAGCCTCTCGGTTTGGAAAATAGAAATTTTGGGCGGGGCAAAAAATTTTGCCCCTCTCATAACAACGCCAAGTATAGCCCCACAAACTTCTCTTGAACAAATCTGAGTCTACACCTCAAAAGGAAGCTGCACACCAAATATCAAGTCTCTGCTACTGCTGGTTCATGAGAAGAAGATTTACAAAGATTTTGGTGCCCCTTGGGGGCGTGGCACCACCCAGGAGGAGGGGCAACTTCATTTGAACAAATCTGAATTGGCATTAGGTAATAAACATTTAGCCAACATTTGAATAAAATTGGGCTAGTGGTTTAGGAGGAGAAGTCGATAATGTAAAGTTAACGCCGGACGGACGACGACGGACGACGGACGACGGACGACGGACAGAAAGTGATTAGTAAAGCTCCCCTTGAGCTTCGCTCAGGTGAGCTAAAAAGAATTGTGTGAGAAACATAAGATTTATTTTGTGGGGGCCTTCAGAAATATTTTGCAATTATCTGTTCAAAGTCTAATCAAGTCTCGGGCACAACCAAAATTTTACAAGATATTACTCTCATATCACAAGACTGCATTGTCATGGAAATTGTGATTGTGTGGTTATCTTACCAGTTAATGTTTACAAGAAAAATATATATATTGTATAAAACCTAAATTTCATTTTGGATTTTGGGGTTTTTATGCTCCTGAAAATGTTTTTCGGGGGCATGTAGTGTTTGTCATTTCCATCTGTCCATCCGTCAGGAAGAAAATAAAGATCGATTGTAGAGGTCCTCCCATAGACCATTCCTGCCAAGTTTGGTGTTCACGTCAGCTCAGTAGTTCCAGAGAAGATGAAAATGTGATTTCCCATAGGGTTTCTGTAGTAACTATAAGCTGTGATTGAAGCCATGTTTTCAACCCGATCAACATTAAATGAGGATCGTCGGGAGAGGGTGTCCCAGTCATCAACCATGCAAAGTTTCAAAACATTTGGCCCTGTGGTTTCCGAGATGATTTTTCAAAATCCACCAATCAGAATCAAAGAATGCCTCTGGCGGCCATGTTTTCAAACCTGTGGGATCAAAATAAGGATCGGTTATAGAGTTCCTCCCATAGACTATCCCTACCAGGTTTGGTTCATGTTGGCTCAGGAGTTCCAGAGAAGACGATGAAAATGTGATTTCTCATAGGGTTTCTAGAGTAACTATAATAAGACACAATTTCAGCCATGTTTGTGACCTGATCAACATCAAATGAGGATCGTTGGTAGAGGGGGGGGGGGGGGGGGGGGGGGGCAGTTATCATTTAGGTGAAGTTTCAAAACATTTGGCCTGGCAGTTTCAGAGAAGAGTTTTGAAAATCCACCAACCAGAATCGAAGAATGCCTCTGGAAGCCATGATTTTCATCCTACGGGAACAAAATGAGGATTGTTTGTACAGGACCTCCCATAGACCATTCCTGTTTGGTTCACACTGGCTCAGCGGTTACAGAGAAGAGGATGAAAATGTGAAAAGTTTACAGACGACGGACGCCAAGTGAGGAGAAAGGCTCACATGGCCTTGTAGGCCAGGTGAGCTAAAAATGAAGTGAGTAGTTGCTTACACAAGAATGACTGGACGGACGTACCGGTCATCGACAATGTATTAATTATTGTAGATCTAATTTATGTTGTAAAAAAAAGTTTGAACTCATTGGCATTTGTGGCTCTATTGTATGATACTTCTGTATTTTCCTGGTGCAAATTCCCCTTTGGTACTATTAGCAAATCTCTTGGCTCAATTTTGGGAATCTCTGTTTCAGTCAGTTTTGGTATATTATAATTTCACACCTTCTCTGCAGTAATATTTGTATCTGTCCAGTTTCCAAGAGTTGTGACTGGGTTTCTGCTGAAGGCAAAATATTGGGGCTGTTTGCCACCTAGAGAAAGGAAGGCTCTTGTAACACAGACCTTTGAGCAATGTTGTCGCCGCCACCATGTCATTCATCAGATGAAACTGACAACATAATGTCAAAATTGGTTACAGGTTGGTACATTCTGCCTTTTAACCCTTTAAAAGGCAGAAAACATGAAAAGCAGACGACACTTGCAAAAAAAATTCTTGAATAACTAATTTTTTTTCATTTTTTGTCTCAAAAACATAGGTTATGACCCCTCGTTGGAACGAGCTCGTTCCAACGAGGGGTCATAACCTATGTTTTTGAGACAAAAAATGAAAATATTTTGAAAATTAATTGGTGATTTTTGAGAATAGCGCTGGCCGGTTTTGGCCGTTACGTTAGGTAAAGGGTTAAACCTGATCTGGATTATCAGTCCATCTTACACAGGAACACTCTGTGGGAGAAATATATGGTTTAGGTTTAAAATGTGTCGCAGGAAGGGTCGCCTGTCAGAAACCCTGGTTGTGAGGCAAATGAGAACTTTAATTTGACTGAAAAATAACTTTTTCCAGATTGATTCAAGCCATCCCCCGACTTGTGTTTCCTCATTTGGGGAGAGGGTTATGATATCAAATATCGGATGGTGATTGGCTGTAGTTTTTTTTGTGTATCTCCGATTTTGGGTGTGAATGAAGTGCATGCTCACTTGTACTGGGGATGTCAATTATTGTCTAGCAAGACAACACCATGTACATGTCATTCCATTGTTATCTTAGCCATTTGCCGTACACTTCTTTATATCTATGTGTTTTGGAGTTAACACTTGTCCCAGTGTGTTCTATGTGCCCACTGGCACATTATTTATATTTATTATTAAAGATCACATGCTCATAATACATGTTTATTATTTTGAACATTCTTTTTATGCCCCCCGACATAAGTCGGGTGGCATATAGTGATTGAAGTATGCGTGTGTCCGTCCATGTGTGTGTCTGAGCCAAAAACTCGAAAACGGTTAGGGCCACAGACATCAAACTTCACACAATTATAAAGGACCATGGGAGGATGTGTCACACACCATAGCTGGGTTTGTACCTTCAAGGTCCCACTAAAAATTGGTCAATATTCGTGTCTCAGCCATAACTCAGAAATGAATCATAGTACAATTGTTAAACTTTTTACAAATGTTAAAGACAGTCAGAAGGTGTGTCGCGTATAATAGTTTCTACCGCATCTGCAAAGTGAGGTCACAATTGACCTTCATATGTTCCGAGTCACAAATTGTGTCTGAAGCATAACTCCAAAACTATTAGGGCTACAATCGTCTAACATCACTCAATTATAAAGGACAACAGGTGGATGTGTCACTCACCACAGCCAGGACCGTAAGGTCAAGGTCACATAAACACGGTTAGGGCCACAGTCATCAAACTTCACACAATTATAAAGGACCATGGGAGGATGTGTCACATACCATAGCCAGGTTCGTACCTTCAAGGTCAAGGTCACATTTCAAGGTCACACTAAAAATCGGTCAATATTCGTGTCTCAGCCATAACTCGGAAACGAATCATAGTACAATTGTTAAACTTTTTACAAATGTTAAGGACAGTCAGAAGGTGTGTCGTGTATAATAGTTTCCGCTGCATCTGCAAGGTGAAGATTCTTGTTAAAAAAAATAAATCTAAACTAAACTAAAATGCACGCACAGAATCGAAAGTAGAATACACATGCATTTATTGAAGTAGCGGTACATCTAGTTTTTCATCATGTCTAAATTTCATCATGTCTGAATTGGGACGCCCTGTGGCATCGACTGTTGTGTCGGCTTGTTTCAAGTTGCGACATAGTTTCCAGACTTCTTTTGAAAGTGAAACCAACACCGTGACTGTACCATGTAGTTGTATATTACTGCATAAGGCCATGTGCACATGCAATCGATGCTTGATGAGCATTAACTCCACTTGTGTTAAGGTAATTCGAACATTCAAACGGGCAATCATATCGCACCGCTTTTTGCCAAGGTGCGGCATTAGTAACACAAAGATTTTCAAAATTGCATGGATGATGACGCACCTCAAAACCAAAAGACTGACATGCGTGAATGGAAAGTTTGTTTATTAGAGTTGACGGCAACTTTCTGCATCTTCGTCTAAATTATGACCGCAACATGAATTCAAGTTAAGAGGGTGAATTTGTACCTCTTTCTGTTTGATTCAGATTGAGGTTCACAGAGAGTAAATTTAGTGATGTGCAGGACAGCATCACCAAATTCACCCTCCGGGGACCTCATTTTGCAGACGACAGTCTAATTTTCTGGCTTGTGAATCCGATGAAAATGAAATCCGAGGCTCAAATGCACCTGAAATGCTCAACCACATCAAGTTGTCTACAAGAAATAAGGGTTTAAGTGTGGAGAGATCAGAAAGAAAGAGGCAGAAAGGAAGCGTTATCTTGTACACATGTCCATACTGCAATGACGGTCACCAAAATAGCTCTGAATTAATGTGTCAATGACACTGCATCTTAACTTGGCCAAGAAGGGAAATAACTTAATAGAAAGTTCCAGGTATGGCAAGTCATTCAATAAGTTTATACAGAAAAGACATCACATCAAAGCTACATATGAAATATGAAAAAAGATTGGGTGAGGATGAAGCTTGCACGGTGTGCCGATGGAATTAACAATTTATGAGCCAAATCTGAGATGGCCACTGCCAGCCATGTTTTTCAACGAAATTCTTCAAAATTTGATAGCTCCCATCGCGACATCGCAACAAAGCTACATATGTAATTTGAAAAAGATGGGGTGAGATATGCGGCCTGTAGGATGTGCTAATGAAATTGAAAATTTAAATGCCAAATCACTGGTGGCCATTTTTATCAACAAAATTTAGAAAAATTCCCATCTAAATATTACTTCAAGGGCAGATATGAAATTTGAAACTGATCAAGAGATATAGCCTGTAAGGTGTGGTAAAGGAATTGTGGACAGACAGGGGCAAGGACAGACTGCACTCATCCCAACAGCTCATACTTGACATTGTAAAGTTGAGCTAAAAATGATGTTTTTCATCACCCACTCCCCACACACACCTATTAGGAATATGAAACTGACCTTTTGCTGAGCAGTACACCAAAAGTACTATTTTGATATGAAGATGAAAATATTCTATTGACACAGAGGAAAACTGCCGTCAAAATACAAATGATCCTCAAAATTCAATACAGGGCAGCTTTAATTTCCATGTACTTGCATCTCTTTTTCTGCAACATTCAGGCTATTATCAACTGAAATTGTGTTTCATAGAATCTGGTCTTGTTTACTGTTAAAATTCCTGAAAACTTTATTCAAGTGCTCAATGGACAAAAGTTGATTCAATTTACAGGGAAATATTGGGTTGCAAATGACAAAATTATACAGAATTACTGTATAATTTTGTCAAAGACATTTTCTATCCTTTTAGGAACAGTCACCAGCACTTTAGGGTTTTCCAATGTGAAGCTTGGTAATTTTGGAACATGTGCATATTCACCTGCTTGTGGTCATGTTTAGAAATTTCAATGGAATCGGTTTCTATGTGCTGGAGTTGCGCCCACCGAAGAATTTCATATGGATGAACATATGACCATCCATCTAAACTTGCTGCTTGAAAATTTTAAAGAAACGAAAGTGTCAATGACACTGTAGCTTAACTTGAATGTGTGTTGTGTTCGATGAAAAGGATAATGTTCAATGTTTATGAAAGGATTATGAAATACGACAAGAATTGTGATAATTGAGATGATGTTAATTTCTGTTTCCTGTATACTGTTTTCAATAAAAATAATTTGAGGTGTAGGCTGCACCAAAGAATTGTGGGGCGGGTTAATGTGGCCATCACAGTTAACTTATGTCAACCAAAGTTACCAAGTTACAGTGAAATTATTCCGAAACAAGTCATCCTATCAAGCTACAGTGAAATCCCTTCATAAATACGCCATGCAGACTGTACTCAAGGTTTTTGGGCCTCGGGCCTGTGTAGCCATCATGGTTAACCAATCTCAACCAAAAGGGGACTTCCTCATCTTGACATTATACTAAGTCATCCAACATAATATAAAGCTTCCACTTCTTTGACTGGTTATTTCACATACCACAACTGAAACCTTTCAACCTTGTTTGAGATCAAACAAAAACAGAAAATGAAAGTCAGTTCATTGATAAAATAAAGTTGGGGCAAGAACAAGTAAATTCTTATTTTTTTTCAATATTTATTTACATGAACAGCCTATTTAAGTGGAATAAATCTGGATGAATGGGTAGCACCAATACCTGGTCTACCGTGTTTGACAGGCTTGTATGTTATACTGAATTCTCCAAGGTAATGTCCAATCATCTCAGGCTGAAAGAGACAAGAAATACATTTAGTTAACATTCATGCTCAAATCAATTTAATGGTTCAGTGCAACCTAGAGCTTATCTAGTGTTTTTGAGTGGATACCGAAAAATCATCATATCAGTGACTGATACAAATGTTTATTTTTCTTGAGTGCTTACGTGAGCAAAAATAAGGCCACACAAAGTAGATCTTCTGTTTCTCAGGCCATTATTTGTGAAATTGCATGCGGGCGAGCGTTTTTTTATTTTATTTTTTATTTAAGTAATTACTTTTTTGCCATCAAAAGTTCATGTCCTTGGTTCAAGTTTTAGACCTCATAATCTACAGAATAGCAAGGGTGGTGGTGTATTTCATCCCTTGAGTGCAAGAAAACTTTGCAATGCTAAAGCATTGCAAAGCCTTCTTGCACTCAAGGGACAAATTCATCAATTTTTTTAACTTGGGTAAAATATCAGACATAAACCATTTAATTTTTATTTTTTTTAAGTTTAAATTGGTTATAAAAAGCGAGCATGCGGCAGCCAAAAGGACCATGCGGGAGGGCCTGAGAAACAGATTTTTTATTTTTTTAGGCCTAACCATTTGTCTCGGTCACATTTGGGCACATATAATAAAATTTTCACCCTGTAAATTGAATGGATTTTATCACCAAGGATTTCTTATTTCACATTTGGATTAATTTTTCATCAGATCTAGTCATGGCTGCTGAACAGCAGCCATGACAAGATTTGTTGAAAAATATCTTGAAAATACTCGAAGGGTTAAGAGTTAATAAGCCATGTTGTCCATTTTAGAGAGGGTTTGCACCTCCCAAGCATTGATTACTGGGTCCTATTTTACCAGTAAAACACAGCATGGTTACCGCAGTGAACAGGCACCGCTTTACTTCACGGGATTGCCGCAGGGAGATGTTTTCCATAAGAAGCCTGAAGTGTTAATGGGCCTTAATCGCTCACCTGAAGAAAGTTGTTTAAAGGGGCATTTAAGGTCATATCCTGCACCTAATTAACACTAAAGAGCCCAGACATGACTCTGACACTTTAAGCAAGCTTCAAACTGCCCATCCCCATACTGCACCAAGTTATTTATTTATTTATTGGTGTTTAAGGTCACATATTTCTACACAATGTTTAATCGTGACCACACTGCACCAAGTTTAAATTCAGGCTCGCAAAAGAAGCCCAAGTATGGACCAAGAAATTAGATTTGAACAAATCAGAATCTGTTCCCTAAGGATGGCAGTGACCGTTGGGAACGGCGAGCGATCGCGCCAGCGCACCGCTTTTTCGTATACCGCGAGTAATTAGTCGCGCACGTTTATTTTCCGGTCGTGTTCAAAGCCTTCGTCGGAGAAGTGCAAAGTACAGAAGAACCTGTCATGAGCAGGGGTCAGCCGAGTGGGCGACTTGGGCGAAGAAGTCGCCTTGTCATTCCTCAAGTCGCCTTGGCTTACATTGGGGGCGAAATTCAAGTCGCCCTCCCAAACTTCCTTGGGAGACATGGCAGTTTACTGTATTTTCTTATGTTTTATTTTTTAAAAACACACGCTTCCGCAAAAAACAGTAAACACAGTTGCTGTTAAAGTCCGTCACACGGCTATGAAAATAGCCTGAACTAGCCCAATTTTATATTTCTGAAAAGAATTGCAATGGCGTAGTCGTTCGAACAATTCGCCCCAACTGATAGCAACCAGCACAAAATGGCTATTTAAAAACAAAGTACCAGACAACAACGAATCACACAAGACACGCATCAAGTTAATTAGAATTTATTAAAGTTAACCATCGTTTCAAAACAAAAAAAATGTATTGGAGACAGTTCGTCCATATCGAAATTGTTTGCGGTTACGCTCTGTTCCACTGAAAAATTGGCTGCATTGAAATTCACCCCGCAATTTGCATTGAATGTTTTTCTTTGAAAACTTGTGAAGTTTGTTGCAAGGGGGTTAAATGTAATAAGGCTACAATAGAAATCACAGGTATTTGGATGGATAAGAATGGCAGACCTTCAAAGCACCAATCGCACGTGACAGTGAAAGATGGTTGGCAGAAGTTGTCAGTTTTCTGAACAGTGTATTATTAGTTTACCCAGCGCAGCCGGGAAGGGAGACAACTGAAATGTTTTGTCATTTACCAAAGAAATTAATTAACTCAAATTGTTAATAAAACTTAATTTACGAAGGATATCGAAAACTTTTTTAACTACGCTTTTCAACTCAGTTAGGGTATTCAGAAACCATGAATGACCCAGCTTCTTATATGAACTTGAAATTTATTTTAAACACTTTAAATATTTTTTTAAAAAGAATATACCTTCTGTTACAGAGAACACTCTCAACATGGGTCCAGGGTAGGATTTGTCCGGTATCGCATCGCGGTTTGCTATATAATTCTCACCAACTGCTACGCATTTCTTATATTTGGCGCAACTGATGCCGGTGTTATCGAAAATGAAATGATTTATGTTCTCTATAACAATAAGGAGACTGGAAATACAGACTTTAGATTGCTAGCTGTAGTTGACGTTGAGAACGGCAGAGCCTACGGGATCAAGAATTGTGTGATAAATGCCCTGAAAGATGCAGGTATTACCGACCACACTTCCCATATGATAGGATTTATGGCTGATGGGGCAAGCGTTAATTTAGGAGAAAAAACTGGATTGCTTGGCCGCTTCAAAAGTGAAGATAACATGCCATGGCTAGTTGGAGTACACTGTCTAAACCATAGGCTAGAACTGGCCATCAAAGATGCCTTTTCTGAAACAACTATAAAGGATGTGACAGACATGTTAGGCAATTTACATGAGTCTTACCAACACAGCCCGAAGCGTCTCAGAGAACTTAGAGAGTTGGCCGAGATTCTCGAGGAGAAGGTAAGCAAGCCAGAACGAAGTAATGGTACTAGGTGGGTACAGTTTAAGAGGAGAGCAAGCAATCAATTGTCAAAAGCATATGCTCTAATAATAAGCCATATGGAGAATCTAGCTGAGGACCCATCCACTGTAGACAGAGCGAAAATCGAAGGATATTTGAAGAAAATGAAGAGATTTCAATTCGTAATATAGATGCTATTTCTCAGGGAAGTTCTTGAACCTATCTCTAAACTTTCTCTGTTTCTTCAAGGAAATAGTGTGGACTTGATTCAAGCTGTTGCAGCTTTACAGTGTACGAATGAACACTTGAAGAAAATCAGAGAATCTGATATTGTGCAACCAGAAATGAAGTTTAAATCTGGTTTATATGATCTCCTCCTTGTAGCCAAAGAAGAACAGAAGCGGTGTGAGGGGCTACCCTCTGAATCGAAAGAACCTACAAAAGTTGAATTCAAAGGAATCAGACTGACATATGTGGAGCAAGGATTAAAAAACTTTGAGTCGCAAAGACTCAAAATTATTGATAGAATTGAAACATCACTAAATAAAAGATTCAGTGAACTGACAAAGGGCATCCAAGGTACCCCCCCATTCATTGCCCTCAAAATTTTGGACACTAGGCTCTGGCCATCAGGTGATGACTTGAACTCATTTGGTACAACTGAATTGACAGCATTCATCAAACAGTTTGATGGCATACTGCAGAAGAATGGTGTGGATTTTGATAATTTGTTTGAAGAGTGGGCTCTGTTCAAGAGTCACTGGGACAATGCCATGAGACACTTGGATTACACAGATGTATGGAAATCTCTGCTCATGAACAGTTATCAGGACTATCCAAATCTATGCAATGTGATTGAGATTTTGAGACTCTACCCAGTCTCCAATGCGAAAATTGAAAGGGGATTTTCTGCTGTAAACAGAATAAAAACTGATTGGAGGTGTAAGCTGAACAATGAAACATTGGACTGTTTGCTCAGAATTGACTTAGAAGGACCGGAACCAGAGCAATTCACATCCGAGCCAATAGTCAAGAAGTTTTTCTCCAAAAGAAGACACCCAAATGTCAAGCCATATGGCCCAAAGGAGAAAAAGGACAAACAATCAGAAGGGGCAACTACTTCGTGTGATAAAAGTGACAGTGACAATGAATAGATGTGAGACTTCCTACTTACCTCCATTGTAACATTCATGTCTCAAAGAAAAAAATTAAAAAAAAAAAACATTTCAGTTTACCGGCGTTTAAATAATTTCAATCTGTGAAAATTTCCCACAGCTTTGGATATTTCAGAATTTGGAATGCGCCCCCCACCCCCCTCCAGGCCCCCACCGCTCCATGTAGACACAGGTAGACATTTTATTTTATTTCGCACATTTATATTTCGATGGCAGTTTCTGTGTCAAGTGTTGCATTTATTCAGATGTTAAGATCGGATGTACCCGCGCATAGTATTGTGGGATTGAAGGGAATTCCCCCATTAGTTGACAAGCGTGCTTTCAAAGTCAGAGTCTCGTAAATGTGTTTGTTTTTTTATTGTTTAATCTTGGGATTTTCTCAGTTTTCATGCGGATTTAGGTGGATGTTAATTCGAATCAGACAAAAACAGTTTGTATTATTATTTTATCTGTTATTAATTTGCTGCTTCTATTGTAATCACCCTTTCGTGAATGAGACGTGAATGGAAAAATTAATCTCGCAAAATTTCGTTGTCCAAATCTACCAACAGGCAACACTGAGATTTCGGGAGCCAAGACAGAAAAAAAAGTCGGGGCAAAAAAAAAGCCCCATCCGAGAAGGGGCCTCTCGGACCGGCCCCGGCCCCCAAATCAAGGCAAGCCCTGATTCACAGTTACTGTATAATATACATGTATCTGGTTACAGGTATCTTAAAATGTATCAGTACTCCCTGGTTTCTCAGAAATTAATTTACACGTTTACTTTTGCAGGATACTGAGTATACTTATTATTTTTCAGTTCTCCCTGAAGTGTTAAAAATTCTTGATTCGATAATTTTGGTAACTGCTATGCAAATTTTCCTAATTGCTATGCAAATTTCATTCATAGGTAAAAAACTGCTATACAACATTTTCAGAACAAATCCTACCCTGTGGGTCATACTAAATTTCAAATCCACATCGTTGAGGCAAATACAAAATCAACTGCACGGTAACCTTAGTCATCACTGTTAGGCAAAGAGTTAGGGGGTATTCAGAAACCATGAACGACACAGTTTTTTGTAGGGTGGGGTGGGGTGGGGGATTTTAACCTACATTCTGTTATGTAACCATCTTGACTTAGTTTTGTGTGTGTTTGTATAAACTTTTATTTATTTTTTTCTCCACAATTGTGTCCTCTATGTTCATTTATTTTGTCACGATGTCATATACGTTTTATGTTTTTTTTTTCTGATTTCTCCTTCATGTCCACTGACTTCTCCCTCCTGGGTCCTGACTTCTCCCTAAAGTCTCTGAAGGGAGAAGTCACTTCTCCCTAAAATCAGCTGCCAGGCTGACCCCTGGTCATGAGCGACCACCCTTGGGACTTGCCAAAAATGGTCGTTAAAGACAGGTGGTCGCTGACGACAGGTTTGCTGAGAAGGGGTGCATTTCGAGTTTCGCTTTCACGATGCTTGAAGAGAGAAACGAAATGCGCCGATACTGGCGATAGCATACTTTAACCCCTCCACACAATCACATCTAAAAAAGAATTACCGAATGTGAAGACGTTTCGGCCCAATTTCTAAGACGTTTTGGCCTCTTAGGGCCGAAACGTCTCAAGGCCGAAACGTCATAAAACCAATTATTTTGGAAATCGCGCGTTATTAGGCCTACTGATTTCTCAACAGCAATCACCACCAATCCTCGTTATTCCACCTGGGGGCGAATTGGCCCGAGGCATTATTTTAAAAATCACTCTCCTAAAATTTTTCACTCTCGTAAAATCTAAAAGTGGAGAGTGAATTTCCACTCTCCTGCTCTCCCGCTCCCAACGGTCACTGGGATGCTGTGTACCAAATTTAATTAGAAGATTAACCCTTTACCTAACGAATCGTCCGCATCCGCCCGCGTAATATGCAAATTCAGCAGTTGAAAAAATATTATTTTTCAAAAGATTTCAACAAAACCATATCATGTGACCCCTCGTTGGAACAAGCTCGTTCCAACGAGGGGTCGCATGATATGGTTTTGTTGAAATATTTTGAAAAATTTGAGAAAATATTTAAAATAATAAATTTTGATATCGTCTGCGTTGGGTAAAGGTTTAATATTCCTCATATTGCACTAACTTAAGATTTTCGCTCACATAAGGAGCTCCAAATATGGACCCACAGACTTGGAAGATTTTTTGTAAGAATATTCCTCATATTGCATGGAGTTGTGATTTGGGCTTCCAGAGGAAACCTAAACATTACTCCAGGCACTTGCTTAGAGCAAATTTGAATTCGATCCTGCCTAAGGATGTTGTGTACCAAATATGATGAAAGTGTCAATGACACTGTAGCTTAACTTGTGTGTTGTGTTTGATGAAAAGGTTAATGTTCAATGTTTATGAAAGGATTATGAAATAAGACAAGAATTGTGATAATTGGGAATATGTTCATTTCTGTTCCCTGTGTGCTATGTTTATGATAAAAATAATATGAGGTGTACACTGTACTAAAGAGCTGAGGGGTGGGTTAATATGACCTCACAGTTAATGTATGTGGCCCTCACAGTTAACGTATATCAACAAAAGTTACCAAGTTACAGTGAAATTATTCCGAAATGAGTCATCCTATCAAGTTACATTAAAATCCCCTCATAAATATGGCCTGTAGACTGTGCTAAAGGTTTTCGGGCTTCGGGCCCCTGTAGCCGTCAGTTTCCCAGTTGCGTCCAAAGGGGACGTTCTCATCTAGACATTATATGAAGTCAATCTACCAAGTTACAATGAAATCCCTTAATAAATATGATCTGTAGACTGTGCTAAAGGTTTTTGGGCTTTGGGCTCTGGGAGCCATCATGGTTGAATGATCGCAACCAAAAGGGGACATTCTCATCTGGACACTATTTGGAGTCATCCTACCAAGCTACAATGAAATCCCTTCATAATTATGACCTGTAGACTGTTCTAAAGGTTTTCAGGCTTTGGGCCCCTGAAGCCGTCACAGTTGCCCAATCGTGTCCAAAAGGGGACGTTCTCATCTAGACATTATATGAAGTCAACCTACCAAGTTACAATGAAATCCCTTCATAAATATGACCTGTACACTGTGCTAATGGTTTTCGGGCTTCGGGCTCGGGCAGCCATCATAGTTGAATGATCGCAACCAAAGGGGACAATCTCATCTGGGCATCATCTGGAGTGATCCTGCAAAGTTACAATGAAATCCCTTCATAAATATGACCTGTAGACTGTACTCAACGTTTTCGGGCTTCGGGCACCTGTAGCCATCACAGTTGACCAATTACGACCAAAAGGGGATGTCATCATCTAGGCATTATATGGAGTCAACCTAATAGGTTACAATGAAATCCTTCTATACATATAACCTTTTGCCTATGCTAAAGGTTTTTGGGCTCGGGCACCCATCAAGACTGAATGATCATGGCCAAAATGGGATATTCTCATCTAGACATTATTTAGAGTCATCCTACCAAGTTACAATGAAATCCCTTCATAAATATGACCTGTAGACAGTGCAAAAGGTTTTCAGGCTTCGGGCACCTTTAGCCGTCAAAGTTGCCCAATCATGTCCAAAAGGGGACGTTCTCATCTAGACATTATATGAAGTCAACCTACTAAGTTACAATGAAATTCCTTCATAAATATGACCTGTAGACTGTGCTAAAGGTTTTTGGGCTTCAGGCTCGGGCAGCCATCATGGTTGAATGATCGCAACCAAAGGGGACAATCTCATCTGGGCATCATCTGGAGTGATCCTACGAAGTTACAATGAAATCCCTTCATAAATATGACCTGTAGATTGTGCTCAAGGTTTTTGGGCTTCGGGCACTTGTAGCCATCACAGCTGACCAATCACGACCAAAAGGGGATGTCATCATCTAGGCATTATATGGAGTCAACCTTACAGGTTACAATGAAATCCTTCTTTAAATATAACCTTTTGCCTATGCTAAAGGTTTTTGGGCTTGGGCACCCATCAAGGCTGAATGATCATGGCCAAAATGGGATGTTCTCGTCTAGACATTATTTGGAGTCAACCTACCAAGTTACAATGAAATCCCCTCATAAATATGACCTGTAGACTGTGCTAAAGGTTTTCGGGCTTTGGGCACCTTTAGCCGTCACAGTAGCCCTATCATGTCCAAAAGGGGACGTTCTCATCTAGACATTATATGAAGTTAACCTACCAAGTTACAATGAAATCCCTTCATAAATATGACCTGTAGACTGTGCTTAAGGTTTTCGGGCTTCGGGCTCGGGCAGCCATCATGGCTGAACGATCGCAACCACAGGGGACAATCTCATCTGGGCATCATCTGGAGTGATCCTAAGAAGTTACAATGAAATCCCTTCATAAATATGACCTGTAGACTGTGCTCAAGGTTTTCGGGCTTCGGGCACTAGTAGCCATCACAACTGACCAATCACGACCAAAAGGGGATGTCATCATCTAGGCATTACATGGAGTCAACCTAACAGGTTACAATAAAATCCTTCCATAAATATGACCTTTTGCCTATGCTAAAGGTTTTTGGGCTCAGGCACCCATCAAGGCTGCATGATCGCGATCAAAATGGGACGTTCTCATCTAGACATTATTTGGAGTCATCCTACCAAGTTACAATGAAATCCCTTCATAAATATGACCTCTAGACTGTGCTAAAGGTTTTTGGGCTTTGGGCCCCTGTAGCCATCACAGTTGCCCAATCATGCCCAAAAGGTGACTTTCTCATCTAGACATTGTATGAAGTCAACCCACCAAGTTACAATGAAATTCCTCAATAAATATGACCTGTAGACTGTGGTAAAGGTTTTCAGGTTTTGGGCTCGGGCAGTCGTCACGGTTGGCAGATCATGCCCAAATGGGGAAATTCTCATCTAGACATCATAAGGAGTCATCCTACCAAGTTACAATGAAATCCCTCCACATTAAACATGACCTGGAGACTGTGCTAAAAGTTTTTGGGTTTCGGGCTTGGGCTGCCATCACGGTTGATAGATCATGCCCAAAAGGGGACGTTCTCATCTAGGTATTATACAGAGGCATCCTACCAAGTTACAATAAAAACCCTTCATAAATACGAGCTGTAGACTGTGCTAATGGTTTTCGGGTTTTGGGCTCGGGCAGCCATACCGGTTGCCTGATCGCGACCAAAAGGGGACGTTCTCATCTATACATGACCCCAAACCTGCATATGAAATTTCATGACTATCAGACAAGAACTGAGGGGTGTAGCCCGTGCTAAAGGAAAATGTGAACAGACGTCACAGACTCACAGACTTCCGCACGCGTGATGGCAATAGCTTATCTTGACTATGTCAAGTTAAGCTAAAAATATGAGTTGTGGATCAGATGAAGATTTTTAAAGAATATTCCGCATATTGCACAAAGTTAAAATTTGGGCTCCAATAGGAAGCCCAAAGACCTGATTTGAACAAACTTGCATGTGACTCCCCTCAGGCTGCTGAATATCAAATATCTAAAGATTATGCCAGAAGATCGGAAAAGGTTAAAATTCAGGTTCACATGAGGAGCCCAAATACTTGCCCAGAGGCTTGATATGAATAAACCTGAATCTGCCCACAGCACAGCATAGCACAGCTCCCCACCCCACCCCCAGGATGCTATATAATGAAATATAAGAAGATTCTTACTGGTAGATCTGAAGAAGGTTTTTAAAGAATATTCCTCATATTGCACAAAGTTAAAATTCAGGCTCACACAAGAAGCCCAAATATGAACAGACCGACTTGCTTTGAACCAACTTCAATGTGGGGGGGGGCGCGGTGGCTCAGTTGGTAGAGGTGCAGGCTGCAAGCCGAGAGGTCATCGGTTCGAATCCCACCTGCGGCACCCGCGTTGTGTCCTTGGGAAAGACACTTCACCCCGATTGCCTACATGGGGGCACGATGACGCTGTGTGCTGAGGCGCACTGCACGTCGATGGTGCGCATGTCTTCAACCAATCTAACCCTGCCTGTGCTGCGGTGCAGAGTTCAGAGTTACGATGTTTGAGAGCTGACAGCTGCTCGTCGTTGCTCGGTGGTTCTCTCCGGGTACTCCGGCTTCCTCCACCCATAAAACTGTCACGGTCACGATTAGCCATTGTGCATAAGTATGTGACCTTAAACACCAATAAATAAATAAATCAATAAATCAATAAATAAATAAATAATACTTCAATGTGGCCCTCACGGGGATGATGAATACCAAATATCAGAATATTGTTTGTTTGTTTGTTTGTTGGTGGTTAACGTCACATATTTATGATCAGAATATTATAACTGATGGATCTGAAGAGGCTTCTTATAGAATATTCCTCATATTGCACTTAGTTAAAATACAGGCTCACATGAGAAGCACATATATGGACTTGCTTTGAATCTGGCCCTCACAAGAAGCTGACCAATGCATCTGAAGAGAAGGATTTTCAATGAATATCCTTAAACTGCACAAGCACAAAGTAAAAATTCAGTATCTCAGAGACATGGCCAAAATTTCCTCTAGTTAGAAATTCAGAGGGCCAGTCATGAGTAGTTGGAAATTCCATCTATCTGGGTTTTTGAACTTCTTTGGCGATATCTCCTTTACTTCAAGAAAATTCCAACTCGGTTTCAAATCTGCAAAAATTACTATTTACAACTACAGAGTACACAATATAGAGCTTCATAAGTATGCATGATGCCAGTCGGTACGACATTTCTATAGTACGTTTACTTATCGTAATAAAAAAAATCCTTGGAATGCACTCAAGAAAATCACATCATGTAAAATCGTTATCCTGAGTTAATTCCATCATTCACAGTTTCAAAATTATGAAACATCAAAAATCGATCATTCCTGCATAAGATCAGATTTAATGTTAGGAGAGTGTGAATTGCTCAAAGTTCTCAGCTTGAGAATTTGTTTAGCACATATTAAATTCTCAAAATATTATTTATTTATGATTATTTATTGGTGTTTAAGGTCACATACTTATGCATAATGGCTAATCGTGACCGTGGCAGTTTTACGGGTGGAGGAAGCTGAAGTACCCAGAGAGAACCACCGAGCATCGACGAACAACTGTCAGCTCCTTGACATTCTAACTCTGTTCAAGCACTGCTCAAGCAGGGTTACAGTGGTTGAAGACGTGCACCATCAACGTGCAGTACGCCTTAGTAAACGGCGTTAATGTGCCCCCCATGTTGGCAACAGGGATAAAGTGAATTCTCAGAATAATACCAAATAATAATAACCTGATAATTCTATCATAAATGTGTTGGCATTTCAGTTACTAGAATCAATTTTATACCCCCTTTCATGGCTTAATTTTCTAAACTTTTCTCGATTGGAAGGCTCTAGTCACGTCCCAGGATCTCAGAGGGAGCAAAAACATTAAATCAGGACTTGATTTGAAAAATATGAATCTAACACCCATAAAGATGATGTACAACGAAAATAAAAAGATTTTTCTGAAGAATATTTTTAAAGATTTTTCCTCATATTTCCCCTTAACCCTCTGCACACTGACGTCAAAATGCCAGAGTTTTCAGCAGTAAATTTCTCCCACAATGCAACTGAAAATTTAATAAATTACGTCTTATAATATAAGATATAATTTATTAAATTTTTCATTCTGCCTGGGCAATACAGGGTCAATGTCAAAAATTCTGAAATACTGCCAGGAGTTAAATTCTGGCCCCTGCATGTAGCCTAATTATAAACAAGATAATTTGACTAAATTTATTCTGATCAGTGCAAGGATGTTGTGCATCAAATATCAAAATGTTCAAGCTGGTGGTTCTGGGAAAGCACCAAATATCATTCAAATCGGAGTGGAAGTGGCGGAGATAAAAGAGAAAATGTTGGTACAGACAGACGGCTGGATGGACGAACAGACTGATGAAGGTCTTCACTAAAGAACGCTTCGACTTTTGAAGTCAGGGGCATAATAACATGAAATATTATTGCAATCGGCCTAGCAGTTTGGAGAAGATTCAAACATCAAATTTACAATGAACAGACAGACAGAATGTGATCATTATAACTCACCCTGACTTTCAGTCAGGTAAGCTGAAAAACACATGAAACACAAGGAAATATTTAGTCAATGGACCTCCAAAGTAATATGCTTCATCAGAGAACGAGAGTTTGAACATCCATTTTGCAGGCGTATTAGTAACAACACGCTTTCCCTATACCTATCCACGGTTACCATTCACCTCACTAACTGGGCAATGGCTACAAATATCTTCAATAAAATATAACAAACTTCACAAAATGAAGACAGGTGAATGATGTATTCCAAGACCTGGTAAGTGGTTTCTTACCTTAATTTCCACCTGATTAAATGTTTTGCCATTGTATACACCCACAATGCTGCCAATCATTTCTGGAACAATTATCATGTCTCTCAAATGTGTTTTGACGACCTGAAATAAACAATACAAGTACTGATTTTAGCGCCATGTCAAAATTTTTATTCAATAACACTTCAGCGGACATACTGGATAGAGCTTAAACGGTTAACAGATTAATCGATTAACCAACAGGGTTGGTGATTTTTTTTATTTAACCCTTTCGTGACTCGTCAACGCACAACCGCCAGTGGTAAACTGACACTACAAACCCGCCGGCGCGCTGCACGCACAGATAGCATAGTAATGCATCTACTCTCACCTCACTTCACGTGTGCTATCTCTATCAGTCCACATAAGTAATTTCATGTCCGAATGAATTTAGAGTTGTTTCCCTCTAGTTGATTGGCTACAGTTTTGGGGCATATTGCCATTCACAGTAATTCCACGGAAGAAGATGACAATTAATAGCAACGTGGAAAAAGGATTCTGCAGTACAGTCTGGCTCAAATCAAGCTGACACATGACACTACTATGAGTGCTGGACGTTCAGATGATGTTGCCAGTAATAATCCAGATGACGGAGTGGAATAGGACTGGCCAGTGGGAGGGGACGCGGCAGAATATGAGGGAGCTGGCGTGGTCATGGAATTGGTCAAATTTTTCAATGGGAAAAATGCACAGGTTTTGTTCCACTAGATATCCCATGTTCTGAAGCTGGGAAGATAAATCTTGACTTACCTGACAATCCAAATGAATGGAACGTTTTAAACCTTTATCTAGCGGATGAGATAATCCCGAAATTAACCCCAATATCCCAAGTCTGGGGGGGTCGGTTTGGCTGAGTCGCGAAAGGGTTAAATCAGATTTTTCTGATTTAAATCGATTTGTTTTTCTATATCATAAATTATTCACCAGAGGCAACTTTTTCTCACATAATTCCTTTAGATAAAAGAACTGAGTGTATTGGCAGGAGTTTGTATCAATGGCTGCCCAAAGAATGGACACAAGTAGCGGATACTAAAACATTTACCTGGTGTTAACCATTTCAGTCTTTAAGGTGGTATTAGGGGAAGAATTCCAGAATATATTTAAATAAGCCAACCATGTTAACCAATGATCAATGTCTTGATCGATCAAAAAAATCAACTGATCGATTAACCGTTGCCTTAAACTACTGTATTATGTGGGTTAATAAAGGAACAAACTTGCTCAAAAATAGGCAAACATTGTCACACTGACTTGCATCAATTATTATGAGACAGATTAAAGCATGCAAGTTATGTGTAGACATACTTGTTCACTTGCATGATCATTATACTGTATCAGTGGCTGGAAATGGTCATTCTTAACTCTTTGCCCATTGCGGACAGCAGACGATACTTGCAAAATAAATTCTTAAATTTCTAAAAATTTTAAATTTTTGTTTAAAAAAAATAGCTAATGGCACCTCATTGGAACGAGCTCAATGAGCTCGTTCCAATGAGGTGTCTTAAGCCATGTTTTTTAGACAAAAATTGAAAACAATAAAATTTGAAGGGGATTTTTATATACAGCGCTTGCCGATTTTGTCCGTTACTTTGGGTAAATCATCAACAATACAATTTATTTATTTATTTATTGGTGTTTAAGGTCATAAATTTTTGCACAATGGCCAATCATGACCACAACATGCGTATCAACTCAAGACCAGGGGTGAGCGTTAATAATTTAGAGAGGGTTTGCACCTCCCAAGCATTGGTAACTGGGTCTTATTTTACCAGTAAAACAGAGCCTGTTTACAGCAGTGAACAGGCACTGCGTCACTTCCCGGGGTTCCCACGGGGAAGTACTGAGTTTAGCGCCATGTCAAAATTTTTATTAAATAACACTTCAGCTGACATACTGGATAGAGCTTAAACAGTAACCTTTAACAGATTAATCGATTAACCAATGGGGTTGGGGATTTTTTTTATTTAAATCGATTTGATTTTTATTTCCATACTATAAATTATTCACCAGAGGCAACTTTTTCTCACATGATTCCTTTAGATAAAAGAACTGAGTGTATTGGCACGAGTTTGTATCAATGTCTGCCCAAAGAATGGACACAAGTAACGGATACTAAAACATTTACCTGTGTTAACCATTTCAGTCTTTAAGGTGGTATATGGGGAAGAATTCCAGAATACATTTGGCACAGAATAGACATTTGGCATAGATGGAAATAGAGGGGAATCATTGAAACTTGTGTTTTCTCACTGTTGTAGCATTGCTGGATGGAAGATGACTTCTTGAAAAACATTTTTGATACTTTTGATACTTAAATCACTGATGGTTAATCTTGGGAGTTGATTTCGTATTTTTGATGGGTTCATTGAAAGATTATGATATATATGGTTTAAAATCTATGTTCACTTAAATATAGTTTTATTCATGTTAGCTGAAAATTATATAAACTTATAAAAGATTCGGGAACATTTAACTTCCCTACAGCATGTTCCAGCAGTCAAGACCGAGTGGGATGTATATCTTCCCACTCCACAGATTAGTTCTGTCATAAACAAGGGCTAATAACTGTATTTCAACAGTTAATTTGCATTTCATCCTTTTTCAGCTCATTTCCAAGTTGTTTTGAAAATATTTCTGAATATTTGTAAATTTTATATTTAAATCAATGATTTAAAAAAAAAAATCATTGATTTAAATTAGTGATTTAAATCAATTGATTTAAATCAGCCAACCCTGTTAACCAATGATCAATGTCTTGATCGATAAAAAATCGCGACATCGACGCCGTAGCTGCGACAGGTGGTGCAATCTCACAAAATTCTAAGTTCATCAAGGGCCATAACTCCAAGAAAAATATTTGGAACAACACATGCATTGAACAGTGGCTAGACATCGATAAGATACACTTACATGGCAAATATAAAGTCATTCCATCAAGTATTTCAAAAGTTATTGAGTTTTGAAACTGGTTAGTCACAGACAGACCGACCGACAGACAGCCCGACATTGCCACTTATAGAGCTGCTAGTCGCAGCTAAAAAAATTAACTGATCGATTAACCGTTGTCTTAAACTACTGTATTATGTGGGTTAATAAAGGAACAAACTTGCTCAAAAATAGGCAAACATTGTCACACTGACTTGCATCAATTATTATGAGACAGATTAAAGCATGCAAGTTATGTGCAGACATACTTGTTCACTTGCATGATCATTATACTGTATCAGTAGCTGGAAATGGTCATTCTTAACTCTTTGCCCATTGCGGACAGCAGACGATACTTGCAAAATAAATTCTTCAATTACTAAAAAATTTCAATTTTTGTCTCAAAAACATAGCTTATGACCCCTCATTGGAACAAGCTCATTCCAATGAGGTGCAAAATGCTATGTTTTTTAGAGAAAAATTGTTACAATAAAATTTGAAGGAGATTTTTATATATAGCACTTGCAGGTTTTGTCAGTTACTTTGGGTAAGGGGTAATGCTATAAATCATCAACAATACACCAATTTATTTATTTATTGGTGTTTTAGGTCACATATTTTTGCACAATGGCTAATCATGACCACAACATGAGTACCAACTAGGGCTGCACGGTTTTCGCATTTGAGTACCGGTGACGGTATTTTAAAATTTTTTTTTTTGTATTAGGGTTTAACGACACATTAACATCCAGGGTCATATCATGTCTGTGACAGTTTTATGGGTGGAGGAAGCCGGAGTACCCGGAGAGAACCACCGAGCAGCTGTCAGCTCTCCAACATCGTAACTCTGAACTCTGCACCGCAGCACAGACAGGGTTAGATTGGTTGAAGACATCATGCACCGTTGACGTGCAGTACGCCTTAGTACACAGCGTCATCGTGCCCCCATGTAGGCAATCAGGGTTAAGTGCCTTGCCCAAGGACACAAGCAGGAAAGCGAATCAGTCACTGAAATGGTCACCCATCCAACTACTAACCGCGTTCGTCGTTGCTTAACTTCGATGATCTGACGAAAACCGGTTACGACGACGCCACCGCACCCCAGTGACGGTATTGAAAACAATACCACGGTATACTGGTATACTGTGAAACAGTTCAGATTGAAAGCAAAACAAAATACCTTACTTTTCCATAAGCCCTTCATAAATGCGATGTACACAGTCCCACCATTCCAGATGAAAAACAACTCATATTAGGAAGTTTATTGCAGGAAGATAGGGGAGAAGCTACTAAGGGCAAGTTGAGATGGCACTCAACATTGGTCGAGTCGTATCCAAGATTGGACAATTCGTTCCTGGTAATTTTAGTACCTGGTCAGATAATCATCACAGAAGACGGGTGTACTTCAGTCAATATTTATTTATTTCCAATGAGAACAGCAAGACGGATAAATGATAAATGTATAACAATGAATAAACAAGAGGCACCCGGGGGCCTGAGGGCGCTCACCTGACATGATAGCCTAAATATCAACCCAGGGAATTGATTTCAACAAGTTGCATCTGCCCCTCCTAAGAAAAGCTTACACCAAATATCCAAAGATTCTGAATGGTGAATCTCAAAAAAAAGATTTTTAAAGAATATTCCTTATATAGAACTAAGCTATAATTCTGGCTCCCGAGCCTAAAAAAGAACCCAGGGATAGTTTGGATCATAGAAATTTCCCATCTGATAATGTGAGATAGTTTGGAATACATACAGCAGGTTTTTCTAATGGTCCAGCTTCTTTCTTTGCTTTCCTCAATCTCTTGATTAGTGCCATTGGTTTACGTTTTAAACCTCTGGAGAATCTACGGCGGGCTCGGCATCCAAATAATTCCATCAGCTGTTCACTGAAAAAGTTTCATATCTATAATGCTAATATGCAGTCATAATTTAGCAATAGCAATTTCAGAAATTGAATAATTATCAATCATCATCTGAATGGAATAAATAGGGTCCATGCCACAATCACCCATCCCAACAAAATCTCTCATGCCTAAAAAACTCCTCCCTGACAACAAACCCACCCCTACTTGCAAAATCCTTTTCAGTAAACAAAATACAGAAGAACCCTGATAATAGCCACTTTGCCAATGAAAATTATTCAATTAACAGGACTATACAATTAACAACAGGGAGCACGGTGGCTCAGTGGTAGTCTGTTGGACTTCTATGCTTGAAGCAAGGCACTTTATCCTGGTTGCCTACATGGGGGCACAATGATGCCGTGTACTGAGGCGTACTGCACATCAGTGGTGCATGTCTTCAACCGCTGTAACCCTGCTTGAGCAGAGCTTGAACGGAGTTAGAATGTTGAACTCTCAGTTGCTCATCAATGCTCGGTGGTTCTCTCCAGGTACTTCGGCTTCCTCCACCTGTAAAACTGTCACGATTAGCCATTGTGCAAAAATAGATGACCTTGAACACCAATAAATAAATAATAAATTTGATTAACAGGGACTGTGTCACTTTCCTGAATTCTAGAGATAAATTCAGCATTTATTCTATTATACCACGTTTGACAGAGATCCATGATATCTGTCAAACAAGATATAATAGATTAAATGCCTGTATTGGATGTACTAAGGCCAAATAGGTCTATAAACAAAGGAAAACTGGGGAGAGTCTGGGTAATTTCTCGACAGGTTAGAATATTTTTTATTCAATTAACAGGAGTTTACTTTATAACCTATATTGAATTAACAGGTCAAATTTGTACTGAAGGTATGGTAAATGGTTTTGTGTTGGGAAATTATATTCAACTAGAAAGTGTTTTAGCACACTAAAACATATGTCTCCCCTTTCTTTTGAGGTAAGAGGTCAAGGTCACATGCAGTTCATCAAGGTAGCAGACATGCGGTTTCATAGTAACACATCCAAATGTCAAAAAAAAAATTCTGGTCTGGACAATTACTCCCTATTTAAAGTACATAAATTTGACCTTGAGGTCAAGGTCACATGAAGGTCATGATAACATGTGGTCTCATTGTGATACATCCACATGTCAATCATCTAAGTCCTCGGTCAAAAAACAAAAAAAGTTCTGATCTGGACAATTATTCCCTATTTGAAGTACATAAATTTGACCTTGAGGTCAGAGGTCAAGGTAGCGGACATACGGTTCCATGGTGACACATCCACATGTCCAAAAAAAAAAAAATTGGTCTGGATCCACATGTCAAATATCTAAGTCCTAGGTCAAAAAACAAAAAAGTTCTGGTCTGGATAATTATTCTCTATTTGAAGTACATAAATTTGACCTTGAGGTCAAGGTCACATGAAGGTCACGACATGCGGTCTCATGATGACACATCCACATGTCAAATAACCAAGTCCTAGGTCAAAAAACAAAAAAATTCTGGTCTGGACAATTACTCCCTATTTGAAGTACATAAATTTGACCTTGAGGTCAAGGTCACATGAAGGTCACAATGGTATGCCACGCACCGGCTCATGGAGATACATCCACGTGCCAAATATCTCAGGCCTGGCTCAAAAGACAAACACGTTTTGGTCCGGACAAAGTTTCCTTGAAAAAAGCACAAATCTGACCTTCAGATCAAAGGTCAAGGTCACATGAAGGTCACAATGGCACGCTACACACCGGCTCATGGTGATACATTCACATGCCAAATATCTAAAGCCTGACTCGAAATACAAAAAAGTTGTGGTCCAGACAGTTAACCTTAAAAAAGCACATAAATCTGACCTTCAGGTCAAAGGTCAAGGTCACATGAAGATCACTATGGTACACTGCACACCGGTTCATGGTGGTACATCCACATGTCAAGTATCTAAGGTGTAGGTCAAAAGACAAAAAAGTTATGGCCCGGACAAAGTTTGTGTGATGTTTCCCTTAAAAAAACACACAAATCTGACCTTCAGGTCAAAGGTCAAGGTCACATGAAGGTCACTATGGTACACTGCACACAAGCTTATGGTGATACATCCACATGCCAAGTATCTAAGGTGTAGGTCAAAAGACAAAAAAGTTATGGCCCGGACAAAGTTTGTATGAGAAGAAGAAGGAGAAAAAGAATATGCTCTAAAACAATATGTCTCCCTTCTGGGAAGGGGAGACATAATTAACAGTGTTATTCAGTTAAGAGATATCCAATTAAGTGGGCTCCACTGTATATCATGCTATGTACGTGCAGTATAACTGTATTGTGTGGTGGTCTTCAACTTCGGTTTTCAAAAACAAAATTAACACACTCTGGAACTGATCACTGAAAAAAAATCAAATTCTCAAGTCACACTGTTTTTCATAATGCAACCAGGGAGGTGGGATCAAACATTTCTTCCCAGAAACGTATGATGGGGTGGGTGAGTGGTTGGTTGGGATGGCCAGAAATCAATTTTTTCCATGGTGTAAAAACTTCTGTTTGAAGAGAATTGGTTCATCCAAACAACTTTGAATGAACGGAATTAAAAAACACAATGATTCTTGTGTAATCCATATTTATATGAATATATCGATATGTAGTAGGTTAAAATGACATGCAAACCTGCCCTGCAAACACTTGGCAGTACAGAAATAGTGGACTAAAGAAAATTGGGATAGTGAACTAAAAAAAAATTGGGCAGTGCTATAAGACCCTGGCCAATAAGAATAAAGCTGAAATTGGCATCCATATTTATATGGTTATATGGATATGTAGTAGGTTAAAATGATATGCAACCTCCCCACCAAGCACTGGGCAGCACAGAAAATAGTGGACTAAAAAAAAATTGGGCAGCACTTCCCCCATAGGCACTGGCCAGTAAGAATAAAGCTGAAATTGGGAAATTTGTTATTTTTTAATTCAAAAAGAGGCAAAACTCTTGCAAGAATGGTCGGAGTGAAACTCCAAATCGAACTTGACCTGTATTTTGACATCTGGAATAAGCAAATAAAATTTGAAATCGATTGGCAATACAATTTTAAATGGTCTGGAACCAAAATCACTAACTCTTGTGTCATCCATATTCATATGGATATATTGAGGTTAAAATGTCATGCAACCTCCCCTGCAAGCACTGGGCCACAGAAAAATAATGAACTAAAAAAAAAAATTGGGCAGCACTTTGCCCTATAGGCTATGGTACAATTTACCTTAGTCAGAAACAGAGGTCAAAAACAAACAGGGCCATAACTCGACCAAACATGAATGGACGAAACGCTAGTTATGCGGGCATACGTTCCCCCAAGCTGCCCTATCACCATACCAAAGAACATTAAAATCCAACAACTGATGCTCGAGTTATAATACAAAATGTTCAGACGGACGGAGACCTCGACTATATACCCCCCTCGAAGATTTTTCGGGGGCATAATAATGTCAATTTTGTACAAGGTTACCTAGCATAAATTAGAAAATCAGTTTGTGTGGGAATGAAAAATAGTCAGGTTCATCATAACAATATTTATTACACTTTGTAAAACCCACCCTTTACTTTGATTAAAATTTCAACAAATAACAGGAAATAACCTTGGCTTCCACACTTGGATGTTGCACAGCTCAAACAGAATGCTAAATTTATATCATTGACACAATTCAACAGTTCTATTGGTTAAGAATCCAGACTGAGCATGTGCAATTTTGCTTGCTCTAAAGTTGTGCCTTGTCCGAGGCCAAATCACTGTCAAGGTTCGAGTCCACAAATTGTTTTGGGGTTAGAGCTCTGTGTAATCTTGACCCTTTACCATTACTTTAAATCTATAGGGTTCATCCCTGTCCCAAAGGAAGTGCACATTTTGTTTCATGATCCTAGGACAATGCATTACCAAGTTACATCCTGGAAACAATTTTTGGATTAGTACACCCTGTGACTTTTGACCCCCAAATCGATAAGATTCATTCTTTTCTCCAAGGAAATGTATGTGGAGTTCCATGATCCTTGGTCAAAGCATTGTCAGGTTCAAAACCAGAAACTGGTTTCAAGTCAAGAGAACCCTGTGACTTTACCTTTTGATCACCAAATCAATACGGTTCATCCCTTTTCCCCAGGAAGTTTACCTGTTAAGTGTAGAACATTAGAGATTTGGTCCGGACTAATTTTAGTAGCACCGGCAATTTTGTAGTAGCACCGGCAACAAAAACAAAGTGAGTATCGCCGAGAGCGAGGCATCAGAAACTGGTGGCGATTTTGAAGACATTAACGGGCGACTCGTAGCGATTTCGTGTGTGGTAACTTGGTAAAACCCTGTAAATAATTGTCTGTATATAATTATTAAAATTACTAGTTGTTTCATGTTTAATTCAGACTTTACATAAGTTCAAGCCCGAAAATAAGCAGACTGTCATCTGCAAAATGAGGTCCTCAGAGGGTGAATTTAGTGATGCTACCCTGCACAGCAGGGTAGCATCACTAAATTTATCCCCTGGGAACCTCATTCTGAATCAGGGCCTCAAAACTAAACAGAAAGAGGTACCCAGGGGAAAAATTGGCCCAGTGTATGGAATAGCATCATCAAATTCACCCTCTGGGGGCCTCATTTTGTAACTGTCAGACTGCTTATTTTCAGGCCTTGTTATGTTTCATGATCCCAAACCAAAGCATTGTCAAGTTGAACCCACAAACCGAATTGAAAGAACCTGTGACCTTGACCTTTTGGACACAAAATATATAGGGTCGATTTGTTTCTCCTTGGCGATGTATTTTGTGAAGTTTCATAATCCTGGGCCAAAGAGTTTTCAAGACAAACAGTCTGGAAACTAAATTAGATGCAGTTGTATGGACACATGGATGAAAGTATGGATCAACAAACATACAGCGATTGTCAATGGGTTCCCACCAATTAGCTGGGCCCTAATAATAAAATTAAATAAAATGAAAGTGTCAATGACACTGTAGCTTAACTTGTCTGTGTGTTATGTTTGATGAAAAGGATAATGTTCAATGTTCATGAAAGGATTATGAAATAAGACAAGAATTGTGATAATTGGGAATAGGTTCATTTCTGTTCCCTGTATGCTATGTTTTTAATAAAAATAATATGAGGTCTACATTGTACTAAAGAGCTGGGGGTGGGTTAATATAACCTCACAGTTAATGTATCTGGCCCTCACAGTTAACATAAGTTAATGAAAGTTACCAAGTTACAGTGAAATTATTCCAAAATGTGTCATCCTATCAAGTTACATTGAAATCCCTTCATAAATATGGCCTGTAAACTGTGCTAAAGGTTTTCGGGCTTTAGGCCTGAGTAGCCATGACGGTTGACCGATTGCAACTAAAAGGGGACGTCCTCATCTCAACATTATACTGAGTCATTCTACTAAGTTACAATGTAATCCCTTCACAAATACGACCTGTAGTCTGTACTAAAGTTTTTCGGGTTTTGCCATCATGGCTGAATGATCATGACCAAAAGAGGACGTTGTCATCTGGGCTTCATCTGGAGTGATCCTACGAAGTTACATTGAAATCCCTTCATAAATATGACCTGTAGACTGTGCTCAAGGTTTTCGGGCTTCGGGCCCCTGAAGCCGTCACAGTTGACCAATCACGACCAAAAGAGGATGTCATCATCTAGGCATTATATGGAGTCAAACTAACAAGTTACAATGAAATCCTTCCATAAATACGACCTATAGACCATGCTAAAGGTTTTTGGATTTTGGGCTCAGGCAGCCATCAAAGCTGAATGATCGCGACCAAAAGGGGACGTTCTCATCTAGACATTATCTGGAGTCATCCTACCAAGTTACAATGAAATCCCTTCAAAAATATGACCTGTAGACTGTGCTAAAGGTTTTTGGGCTTCGGGTGCCTATAGATGTCACAGTTGCCCAATCACGTCCAAAAGGGGATGTTCTCATCTCGACATTATATGAAGTCAATCTACCAAGATACAATGAAATCCCTTCATAAATATGGCCTGTAGACTGTGCTAAAGGTTTTCGGGCTTTGGGCTCGGGCAGCCAACATGGTTGAATGATCGCAAACAAAAGGGGACATTCTCATCTGGGCATCATCTGGAGTGATCCTACGAAGTTACAATGAATCCCTTCATAAATATGACCTGTAGACTGCGCTCAAGGTTTTTGGGCTTCGGGTCCCTGTAGCCGTCACAGTTGACCAACCACAACCAAAAGGGGATGTCATCATCTAGGCATTATACTGAGTCAACCTAACAAGTTACAATGAAATCCTTTCATAAATATGACCAAAAGACTATGCTAAAGGTTTTTGGGGTCAGGCAGCCATCAAGGCTGAATGATCGCGACCAAAAGGGGACATTCTCATCTACACATTATTTGGAGTCATCCTACCAAGTTACACTGAAATCCCTTCATAAATATGACCTGTAGAGTCACTGTGCTGAAGGTTTTCAGGCTTTGGGCCCCTGTAACCGTCACAGTTGTCCCATCGCGTCCAAAAGGGGACGTTCTCATCTAGACATTATATGAAGTCCGCCTATCAAGTTACAATGAAATCCCTCCATCAATATGACCTCTAGACTGTGCTAAAGTTTTTCTGGTTTTGGGCTTGGGCAGTCGACACGGTTGACAGATCGCGACCAAATGGGGAAGTTCTCATCCAGACATCATACAGAGTCATCCTACCAAGTTACAATGAAAGCCCTCCATATTAAATATGACTTGCAGACTGTGCTAAAACTTTTTGGGTTTCGGGCTTGGGCAGCCATCATGGTTGACAAGATCATGACCAAAAGGGGACTTTCTCATCTGGGCATTATACAGAGGCATCCTACCAAGTTACAATGAAATCCCTTCATAAATACGACCTGTAGACTGTGCTAATGGTTTCGGTTTTTGGGCTTGGGCAGCCATACTGGTTGACCGATCGCGACCAAAAGGGGACTCATCTAGACATGACCCCAAACCTGCATAGGAAATTTTGTGATGATCAGACAAGAACTATAGGGTGTAGCCTGTGCTAAAGGAAATTGTGAACAGACTAACAGACTTCTGCACGTGTGATGGCAATAGCTTATCTTGACTTTGTCAAGTTAAGCTAATTAAAATAGAATGTGGACCGTTTTAACACTGCCACAAAATATAAGGAGTTTCAAGGGCCATGGATTTGATTTTCACCAATTCAAAGTTTCTAGGAATTCCAGAAGACATTGGAATCATACACATGGAATTGTTTTTAGAAAACAGCCAATTATTCTCTGATCCCTACCTTGTCATATCAAGGAGCTGATCAAGATCAACACCCCTGTATGTGTACTTTCTGAAAGCACGCTTCTTTTTCTTTTCTACCAATTCTGCAATATTGTCCTCCGCCTGAAATGTATAACAATGAAAGTGTCAATGACACTGCAGCTTAACTTGACTGAGTGTTGTGTTTGATGAAAAGGATAATGTTAAATGTTTATGAAAGGATTATGAAGACAAGAATTGTGATAACTGAGAATATGTTAATTTCTGTACCCTATAAACTATGTTTTTGACAAGAATAATCTGAGGTGTCGACTGTACTAAAGAAATGAACTGGATTGATGTGGCCCTCACAGTTAACATATGTCAACCAAAGTTACCAAGGTACAGTAAAATCATTCCAAAACTAGAGGGGTGTCATTTGTGTGCAAAGCACACTATAGTATATCCCCGCATTCACATTTGAGATTATTGTCGGGGCCGAATCAAAAATCAAAACCTTTATGCACATCTACAGACGCTATTGATTAACATGAACACACTTTTAGTGTTTCGAATTGAAACCCCTAGGAGTTTTTGTCTGGAAACCATTCCTCTAATGACAAAAATGGTGCCCTTTATGCCCCCCGAGGGCCGAATCAAAAATCCAAAACCTTTAGGCACATCTACAGACCCTATGAATGAACATGAACACACTTTCAATGTTTCGAATTAAAACCCCCAGGAGCTGTTTGCCGGAAACCATTCCTCTAACGACAAAAGTGGTGCCCCTTATGCCCCCCCGAGGGCCGAATAAAAAATCCAAAACCTTTATGCACATCTACAGACCCTATGAATGAACATGAACACACTTTCAATGTTTCGAATTGAAACCCCTAGGAGTTTTTCGCCGGAAACCATTCCTCTAACGACAAAAGTCGTGCCCCTTACGCCTCCGAGGGCCGAATCAAAAATCCAAAACCTTTATGCACATCTACAGACCCTATGAATGAACATGAACACACTTTCAATGTTTTGAATTGAAACCCCTAGGAGTTTTTCGCTGGAAACCATTCCTGTAACGACAAAAGTGGTGCCCCTTACGCCCCCGAGGGCCGAATCAAAAATCCAAAACCTTTATGCACATCTACAGACCCTATGAATGAACATGAACATACTTTCAATGTTTCGAATTGAAACCCCTAGGAGTTTTTCGCTGGAAACCATTTCTCTAATGACAAAAGTGGTGCCACTTACGCCCCCGAGGGCCGAATCAAAAATCCAAAACCTTTATGCACATCTACAGACCTTATGAATGAACATGAACACACTTTCAATGTTATGAATTGAAACCCCTAGGAGTTTTTCGCCGGAAACCATTCCCGGACGTACGGAGACGACCAATATATCCCCACATTTTTTTCAAATGCGGGGATAATGAGTCATCCTACCAAGTTACAATGAAATCCCTCACATAAATGACTCGCAGACTTTGCTAAAGGAATCTAGGTCACATGCCCATCCAGTTGTCATAGTTGACAGATTGCGACCAAAAAAGGAGTCTCATAATATCATACCGAGTCATCCTACCAAGTTACAATGAAATAATTTAATCATTTGCCCCGCCTCTGCATTTGATTGGTTGAAAGCATACAGTGTGAAAGTTGTCAAAATTGTATAAACCAAATCACGTAATGATTTGGAATGTCTACACATTCGCACATCCGATCCAACTTTGAAGACTCTGGAAGCCCCGCCCACTCAATCCAATTGTCACCGTGAGGGAGTGACGGCAGACTGATAGATGGATAACAATCTTGTAAACAAAGGTCAATGATCGATTTTTCATCGCCTCCTGTCAGCGAGAATATAATGATAATTTCACGGGAACAATTTAATTTAATAAAATATACCGAAGTGGGAACCGAATAAAAGATCATACATCCAAACATGATTTTGGGGGAACTTAAAAAAATATTTTTAATGATATTGTTACGTGACTTGCTAAATATCTGTCGTCTGCGATCGAAAATCAAAACAAACAATTTGACAAGGATTGACGTGACCTGTTTGTGGCACACTTTCCTTAGTTTGACTGTTGTCTTTTTGAGAAAATTAAAAGTTTTTCGTTCACTTACACATAGTTTTTATACTTTAATATTACAGCTGCATTAAATTATAAGAAACAACTGTTGTTTTCCTTAGGTTTATGCGATATAAACAGAAAAATTTCAGCACAAGCTTAATCATAACTCGCTACGCTAGTTACGAAGCTTGTGCAGAAAATCTTCGGTTATATTATATCGCATAAACCAAAGGAAAACAAGTTATTTATTAAATCCCTTCATAAAAGCAGACTGCAGACATGCATCTAGGTCACATGACCAGGTGGCAGTAATAGTTCGATTGTGACCAAAATAGGAAGTCTCATCTGGACACATACAGAGTTATCCTACCAAGTTACAATGAAATCGCTTCATATTTAATTATTTGGGTTTAACGACTCTTTCGACAGCCAGGGTCACCTTGTGTCAGACAGTTTCATGGGTGGAAGGAATAGTATTATTATTATTATTATTATTATTATTATTATATATTGGTGTTTAAGGTCACATATTTCTGCACAATGGCTAATCATGACAACAGTTTTACGGGTGGAGGAAGCCGGAGTACCCGGAGAGAGCCACCGAGCAACGGCAAGCTCCCCAACAGACTAACTCCACACAAGCAGGGTTAGCAATGGTTGAAGACAGGTACACCATCGACGTGCAGTACGCCTTAGTACATAGTGTCACTGTGCCTACACATGGGCCTTCTCAGTTTGCAGCCTGCACATCTACCAACTGAGCAACGCGGGTGGAAGGAAGCCAGAGTGCGTGGAGAGAACCACCAAGCAATGGTAAGAAGCTGTCAGGCTTCTCAAGATACTAACTTAATACAAGCAGGATTTGAATTGGCTGAAGACAAGTGCACCATCGACGTGCAGTACGCCAAAGTACACAACGCCAACGTGCCCTATCATGGGCAATGGGGGAAGTGTCTTGCCCAAGGTCACAATGCTGTTGCCGCAGGTGGGATTCGAACAGAGGACCTCTCGGCATGCAACCTGCACTTCTACCTACTGAGCCACCGCGCCCCCTTTCATAAATGCCCAAATAGCTTCATAAATATAAACTGCACACTGTGCTAAACAAATTTATTTTAAAAAAAATAATTTTAATCAGCCGCCAACGACGACCAGTTCAGTGTTCAGTTGCCAATGTTTTGAAGCACAGCTTGACTTTTGTTTCGAGTGCAATTTTTGGTGCTCGTCTTTTTGTAATCACAAGCATGAGAACAATAGTGCCAGTCTCAAACAAAGGACTGTTGAAGGTATGATCCTTAAAATCGATAAGCGCAATGTATCCTTGATCAAGACACTTCATCGTGATTGCCCATGTGAGGGTACAGCAGTGCCGTGTATGAATGCATACTGCATGTCGATGGTGCAGTTGTCTTCAACCTCAACAACTCCAAGTTAGAATGTTGCAGTCTAACAGTTGTTCGCCGCTGCTTGATGCACGATCAGCCTTCACAGGCTATAGCCCGCAGTTCTTTTCTGTTCATCACCAAATTTAATATGCAGGTTCAGCATCATATCTCGATGAGAACATTCTATTATGGTCATGGTTGCCAGCCTGCAATCGACGAGACTAGTATCCAAATGATTACCAAATATAGTTGTTGACCAATTACCGGTTATCTTGTTTGTTTGTTGGTGGTTAACGTCACATATTTATGCGCCATGGCTAATCGTGACACAACATGGAGATGAAGTCAAGTTTAGTCAATCATTGATCTACATGTTGCCCATTTTAGAGGACTTTCACCCCAAGCACTGGTGACTGGGTCCTATTTTACTAGTAAAGCGGAACTGGTTTACCACAGTAAACAAGTGCTGCTTACTTCCCGGGGTTCCCACGGGGATACCGGTTATCTAAGCTCACAATTGGCCATAATACTGTGCACCGCTTGACAAGTCAAGGCTCAAAAGAAACATATTAAATTGTACATATTTTACAGTATTTACAGTGAATACAGTCGTTCACTACTAGACAAATGGGAGACTCAAAAGAACTACATTATATTGAACATAACTTTTCATTCCCCACCCATCCCTCTCACGCACACAAAATGTTGCCCAGTTGTTGTTTTGACTCGTAATGCATGGAGCCACATGTACCGCCCAAGTGTGTGTGACTGGTAATTTTACTGTTGATTTAACCTGTCACGACAGCAAAAGTTGATAGCATTTGCGAACTGTGTTTTCTAGACAGTGACAAGTGAGATTTGTTGCAGATCACATCAGAGAAAAATTGGAAGTAACACACACCACCATGTGTGTTGGAATTTTTTTTACTCAATAATTAACTTTTAACCCTTTACCAAATTATTTTAGACAACAATCGGCCGATACCGAATGCCGATGTCAGATGGTTTCTTTATTATTCAAGCTGACTGCAGAAACTGGGTGATTTACAGTAATCAGAATCCCCATCAACCCGGAAGATAACACACTTTTACCATACTGACTTGTGTCGAAGCCCATACCCTCCCCCCCCCCCCCCCCCGCAACCAGGGTGCCCTACTCGAGTCAAAGCCCACCCCCCAAGTTTCAAATTGGATGAAAGTTGTTTGAGACAAGACGTCAAATTTACAGGCATCAAATGGAAAAACAGGTGACTTGTTGCAACACTGTACTTACCAAATAGAACTGCAATACTGTATTATGTATATTTTTTGGAGTTGAGATTTTTGTGTTGTTAAATTCGTCTTTTGTGTAATACATTATGTCTGTGTTCAGTGTAATAAGTCTTTATTAAAAAATCCCAAGCAAAATTGACTTGTTTATTTTTTTGTCGACCTCGTTTTTGGAAGCTGTCACTTGTTTCAAATGAGAGTGCAGGCTGCTGTCAATTGTTGTCTGAAACACGCCCACAACATATAGTTTTCACAGTTTTCACAGTGGTCGAATATCATCAGAAAGATAGTGATTGAACACTGCCACTTTCAAGCGGGGCACAACTCATTGTAAAAGAACACTGCCACTTTCGAGCGTGCACATCTCATTGTGAAAAACAGGTATTCAGAAATTAATGAGAAAGTAGTAATTAAAAATAAAAAATAATTACAACTCTGGTATTTGAGAATTTTTTGACAGTATAACCAGGAATATGATTTATGACATATTGGTTCAATAAATCATGCTCATTTATCATTTCATCATGCTCTGCAACATGTGAAGTTATGACTTTCAGGATAAAATCAAATTTTCGAATTTGCCAAGGGAGGCAACTATTTTGTTATTCATATTCCGCTGTGTAAATTTTATCTGGTCTTCATATGAAGAATTTTTTTATTGATTTTGTGTGAAGCTTTATTTTGTATTATTCATAATAAAATGTACATATTAAAAAAACAGCTATTTTTAAACAGACTGTGTTTGCTTGTTTTCAAGGGGGTGGTTTGCAGTGTTGATTGTGAACTTACTTCCATTTCTAGCTTCGAGAGTAACCTGTACAAAAAAAAAAAAATGAAAACACCACATAGTTTTCTGCTTGTTTTATTCATTAAATTGAGGATTAAAACACGAAATCTGAACTGTATGTACAAGATAATTATGAGAATTTTTAAAGCAAATTCTATAAAATTGTAAAATTGGTAGGTGGTTTCCAAAGAAACGTAACATACCCAGTGGATACTTACTTGTCTTATATCGACAATTTCCGACGCATCCCAACGCGACTTGCAAGCACTAAGCCCCCCCCCTCCACCCATCACCACCACTTTGCAATTTATCCACTGCAAGCACCCCCTGGGCTTCGACATGAGTCAGTACGGTAATACTCACTTAAATAAATTAAATAACAGACATCAAAGGGTTAATTTTATGTCAATGAAGCACCATCAGTGCAGAATATTTTCGATTTAAAATAAACAGCTAACAACTGAGTCGAGAACTCATCACGTGCATCGTCACGGTAAATTATGTTCTGAACCTTTGATGCAGTTTACATCAACAATGGAAACAATTCATTTCAAAGTCGGGTCTTTGCCGAATCGCCCCCTACACAGGCTTTGAAGTCGACTATCAGTTATTTGTTAGAAAATGTTTAGTTAAAATCAAAAGCCGTTGTTGGAACCACACGTTTTGAAGTGGGAGTTTCTTTTCGGTAAACCCATATATGGGATTGTGTCACACGAGTTATGACGTTGCACTGCATTATCTATTTTTATCATGTGCTCCACACAATTCAACATGAGAAAAATTCAGTGGCTTCGTGTTGATAAATCCCACCCGAATGGCCCGATATTAAACTTTTTGCACCCAAACCTTTCACAATTAACATGGATTACTAATATGGAGGAATTATCTGTCCAATATATATTTAATGAGACGATGAGCGTGGTTGAAAGAAATATTGCAACATTTTGCAGAATGAAGTACAGTTTGGGCAGTGAAGAGAGTCCGTATTGACATGATGGATAAAAACAACTCAGTACACAGTTACACAATCAGAATCTTTAATATAATATTCTGCCTTTTCTTTCACGAACCATCATTTACATGGTATCAGTAACAGACGAGTTACGTACCGATCGCTTGCCACTGGTTGTCCCATGAAGTGGAAGAAAGTTCATCCATAACACTTTCACTGAGTTTCAGACAATCGGCGAGGGCCGATGTTGAATCATGAGTGCCGATGGTGAACCGATGGGTGCTTATCGGCCGAGTGCCAATGTTACACTGATTAATCGTCTCATCTCTACCCACTTCATTGGACATCCACCCCAGGCATTGCTTCTAGGTCTTATTTTACCATACCTTCTTTACCATTGTAAACAAGCACTGCTCCAGTTCCCAGGAGTCCCACTGGGCACAACTTTTTAGTATGTAAACAATTTGAACATTGTTTATACCCACTCTGCCCACTTTAGAGTACTTCCTTCACAGGTGTTGGCTACCAGCCTACCACATTATTATTTATTGGTGTTTAAGGTCACATACTTCTGCACAATGGCTAATCATGACCACAACATAAGATAAAGTCAAGGTCAGTCAATTGTTTATACCCCACGTTGCCTATTTTAGAGGACTTGCACCCCAAGCATTAATGAATGGGTCCTATTTTACCAGAGAAACAGAGCTTGTTTACCACAGTAAACAAGCACTGCTTCACTTCCAGGGGTTCCAGAAGGGGTGGGTTCAAATCCCAATTATACAAGTTGAACACAACTTATTGAGGGTTCATACAGAAGGATCATTTTGAAATTCAAGGACTTTTCAAGGCCTTTTTAGGGCCAGATGTATAAAATTTAAGGCCACTCTTCAACTAACTAAACCATCTGAATTTTAAAATTAAATCTTCAGAAAAAAATTCTGCATGTAAAAATTGGTTTCTGGACTGTTTGTCTTCAGTACAAGGCTCCATCTGCAACGCTTTAGCTTTAACTTCGGTGATCTGATGAGAACTGGTTACCGGCGACCATTTTTTTTCATTGCAAGGGCAAAAATAATTGAGGGTATTTTAAGCCTCCACGGATTGCACTGGCATGTTTATTAATGGCAACTGATTATTAGTGGCATCAGAGACATTAAGAGAACAGCAATGTTTGTGTCATACATAACTGATGCTAAATTATCCCTTTATTGATGCTTTTAATGAATAAAACAGGTATGTCGACCACATAACAGGTGGCTACACTGTGCATACAATAGAATTTAAGAACATTATAGGGCAGTTTGGTAAGTTTCAAGGGCTTTTCAAGGCATTTATATGTTTTATGGCCTTTTTAGGGCCAAGGTTGAAAATTTCATGGACTTTTTCATCCTGTATGAACCCTGTTATTAGGCCACACAATATAAATTGATTCTCAAGTAATGTTTTTTTCAAATCAGTCGTGGAAGGAGGGTTTTATTTATTCCAGAACATTGAGAGGCACGATTACACCAATTAACTCATTTGATTGAAAGCCTCAGGGGCCTAATTCAGACTAACATCACTTTTACTGCAACACAGCAGGTGCCCAAACATGTTGTCGTTGGGGAAACTTATGAGTTTCATTCTATGTGCCTTGACCGTAATTTCTTGGCAAGTCTGGGCTGTATATATGATCAGCCAAGACTTGCCTGGAAACAACTGCAAAGACATAAGATGTAGACTGACTTTGGGCATGCTCTTCAGATTTCAGTTTCATATATTAACCCTTTACCTAACAAATCGCCTGCATCCGTCCGCGTAATTTGCAAATTGAGCAGTTGAAAAAAATTAATTTTTCAAAATATTTCAACAAAACCCTATCATGTGACCCCTCACTGGAACGAGCTCATCAAGCTTGTTCCAAAGAGGGGTCACATGATATGGTTTTGTTGAATTTTTAGAAAACATAAAAAAAAAACAGTAATTAAAACAAGAGGCCCCAGGAGGGCCTGAGGGCGCTCACCTGACATGGTAGTCTAAATATCAAACCAGGGACTTGACTTGAATAAGCTGCATACGCCCCTCCTAAGAAAAGCATATACCAACTAGATGAAGCGATTGTGCCCACACAATACACAGGATTTTCCTTCTATTTTCAGTTCCTGCACTTTTACGTCCCAAAATTGAGATAAACACATAAAAAACAGATTTTTTTCCCCAAACAAAATACATTCAGCCTAAATTTTTTTCTTCTTTTTAAAACGCCTAAAAAACGATAAAACTAATTTCAGGCTTTTGGTCCAAAATTTTCTTAAGTCCCACCCGGACCCCAAATTTTTAAAGGTAAAAAAAAAAATTTTTTTTTGTTTTAAAATTGAGAGAAATGCATAAAACCCCCCCAAAAAAATTTTTCAGGATTTTGGTCCAAAATTTTCTAAGTCCCACCCGACCTCAAATTTTCAGGGGAATTTTTTTTTTTTTTTTGTCTTAAAATTGACCAAAACGCAGAAAAATTTTTTTTTTTTTTTTCGAATTTTGGTCCAAAATTTTCTAAGTCCCACCCGAAACCCAAATTTTCAGGGAAAAAAACAAAAAAAAATTTTTTGTCTTAAAATTGATAGAAAGGCATAAAAAACAAAAACAAAAATTTTTTCGGATTTTGGTCCAAAATTTTCCAAGCTCCACCCAGATCCCAAATTTTCAGGGGAAAAAAAAATAAATTTTTTTTTGTCTTAAAATTGACAGAAACGCATAAAAAACAAAAAAAAATTTTTTCGGATTTTGGTCCAAAATTTTCCAAGCTCCACCCAGACCCCAAATTTTCAGGGGGGAAAAAAAAATATTTTTTTTTTGTCTTAAAATTGACAGAAACGCATAAAAAACAAAAACTTTTTTTTTTCGGATTTTGGTCCAAAATTTTCTAAGTCCCACCCGGAACCCAAATTTTCAGGGAAAAAAACAAAAAAAATTTTTTTGTCTTAAAATTGATAGAAAGGCATAAAAAACAAAAACAAAAATTTTTTCGGATTTTGGTCCAAAATTTTCCAAGCTCCACCCAGACCCCAAATTTTCAGGGGAAAAAAAAATAATTTTTTTTTTGTCTTAAAATTGACAGAAACGCATAAAAAACAAAAAAAATTTTTTTCGGATTTTGGTCCAAAATTTTCTAAGTCCCACCCGGACCCCAAATTTTCAGGGGGAAGAGAAAAAAAAAAATTTTGTCTTAAAATTGACAGAAAGGCATAAAAAACAACAAAAAAAAAATTTCCGGATTTTGGTCCAAAATTTTCTAAGTCCACCCAGACCCCAAATTTTCAGGAGGAATTTTTTTTTTTTTTTTTTTTTGTCTTAAAATTGACAGAAACGCATAAAAAACAAAAAAAAAATTTTTCAGGATTTTGGTCCAAAATTTTCTAAGTCCCACCTCGACCCCAAATTTTCAGGGAAAAAAAAAAAAAAATTTTCTCTTAAAATTGACAAAAACGCATAAAAAACAAAAAAAAGTCCCACCCGTACCCCAAATTTTCAGGGAAAAAAAATAATTTTTTTTTGTCTTAAAATTGACAGAAACGCATAAAAAACCAAAAAAAAATTTTCAGGATTTCGGTCCAAAATTTTCTAAGTCCCACCCAGAACCCAAATTTTCAGGGAAAAAAAAAAAAAAAAAATTTTCTCTTAAAATTGACAGAAACGCATAAAAAACAAAAAAAAAAATTCAGGATTTTGGTCCAAAATTTTCTAAGTCCAACCCGGACCCCAAATTTTCAGGGGAAAAAAAAAAAAAAAATTTCTTTTTGTCTTAAAATTGACCGAAACACAGAAAAAAACCAAAAAAATTTTTTGGGGATTTTGGTCCAAAATTTCTACGTCCGCAACGGGACCCCAAATTTTCAGCCTAAATATGAACCTAGGGACTTGGCTTCAACAAACTTGAATCTCACCCCCGTAAGGATGCTGCATACCAAATATCAAAACATTCTTATTGCTGGATCTGAAGAAGATTTTTAAAAAATACTCCTCATACTGCACTAATTTAAACATTTGTGCTCCCATGGAGAGCCCAAATATCGACCCAGGCAACTGATTTCAATAAACATGTGAAACAATCTTCCAAAGATGTTATATGTGAAATTTGAAAGTTTTGGAGCAGTGGTTTGGGAGAAAAGTAGTCTTATGATTTTCCCATTACCCACAGTGTTAAAAAATGCTGACTCGGCACTTTTTCAAAGTCCCCGAAAAGTACCCCATGATAAAACCGATGGCAATTTTTTTTTACCATTCCATTCTGTTGGTCCTAAGGAAGCTTCACAACAAATAAGAATTCTCAGTGCCGTGTAGTTTTGGAGATATGGGCGTTTTAATTTTTTTCTATTTTTAGCTCCTGTGGTTCCCACGAGGCTATGGAAAAAAAAATTCTGCATAAATTAGGTACTTATGACCCAATAAGCACTCACGTAAAATTTGGTTCAAATCGGCCTCGCGGTTTGGAAAATAGAAATTTGGGGCGGGGCAAAAATTTTTGCCCCTCCTTTAACATTGTCAAATATAGCCCCTCGAACTTCTCTTGAACAAACTTGAGTCTACACCTCAAAAGGAAGCTGCATACCAAATATCAAGTCTCTGCTATTGCGGGTTCTTGAGAAGATTTTTTAAGAATTACTCAATATGATGCGAAACCTAATTTGACAAAAAATCAAAATGCCCTTATATAACCCCTAATCACATGAAATTTCATTAATATGTGGCCAGTGGTTTAGGAGAAAAAGGCCCAAACACCACCTTCATGACGGCCGACGGCCGAAAAGTGATCAGAATAGCTCACCCTGACTTTCAGTCAGGTGAGCTAATAATAAATTTGGTTATCGCCTAAGTAGGGTAATGAACAAAACATGAAAAACGTACAGAGTTTTGAGTCTCTTGATTTCGTAGTAATATTGGAAGACACTACACAGCAATAATTACAATATTTATTTATTTATTAAGGTTTAACGGCACTTTAATAGCCAAGGTCACATTATGTCGGTGAAAGTTTAATGGGTGGAGGAAGCCGGAGAGAACTACCGAGCAACGACAAGCAGCTCTCAGCTCCCCAACATCATAACTCCGCACTGCAGCACAGGCAGGGTTAGATTGGCTGAAGACATGCTCACCATTGACGTGTAGTATGCCTTAGTACAAGGAGTCATCGTGCCTCCATGTGGACAATCAGGGTTAAGTGCCTTGCCAAAGGACACTGCGCTAGAGTCCAAAAAACAATCAATAAAGGTGTTCAATTTCAGTGAGGGATTGCATGTAAAGCAAAACTTTTTTTTTTTTACTACAGTACAATGATCACAAAAGTAGATGAATAATGACAGGATGGGGACCAGGCTTGTCATTTCAAGGCGGGTGATTGCCACGAGCCACAGTTGTCCGCCTGAGTTAAAAATCCCTGAGACGTTAAAACATCCACCTGACCCCTGCAGCCCATTAATTCAGTCGAAGGAACCTCAAAATCGGTCACCTGAAAATGACAAGCCTTGTCCCCAGGCCAGAGAATGGTGGCCGAGTGGATAAGTGTGCTGGTCTCTCATGTCAGAGGTCCCGGGATCGATCCCCGGTCGGGGAAATTTCCCGAGGTGTCTGAACACTCTCTGTCAGCATCAATTGTGGGGTTGATGCTGTCACAGCGTACCGTCCTATCGGGTGGGGACGTAAAATGGCTGTCCTCTGTGCGGAGAGAGACACACTCCGTGCAGGCTAAAGATCCCTTCGTACTATTCGAGAAGAGCTAGGCCACGAAGTTGCCGCCATGATGGTCTTCCCACAAACCTACGCCATTGGGCCAAGGAGAGGCGTTAATATAAGTTGCATAACTTGTTCGCCAATCCTTGTAAAAAAATTAAGATTGTAGTGTGTCATCGACGCAATCACCAAGAGACAGTAACTTACCAAATACGAGCGAGAGGTCTGCCAGTTACAAAGTTGTAATTAGTTATTACATCATACATCCGACTGTGACAACTCAAGTGTCACACGCAATTATGGGACTATCATCCCCAAGCCAGTTCAACCCCTGATTGTTTGCCTGGGACGTTTCGTCCCCCAAATCTGACTGATTTGCAGTTATCAACATCTGGCGGTGAGCAAGGTGTACCGACTTGAACAGTCATCATGTAATGTGTAGATACGGGCTTGGTTATTTGGATGCAAGATAACAACACTCACTGTTAGTGTCATGGGGAAACCTGGTATCTTGCATCCAAATATTCGAGCCTGCATCTATTCATTACGTGATGACGTACATCATAATTACACAAACCATGTACCATAGGTCATTTTAGGTGAACCCAAAATGACCCTCCTGGAGTGATTTGAGGCAAACCTTAATGGCCCTCCTGCAATTTTCAAAATGACATGTCTGGGGGACTCTCACGATCTGGTCAAATTTGATTTACTGGTGTTTATGGTCACATTTCTGCACAATAGCTAATTGACTGCAACATGAATATAAAGCAAGATCCAGGAAACCGTTTATACCCACATTACATATTTTAGAGAACTTCCACCCCATGCATAGGTACCAAGGACCAATTTTGCCTGTTACAAAAACAAGAGGCCCCAGGGGGCCTGAGGGCGCTCACCTGACATGGTAGCCTAAATATCAACCCAGAGAATTGATTTCCACAAGTTGCATCTGCTCCTCCTAAGAAAAGCTGAAACCAAATATCCAAATATTCTGACCAGTGGATCTAAAAAAAGATTTTTAAAGAATATTCCTCATACTGAACTAAGTCATAATTCGGGCTCCCACAGGGAGCCCATATATGAACCCAGGGACTTGGCTTTAACAAACCTGAATCTCACACCCCTAAGGATTCTGCACACCAAATATCAAAACATTCCGACTGCTGGATCTGAAGAAGAAGATTTTTAAAGAAAATTCCTCATTTTGAACCAAGTTACAATTCGAGCTCCCACAATCAGCCCAAATATGGACCTAGGGACATGGCTTGAACAAACTTGAATCTTACCCCCCTAAGGATGCTGCATAAAAAATATCAAAAGCATTCATCTGCTGGATCTAAAGATTTTTAAAGAAAATTCCTCATTTTGAACTAAGTTGTCATTCAGGCTCCCATAGTGAGCCCAAATATGAACCACTTGGCTTGAACAAACTTGAATCTCAGCCCCCAAGGTTGCTCCATGCCAAATATCAAAACATTCCAACTGCTGAATCTGAAGAAGAAGATTTTTAAAGAAAAATTCCTCATATTGACTAAGTTATAATTTGGGCTCCCACAGGGAGCCCACATATGGACCCATGGACTTGGCTTTAACACACTTGAATCCCCCCCTCCCCCCAAGGATGCTACTCACCACATATCAAACCATTCGGACTGCTGGATCTGAAGAAGAAGATTTTTTAAGAAAATTCCTCATTTCGAACAAAGTTACAATTCAAGCTCCCACAGTGAGCCCAAATATGGACCTAGGGACATGGCTTGAACAAACTTGAATCTCACCCCCCTAAGGATGCTGCATACCAAATATCACAAGATTCTGCCTGCTGGATCGTGAGAAGAAGATTTTCAAAGAAATTTTGCCTGAAATGCACTAAGTTCGAATTTGGGCTTCTATCGTGAGCCCAAATATGAATCCAGGTGGCTGATTTGAACAAACTGGAATCATATCCACCCCACAATGTTGCATACCAAATATCAAAAGATTCTGCCTGCAGGATCTGGAGAAGAAGATTTTTGAAGAAATTTGCCTGAAATGCACTAAGTTCAAATTTGAGCTTCTATAGTGAGCCCAAATATGAATCTAGGGAGCCGATTTGAACAAAATAGAATCAGATCCACCCCACAATGTTGCATACCCAATATCAAAAGATTCTGCCTGCTGGATCTTGAGAAGAAGATTTTCAAAGAAATTTGCCTGAAATGCACTAAGTTCAAATTTGGGCTCCTATACTGAGCCCAAATATAAACCCAAGGGGCCGATTTGAACAAACTTGAATCAGATCCACCCCACAATGTTGCATACCAAATATCAAAAGATTCTGCCTGCTGGATCTTGAGAAGAAGATTTTCAAAGAAATTTACCTGAAATGCAGTAAGTTCAAATTTGGGCTCCTATACTGAGCCCAAATATAAACCCAGGGGGCCAATTTGAACAAACTTGAATCAGATCCACCCCACAATGTTGCATACCAAATATCAAAAGATTCTGCCTGCTGGATCTGGAGAAGATTTTTTAAGAAATTTGCCTGAAATGCACTAAGTTCGAAATCGGGCTCCTATACTGAGCCCAAATATGAACCCAGGGGGCGGATTTGAACAAACTTGAATCAGATCCACCCTCCAATGTTGCATACCAAATATCAAAAGATTCTGCCTGCTGGATCTGGAGAAGAAGATTTTTTAATGTTTTTCCCATTGCCTACAGTGTTAAAAAGTGCTGACTCAGCACTTTTTCAAAGTCCCGAAACTGTACCCTATGATAAAACCGATGGCAATTTTTTTTTACCAGTTCTTTCTGTTGGTCCTAAGGAAGCTTCACACCAAATAAAAATTCTCGGTGCCGTGCAGTTTTGGAGATATGGGCGTTTTAATTTTTTTCTATTTTTAGCTCCTGTGGTTCCCACGGGGCTACAGGAAAAAAAATTTCTGCATAAATTAGGTACTTATGACCCAATAAGCCCTCACATAAAATTTGGTTCAAATTGGCCTCTCGGTTTAAAAAATAGAAATTTGGGGTGGGGCCAAAATTTTTGCTCCTCCCATAACATCGCCAAGTATAGACCTACAAACTTCTCTTGAACAAACTTGAGTCTACACCTCAAAAGGAAGCTGCATACCAAATATCAAGTCTCTGCTATTGCTGGTTCTTGAGAAGAAGATTTTTTAAGAATTGGAGCATTTTTGCCCCACCCCTCTGCTCAATATGAGCCGAAACCTAATTTGCCCAAAAATCAAAATGCCGCTATATAACCCCTACTCACATGAAATTTCATTAACATGCGGCCAGTGGTTTGGAAGAAAAAGACCCAAACACCACCTTCACGCCGGACGACGGACGACGGACGAAAAGTGATCAGAAAAGCTCACCCTGACTTTCAGTCAGGTGAGCTAACAAGCATGAGACTTTAGTCTAATAAAAAAACTGAAAATAAACTTAAGTTGAAGAGAAATGTATCAAACTCATCCATTATGCACCCAATTATATGAAAACCAGTTTGCAAAGCTGTGATGGGACCTTTTATTTTTTTGAATTCACATGAAAATGTTCTGAAAGATCATTTTCATGTAAATTCCAAGAAATAAAAATTAAAAAATTTGAAAAAGACTGAAATCAGTTAAAAAACTGAAAAATCTCATCCCTGGTTCAACTTAGCTTGTTTACCACAGTAAATAAGAAATATGTCATTTCCGAAGACATGCACACCATCGAGGTACAGTACGCCTTAGTACATGGCATCAGTGTGCCCCCATGTGGACAATTGGGGTTAAGTGCCTTGTCCAAGGACACAACGTGGGTGTCCGAATCGATCACACAGATGGTCACCCATCCAAGGAGAGTAGGATGATTTTTGAGTCAATGTGTGGGGCAGACCAATCAATATTTTCAACATGCAGCCGTACTGCTGCATGTTGAAAATATTAATTGATCTACCCCCAAATAATGAATAATTGCTGCCATTCAACTGACATGAAAGATACTACCAGAGTTCAAAAGGGTAATATCCGAAGGAACCCCTGTCTGATCAAGAAAAGCACATGTGTGTTGATAGTACTGTTCAAAAATCAAATGCTGATCCACTGTCTGGGATGGGATACACAGTGTTGGAAATGAACAAAATTGACAGGTGCAGTTTTAAGCTCTCCAGAAACCAGAAGAGAGTAAATTGCCCCCGTAAAATGTTAGTATATGGATTTTCAAGGGAATACTGTTACGAAACACCAGAAACCTTAACCCTTTGAGTACGAGTGGCCGTTTTTTTCCAGTCAGGAACATGATTATGTCATAACGTCATTAAATAGGATGGCTGTTCAGTAAATGTATGGGGAAGACCAATCAGTATTTTCAACGTGCAAGTTGAAAATATTGATTGGTCTACCCCAAATAATGAATATGGACTCCTCCAATAGCTGCCATTGAACTGGCATGGCACATACCACTAAAGTTCAAAGGGCTAAATGTATAAGGAATTGCTGAATTATGACAGTAAATTGCCACTGGCCACCGAGTGCTGCTTTCTCAAACACATATTTATATACCCTCAAAGTATATTAGCGCTGCACAATATTTTTCAACTTGTGCATTTTTTAGCTCCTGTAAAATAGACAAGAGGCCCCAAGGAGTCTTAATCGCTCACCGTCCAAAGTGGTTCAAAGAAGTATTTGGGGTCACATTCAGTTAGACATGGTTCATCAACACTACAAAGGAATGAAGTCATGAGAGACAAATTTTATGGAACTAGGGACATGGCTTGAGCAAACTTGAATCTTACCCCCCTAAGGATGCTGCATACCAAATATCAAAAGCATTCATCTGCTGGATCTGAAGAAGATTTTTAAAGAAAATTTCTCATTTTGAACGAAGTTATCATTCAGGCTCCCACAGCGAGCCCAAATATGAACCCAGGGACTTGGCTTGAACAAACTTGAATCTCACCCCCACCCCCCTTAGGATGCTGCATGCCAAATATCAAAACATTCCAACTGCTGAATCTGAAGAAGATTTTTAAAGAAAAATTAAAATTTTTTAGTAAATTTTGTTTCTTAACATACCTACCACAATTGTTTACAATTGGCTGTAACATAAGTGCAAGCCCTACTTCGGAACTAACTCAAGCTTTTAGAATCTTTTCCAAACGAGTTGGAAAAGTACTAGAGTGCAAAAGCACGAAAAAGATCGAAAAAAGGGTCGAGCGAGACCAGCGCTCGAAATTACAGGTACTCTCTCTGCACACCTCTTGCGTTTACCGAGCGCATGCGCAACAAACCGTGACGTCAATTCCGTATTTCCGCCAACGAGAAGTTTGTGATTTAGCGGGGAGGCATCGATATCAAAGATATCCCCAAGGAGGGTGGGCCTCCGGTAAACAATTGTGGTAGGTATGTTAAGAAACAAAATTTACTAAAAAATTTTAATTTCTTTTCAACCAACTCACAATTGTTTACAATTGGCTGAATAAACAATAGGAGGAGGTGAATCACATAACCAATACCAACAAGAGTAGCAGTAACGAAAGCAAGGATGGCAGAGAACAAAAACTAAAACCTGTAATGAAGAAAGAGAGAAGGCACCTGAAAAGAACAAGGCTGAGAGAAGCGCAACCTCGACAAAAACAATTTAACGAGGGTGCACCACAGCCTGAGCAGCAACGAGAGGGCCTAAAGAATAAAGGTCCTCAGATTGCTGCTGAAGGTGGCGGAGATAAAAGGAGGAGAAGGTAGAAGCATTCCTCCAGTAAGCCGCATTCATAACATCACGGAGCGAAACAGAATTGGAGAACGCCCAGGATGTAGAAATGGCACGAACCTCGTGAGCATTAAGCCGGTTCGAAACAAGATCCGATGCAGACAAGCGAGAATAAGCCAGCTTGATCGCAAGACAGATCCACCTGGAAATAGAATGGGAAGAGATAGACTGCCGCTTAGGAATGAGAGACAGAAAAAATCTCTTCCGATCCCTCCTAATGAACTGAGTGCGAGTAATGTAAGTCTTGACCGCACGAACAGGACAAAGAAGAGGCCTCCGTCCATCTACAGCAGGGAGAGCCCGAATGCAGATGGGAGGAGGTACCGAATCGGGGAGTTGATTCTTAGCCAGAAAAGAGCAATCAGTAGTGAATGTGACACTGTTAGCCTCATTTCGGAAGAAGGCAGAATCAACAGATAGCGCATGAAGCTCACTGACTCGACGAGCAGAAGCAAACGCTAGAAGAAAAGCCGTCTTATAGGTGAGAAAACGCATGTCGGTCTCAGATAAAGGCTCGAAAGGCGCCCCCTCCAAACAGTGCAACACCCATGCCAAGTTCCACTTGGGTGTAAGACGCAAAACTCGAGGCCTCTTCAAAGAAAAGTGCCGAATAAGTTTGGAGAGGAAAAGATTACGACCGAAACACCGCTTTCCCACATAAGAGAAAGTATCAGACAGCATAGACCGATAGCCCTTAATCGTAATAGGCTGGAGGCCCTTGGAGTCAAAAAGAAAAACCAGAAAATCCGCAATTTGAGCGATAGACGGATCACGGTAATTCACATTGTGATCTGAACACCAGCGGCAGAAAACCTTCCACTTGGCGGCATAAGTCATTCCAGTGGAAGGTCGCCGCGATGCAGAAATGCACTCCACTGATCGTCTCGAAAAACCTCTACGTCGGAGACTGGACCTGATAAAAGACAGGCGTGAAGGGACAGGCTCGCCAGGTTGTTGTGATACTTCCTGGGACGACCCTGTGAAAGAAGATCGCGACGTAGAGGTAGACGAATCGGTCGATCGGCCAATAGAGGCCGCAGCAGATTGATCCACACCCTCTGTGGAGACAGGGGTGTGATCAGAATGATCCTGCAACTGCAAGCACGAATCTTCGCTAAAACTTGAGGAAGAATCGGTGCAGGAGGAAAGGCATAGCCGACCCAGCCTGTCCAGTCCAGAGACAGAGCGTCTACTGCAAATGCCAGAGGATCTGGACAAGGGGAGACAAAAGTCTCTACCTGATGATTCCAGCGAGTAGCGAAAAGGTCGACCTGAGGACGACCCCACTGCTCGCAAATCGCCTGAAACACCGACCGATGTAGCATCCATTCGGTTGGAAGGACACTGTCGCGTCGGGACAGGGAGTCTGCTAGGACGTTGAGACGCCCGGGAATGTGTCGAATGGACACCCGAGCGTTCACATCCCGTGCCAACAGAAGAAGATCCCGAGACAGCCGATACATAGGAATCGAATGAGTGCCTCCCTGATTCCGTATGTAGGCCACTACTGTCGAATTGTCCGAAAGAAGTAGGACAACATGGTCCGACAGATGAGGGATCCAAAGCCGAAAACTCAACAGAAGAGCAAGGAGCTCCTTCTGGTTGATATGAAGGTCCACCTGCTCGCTGTCCCACTCTCCGTGAGTAGACAGACCGAGAGGGTCCAACGTCGCACCCCAGCCCCGATCGCTGGCATCCGCAGTAAGGATGCGATCGGCCAAAGGAAGATCCAACGGAACACCCTGTGTCAGCCAGGGAATATTTGCCCAAGGGCGGAGGTGACAAAGCAGAGACCGAGGAATAGTGAGTTCCAGGTCCAGCGGATCTACATTCGGACGCCAATGATCCAACAGGAAGTGTTGGAGAGGTCGGACAAACAAGCGACCGAGCGGAATGAGATCGGTCACCGAACCGCAAAGGCCCAGCATCCGAAGGAAAGTCCTGGCCGAGACCGAGGAAGATTGAAGCAGGTCCCGAGTCAAGGCGGAAAGAATCGTCGCCCGAGCCTGGGGAACCGACACTACATTGTGAAGAGTGTCGAAATCCATCCCCAAATGACGGAATCGCTGAGAAGGAAGAAGATCCGACTTCTCGCGATTGACTCTGAAACCCAGCGACGCTAGAAGGCAAAGAAACTGCCGGACATCGAACTCCAGAACAGCAGCATCGTGGTGCCGTTGGAGGATGTCGTCTAGGTAGGCGGACGAAGTCACCGCCGACTGAGTGCGATGGAAAGCAAGCACATGTGACATCAGTCGGGTGAAGGCCCAAGGAGCCAGGTTCAAACCGAACGGGAGAGCTCTGAATTGAAAAACTCGATCCCGAAACGAGAACCGAAGGTATTTCCGTGACGCCAGATGAATGGGTACATGGAAGTAGGCATCCTTCAGGTCGATACTGGCCGCAAAATCGCCCTGATGAACTGAACGTCGAACCGACCGGAAAGTCTCCATACTGAAACGAGGAGCAATTATGTACTCGTTCAGGGTACTCAGATCGATGACAGGACGAAATTGGCCGTTTTTCTTCGGCACCAAGAAAAGTCTCGAGTAAAACCCCGGTGAAAGGGTGTTCCTGACCACCTCGATCGCCCCTTTGGTGAGGAGATTGTCGATCTCCTGCACCAGAAGGTCCCGACGCAGAGAATCTGAAGGGACCTGAGTCGGAAGGGGCACCCGAGATAAACTGGGGTGCCGATGGAAGGACAGTCGCAGACCGGAATGAATGACGTCGAGGACCCAAGAGTCCGACGTTATCTCTGTCCAACGGTCGTAAAACAGCGACAGCCTTCCTCCGACTGGAGGCGAATCAAGGTGAGAACCTTCACTTGCGGCCTCGACGAGGCCCCCGAGAGGAGAAACCACCTCGGGAAGTGACAGAGTCCTGAGACTTTCCAGCCTGAGGCTGCCAGCGGGCCTGGCCACGTCGGCGCTTCTTATGAGCAGAAGGAGCAGACGGAGCCGAAGGCGTAGCCGACGTCGCCGACGAGGCAGACGCAGCAGCACGCTTGGCGGGCCTGGAACGACCCCCACCCGCAGCAGCAGGTGGGTCAAGCTGTCTCAGCAAAAGCTGGTCCTTCGAATGACGAAGAACTTCGCCACGAACAGCTTCCACGGAACCATGGAACAACTGAGGTCCTACCAAAGAGGCAGACCTCAGAACAGCACGTTGCTCAGAAGGAAGGGATGGTAAAGAATCCAAAACCGCATCCCGGCGTGCCAGCTCCAAATTGGCCGTGTTACAGGCGTGAGCGTGAGTCAAGTTCATAAGAGCCTGTGACAAAACGCGAAAAGGCGCCTGAGCGTCATCAAACTCCCCTGGTGGAAAATATTCAGCCAGAGCAGCGACAACATGGTCCGCGAGAGATAACATACCCAGCATCTCTCGGGACAGGCCCACCATAGACTCAACTACCGACATCGGGAGAACTGCCGACTTAGGCTTAGTCAACCCGAGGGAAGAAGAATCCTCATCCACAGTAGTCATCCCTTGGAAGACTGGTGGAGAGACGGAATCGTAAACACGAAACCGCGATGGAGGCAGGAAGGCATCAGCTCTAGAAAAGAAGGAACCCTTAAGGGCCTTAGAACGCATTTTGGCGTCTAAGCCCTGGAAGGACTCAACCACCTGAGCCGATTGCAGAGGACGCAAAGCCCCGGAGCTAGAAGGCTCAACAGGGTTACGGCGCTCCACAGTGGACCGCGGCCGGACGGTCACAGAAGGCTGGTCGGAAGGTAGAACGTCCGGCAATAAGCCAAAGACGAAATCCAAAGCCTGCCCCAAGACTGACGAGGGGGGACCATCACCTTCAAGATACTCGTCATCCTCCGTAGCAGAGGAGACGTAGCCCAACTCGGGCTGACCAGCAGAAACCTCCTGTGAATACTGTGCAGTATCCAAGGGGCCAGGCGAGACATCTCGGCGACCGACCAAAGGAGGTTGTGCCTCAGGAGGCACAGGGAGGCCAACTTGAGGGTTGCCAGAAAGCAACCGGGTGAGCGCCAAAACGGCCTGGCGCAGGTCACCCTGAGAATCCGTCGCAGCAGAAACGCCCGACGGAGTGTCCTCCCAATGGACCCTTCTGGTAGAAGAACCCAAATCCTCAGAAGAGACCGATGGCGAACGTCGATCGGCAGACAGAATAGGAGCACGGTGAGAAGACACCGGAGGATAGTCCCGATTGTGACGCCCAGGAGCCATCACTGGCCTCTGCGAAACAGAAGGCCCTGCCTGCAAATCCTCGAAAGGGACCGACGGCGCACGTCGATCGGTAGCTGGACCTAGGACACGGTGAGAAGACACCGGAGGATTGTCCCAAGAATGACAGGAACCTGTCATTGACCTCTGCGCAGCAGACGGCCCCAACTGCCTATCCTCTGAGACCGACGGCAAGCATCGATCGACACCCAGACTCGGAACACAGTGAGGAATCACCGGAGGAAGGTTCCGAGAGTGACAGCTAACCGGGGCTGTCACTGACCGCTGCCGAACAGCAGGCCCTGGATGCCAACGTCCCAACAGCATCCCGCTAGTCGGCACACTAGCAGGCGAAGGTGGAACAATAAACGATTCACTCGAGGGACGAGGAATCGCTGCCGAAGCGACCGGCCGGCTCAACCGACTAGGAGCAAACCTAGCCAGATGAGACGGAGCAGACAGCAAACCCGCACAGCCTCGCCGCGAGGCTGGGGAAGGCTGAGAACACACAGACACACCAGCAGATACAGCCTCGGTCCCCCGAGACTGTAGACCATCCCCAGAAGAGATGGAAGAGCCACCATCAGACAGAATAGGATCTGGAGTAGCAACCCCCTCAACAACGGTCGACGGTGTTGGAGGCAGATCGGAGAGGGTTACCGAGTTGACCTCGGAAAAGCTCTCAACGAAAACAGACGCCTCAATAGTGACATCCGAAGACAAAGAGACCGCGGTCTCCTCATCAGGTATCACAGAACAAACACCGTCAACAGTTGCAGAGGAGCTCGCCACAGAAGTCAGATCCGAATCCTGTGTGACAGAGTCACCACGTGCACCAGCAGAAATGTCTGCAACGGCACGGCTACCCTTACCCCGAGAACGAGGGGTTCTAGCTCTGGAAAGAACCACCTTGTTAACAGAAGCCCAAAATTTAGAGGACCAAACCCCACAGATACCACATGATTGGGCCTGAGTGCAATTGTTGCAAGTGACACATGTGGTATGGGAATCGTCCACATGTTTCACCTGCAAACAAGAGGTACAAGGAATAGTCTTAGGCATGATATAAATACAACAATCAAGCTTCCCGCCGACGGAAAACAGAACGAAGGTCGTGTTCACACGTGGGGGAAAGGCAAGATAAAGTGTGAAAAGCACAGCAATAATAATACAAATTAACATTAAATGTAGAGTAATAATTTGGTAGCTTGAAAAAGGATACAATCCAGTAGCACACTAAAGACGATTAATAAGTTGTTCACGAAGAATTAATATCATAAACAGCACAGTCACAAAAATTTCCGACCATGAACAATGGCGGAAAATAAAGGAATTGACGTCACGGTTTGTTGCGCATGCGCTCGGTAAACGCAAGAGGTGTGCAGAGAGAGTACCTGTAATTTCGAGCGCTGGTCTCGCTCGACCCTTTTTTCGATCTTTTTCGTGCTTTTGCACTCTAGTACTTTTCCAACTCGTTTGGAAAAGATTCTAAAAGCTTGAGTTAGTTCCGAAGTAGGGCTTGCACTTATGTTACAGCCAATTGTAAACAATTGTGAGTAGGTTGAAAAGAAATTCCTCATATTGACTAAGTTATAATTTGGGCTCCAACAAGGAGCCCAAATTTGGACCCAGGGACATGACTTTAACAATTTTGAATCTCACCCCATAAGGATGCTACACACCACATATCAAAACATTCCGACTGCTGGATTTGAAGAAGATTTTTTAAGAAAATTCCTCATTTCGAACTAAGTTACAATTCAAGCTCCCACTGTAAGCCCAAATATGGACCTAGGGACATGGCTTGAACTTGAATCTCACCCCCCTAAGAATGCTGCATACCAATTATCAAAACATTCTGACTGCTGGATCTGAAGAAGATTTTTAAAGACAAGAGGCCCCAAGGAGCCTTAATCGCTCACCGGCCAAAGTGGTTCAAAGAAGTATTTGGGGTCACATTCAGTTTGACATGGTTCATCAACACTACAAAGGAATGAAGTCATGAGAGACAAATTTTATGGAACTAGGGACCTGGCTTGAACAAACTTGAATCTTACCCCCCTAAGGATACTGCATACCAAATATCAAAAGCATTCATCTGTTGGATCTGAAGAAGATGATTTTTAAAGAAAATTCCTCATTTTGAACTAAGTTATCATTTGGGCTCCCACAGTGAGCCCAAATATGGACCCAGGGATTTGGCTTTAACAAACTTAAATCCCCCCCCCCCCCCCCCCTCAAGGATGCTACACACCACATATCAAAACATTCCGACTGCTGAATCTGAAGATGATGTTTTAAGAAAATTCCTCATTTCGATCTAAGTTACAATTCAAGCTCCCACAGTGAGTCCATTTATGGACCTGGGGACATGGTTTGAACAAACTAGAATCTCACCCCCCTCAGGATGCTGCATACCAAATATCAAAACATTCTGACTGCTGGATCTGAAGAAGATTTTTAAAGAAAATTCCTCATTTTGAACTAAGTTATAATTCGAGCTACCACAGTGAGCCCAAATATGAACCCAGGGACTTGGCTTGAACAAACTTGAATCTCACCCCCTAAGCATGCTGCATACCCAATATCAAAAGATTCTGCCTGCTGGATCTTGAGAAGATTTTTAAAGAAATTTGCCTGAAATGCACTAAGTTCAAATTTGGGCTCCTATACTGAGCCCAAATATGAACCCAGGGGCCGATTTGAACAAACTTGAATCAGATCCACCCCACAATGTTGCATACCAAATATCAAAAGATTCTGCCTGCTGGATCTGGAGAAGAAGATTTTTTAAGAAATTTGCCTGAAAATCACTAAGTTCGAATTCAAGCTTCTATTGTGAGCCCAAATATGAATCCGGGGGGGCAATTTGAACAAACTTGAATCAGATCCACCCCACAATGTTGCATACCAAAGTTCGAATTCGGGCTTCTATACTGAGCCCAAATATGAATCCAGGGGGCCGATTTGAACGAATTTGAATCAGATCCACCCCACAATGTTGCATACCAAATATCAAAAGATTCTGCCTGCTAGATCTGGAGAAGATTTTTTAAGAAATTTGCCTGAAATGCACTAAGTTCAAGTTTGGGCTTCTATAGTGAGCCCAAATATGAATTCAGGGGGCCGATTTGAACAAACTTGAATCAGATCCACCCCATAATGTTGTATACCAAATATCAAATGATTCTGCCAAGATTTTTTAGTAATTTCTCTAATATACATAGGGTGCTATCAGAGTTATGCCCCCTATGGAGCCCCCAATGGGCATGTCCATTTCATTTGAACAAACTTGAATTGACATATGGTAATGAACAACCATACCAAGTTTCGAGCAAATCGACCTAGCAGTTTCATAGGAGGTCATTTGAAAAATGTTCACGACGCCGGACGGACGGCAAGTGGTAAGTTTAGCTCCCTTAGATGAGCTAAAAACACGGATGCTAACGGGAGCCATTGCACTCGCACCCGTTTTATTTCCAGGAATGGATACAAGCAGAATGCCCCACCCCCAACATAATCCCTCCATGAAAAAATCCCCTGTTTAATATACATCTACTCAATGAGCTCTGTCAAACAATTGAATTGGTTAAATTTGTAGTTGCATGATGGGAAAAAAAGTTCTGTCAAGACAAGCCCAGATGCATTGATGGGAAAAATTGGCAACTTGGAACTGATATTTCCAACAACTGAGTGCAGAGTTAAATATGTTATTGAACCACTGTTAACCCTTTACCTAATAATAAATTAAATTTCACATTTTTTTTAAAACAAATTTTACAATTTTTCATTAAAAATCATACAAATATGGATATCATAAGAACCAGCTCAATGAGCTGGTTCTAATGATAACCATATTTGTATGTTTTTTATGAGAAATCTCCCAGAGTTATTTTAGGCTGTGGTGGGCTTATCCTGGTTAATTTTTTGGCTGCTATGTTAATTTATTTATTGGTGTTTAAGGTCACATATTTCTGCACAATGGCTGATCATAACCATGCAGTTTCTTTTCCAGTGAAAGAGCTTGTGTCATATTTTGTACTGATTGAAAGAGATTTTGTCGGAGTGGAAGGGCAGGGGATTTTGTCATGGGCGATTTATTTATTTATTGGTGTTTAAGGTCACATATTTTTGCACAATGGCTAATCATGACCACAATATGAGTATCAACTCAAGACCAGAGGTGAGCATTAATAAGCCATGTTGACCATTTTAGAGAGGGTTTGCACCTCCCAAGCATTGGTGACTGGGTCCTATTTTACCAGTAAAACAGAGCTTGTTTACTGCAGTGAAAAGGCACTGCTTCACTTCCTGGGGTTCCCGTGGGGATCATGGGCGATTTTGTTGTGAGTCTGCCTGGAATTCCAACAGGGAAATTGTAATTGTGACAAATAATTACTGTCATGTCCAGTTCAATACAGGATTTGTACTTTTATTCTGCTGAATCAACATACCTGTTTCTCCAATTGTTTCCAGATACAACATATAATTTATACACCTTTATTGATCTGATGCAGTGTATACTGTCTGTAAACATGAACATATACCGAAAATGACCTTGAAAACATATTGCCAATTACTGGTTAACAAGTACCTTCTGCAGATAAAATCAATTGTTTTGAAATGTTTAGCAATTATTTCATTGTAACATGACACAAACAACTTGTATTTTACACTGACAAAGTTCCTGCAGTGCACCTTTACACAAGAGGCCCCATGGGGTCTGAGGCACCCACCTGGCCAAAGTTGTTCAAAGAAGGGTTTAACCCTTTACTCAACGCAGACGATTTCAAAATTTATTTTAAATATAATTTTTTTAATTTTTCAAAAAAAACAACAAAAACGTATCATGTGACCCCTCATTGGAATGAGCTCAATAAGCTCATTCCAATGAGGGGGTCACATGATATGGTTTTGTTGTAATATTTTGAAAAATTTAATTTTTTCAACTGCTCAATTTGCATATTATGCGGGCGGATGCGGGCAATTCGTTATTTATTTATTTATTGGGGTTTAAGGTCACATACTTATGCACAATGGCTAATCATGACTGTGACAGTTTTGTGGGTGGAGGAAGCCGGAGTACCCGGAGAGAACCACCGAGCAACGACGAGCAACTGTCAGCTCCTCAACATTCTAACTCTGTTCAAGCTCCGCTCAAGCAGGGTTACAACGGTTGAAGACATGTGCACCATCGACGTGCAGTACGCCTTAGTACACGGCGTCATTGTGCCCCCCCCATGTAGGCAACCAGGATAAAGTGCCTTGCCCAAGGACACAAGGCGGGCCATCCTGGACGGGGATCGAACTCGGGACCTCTAGCATAGAAGTCCAACAGTCTACCACTGAGCCACCGCGCTCCCAGGTGATTCGTTAGGTAAAGGGTTAATTACAATCTGTGGCTAGTTAACACAACAGAGGAATGAAATTATTTAATTATTTATAACTCTGCTGTCCATGCCAGGTGATTTTTTTCTAGTATTGGGATGCTACCACTGAAATAATGCCTAGATTTTCAGTAATGTTAAACTAGAGTCCAAATATCAACCAAGAGACTTGACCCGAACAAACTTGAAGAATGTTGTGTACCAAATATCACAAGATTCTGACTTGTGACTCTGGAGAAGATTTAAGATTTTGAGAATATTACCTATTTTGCACTATGTTAAAATCCTCCCCACCTCCACATAGGGAACACAAATATCAACCCAGGGACTTTACTTGAACAAATTGAAACTGATCTGAACCCTCAATGGTCGCTGTATACCAAATATCTAAAGAATCTGATTGTATCTCAAGAAGCTGATTTTTAAAGATTATTCCTCATATTGGAGAAATTTCCTCATACTGCAACAAGTTAAATTTTGGGCTCCAATATAACCCAGGGACTTGATATGAACAAACTTAGAGCTGACTTCCCTAAGGATGCTGTACACCAAACATCAAAAGATTCTAATAGATGGTTCTGGAAATGAAGATTTTTAAAGAAATTCCCTCTTATTTCACCAAGTAAAAATTCTGGTTCCCATAGGGAGCCTAAATATTAACCCAGGCAAACGATTTGAACAAACCTGAATCTGATCCCTCAAGAGATGCAGTATACCAAATATGAAAGCATTCTAACTGGTGAATCTGTTAACATTTTTAAAGAAATTTCCTCATATTGCACTAAGTTAACATTCGGGCTCCCACAGGCTATCCAAATATTAACCCAGGGGCCCGAATTGAACAAACTTGAACCTGATCCACCTAGAGATGTTGTATACCAAATGAGAAGATTCTATCTGGTGAATCTGAAGAAGATTTTTAAAGGAATTCCCTTATATTGCACTAAGTTAAAAACTTTGGGCTACCATAGGGAGCAAAAATATTAACCCAGTGAAATGATTTGAACAAACTTGAATCTGACTAATCTAAGTTAAAATTTGGGCTACCATAGGGAGCCATTAAACTTTGGGCTCCAATAAAGAGCCCAAATACTAACTCAGGGACCCGATTTGAACTAACTTGAATCTGAACCCCCTAGAGATTTTGTATACCAAATATTAAAGCATTCTGACTGGTGGATCTGAAGATGATTTTTAAAGGAATTTCTTCATATTTCATTAAGTTAAAACTTGGGCTCCTACAGGGGGCCCAATTATTAACCCAGGGACTTGATTTGAACAAACTTGAATCTGACCCCCCACCCCCCCCCCCCCCCCCCCCCCCCCCCCCCCCACCCCAGAGAAGTTATATACCAAATATCAAAAGATTCTAATTGATGGTTCATGGAGAATATGATTTATTAAATTTTAAAAAACAATTTGTGGGTGCTATCTGCGTAATGCCGCTTGTGGTGCCAACTTTATTTGAACAAATTTGAAATAACATATAAGGAACATGCACATCAAACTTGTTTCAATTCGGCCATGTGGTTTATGAGGAGAAGTCGATAATGTAACGTTCACGCTGAACGGACAACGGATGATGACGGACCTGATTTTCAGCCAGGTGAGCTAAAAAAATTTTTTTTTTATATATATATTGACTAGCGGGTGAATACCCGGCGTTGCACGGGAGAAGATGGTTATATCAGAATATATCAAGGTCACCAGTTTGAAGGTCAAGTTCATATCGCACATACACCCGATTAAAGTCAAAATGATCGATGGGTTAATATACCCGCTGCGCACATATGAAATTTTAGCCCGATCGGCACAGCCGTTTTTGAAATAAAAGGTCATGGTCATCAATTTCAAGGTCAAGTTCACCACGGATAGACACGGCACCCATCCCATGTTACTTGCAGGGATGAATTACCCCCATGTAGAAAATTTGAGATCGATTGTTCCAGAAACGGAGGAGTTCACCCGGAACAAAGATAAGAGAGACGGATACAGACATTCGCATTTATATATCAGGTTGGTGTGGGAGTGAGCATGGGTGTAGACAGGAGACAAACATCCACCATATATCAGTAATATATATCAGTAACAACTCCACTAAAAATCGACTCACTCCCTCCATATGGCACGTTCCTATGCATCAGCCCTCCCCGTCAAATAATTTGAGGGCTCCGACAACAATTTGGCCGATTCTATTTATTTATTTTTATTATTTCTTGGTGCCTATTTATTTATTGGTGTTTACAGTCACATACTTATGCACAATGGCTATTCGCAACCGTGATAGTTTTACGGGTGGAGGAAGCCGGAGTACCCAGAGAGAACCACCGAGCATCGATGAGCAACTGTCACCTCCTCAACATTCTAACTCTGTTAAGCGTGGCTCAAGCAGGGTTACAGCGGTTGAAGACATGCACCATCGGCGTGCAGTACGCCTTAGTACACGGCATATTGGTGCTTTAGTACACATATTTCTGCACAATGGATAATCATGACCACAACATGGACATAAAGTCAAATTTAGTCAAACGGTTATATCCATGTTGCCCATTTTGTAGGACTCGCACCCCAAGCATTAGTGATTGGGTCCTATTTTACCAATGAAACAGAGCTTGTTTACCACACTAAAGAGGCACTGCTTCACTTCCCGGAGTTCCCGTGGGGGAAAGGGTGGCTTTCAGCACTCAACCACTTAAAGTTGGAATTTATATAAGTTGTGCACCAAGCCAGAAAAAAAGCAGACTATCTGAAAAATGAGGTCCCCAGATGGTGAATTTGGTAATGCAACCCTGCACAGCAGAGTAGCATCACTAAATTTACCCTCTGTAAACCTCAATCTGAATCAAGGACTTAAACCTACACAGAAAGAGGTACAGAGAGGATACATTGACCCACTGAATGGGATAGTATCTGCACATTCACCCTCTGGGGACCTCATTCTGCAAATGACAGATTGCTTATCTTCAGGCTTGTGCACATAATGAAATACAATTTTTGGAGGATTTTTGGAGGACTCCCAACCCAGTCATTGGTGACTGGGTCCTATTTTACCAATAAAACAAACCTTGTTTACTACAGTAAACAAGCACTGCTTGACTTTCCCTGATTTCTCACAAAGGGGAGGGGGGTGTAAGATTTAGATTTTGAAGCAACTAAAGGAGTGGATCAAGTTTTGGTTAGTCATCAAGTTGGGAAAACAACAAGCCTGAATATAAGCAACGTGTCATTAGCAAAATGGGGTTCCCAGAGGGTGAATTTACCGATTCTATCACAGACAGTGGGCCAATTTATCCTCCAGGTACATCTTTCTTTTATGGCTTGAGACCTTGATTCAGACTGAGGTTCAAAGAGGGTAAACTTAGTGATGCTACCCTGCTGTGCAGGGAAGCATCATCAAACTCACCCTCTGGGGACATCATTTTGCAGAAGACACTCTTATTTTCAGGCTTGGATTACAAGTCAATTTCTGTGCTCAGTAATGTTATCGAATACGGACTCCAATACCATGGTATCTTGACTGTAAAATACTAATAATGAACATGAAATTTCATTACCACACAGCAGTATGCTCGCAAGACCCTAATGCCCTGTTAGAATATACCACACCAATAAAGTAACTTGCCACCTTTACATGACAAGTTTGTGCTAAACATATATATGCCCATACATTATGATTCCACTTCATATACACATGCAAAAAGGAAAGAAAATATTTGAATACTATTTGAACGATCTGAATCAGGTACCAACCTATTAAGTAGACAGTGTGAATTTTGACTCCTAAAATTGTGATATGACTCTTATCTTAATATATGCATAGGCTTCTAAGTATGCTTGCAGCCACAAAACCCTAGTTCCTCCATTCCTCACTTTCGCAGCCAAGTCTTGACAAGGGAGCATGGTAGCTCAGTGGTAGACTGTTGGACTTCTATGCTTGATGTCCCGAGTTCGATCCCCATCTGGGACGACCGCGTTGTCCTTGAGCAAGGCACTTTATCCCAGTTGCCTATATGGGGACATGATGACTGTGTACTAAGGCGTGCTGCACATCGATGGTGCACATGTCTTCAACCGCTGACACTGCTTAACGGAGCTTGAACAGAGAATGTTGAGGAGCTGACAGTTGCACGTCGATGCTTGGTGGTTCTCTCCGGGTGCTCCGGCTTCCTCCACCCGTAAAGCTGTCACAGTCACGATTAACCATCGTGCATTAGTATGTGACGTGAAAACACCAATCAATAAATAGATCAATAATAAGTCATGACAAGGAATGATTGTGAAAATGGTTTGTGTGGTGTAATAATATTTAATATTTATGCCATGGTTGGTTAATTTTCAGTTTAGTGTTATTTCAGGTTATCAGAAAAAAATGCAGAATGAGGTTATTATTAATTATATCCTTGTGGAAAGTGGCGTAATATTAATATATCCCTTTCCACAAGATGCATATTTTATCATTTTGCACTTGCACACAGCTTCCTTGCATGTGTAGATTGCCTCAGATAGAATTAAATGATCAGGGTTATATACAAAACAGCCTATAACAAAATGTACCATTAGTCAACATAATAACACCAGATTATTGCCTCATTATTGCCCGATTGCTATAGCAATCTGGCAATAATGAGGCAATAATCTGGTATTTCAATGGATGAAGAAGAAACATGAAATGGTGTATTTTCCTGGCCCTATGAATGATGTGACCCATTTGAGGAGCCACTAATAAAGAAAATGCTTTATTATTTCGGGCAAAAAACAAAATGAGGCGAATGACGCTAAATCAAAAATGAAAGTGTCAATGACACTGTAGCTCAACTTGTCAAGACAAAGACATGTACATGTATAGTATGTGACACAGCAATGACAAACATCTAGGTAATGACCTGATAACAAAGGTACATATAAAGTATTGTAACAGTCTGTACATAAATACTGACTGTTGCCTGTAACAAATGTATAGGTAAAGTATTGTAAAGGTGGGTGACAGTCAGATGCTAAACTAGAAAAGAAATCTTTTGAGTCCCAGAGTGGGTCTGACTGAACCCCAAAATATTTGTTCTCATAGCACAGTGATAACAAAGGCACCCCAAAACACACTCATTCCTGTCCCAAGGTGAAAACAAAGGTACTCAAGAAGTTTCGTGAGGATCAGTTCACAAATATGAGCTGTGTAGAAGTTGTGACAAAAAAACTGATTGGACCTAATTTCGGTACAAAATGGCCACTGGCAGCCATCTTGAATTTTGGGCCGCACCCAGAAACACTCGTTCTCGTCCCAAGGTGATAACAAAGGTACCCAAGAAGTTTTTGTGAAGATCGGTTCATAAATACAGACTCTAGCCCGAGCCGTATTGACATGTGTACTTACTGTGTGTAAGTAGCACTGAAAAAATCCAAGTTCCTCTAATTTGAATAATTTCTGCACGAGAAAAAAACCTGTATTATATGTGATGTATCCCATGGTACTAAACATTTACACAAAAAATTATTCAAATCAGCGCTTTCATTTGGAAGTTCTGTGCAAAAATCTGATTGCACCAAATTTTGTACAAAATGGCTGCCATCGGCCATCTTGAATTTTGTGGACTGGACCCAAAAACACTCGTTCTCGTCCCACGGTGATAAAGGTACCCAAGGAGTTTCGTAAAGATCGGTTCAAAAATACGGCCTCTAGCCCGAGTCGTATTGGCATTTGCACTTACAGTGCTGAAAGTAACACCAAATGAAAGTGTCAATGACACTGTAGCTTAACTTGTGTGTTGTGTTTGATGAAAAGGATAATGTTCAATGTTTATGAAAGGATTATGAAATAAGACAAGAATTGTGATAATTGGGAATATGTTCATTTCTGTTCCCTGTATGCTTTGTTTATGATAAAAATAATATGAGGTGTACACTGTACTAAAGATCTGAGGGGTGGGTTAATATGACCTCACAGTTAATATATGTGGCCCTCACAATTAACATATATCAACAAAATTACAATGACATTATTCCAAAAAGAGTCATCCTATCAAGTTACATTAAAATCCCTTCATAAATATGGCCTGTAGACTGTGCTAAAGGTTTTCGGGCTTCGGGCACCTGTAGCCGTCAGTTTCCCAATTGCGTCCAAAGGGGACGTTCTCATCTAGACATTATATGAAGTCAACCTACCAAGTTACAATGAAATCCCTCCATAAATACGACCTGTAGACTGTGCTAAAGGTTTTCGGGCTTCAGGCACCTGTAGACATCACAGTTGACCAACCACGACCAAAAGGGGATGTCATCATCTAGGCATTATATGGAGTCAACCTAACAAGTTACAATGAAATCCTTCCATAAATACGACCTACAGACATGCTAAAGGTTTTTGGGCTCGGGCAGCCATCAAGGCTGAATGATCGTGACCAAAAGGGGACGTTCTCATCTGGACACTATTTGGGGTCATCCTACCAAGCTACAATAAAATCCCTTCATAATTATGACCTGTAGACTGTTCTAAAGGTTTTCGGGCTTTGGTCCCCTGAAGCCGTCACAGTTGCCCACTCGTGTCCAAAAGGGGACGTTCTCATCTAGACATTATATGAAGTCAACCTACCAAGTTACAATGAAATCCCTTCATAAATATGACCTTAGACTGTGCTAAAGGTTTTCAGGCTTCGGGCTCGGGCAGCCATCATGGTTGAATGATCGCAACCAAAGGGGACAATCTCATCTGGGCATCATCTGGAGTGATCCTGCAAAGTTACAATGAAATCCCTTCATAAATATGACCTGTAGACTGTGTTCAAGGTTTTCGGGCTTCGGGCACCTGTAGCCATCACAGTTGACCAATCACGACCAAAAGAGGATGTCATCATCTAGGCATTATATGGAGTCAACCTAACAATGTTACAATGAAATCCTTCTATAAATATAAACTTTTGCCTATGCCCGGTTTTTGGGCTCGGGCACCCATCAAGGCTGAATGATCACGGCCAAAATGGGACGTTCTCATCTTGACCTTATTTGGAGTCAACCTACCAAGTTACAATGAAATCCCTTCATAAATATGACCTGTAGACAGTGCTAAAGGTTTTTGGGCTTCGGGCACCTTTAGCCGTCAAAGTTGCCCAAACATGTCCAAAAGGGGACGTTCTCATCTAGGCATTATATGAAGTCAACCTACCAAGTTACAATGAAATCCCTTCACAAATATGACTTGTAGACTGTGCTTAACGTTTTCGGGCTTCGGGTTCGGGCAGCCATCATGGTTGAATAATCACAACCAAAGGGGACAATCTCATCTGGGCATCATCTGGAATGATCCTATGAAGTTACAATGAAATCCCTTCATAAATATGACCTGTAGACTGTGCTCAAGGTTTTCGGGCTTCGGGCACTTGTAGCCATCACAGCTGACCAATCACGACAAAAAGGGGATGTCATCATCTAGGCATTATATGGAGTCAACCTAATAGGTTACAATGAAATCCTTCAATAAATATGACCTTTTACCAATGCTAAAGGTTTTTGGGCTCGGACACCCATACAGGCTGAATGATCGTGATCAAAATGGAACGTTTTCATCTAGACATTATTTGGAGTCATCCTAACAAGTTATATTGAAATCCCCTCATAAATATGACCTGTAGACTGTGCTAAAGGTTTTTGGGCTTCGGGCACCTTTAGCCGCCACAGTTGCCCAATCATGTCCAAAAGGGGATGTTCTCATCTAGACATTTTATGAAGTTAACCTACCAAGTTACAATGAAATCCCTTAATAAATATGACCTGTAGACTGTGCTAAAGGTTTTCGGGCTCGGGCAGCCATCATGGTTGAATGATCGCAACCATAGGGGACAATCTCATCTGGGCATCATCTGAAGTGATCCTAAGAAGTTACAATGAAATCCCTTCATAAATATGACCTATAGACTGTGCTAAAGGGTTTCAGGCTTTGGGCTCGGGCAGCCATCATGGTTGAATGATCGCAACCACAGGGGACAATCTCATCTGGGCACCATCTGGAGTGATCCTAAGAAGTTACAATTAAATCCCTTCAAAAATATGACCTGTGGACTGTGCTCAAGGTTTTTGGGCTTCAGGCACTTGTAGCCATCACAACTGACCAATCACGACCAAAAGGGGATGTCATCATCTAGGCATTATATGGAGTCAACCTAACAGGTTACAATGAAATCCTTCCATAAATATGACCTTTTGCCTATGCTAAAGGATTTTGGGCTCGGGCACCCATTAAGGCTGCATGATCACGATCAAAATGGGACGTCTAGACATTATTTGGAGTCATCCTACCAAGTTACAATGAAATCCCTTCATAAATATGACCTCTAGACTGTGCTAAAGGTTTTCGGGCTTCGGGCCCCTGTAGCCATCACAGTTGCCCAATCAAGTCCAAAAGGGGACTTTCTCATCTAGACATTGTATGAAGTCAACCCATCAAGTTACAATGAAATTCATCAATAAATATGACCTGTAGACTGTGCTCAAGGTTTTCGGGTTTTGGGCTCGGGCAGTCGTCACGGTTGGCAGATCATGCCCAAATGGGGAAATTCTCTTCTAGACATCATAAGGAGTCATCCTACCAAGTTACAATGAAATCCCTCCACATTAAACATGACCTGCAGTCTGTGCTAAAAGTTTTTGGGTTTCGGGCTTGGGCAGCCATCATGGTTGATAGATCAAGCCCAAAAGGGGACGTTCTCATCTGGGCATTATACAGAGGCATCCTACCAAGTTACAATGAAATCCCTTCATAAATACGACCTGTAGACTGTGCTAATGGTTTTCGGGTTTTGGGCTCGGGCAGCCACACCGGTTGCCCGATTGCGACCAATAGGGGACGCTCTCATCTAGACATGACCCCAAACCTGCATATGAAATTTCGTGACGATCAGACAAGAACTGCGGGTGTAGCCCGTGCTAAAGGAAAATGTGAACAGACGTCACAAGACTCACAGACTTCCGCACGCGTGATGGCAATAGCTTATCTTGACTATGTCAAGTTAAGCTAATGAATTAGCCATGGCCTTAATAATATCATTTGAGAAACAACTTTATGCCAAGAAAAGAATGTAATTAAATGCACAAATGTATATCCTGCTGAGTTGAAAGCTTCTATCAAGAAGATCATTATCAAAAAGTAATTTATTTATTAGGGTTTAACGACACCAGGGTATTTTTTGTTTTTAAAAATTTGAACAGCAGTTTCCATCTTGGGTTTCATAAAATGATGATAAATAGTGAATATAAAGCCAATATGAAAGAAAAATGGTTAGCATTTGGACATTTTTGACTAGCATTTTGCGATGCGAATCCAGTCATCAAATACCCTGGACATTTTAACAGCCAAGGTCATAGTGTGGCGGTGACAGTTGTACGGGTGGAGGAAGCCGGAGTACCCGGAGGGAACCACAGAGCAACGACGTCAGCTGCCGTCTCCCCAACACTGTAACTCTGCAATGCAGCACAGGCAGAGTTAGATTGGTTGAAGACATGACACCATTGACGTACAGTACGCCTTAGTACATGGCGTAATCGTGCCTCCATGTGGACAATCGGGGTAGAGAGCCTTGCCCAAGGACACAATGCACGAGTCCGAATCGATCGCTCAGACGGTCGCCCATCAAAGGACTAACCGGGCTCGACATTGCTTAACTTCGGTGATCTGGCAAGAACCGGTTAACGCAATGCCACTGCGCCCCGTTTAAATGTTAAAGAAAACAAAATTCACACATGCAAATCTGTTTTTGTTTACATGAGCACCGGTGGCCGGTACTTCCGCTGAAATTTTTATCGCCGAAACGAAACAAAGTTATGGGGCCTTTTTAATTTTATTAACATACTATTCTGAGTTATGGATGCTTAACATGAGACAACGTATGTTTGTTAATTACTGGTATCTTATGGGGAAAATTTATTTTAAAACGTAATAAATAATTACCAGTTTCATTTCACTCTTCACGAGGCGACGAGTGATATATTTAGACAAGTTTGCATTCAAGGCAAGGTCACCAAAGGTCAACTTGGATGTAGTTCAACTGTACAGTTAAAACTAGAAGTCCTGTCACGAACTGTGCGTTTATCTAGGCTTAATTGCACGTAGGAATTGCACGCAATTGCCATATTGAATGGCACCCAAAGCATGGCAGATTCTCCTTGTTACCCATAGCAAACACAAGCAATGTTCCTGTCAATGGACCTCCGGGTTACCCGGAGGGCCATTAGCTGAAACTTTGCTTGTGCATAGCCCGTATGTGCAGAATTTGATAGCCTTACCATTGTCATAACGCGTAGATTGACGCGCAAATTGACGTGCTATTTGTGTGCATTTCAGGACAGGACTTCTGGTTTTAACTGTAGGTGTATATTTTAACTATTTAAACTATTGAAATCCCATTGCTGGCGTGTTCTCCAAGGTTGGTGTGTAAAGCTAAAATTTATGTCATAGGCTTTTTATATCGAGTAGGTAATCATGGTATAAATATAAAATATACCCATAGTAGCCTGGGGTACCAAATGTTCACCACGAGTGGTGTTAACCGTGAGCCTCTGGAGCACAGTTAACACCACTTCACCACGAGTGAACATTTGGTACACCAAGCTCCTTTGGGTATATTTTATTTATACCATGATCATCAGATTAGTAAGAGTTATTTTTTCACGAGCAGCAGACATATACGTGCGAATCTGTTTTTGTTTACATGAGCACTGGTGGGTGTTACTTCCGCTGCTAATTTTATCGCTGAAACGAAATGGAAAATGAAACAGCGCAAATCAAGGGGTCTTTTTCATTTTAGTAACATACTATTTTGAGTTATGGACGCATTATTAACATGAGACAGCACATGTTTGTTAATTTTTGGTATCTTCTGAGGTAAACCGATTTAAAACATAATAATTGCTGCTTTCATTTCACTCTTTGCGAGGTGACGAGCAATAAATTTAAACAAGTTTGCATTCAGGTCGAGGTCACCAAAGGTCAACATGGATGTAGTTCCACAGTAGGTGCAAATGTTAGCTATTGAAATCCCACTGCTGGCATGTTCATAACGGTTGGTGTGTAAAGCTAAAATTTGCCATAGGCTTTTTATATACAGTAGAATAGGTAATCATGGTATTAGTACTGAAATGGTTAACCGGTGTGAAACCGGTTACCAACCTAACCGATTTCAAAAAAACATCAACCGATTATCCGAAATATCGATAGTGATCGTCATTCCATAGTTAAAACATAGTAAATCTTCCGCTTTTCCTTTGGGATAGATTCCACCTCGAAGCTGCGCTGTATATATTGAGAAATAATCGACTTTGGCATTCAAGACTTTGTTAATGATCGGCAATTTCTCTGAGTTCTGAGTAACCGCAGAAACAATTCCGTAGTATGTATACAAACGAATGTTGTCAAGTGCTCGACAACATTCGTTTGTATACAAACTACGGAATAGTTTCTGAGAATACTGCTTTCCAATTCCTATAGTTTTGATCCTAGATTCAGTGAAATGATGGCTACGGTTAAGTGGATATTATCCGGTTATAGCTCTCGGTTAGTCGGTTGTGAAAATAAGCCTACCGTTTCAGTCCTACATGGTATAAAAAATCGCAAATAACATTTCTAATGAACACTACACATTTATTTCAATATTTCTTCCATTTTACAGAGATCCACAGACAACATTCACAAATTTCATAAATTTCACTATCACCAAATGTTTATTAGCATCTTTGCTACAGTGATTTCTGATGGAGAGGGGGATGTAAAAACCTCGCCCACCCACAATTCATTGAAGAGACACAAAAAATATACTGTTACTTTTTTTCAGAAACTATATTCTACAACATGAATATCCAACATTCAGATTGAGACACTGAAGAAACATTCATGTTCACAAATGCACCAGCACCAAATGTCAATCAAATTTTTGTCGATGAGTTTTGTATTTTTGCAAGTAAATATTCAATTTGATTTTTCATGATGGGTTGTCCTTTGTAATTTTTCTTGCACAATTTCTGGAAATTCAATTTTTTCTTCTCCTTGTATTTTTTAAATGCATTATCTCTTTCTGCTTTTCTTTCAAGGTTTTCTTTTTTCTTGGCCTTTTTTGATGCTTTTTTCTCCTCATATTGAATCTTTGCTTTTGTGAAAGAGTTTATCTTGCCACCTTTTCCCTTGTTTTTTGTTTTGCTGGGTCCTGGACTCGATTCCGAATCCACACTTTCTTCACCTGATGGTTGTTTCCTTTTCTCCTTTTTTAGCAGTTTCCAATACTCATTCCTAACTTTCCTATTTTGTCTGTCTGTAACATCTTGCCGACTGAACTTCTTATTTCTAGGAAATTTCTTGTGCTGAGCTGAAGATTTTGTTTTGAAACTTTTGTTATTCTCCATGGCCAAACTTGTGTGTATTAACCCTTGTCCTGCCAATAAAAACATCAGTTGTCAGAAACAAAAGAGTTCCTGTTCCGAGGCTGTCATAAACTAAATGTTTCTCATGAAATAGTCTTCATAGATGAATTTCCTCATGACAATAGTTATTGCTGGCTTCATTTTTGAAGTTTTGAATTTGTAAAACTTCTGGAACAAGAGGGGCAATGCAAAGCGTGTGCCAATGCCTCCTACCCATCAAATATTTTCTAAGTTGACAGAGTGAAAAAGGGCAATTACTGGAATAATTGGGGGAAAGAAACTCACGCTACACAGGTATCGTTCCCCCATGGTGCTCTATCACAACACCAAATATCATTCAAATCGGAGTAGTAATGGCTGAGATACACGGGAAAATGTTGGTACAGACAGATGAATGGACTGACGAAGAGATGGATGGTCCCCACTAGATCCACTTCGACTTTTCAAGTCGGGTATAATAAAGCCTACTACTTCACATGGAACTGAGTTGTGTCATAATGCAGTGAAAAATTTATTTACAGGACTAACATGTGAGATATTGCAAGAAGTGATTTTTTGGTCACAATTCTTGTAAGTATCTTGGTGGGAGCAGTTGATACATTTTGAGCCCTGTGTGTTGGTGGTCTCTGTAAGACGGCTACACTGTATCTCCCATACTTCCAGGACTTGCAAAGGCCCAGAGGCATGGGAGAAGCAGTGTAGCCATCTCACAGAAATTTTTTGTGCGAGTCACCGTATCTGTGGATGCCAGAAATGATTAAATGTCAACCCAAGATTGAAAATTGATAAAGGTATACGGTTAATATTTGAATCTGCCCTCCATAGACAACGGCATCTCGAATTATTTATAATAAATCAGAGAATTGTCGCTTGTAACCCACTTTCCACCGAACAGTATCTTGTCCGACTAAATGTTTTTCAGCCTTTTCTGCGACTTCTCCCATTTATCATGAACAATCCAAGAATATCCAACAGTCGTATAATACACCTTTGTAAAGCTTGTTCATTCCCCTTTCCAATGACACCAGGTACTGTTGGATACGTTATGTGAATCAAATTTGAGGGGGGTGTAATGAAGATGAGCGATATCATTTTCGAAAAGCGAGTTGTGTATCTTGTTAATATTTATATACCATTATGGGGGCACGTCAGCATCGATTCAAAAATGCTATCAAATATAATTTTTCAATCGATTTCACAGCTTGTGCCAAGCATCTGTGATGTGGTTTTGAAATCTGCCATGTTTTTGTATAAATATAAAACAGTAAAAACAATAACCCGGTAATGGTGCCGAAATGAATACACCCTTTCACCGATGCAGAATCTCGATCTCATTCGCGCAGAGGAGGTCATCAAACTCGGTCGCATTCGCACAGAGCAGATTATTGCCCCCCCCCCCCCCCCTGCACAAATGCTATCAAATTTCAAATTTCTCATCAATGAAAAGGTCTATTCGGTTCGACGCCATTGCCGGGTTATTGTTTTTACTGTTTTATATTCATACAAAAACATGGCCGATTTCGAAATTTCCGTTGACACCTCGCGAGTCTTCAAATGACGATAAGTAAAGGATAAAACATAGTTTGGATCAATAAACACTGCCCAAATGTAAGGAAATATGTGTACTATCGATTGCAGCTGGTAATAAGGGCGAAAGCTTGATAATATATATTCCTAATTTTGAGTTTTGAGTTCCCATAAAAACTTGATAGGAACTTTTTCTATAGGATTGAATGGGAAGAATCTGAAAGTGGAGGGGTAGCCACTGCGTTCGGATCGCTGAACTAACCCAGAATGACTGTACAGAATATTTGCATTTGAAGAGTGTACAGGTCGGGGAAATCTCCCAATCGAGCTATTTTAGCTCAATAGGGTTATTTTAGCCCAATTGGGCTATAAAAAAACAGGCGAAGTGTGTTTTTATCGTGCGAGACTTCGGCCCACAACAAACGTCGAAAATAGGAGATGTTTGTCTGCAGCGACTCACACTCAACAAGTCTGGACAGAAAACTGCATCAGTAAGTTTGCCATCAATAATTAATGGGTAATTAACTTGATTAGCATTGTGCAATTTATGGTGTAAACATTGCATTCAAGTCGCTTTTAAAATCCTTTTTCACACAGTTTTCAACTTCCACTCGACGGATTCTTGAAAAGACGGCAATCCCACTGCAGCCCGTTGAAACAAAGTTTTTGATTGACTAACAGATTACAGCTTATACAATGGAATTTGAGGTAGGTATTAAAAATTAACAAAAAGTATGGAAACCTTGTTGAGCATAAATTACTGTACAAACAAACGTTCCCCTTACCGTTGCGCTTTTTGCCCATCGGAAAATCTCAAAAAGCATGATTCTACGAGCACTGTAACATATGATATGCAAAGCAAGTGGTTTTGTACAGCACGAGTGGAAGTTGAAAACTGCGTGAAAAAGTAATTTTAAAAGCGACTTGAATGCAATGTTTACACCATAAATTGCACAACGCTAATCAAGTTAATTATTGATGGCAAACTTACCGATGCAGTTTTCTGTCCAGACTTGTTGAGTGCGAGTCGCTGCAGACATACATCTCCTATTTTCGACGTTTGTTGTGGGCCGATGTCTTACACGATAAAAACACTTCGCCTGTTTTTTTTTATAGCCCTATCGGGCTAAAATAACCAGATTGAGCTAAAATAGCGGTAAAGGTGTAGAATAGGGGACTTTTCGTTTTTTTAAAAAAATAATGCCTTTCTCGCTATTTTTTCTCTGTTTTCTTAAAGTAAACTATATTTTGAACAAAATGACACAAAATCACATACTTTTATCGTTTTTTTCAAGAAATATTAACGATTTTATTGCGACAGCGCAGTCAAACTCACTGCAATCGCTCCGTTCCATTATCGCTATCATATGGGGAGAGTTTAGTAATTGAAATGTCGGCTGACAAACCCTGCCCCCTCACTAAACTGACCCTAGATCAAATTTTAGGGTCAGTCTAGTGAGGGCCAGGGTTAGCTTACCGATGAACTCACCCTGGTCCTAACTGAACTTAGTCCAATAATATTAGCCTTCGTCTGTGCTCCGAATTTATTATTTTTTTATTTTTAATATGTCGCACCGTCGAAGTCTAATCTGATCTTTCGTTTTTCCAGCAGCAAAGTTCAGCGAGAGACTCTCGCTGAACGGTTGGACCTCGATTAAAGATCAAATTTCCCCATCTGGTTCCTACTTCCGATTGACAGTTGTGTAAAACAAATTTTTCTTCATTCTGGTGATCATTTTCTTGCAAATAAATCGATATTTTGAATTATTTAGGCGTCATTTGCACTGCAATTTTTTCAACTCGAAACAAACTGTTGAACCGGAAGATGGGTTGATAGGAAAACGCGGAGTGAAAAACGGAATACCGATAATGTAGTGCACACCAAGTCAAACGACGCGATTTGTTCGAAACCGCCGAGGTCCGTTCCCGGAAATGGGATATGATTTTTAACAATTTTCCAACCGCTGTAACATTACCACTTGAAAAAAATGTTTTTATTTAATTATTGGTATTTAATACATAATTCGACAGTAAGTATAGGAAATCTATACATCTAATATGAATGTGAAGGCATATTAGTCTTGTCGAATGTGGGAACATGTATGGAGAATGAGTATTCATCATATTAGTTTTATGTCGCCTAATTTCGTACTTTGCTGCTGGAAAAACGAAAGATCAGATTAGACTTCGACGGTGCGACATATTAAAAATAAAAAAATAATAAATTCGGAGCACAGGCGAAGGCTAATATTATTGGACTAAACTGAACTGACCTTAAATCGAGGAACACGCACACAAGCGAAGCGCACCTGCTGACTCGCACACAAGCGAAGCGCACCTGCTATCATACAAAATGATTTCTCCCGTGAGGTCACTCGTAACAACGAATGAAAACAACAGACGCTGCGAAATTTTCAGCGTATGAAACAAATGGCAATTGAGAAACGCGCAATTCAACGGGATTTAAAATCTATTCTCTTACATGTTAAAACATGATAGAGGTACCTAATTTTGTGTCATTTTGTTCAAAATATAGTTTACTTTAAGAAAACGGAGAAAAAATAGCGAGAAAATCGTTATTTTTTTAAAAAAAAACGAGAAGTCCCCTATTCTACACCTTTACCAAAATAGCTTGATTGGGAGATTTCCCCCGACCTGGTGTATGGCATGTCATTTCTGGAAATGCCTGGAAAACTGTGGAGCGGAACCTTATGGCGCCTGTTGGGCCCACAGGGTAAACTACCCAAAAACTTCTCTATGCTGCTAGAAAATCTGATATATTTCTTGTTTGTAAATTGTAGATCATTCAAAGCCCGAATGTCAGTTTGTTCGAACCTCTAATTGGGAGATCCCAAACAAATGTCATGGCTTCATCAAGAGGAAAATGGGATGAAAATGTCCACGTGTTTTCATACAACTTATTGCAGCTGTAGTGGTAATTTGTCAACTGCGAGGGCGGGGTACTCCCACAAGCATTTTGGCTACCATTCGCTTGTTGCGCAACCCAAAATATTAACATGCAATCAACTTCGACATGACCAAAAACTTTCCATTTTCGGTCTCCAAAACGCTTACATTTGAAAGGAATCTTACATTATATGATTATAAAAATATCTAAGATTCAATATGTCAAACATTTCTGTTTGGATTATGTCAATTACTTCAGAACAAGCATAGATTTGGAAAATGAAGAAAATAATCAACACACCATTTTGGTTGTTTAGCCGGAAAAGGAAGTCAGTTAGCACTCATCGGCACTTGCGCACTAAACTCACAAGTCAGTGCGCGCAAGATGAATAGAAAGCCTTCAAAGAGTACAGGTGCGAACTTATCGTTGGTAATAGCTACTGTGAGAAGAAGTGTTTACTCAGTGAAAATAATCTAATTAACCGTCTTTGTGTAATTGTGATTACTTAATCAGCGAATTCTCTCACATCAGGGTCATGATTGGTGACAAGGAGCGTTCAGCTATCACCTGAAGTCGGCAACTTTCAAAGAGAATTGTAGTTTGCACTGTGTACAGTAATCTTCAGCTGGTCCCATTGAAACATCCCACTCCGATAAAAAGAACTATCAACAAAGTCGTACTGTACATGGTTCTGTAGATTATGTCTCACTTCAAACTTTCAAAATTCTTTCCAAAATTATTTAGAAGTGAGAAAAGTGGATCGTCTTTTAGTGAACCTGACCCAGGACTTGTGACAAAAGGGAAGGGGCTGCACATAAAGATTTTATTTCTGGATGACACTGATCTGTCGATGACAGTGAAGGTAAATTGTTTACATTTCTACATGCACTCTATATTTGAACTATGTTAACAGAGATTTTATTCTGTTGGCAATGATTTATATGACCAAAGTATACTGTATTGGTATTGGCAGGTTTAAATTAGGAGGACCAAATACAGTGACCAAATGTAGTTGTCATGATGTGTTTGCAGCATATGATAAATTAACTGACAGCCTTTGAAGAATTTTGACAAAAACACGACATCCTACCAATGCAAATATATTGAAGGATAAAAAAACCCCAAGAATAGTTTTTCAATTTGGCCTCACAATATAGATCTTCTGTTTCTTAGGCCATTTTTTGTAAAATTGCTTGTGGGTGGGCAGTTTTTTATTTTATTTATTTTTTTGCAGTTATTTCTTAACTGGTAAAGTGCTAAGTTATTTTTGGTCCTGGAAATGTCTTTGTGCATGTTTGCCTTGTTACAATTTATGGGAGAGTGCCTATAGGCACTCTCCCATAAATTGTGACAAGGCAAATCCTAACAGATAAAATAATATCACTTCAAAGATAATATGAAGCACATCCACAGAATATGAAGCCTTTAAATTGCAATACTGGGACTTCAGAATAAAGCCCAAATATGGGCTTCCAGCACTCTACCAGTTAACAATCAAAAATTCATGTTCTTTGTTTTTTTATGTTTTACGCCTCATAATCTGCAGAGTAGCATGGGTTGTGGTGTATTTCGTCTCTTGAGTACAAGAAGGCTTGCTAAAGCATTGCAAAGCCTTGTTACACTCAAGGTACAAATTTATTAACTCGGGGAAAATATCAGACAAAAACCATTTACTTTTTATTTTTTTAAGTTTGCATTGGTTATAAAAAGAGATCAGGTGGCAGCCAAAAGGACCATGTGTGAAGGCTTGAGAAACCGATTTTTAACTTTTTTTTTTGATGGGAGTTGTAATTTTAACCTTTCTGTTTGAATCGGTCTTTGGGGTTTAGACCTAATCACTTAGGTGAAATCTCTTGATATAATAGGGGACAAAAAACCCCCATGAAACCCACTCAAATTGCTGGATTTGTTTTACCCCAAATTTGGGAATGTTGCTGTATTTTGAGTACAGTTATACTGTGATTATGGTGGATTTCAAAGGCATGAAATGGCAAAGAATTCTTAGGGTTTTTTTTCAACTCAACAACCCATTGAGTAAATTGTATGAACAGGTTTAATATAGAGAGAGTCCATTATGGAACTCAGTAACAATTTTTTCAAAATCCGGGACAAGTTTGTGACCCCCCCCCTCCCCTCCCCCCCCCCCCCAAAAAAAAATTGTTGGATATATTTTTTTTCATCCTGTAGCCTCATTCATTATTTTCATCTTGCAGCCTTATTTATTCTTTCAGAGATTCTTCTGCTTGCGTAAGTATGGAGTTATCTGCCCCCCCTCTAAAATTTTCTCTGCCCCCCCTCCCCTCCCCAAAATGGTTGACAATATAAATTTTCCAAGACAGGGTTGGTGGGCAGTTTAGGAAGGGGTTACGACCAGAGGAACCTACATGTAGTTAGGACTAGGACAGGCTCCTGAAACACCCACTCAGCATCCTGTCAAATATCCCCCCCCCCAAAAAAAAAAAAAAAAAAAAAAAAAGATTGGCTAGTGCACCCCCTGTCAACAATCTGGCCCTCGTCGGGAAAGATCTGCAGTCCTTACAAGTCAGTGAAAAAAAAATGTGTCATGGCATATTTGGCCCCTGTAAACACCCAACAGAATTGGTACATATATTTTCATTCTGAATCCTCTTTTATTTTTTTCATCCTGAATCCACATTTATTATTTTCATCCTGAATCCTCATTTACAATATATTATTTAAATCCTGAAATCCTCATTTATTATTTTCATTATTTTCATACCGAAGACTCTTGAATCCCCACAAATTCAGTCCAGGCCTTGCATTTTGAAATAATGTCGAGGCCTACCAATAGGCCTTGTAGAATGGACTTACATGTAGAGGCCTATTTTAGTGTTGTTGGAGCCTATTTTCATTAAACTTTATGGTGCAATATTTATTTTGTTGTAGAAAACTGTAGGCTACGGAAAAACATTTTACATGTAAGTGTGATCTCAAGGCTTTTCAACCTTCTTCCTAACAAAATACAAGGCCTGATTCAGTCCATCCAGTATTATATAATTTTATTTAAATCTGATGGAGTACCAATCACTCCCATACAATGTTGTGCTTCTGTTAGTGACAGAAACCCATTATTGAATTTCTCACAACTTCACAAACAGATAAGATAAAATTTTGTCAAGAAAATAAATAGTAATCTAAATCTTTTCAATTTTTGTTTTCTTTATTTTTATTTTTGTAAAAAAACTTGATATAAATATTTTAAATGTTGTTCTGTGATGTACCTGTTTGAAGCAGGCCTGGAAATAATTTTTTTTGGTGCATCGGTCATAATGACCGGCTCCATAATGATCGGATCGGTCATACAGTAACCTGGGTCTGTCATATTTTTTGGCATCCAAATCAAACATAGACTAGGGCAAAACCCATGTAAATTATGTTGGGCTAACATCGTAACGATATACAAAATATTAGGGCCTACCTGCGTTCAATTGTATTAAATGACACTTAATAACATTAAACTGCATGATGGGGATGTCTTCAGTCCACAAATCATTTTTCTTTTCTTAAAACCTAACAACTGGACTCCAGTGCAACAATTTCTTTGAAATTGAATGCTGAACATCTCTGCACCTGGAGCCTGGGCATCTCACCACTGGGAAATCTGGCACCTGGTCAAAACCAATCCCATCATTTTCGGCATCAGGTAACCTCGGCACCAAATAAAATCGGCACTTGCACATCTGTCACCTGAGTTAAAACTGGTTATATTTTTCTGGAAGTATCACTGAATTACTTAAAGCTTTCAGGAAATTATGACAAATTCTGCTCACAGTCTTCAAAGAAAGTATATTACACAAAGGAAAGGAAAGAGAAGGCGTTCATCTGGGTTGATTTGCGAAGAACATACACGAAACAAATAGAGTATAAATGAGTTTCAGTTTTGTTTGCGAAAGGAGCGTGTCTCATTTATAAATTTGTCTTGTGTTTTGCGATTTTGTATTTGTATTTGTTTTAGAGAATATATTCGAATGTGGATATTATTACCATCAACAGCCATAATTAATGATTGAGAACACAAGGTCTTCATGTGAAATATTAATATACTTGGGAGAAAAATGCACTGGTCATTCATGACCGGTTGGATACAGTTAGCGTCGGTCACATTGATGTTTCGTGGCAGTCACTGTCTGTGACCAACCACTTATTTCCAGGCTTGGTTTGAAGAAAAACCAGCTTTTCCAGGGCTTATATTTCGACGAGAATCCGAGAATCAGTTCGCACAAAGATTCGCGCAATAAAATCGGCGAGGATCCATGTAGATTCTTCCTGCATCTCTACTAGGATTCGCGTGAAAAAAATTAGGTCAATTTAACCCTTTATCTAACACAGCGGCAACAATTTAACCAATAGAAGGCTAACATGACCTGAAATATCCTGACACTTTGTCAATAAAATCTTACAAATATGGCTTTCATTGGAACTGGCTCATTGAGCCGTTTCCAACGACAGCCACATTTGTAAGATTTTATTGGTAAATAATTATTTGTAAGATTTTATTGGTAAATAATTATTATTAGTTCATTTAAATATTTTATCATTTATTTATTATTTATTTATTGTTTAAAAATTATCAAATTTAGTTTTAAAAATTAAAAAGGTGTGATGGGTAAAAGGTTAACATGTGTTATGAGTGTACAACAGCGGTTCAATCATGGTGGCCTCATGGAATCCTGGGACACTCATAGTAGGTATGGATTCTCGCAACCATTTTCACAAGAATCCAAATGGATTCTCACAAATTTAGACGAAATATAAGCCCTGTTTTCATTTGAGGATGGTGAGGAGAACTGAAGGGATGACATGTTAAGTGGGGGCGCGGTGGCTCAGTTCAGTTAAAACTAGAAGTCCTGTCACGAAATGCGCGCTTATCTAGGCTTAATTGCGCGTAGGAATTGCGCGCAATTACCATATCAAATGGCATACAAAGCATGGCGGGTTCTCCTGGTTACTCCTAGCAAACACAGGCAATGTTTCGGCCAATGGACCTCCGGGTTACCCAGAGGTCCATTGGCTGAAACATTGCTTGTGCACAGGCGATATGTACATAATTTGATAGCCTTACTATGGTCATAACGTGTATATTAATGCGCAGATCAACATGCTATTTGTGCACATTTCATGACAGGACTTCTAGTTTTAACTGTAGGTAGAGGTGCAGACTGCATGCCGAGAGGTCCTTGGTTCGAATCCCACATGCGGCAATCGTGTTGTGTCCTTGGGCAAGACACTTCACCCCCATTGCCCACTTGGGGGAACGGTGACGCTGTGTACTAAGGGGTACTGCACGTCGACGGTGCACCTGTCTTCAACCAATGCTAACCCTGCTTGTGTGGAGTTAGTATATTGGGGAGCTGACAGTTGCTCGGTGGTTCTCTCCGGGTACTCCGGCTTCCTCCACCCGTAAAACTGTCACGGTCATGATTAGCCATTGTGCATAAATATGTGACCTTAAACACTAATAAATAAATATGACATGTTTAGCTGATGAATTGTAAAATACATGTACTTGGATTCTGAGCAAAAATAGTGAGATTTTAATTTTGAAATGGTTCAAAGAGTAAAATGTATTTATTTTAATAGTGATATTCTGTAAAAAATCCCAATTTTAGACTCATTTTTAAAACCCTTTACCCAAAGCAGACAATATCAAAATTTATTATTTTAATTATTTTTTTTTTTTTTTCAAATTAAAAAAAAATCAACAAAACCATATCATATGACCCCTCATTGGAACAAGCTCATTCCAATGAGTTGTCACATACAATGACAAGCTTGTTCCAATGAGGGGTCATATGATATGGTTTTGTGAAAATTTTGTGAAAATATAATTTTTTCGATCGCTTAATTTTTTAATTGCATGTGCAGTTGTGGCTGACTCATTAGGTAAAGGGTTAACAAAAATTAATTCTTGAAAACAGTGAGTCTCCCTTTAAAATAGTAAGACTTAACATGTTTGGTCCCAAGGTGTCAGATACCCCCTCCTCCCCCCACCATAAAAAGGAAGAAAAAGACTTATTTACCTACATTTATTTGGGGGAAATTATTGTCATTGTCTCAATCTCAGCTAGCGTAATTGTTTACACATAATACACAATCTGTTTTGTATACAGGTAGGTATTACATGTTCATGATACTTGAACTAATAACTGTGATGATTAACCCTCTGATACTTTTGTACATCTTATGACGTACGAAATCAAACAGCGCGTTGATGTGGTCATTTGTTTTTTATTATTTATCGATTTTTTAAAGTTTTAACCTCAGTTTCTACAGTTAAAACTAGAAGTCCTGTCACAAATAGTGCGCTTATCTAGGCTTAATTGCACATAATAATACCCGGAGGTCCATTGGCTGAAACATTTCTTGTGCACAGGCCATGTGTACAGAATTTGATAACTTTACTGGGGCCATAACACGTACATTAACGTGCATATCAACGTGCTGTTTGTGCGCATTTCATGACAGGACTTCTAGTTTTAACTGTATTTTCTCCCAAATAGTGCTCAATGACAACCGTTGAGCCAACTGTTATCGCAACTTAAAATACTTCTATAATCCTGCTGTCAACAGTCATGGAATTCTGATGGAAGCGATTTTTAGCTTGCCTTAACTGCTCACGCAATTTAATCCAGCATAAGCCTTTTTTTGCTCACCTACTTTTAGCTATTTTCGACAGTTTCGGACCATGGAACGTGTGTACAGAATATGCTGGGTACATGTGTGTGTCGGCCACTGCATGTACCAGTCCCCCTGAACTTCTTGATCGATCTGACCACACTGGGGGTGGAGGGGATAGTAAAAAATGAATACAGGTTCATTCATTAACATTTTATTAATTCATTTAAAATTGATTGGCTTGAATGCACACAAAGGAGAAATTACCCAACCCAGTATTAAGTCTTTAGAAGATCTTTGTGAAGCAAAAAAATGAAAAAGATTTCAGGAGAGCAATTTGCTCGCCTAAGTAGGTTCCAGATGAGCGATTTATTGCCACCCTGGATTTTTCAGAAGTCCAAGTCTGTGTCAAGACCTCTTACTCAGTGAAACACAAATAATATTTTGTTAAAATAAATTTGTTTTATTACAAATTATTGGAGAGTGCCTGTGGGCACTCCAATAATTTTTAATAAAACAATTTTTGAATAACAAATTCAGACCACGCAAAATAATCTAACCCTCACTCAGATAATCACTAAATCTGAAAAAAATATCTTGCTATTTGTACTTTCAGACATTTCACGTCGCATTTTGAAAAAAATGTTGAGGAAACTGAATTCCCAGTGACGTTTCAACGTCAGGATAATCAAAGTCTCAAAGGGTTAACTTTGTTATTCATACCACTCATTGTTGGTAATTTAAATTTTATAATGGTTGCTATTGCCTTTACTATGCGTATCTAAATATCACATTATTGTTGCATTTTGAGTGCACAAAACAATACTTATCATATGACGAATTGGTGTATGTAGACAGATTAATTAAAAAAACAATCAAATGTTTAACTTTTAGAGTGCTGGAAGCCCACATATGGGCTTTAATCTGAAGTGCAGGTATCCCATGATCTTAAAAACGATTTCATATTCAGTGGATGTGTAGTACGTGTAGAGTGTATTATCACTAAATCACCCATGGAATGGAGATTCCACCCAAGCAATAATTGCAAATTTGTTGCAAAACATAACAAACAAGCAAAGTTCCATCCAATGGTTCTCCAGGTTAAACAGTAAAACCAAGAGGTCCATTAGCTGAAACATTGCTTGTGGTTTTTGTCCAAATTATACAGAATTTGAAAGTGATACTTTGGGTGATAACTCCACTCCATGGGTGATTTTGTTACAATCCACTCTCCATGTACTGTACTTTATATTATTCTCAAAATGAAATTAATGTCTTTAAGGATTTGCCTTGTTACAATTTATGGGAGAGTGCTAAGGCACGCTCCCATAAATTTTAACAAGGCAAAGAAATGTAACCCTGGGGAATAACCGTAGGTACCTGCTGTGTAATTCTGATGTTCAACTGATGAATTGGAGACAGATTAAAAATGATAACAATTTAATAGTGAATCTAGTATTCTGAATGCCTAACAGTAATAAAAATTTAACGATTGTACTTATTGGATATCCGAACAGTATTACAGTAATGGCTCGTGGGATTTCCAAATAAAATGGAAGCAGAGTAACGTTTGGAAATACAAATTATAACTGAACTCTTACTTGTGATTAATGTGTTATATATACAGTACGTGGGGAGTGTATCATCACTAAATCGCCCGCAGAGTGGAGATTCCACCCAAGCAATAATTGCAAATTTGTTGCAAAGCATAACCAGCACAAGCAAAGTTTCAGCCAATGGACCTCCGGGTTAAACCCGGAGGTCTATTGGCTGAAACATTGCTTGTGTTTTTTGTCGATATGTACACAATTTGAAAGTTATAGCTTGGGTGACAACTCCACTCCACGGGTGATTTAGTTACAATCCACTCTCCACATACTGTCAGTACAATAAATGAGTCATGTCACAACAAGTTTACTGGATATAAAGATTAAAAAAATAAGCTTTCACCGCATCTTAAACGGATGCCTTATTAGCTTACATGTACTCTTGAGTTCCAAGTAATAGTACGGGGTGGAATAAAAGTACAGAGTGGAAAATCAGAGAAATACAGTCCTGTGTAAGTTAGGAGTCTGCAACAGACTAAAGTACCCATAGTTTGTCTTCAATATGAGGCATATTGCCACTTACAGTATTTTTAACCCTTTACCCAACGTAATGGCCAAAACCGGCCAGCTCTATTCTGAAACATCGCCAATTAAGTTTCATTATTTATCATTTTTTTGTTTCAAAAACATAGGTTATGTCCCCTCATTGGAACGAGCTCATCGAGCTCGTTTCAATGAGGGGTCATAACCTATGTTTTTGAGACAAAAAATGAAATAAAGTAGTTATTCAAAAATTTTATTTGCAAGTGTCGTCTGCTTTTCAGGTTACCGTATATGTCCGTGTATAAGTCACACTTTTTTATCTGAAATGTTATGTCAAAATCGGGGGTGCGTCTTATACATGGGTACGATTTGTTTCAGATAATTTCCAGGGCACTGACTTCGGACAAACGTTGTTCCTACCGTTTGTCAATTGTATAACAGACAGTACAAACATGTGGTTTTGACTGAGTGCAGATTCACCAAAATTATTTTCTTTTCATTTTATTTCAGTTTAAATTCTTCAGAAAATAAATTGTCAATAAAATATTACTATAGCTTGTCCATGTATCCATGGTCAAGGACAAGTAAGACACCTGGCTTACCTCAGTCAGTATTTGTGAACGTACCTCTTTGTAAAAATAATTAAGCCATATGGTTTCGAATTGTTTTCTCACAGGGAAACTTTGTACCTTGGGTCAACCTCTTCCATAAATTTTTTGAAACCGCGTCCATTTACGATGCTGACCCTGAAGTGTTAATAAACATACAGACCCAAATAAACTTAATACAGGGTGGCAAATGTTCCGAATATTAATAAACGTACAGATATATTTATTTAGAACCCGAGAGTACTGAATATAGCTTAAATAAACAATGGCAGGAAACACTGATTTGAGGCAACTTAACAACTGCTAAGAGAGAGGCCTGCTACCACATGACAAATAAAAAAATATGCCAAGTTTGAAACAATTGAAATTAAATTAGACACAATGCGAATAGTATAGACTGTCAATGCAATATACATGTAACAACAGTAGGTTAGTCTTTTGCATCAAAAGTCTGTTATGCTCTGAACATAGTCCAGCAAACGATATGTCAGCAAATTTTATTTACCACTCTGCCAGTTAAGAAAAACATTTTAACTAGTATAGTGTTGAATTAATTTTAAAATTAGTACAGTGGAACCCTGTTAATTGAATAGTCACTTTGCCAATGAAAATTATTCAATTAACAGGAGTATTCAATTAACAGAGATTGTGTCACTTTCCTGTATTCTAGAGATAAACTTGGCATTTATTCTATTATATCTTGTTTGACAGAGTCCTATGAGCTCTGTCAAACAAGATATAATAGATTAAATGCCTATATTGGATGTACTGAGGCCAAATGGGTCTTTTAAGAAAGAAAAACTGGAGAGAGTCAGGGTAATTTCTCGACAGTTTACAAATTTTTTTATTCAATTAACAGGAGTTTACTCTAATCTATAGCCTATATTCAATTAACAGGTCAAATTTGTACTGGAGGTACTATGGAAAATGGTTTTGTGTTGGGAAATTATATTCAATTAACAGGGATATACAATTAAGAGATATCCAATTAAGTGGGCTCCACTGTATTTGAAATTTCTACTTTCTGATCAACTTTCAAAATTTGTGACCCCCCTTGCCCCCAATTTGTTTTGAGAATAAAAATACATGTATGAACTGTGGCAAATTGCCTGCAATGCATTAGGGGGTCATATAATGTGATTTCTAGAAATTCTGAAAATGCCCTCAATTCCCCCGGTTGATCTCGGTGATCTTGACGTAAATTTCAACCCTTCAGTGAGTCTCAATTTATTTAATTTAATGTTGGTCCCAGGTCCATGCATCATACCATGCTTGAGATATGAGCATGTCCTTCTTTCAATATTTTTGATCCCCACACTTTTTTGGGTGTGAAATCACAAACATGAATGTCCAGAATGCATTAGGGGGTCAAAATATGTGATTTCCAGCAGTTCTTCAAAATGCACTCAATGGCCCTGGGTGAACTCTGATCTTGACCTATATTTTGAACCTCCTTTGAGTTTTGACTCATTTGGTGTTGGTCTCAGGTCCATACATCATACCATGCTTGAGATATGAGCATGACCCACTTTCAAAACTTTTGGCGACACCCACTTTTTAGCTTAACTTGACATAGTCAAGATAAGCTATTGCCATCACGTGTGTGGAAGTCTGTTAGTCTGTGAGTCTGTGAGTCTGTGACGTCTGTTCACATTTCCTTTAGCACAGGCTACACCCCGCAGTTCTTGTCTGATCATCACGAAATTTCATATGCAGGTTTGGGGTCATGTCTAGATGAGAACGTCCCCTTTTGGTCGCGATCGGGCAACCGGTATGGCTGCCTGAGCCCAAAACCCGAAAACCATTAGCACAGTCTACAGGTCGTATTTATGAAGGGATTTCATTGTAACTTAGTAGGATGCCTCTGTTTAGTGCCTAGACGAGAACGTCCCCTTTTGGGCATGATCTATCAACCGTGATGGCTGCCCAAGCCCGAAACCCAAAAACTTTTAGCACAGTCTGCAGGTCATGTTTAATGTGGAGGGATTTCATTGTAACTTGGTAGGATGACTCCTTATGATGTCTAGATGCGAATTTCCCCATTTGGGCATGATCTGCCAACCGTGACGACTGCCCGAGCCCAAAACCCGAAAACCTTTAGCACAGCCTACAGGTCATATTTATTGAGGAATTTCATTGTAACTTGGTGGGTTGACTTCATACAATGTCTAGATGAGAAAGTCCCCCTTTGGACGTGATTGGGCAACTGTGACGGCTACAGGAGTCCGAAGCCCGAAAACCTTTAGCACAGTCTAGAGGTCATATTTATGAAATGATTTCATTGTAACTTGGCAGGATGACTCCAAATAATGTCTAGATGAGAACGTCCCATTTTGATCACGATCATGCAGCCTTGATGGGTGCCCGAGCCCAAAAACCTTTAGCATAGGCAAAAGGTCATATTTATGGAAGGATTTCATTGTAACCTGTTAGGCTGACTCCATATAATGCCTAGATGATGACATCCCCTTTCGGTCGTGATTGGTCAGTTGTGATAGCTACAAGTGCCCGAAGCCCGAAAACCTTGAGCACAGTCTACAGGTCATATTTATGAAGCGATTTCATTGTAACTTCTTAGGATCACTCCAGATGATGCTCAGATGAGATTGTCCCCTATGGTTGCGATCATTCACCCATGATGGCTGCCCAAGCCCGAAAACCTTTAGCACAGTCTACAGGTCATATTTATGAAGGGATTTCATTGTAACTTGGTAGGTTAACTTCATATAATGTCTAGATGAGAACGTGCGATCATTCACCCATGATGGCTGCCCGTGCCCGAAGCCCGAAAACCTTTAGCACAGTCTACAGGTCATATTTATGAAGGGATTTCATTGTAACTTGGTAGGTTAACTTCATATAATGTCTAGATGAGAATGTCCCCTTTTGGACATGATTGGGCAACTGTGACGGCTAAAGGTGCCCGAAGCCCGAAAACCTTTAGCACAGTCTACAGGTCATATTTATGAGGGGATTTCATTGTAACTTGGTAGGATGACTCCAAATAATGTCTAGATGAGAATGTCCCCTTTTGATCGCGATCATTCAGCCTTGATGGGTGCCCGAGCCCAAAAACCTTTAGCAAAGGTAAAAGGTCATATTTATGGAAGGATTTCATTGTAACCTATTAGGTTGACTCCATATAATGCCTAGATGATGACATCCCCTTTTGGTCGTAATTGGTCAGCTGTGTTGGCTACAAGTGCCCGAAGCCCAAAAACCTTGAGCACAGTCTACAGGCCATATTTATGAAGGGATTTCATTGTAACTTCATAGGATCATTCCAGATGATGCCCAGATGAGATTGTCCCCTTTGGTCGCGATTATTCAACCATGATGGCTGCCCGAACCCGAAGCCCGAAAACCTTAAGCACAGTCTACAAGTCATATTTGTGAAGGGATTTCATTGTAACTTGGTAGGTTGACTTCATATAATGCCTAGATGAGAACGTCCCCTTTTGGACATGTTTGACGGCTAAAGGTGCTCGAAGCCCAAAAACCTTTAGCACTGTCTACAGGTCATATTTATGAAGGGATTTTATTGTAACTTGGTAGGTTGGCTCCAAATAAGGTCAAGATGAGAACGTCCCATTTTGGCCGTGATCATTCAGCCTTGATGGGTGCCCGAGCCCAGAAACCTTTAGCATAGGCAAAAGTTTATATTTATAGAAGGATTTCATTGTAACATTGTTAGGTTGACTCCATATAATGCCTAGATGATGACATCCCCTTTTGGTAGTGATTGGTCAACTGTGATGGCTACAGGTGCCCGAAGCCCGAAAACCTTGAACACGGTCTACAGGTCATATTTATGAAGGGATTTCATTGTAACTTCGCAGGATCACTCCAGATGATGCCCAGATGAGATTGTCCCCTTTGGTTGCGATCATTCAACCATGATGGCTGCCCGAGCCCGAAGCCCGAAAACCTTTAGCACAGTCTAAGGTCATATTTATGAAGGGATTTCATTGTAACTTGGTAGGTTGACTTCATATAATGTCTAGATGAGAACGTCCCCTTTTGGACACGAGTGGGCAACTGTGACGGCTTCAGGGGCCCAAAGCCCAAAAACCTTTAGAACAGTCTACAGGTCATAATTATGAAGGGATTTTATTGTAGCTTGGTAGGATGACTCCAAATAGTGTCCAGATGAGAACGTCCCCTTTTGGTCACGATCATTCAGCCTTGATGGCTGCCCGAGCCCAAAAACCTTTAGCATGTCTGTAGGTCGTATTTATGGAAGGATTTCATTGTAACTTGTTAGGTTGACTCCATATAATGCCTAGATGATGACATCCCCTTTTGGTCGTGGTTGGTCAACTGTGATGTCTACAGGTGCCTGAAGCCCGAAAACCTTTAGCACAGTCTACAGGTCGTATTTATGGAGGGATTTCATTGTAACTTGGTAGGTTGACTTCATATAATGTCTGGATGAGAACGTCCCCTTTGGACGCAATTGGGAAACTGACGGCTACAGGGGCCCGAAGCCTGAAAACCTTTAGCACAGTCTACAGGCCATATTTATGAAGGGATTTTAATGTAACTTGATAGGATGACTCATTTTGGAATAATTTCATTGTAATTTTGTTGATATATGTTAACTGTGAGGGCCACATATATTAACTGTGAGGTCATATTAACCCACCCCTCAGATCTTTAGTACAGTGTACACCTCATATTATTTTTATCACAAACATAGCATACAGGGAACAGAAATGAACATATTCCCAATTATCACAATTCTTGTCTTATTTCATAATCCTTTCATAAACATTGAACATTATCCTTTTCATCAAACACAACACACAAGTTAAGCTACAGTGTCATTGACACTTTCATTTGAGTGTACAAATGCATGTATGAAATTCGGGAATGCATTGGGGATCAAAAAATGTGATTTCCAGCAATTCAGAAAAATGCACTTAATGATCCCTGGGTGACCTGAGGGACCTTGACCCATATTTTGAACCTCCGTTGAGTTTTGACTGGTTTGGTGTTGAGTCTGCTGTAACTGTAGTCCCCTGGTCAGGGAGGTCTTGCCCCCTCTATCAGGGAAACAAGTTATTGTGGGCTTGTCATGGCATACCCTAGTCCTCCAGTCAGGGAGGACAAGCCTTTTGTTGGGAACTTGGGAAAATTCTGGTACCAGTGACCACCACTGCCGAATTTGTTCATGCTGCAGAAAAATGGGTACTGTAGCTGCATGTGTAATCTACAGTTAAAACTAGAAGTCCTGTCATGAAATGCGCACAAATAGCACGTTGATCTGCGCGGTAATCTTCGCATTATGGCCATAGTAAGGCTATCAAATTATGTACATATCGCCTGTGCACAAGCAATGTTTCAGCCAATGGACCTCCTGGTAACCCGTAGGTCCATTGGCCGAAACATTGCATGTGTTTGCTATGAGTAACCAGGAGAACCTGCCATGCTTTGGATGCCATTTATATGGCAATTGTGCGCAATTCCTACACGCAATTAAGCCTAGATAAGCGTGCATTTCGTGACAGGACTTCTAGTTTTAACTGTACATGTAGCTTCTTGCAGGCCTGGAAATAAAGGGCTTTTATTGTAACCCATTGGCAGGTTACGCTATATAACATGGTACAGTAAAACCTGTCTTGAGAGACCACTGTCGTGAGAGATCACCTATCTTGAGAGACCACTGTGGCCATATACCGACTGGTGTCACTCTATAATGGACCTGTCATGAGAGACCACCTGTCTTGAGAGACCACAAAACTGTTGCAAAAACTCAGTTTTTCACCTGTTTTGAGAGGCCGGAAAATCAATTTTGGCAATTTCATAGTATTAAATGTTTGACTGAAGAGGAAACATGATCAAGGAAAAAGGTGGCTTTTGTTCTGGTACCTTCATTGTCGTAACTCAGCCAGTTAAGATCAGAAATCAATAGTTCCAAAATGTAACCAGGACATCGGCCCAACAGTGAAGTTTTTCAGTTTAAGTACTTTTATCTTTAATTTATTAAACAATGCCTTTGTACTTGTATTTAAACTGAATTAAAATAAAGCAATAATAAAAAAAAATTGAAAAATCATTTCTCCATTTCTGCAACAAATATTCTCTGGTTGATCATTCACTGACCAGCAAAAACGTCAAACCTATAATGAGAGACCACCTGTCTTGAGAGACCACTTTTTCTCGTCAAAAGGGTTGGTCTCTCAAGACAGGTTCTACTGTAACCCATAGGAAAAAGGGTGTGATGCTTCTCCAAATTCTGTTTTTACTATGCCAAATTGGCTGTTTTACGTCTTAATGGGATTTCCACTGCTGAAGCGAGATCGCACGTTAGTTGTTATTTATTTTGGTGGAAATACTTCAGGGTATTTTTTGTTTTTAAAAATTTGATTAGCAGCTTCTATCTTAGTTTCAAAAAGTGATGATAAATAGTTAATATAAGGCCAATATGAAAAAAAAATGGTTAGGCCACACAAAGTAGATCTTCTGTTTCTCAGGCCATTATTTGTGAAATTGCATGTGGGCGAGCGTTTTTTTATTTTATTTTTTATTTCAGTAATTACTTTTTTGCCTCAAAAGTTCATGTTCTTGGTTCAAGTTTTAGGCCTCATAATCTACAGAATAGCATGAGTGGTGGTGTATTTCATCCCTTGAGTCCCTTGAGTGCAAGAAGACTTTGCAATGCTAAAGCATTGCAAAGCCTTCTTGCACTCAAGGGACGAATTCATCAATTTTTTTAACTTGGGTAAAATATCAGACATAAACCATTTAATTTTTATTTTTTTCAAGTTTAAATTGGTTATAAAAAGAGAGCATGCGGCAGCCAAAAGGACCATGCGGGAGGGCCTGAGAAACATATTTTTTTATTTTTTTAGGCCTTAGCATTTGTACATTTTTGACTAGCATTTTGCGATGCGAATCCAGTCATCAAATACCCTGGACTTTGAGGATGGAAACAGCATACTATTCTGCTTTCATGTGCATTTTTGAGATAGTTCTGAAAGATTGTCAAGTCTTTCAGGTAAAAAATGTGATATTAGTAGTTTAACCCTTCACCCAATGCAGACAATATCAATATTTATTATTTTAATATTTGTTTTTTCAAATTTTTAAAAAACTTTTTAACAAAACCATATCATGTGTCCCCCCTCATTGGAACGAGCTCGACGAGCTCATTCCAATAAGGATTTCATTGAAATTTTTTGAAATATATATTTTTTTTTTGACTACAGTTAAAACTAGAAGTCCTGTCCTGAAATACTCACAAATAGCACGTTGATATGCGCGTTAATGTACGCGTTATGGCCCAAGTAAAGCTATCAAATTCTGTACATATGGCATGTGCACAAGCAATGTTTCAGCCAATGGACCTCCGGGTAACCTATATGTCCATTGGCAGAAACATTGCATGTGTTTGCTATGAGTAAGCAGGAGAACCTGCCGTGCTTTGGATGCCATTCGATATGGCAATTGCGCGCAATTCCAACATGCAATTAAGCCTAGATAAGCGCACTATTCGTGACGGGACTTCTAGTTTTAACTGTACTTAATTTGTTAATTATGCAGGCGAACGTGGCCCGTTCGTTAGGCAAAGGGTTAATGAAGTTATGTTGTGTTACCAAATTTGTCATAACCTGTAGTTTGTTCGCATATTTTACAGTTAATGATTAACCAAAAAGGATTTGCGACCGTCATCTGCTTGCCGATTAGTTGAGCACACAATCTGCTGATTGTGAGTGCCGATGTCAGATACATGTAGTAACAACCAAAAGGAGTAGTATGTTTAAGAATGCGTAGAACAGGGTTACTTTTACACTGCAGTCAGGTTGATTGGTTTGTTGACTTGAAAAGTATTTCAGTGTGTGTACTAAAATAAAAATACGACATCAGTGGAAACAAGTTAACAGTGTTGCGTCTTTGATCAACGATCAAAGATACTGTGCTGTTAACTTATTTCTGCTGATGTCGCATGTCATTGAGTCATCACACAACACGTGACATGTGTGTCATGAGCAGCAATCAAGGGGAAGATCAGACCAATCAATGAGATCAGGCCAATCTTAATACCTCCCAATCATTGTGGCAACTTATTAAGTTTGTTACTGCTTGTATGAGATTGTTAATCAAACGTAAATACAAACAATTTTGATCCAGTGGTGTTCCATGTTGCCATCGGCATGGACCGATGTTCAAACACCTCTACCGATGATCAACATCGGCCGATGTCAGATACGATTGCCGAACATCGGTTAATCACTATTTACAATTGACATAATCCCCACGATCATTCACAGTTTATTTCCAGGTCTGTTCTTGTCGTTCACCCAATATAACTCTTAGAGCTGTAGGTTAACCGAAACCGAACCGAGGTTTTTAGTTATTTTTTAAAACCGAAACCGAAACCGTCGACATCCTGTAATCTAAGGTTTTTCATTTTTTATTAAATACTCTCTTGCTGCAGAAATTCACAGAATGTAGCCACCCCAGATTAGCGAGAGTACCCAGACACTGCCAATGGCAGTGTCTGGGTGCTCTTACTACTCTGGGAAGGCTACATTCTGTGAATTTCTGACATTTCAGTTTAGTTGTGTTTGTAGCTTTCCTCAAGTTGCATGTAGGTGTCAGACCTCGAAAAATGGCCAAGCACAATAAAAGTTCTGTATATTTAGGTAATTAATATATTGGCCTTCCTGATTCTTCATGTATTATAGCTTATTTCGGGCATTCATTGAGTTTCACTCAATTTCACTGCCATCCAGTTATGACACCGGACATAAGAATTAGTTTTATTGAATTTTATTTGGCCTCATGAACAAACCGAAAACCAAACCGAACCGAGGTTTTATTCCACCTGAAAAACCAAAACCGAAACCGAACAAGAAATTTAAAAACCTACAGCTCTAATAGCTCTGCTTTCATGCATGTTTGTGTATAAAGAGAAAATGTGGTAAAATGATCTTTTTGTTCACAAAATTGCATGACCATGTACATCTACACATCTTCCCCCTTATATCACATCTGTAGGTAATTATCTTCAAAATATGTATTAACAACTCTGTCTTCTAATTACTTGTGTCATTCATCAAATACCTGTTTATTGTATTTCCAATAAACACTTTGAACTTAGTTAGCTACCTTTCTCTAGTCTTATAATAATACCTGCATCTTGACTTCTTTCCTTTTTACAGCTGATTACTGTTAAGTACACATATTTACACCCTAAATTTGAAACCAGCTCTGCCATTTTATATACATTTACTTGCAGGAAGTTGAAAGAATCCTGCAAGAAGTTTTGTTCTTATTTCAAGAAAGATTTTTTTTGTGGTTATCCCAACAGCTTTCATGTATTTTATTTTCAGCTCACCTGAGCGATGCTCAAAGGGAGCTTAAGTGATCACTTTCTGTCCGTCATCTGTCCATCAGTCATCCGTCTAGCGTGAACTTTACATTATCGACTTCTCCTCATAATCCACTGGGCTAAAATGAACCAAATTTGATGTACATATTCCTTATAACATGTCAATTCAAGTTTGTTCAGAGACAGTTTCCATGCCTACAGGGAGCACCACAAGGCCAATAATCAGTTAGCACCAAGCCTGAAAATAAGTAGACTGTCATCTTCAGAATGAGGACCCCAGAGGGTGAATTTGGTGATGCTACCCTGCACAGCAGGGTAGCATCACTAAATTTACCCTCTGTGAACCTCAATCGGAATGAAGGTCTCAAACCAAAACAGCAAGAGGTACCCAAAGGATAAATTGGCACACTGTATCAGCAAATTCACCCACTGGGGACCTCATTTTGTAAATGACAGATTGCTTATTTTCATGCTTGGTTAGCACCCCACAAAATGTGTTTTAAAAATTAAAAAAATCTTCTTTTCCAGAACTATACCAATCAGAATCTTTTGATACTAGTATTTGGTATGCAACATCCTTTAGAGTGGTTAGATTTAAATTTGTTCGAAACAAGAACCTTTGTTCATATTTGGGATCCCAATGGGAACCTGAATTTTATCTTGGTGCAAATGTTTTTATACTTTCAATCTAGTTTCTTCAAGTCTCAATTCATCAGGTTGATTTATAAGTTATTCACTTCTCTCATCTCATTCATTACCCATTGCTCTTCAAATCATTCCTGTCTTTGACATTTTTGTTCTACTTATTTTCAATTTTTAGCTAGTGCTCAAACGACTAGTGAATTCCAAAGTCGACTAGTCAATACCCAAAAGTCAAGTCGACTTCGACTAGTCATTGGTGATAACTTGTCTCCTTATAACAGTGTTGGTGTTCCGGTAGAGTGCTGAAGGTCCAAATTTGGCTTCACTTGGGCATTCATATACAGCAACTTACTGGAACCTTATTCTGTTAATGTGCTTCTAATTATGCTAAGAGTGAAATTATATAGTCTTATTTAATGTGCCTTGTTGCGATTTATGGGAGAGTGCCTATACTCTCCCATAAATTGCAACAAGGCAAATTAATAACATATCCTGAAAGCCAAAATAATTCAGCACTCTACTAGTACCAGTTAAAACGAACTACCATCACTACTATTAGATGGCAATAGATGTATACATTGATTGCCCAATATTGCTGTTCAAACTGTCTGACAGTGGCACAGAAGGGATACTATTTACCTAAAAGCTTGAACTCCTCCGACTAATCGACTGCACAATTGAGAGTCGACTACTGGTTTGTTCAGAGTCGACATCGACAAGTAGACTAATCATTTGAGTACTACTTTTAGCTCAACTTGACAATGTCATATGTGGTATTGGGGCAATGTCGAGATGGAAGCTATCAGATTTTTCCAAATTTTGTTGGAAAACATGGCCGCCAGTGGCCATCTTAGATTTGGCATATAAATTGTCAGCAATTCTACAGGCTGCACTTCACATTCTATCTTTTTCAAATTTCATATGTACCTTTGGTGTGATGTCTAGATGGGAGCTATCCAATTTTTCGGAATTTTGTTGAAAAACATGGTCGCCAGCTGCCATCTTGGATTTGGTTTAAATTGACCAACAATTCCTTTAGCACAGCCTACTGGCCGCAACTCACTCGAACAGTCCCAAATTTCATATGTGGCTTTGGGGCAATGTCTAGATGGGAGCTATTTTTCTGAATTTTTTGGCATATAAGGCATTACTGGATCTTTCCATTCAGTTCAGTCCCTTCTTGGACAAGATGAGCTGCAGGAAATTTATTTAAATATCTTCGGTTCTACCAGTCAAAATCTCTTGATATTAGGTGTACTGAATGTTTCGGGAGGAAGTTTGTTCAAATCAAGTCTCTGGTGTCATATTTGCACCTTCTGTGGGAGCCCGAATATTAACTTAATGAAATGTGAGGAATATTCTTCAGATCCAACAGTCACTATCTTTTGATATTTACAGTATGTGGAGAGTGTATTATCACTAAATCACCCGCAGAGTGGAGATTCCACCCAAGCAATAATTGCAAATTTGTTGCAAAGCAAAACCAGCACAAGCAAAATTTCAGCCAATGGACCTCCGGGTTTAACCCGGAGGTCCATTGGCTGAAACATTGCTTGTGTCTTTTGTCGATATGTTCAAAATTTGAAAGTTATAGCTTGGGTGATAATCCCACTCCACGGGTGATTTAATTACAATCCACTCTCCACGTACTGTACTATGTAGTATTCTTATTGGTGTAAGATTCAAGTTTGTTCAAATCAAGTCCCTGGGTTCAGATTTGGACTCCACTTGGGAACCCAAATTTTAACTTGGACCAATATGACAATAAGGCATAATTTGAAAAAAAACAAATCTTCTTCAGAATCTTTTGAAGATTGGTATCAAGCATCCTTAGAGGTGTCGGATTCAATTTTGTTCAAGTCAAGTCCCTGAGGTTATATTTGAGCTCCCTATGAGAACTCAAAATTTAACACAGTGCAATATGAGGAATGTTATTTAAAACCTTCTTCTTCAGATCTGCAGTCAGAATCTTTTGATATTTGAGATATAGCTTCCACAGGAGGTGCAGATTAAAGTTTCAAATCAAGTCCCTGGGTTTATATTTGGGCTGTCTGTGGGAACCTTAATTTTAACCTGGTGCAATATGAGGAAAATTGTCTAAAAATATTCTTCAGATCTACAGGTCAAATTATTTGGTATAACTTTTTAGGTGGGGTCAGCTTGAAGTTTGTTCAAATCAAGTCCCGGCATGGGTTCATTAGTGTTCAACCGATGATCGGATCCGGCCACCACAATCGGCCGATTGTTGGCAATCGGATGACAACGGCAACGGCTCCTGGAACATCGGTTCAACCAATTGTTGCGAAGCATTTTGTGATGATTCATTAACCGCATTTTATTATCTTCTGCAATTGTTCAATTGGTAATGTAACATGATGTCAATGATACAATTCAATAAGGTTGAGAAACAACCAGAATGTGTATTCTTAATCTCTCTAGACGCCCCGTTAAACGACATGTAAAGCTTACAAATGAGCGTGCTTGCGGCAATCGCCAGTTCACACCGGAAAAGTGAAAGTTGAACTCCATTGACTCAGGTCGCAGTAAAATTACCAGTCGCACGCACTTGGGCGGTAAACGTGGCTCTGAGAGCCACGTTTACTGCCCAAGTGTGAGCGACTGGTAATTTTACTGCGATCCCAGTCAACGAAGTTAAACATTGTGAAAAATGTTCTGTTTAATGTAGTTCTTTCGAGCCTAAACTTGTCTTGTTGTGCACGATATTACAATCGGAATCGGCATCAGAATCGGCCGATTGTGAGCTCAAATAACCGGTATCGGTCAGCGACCAATGCTGGTAATCGGTTGAACACTGGGGTTCATATTTGGTCTTCCAATGGGAAACCTAAATTTTAACTGTAATATGGGGAATTTTTTGTTAAAATCTCCTTCTTTAGATGCACCAGCCAGAATCTTTTGAAGTTTGATATGTAGCAACCTTAGGAGATTCAGATTTCACTTAGTACAAATCTAAACCCTTGGATCATATTTGGGCTCCCTGTGGGATCCCATCTTTTATCTTAGTGCAATATAAGGACTATTCTTTAAAAAATCTTCTTCACATTAACAAGTCAGATTGTTTTGTTACATAGTATTGCCATCCTTAATGTGGTGAGATTCAAGTTTCATCAGATCAAATCCCTGGGCACATATTTGGGCTCACTATGGGAGCCGTAATTGTAACTTAGTGCAGCATGAGGAATATTCTTGAAAGATCTTCAGATCCAACAGGCAGATTTTTTTTATATTTGGTATACAGCATTAGTATATATGTTAAAGTTTGTTACCCTTGACTGATTTTGATGGGCAGGGGGTGGGGGTTAACACAGAACCCAATATGGAATTTAATATTTATTTATATGAAGTATGCCAATGGATAACAGGGCTGGTGAACTTTAGTTAGATGCAAATGTGGGGTGGGGAGGAAGGTTTTTGAAGGTCTATTGATCCAAAATTTTATCTATTTTGCTTCAGTGATTTTATGCAGTAAAAAACCCCAAAATTTTCAGTCTGTTGGGATGGGGAGTGTGAGGGGATGGACTGTCTGATTTTTGTTTTCTTGTTTCTTCAAAATGAATTTTTGAAGGGGTTTGAGTGATTTTTACACAAAAAACCCTAAAAACTATTGAACAGACACCCCCTCCCTCGCCTCGCTACATTAGATTAACTGTATTAACCCTTTACCCAACATAACGATCAAAACCGCCCAGTGCTATTCGCAAAAATCACCATTTAACTTTCATTATGTTTTCATTTTTGGTCTCAAAAACATAGCTTATGACCCCTCATTGGAATGAGCTCATTCCAGTGAGGGGTCATAAGCTGTGTTTTTGAATTTTGACGCAAAAAATCAAAAATGTTAGTTATTCAAGAATTTTGTTTGCAAGTGTCGTCTGCTTTTCATGTTGGGTTCATTATGTTTTCATTTTTGGTCTCAAAAACATAGCTTATGACCCCTCATTGGAAAAAGCTCGTTCCAATGAGGGGTCATAAGCTGTTTCTAACTCTGACTTTCAGTCAGGAGAGCAAAAGTGATCACTCACCGTCCGTCGTCCGTGAACATGGTGTTTGTGTCTTCTCTTCCAAAACCGCTGAACCAATTTAATTGATATTTGAGATAATAGTTTGTTATGACATTGCAATTTGATTGTGTTCAAATCAAGTTGCCTCGCCCATTGGTAAGGCCACACCCAAAAAGTGTGCTGAAATCTTAAAAAATCTTCTTCTCATGAACCAGCAGTAGCAGAGACTTGATATTTGGTGTGCAGCTTCCTTTTGAGGTGTAGACTCCGACTTGTTTAAGAGAAGTTTGTGGGGCTATATTTGGCATCGTAATGGGAGGGGCAAGAATATTTGCCCCTCCCAAAATTTCGGTTTTCCAAACCGGGAGGCAGATTTGAACCAAATTTGATATGAGGGCTTATTGGGTCATAAGTACGTAATTTATGCAAAATTTGTTTTCCCTGTCGTCCCATGGGAACCACAGGACTTGAAAATAGAAAAAATTAAAATGCCCATATCTCCAAAACTAGACGGTACTGAGAATTCTTATTTGTTGTGAAGCTTCCTTAGGACCAACAGAATGGAATGGTAAAAAAAATTGCTATCGGTTTTATCATGGGGTGCTTTTTTGGGACTTTGAAAAAGTGCTGAGTTAGCATTTTTTAACACTGTGGGTAATGGGAAAAACATGAAAGACTACTTTTCTCCCAAACCACTGCTCCAAAAGCTTTCAAATTTCACACATAACATCTTCGGAAGATTGTTTCACATGTTTATTGAAATCAATTGCCTGGGTCCATATTTGGGCTCTCTATGGGAGCCCAAATGTTTAAATTAGTGTAGTATGAGAAATATTCTTTAAAAATCTTCTTCAGATCTACCAATAAGAATCTTTTGATATTTGGTATGCAGCATCCTTAGTGGGGTGAGTTTCAAGTTTGTTCAAGCCAAGTCCCCAGGTTCATATTTAGGCTGAAAATTTGAGGCCCCGTTCCGGACTTAGAAATTTTGGACCAAAATCCGTAAATTTTGTTTTTGTTTTTTATGCGTTTTGGTCAATTTTAAGACAAAAAAAAAATTTTTTTTTTACACTGAAAATTTGGGGTCCGGGTGGGACTTTGAAACTTTTGGATCAAAATCCAGAATTTTTTTTTGTTTTTGGCTCACCAACGTTAGTTGTGTGAGCCTATGGCATAGCCCTCATGTCGGCGTCGGCGTCAGCATCAGCGTCCGCTCTCAAATATTTTGAACTTGTGTGTACAGGTTTTGATTTTTGGGCTTTTTCAAATTTTTTTTAGTTTCTGCATATTGCTATAGTGGTTCACTATAACATTTAACTCTTTTCCAGGGTATTTTGTCGCAATTTTAACCCTTTGAATCAAATTTTAGACTTATTTTGATGTTTGCGTGCAGGTTTTGATGTTTTTTTTTTCCTTTCTTCCAAGTGGAGATTTACCTTGCAGCATATGTCCATGCTTTCTATTGTATGTAAACATGCATCTTAGGGCTATGTTTGTATTATTTAACCCTTTTCCTGCTGAATTACTTCAATTTTGGACTTTTATGTACAGCTTTTGGACTTAGGCTTACAGCTTCTCACTTTTATGTACAGGTTGTGATAAAAAAGGGGAGCGCGGTGGCTCAGTTGGTAGAGGTGCAGGCTGCAAGCCGAGAGGTCCTCGGTTCGAATCCCACCTGCGGCAACCGCGTTGTGTCCTTGGGCAAGACACTTCATCTCCATTGCCCGCGTGGGGGCGCGATGACGCCGTGTACTACGGTGTACTGCACGTCGATGGTATGCATGTCTTCAACCAATCTAACCCTGCCTGTGCTGCAGTGCGGAGTTACGATGTTGGGGAGCTGGCAGCTGCTCGTCGTTGCTCGGTGGTTCTCTCCGGGTACTCCGGCTTCCTCCACCCGTAAAACTGTCACGGTCATGATTAGCCATTGTGCATAAATATGTGACCTTAAACACCAATAAAATAAAAATAAAATAAAATAAATAAATAAATGTGATAAAAAAAAAAAATTTCAAGTGAGGTTGACCTCACTGCATATTGCAGTGGTGTTTATTATAACATTGATATCTTTCCAGTGCATTTTTAATAATTTTTTAACCTCTTGAATAGATTTTTAGACTTATTTTGACGTTTGTGTGCAGGTTTTCATGGTTTTTTTTTTTTTCCTTTCTTCCTAGTGTAGAGTTTCTGCATATTGCTATGGTGGTTCATTATAACATTTAACTCTTTTCCAGGGTATTTTGTCTTAATTTTAACCCTTTGAATCAAATTTTAGACTTATTTTGATGTTTGCGTGCAGGTTTTGATGGTTTTTTTTCATTTCTTCTGTTATAGCCCCCATATTATATTGAGATTGATATATCCCTTAAGTTGATAATTATGTGAGAAAGATTTTATTTTTATTTCTGCATTTTCTGACTGGTCTAACTCTTTTGCACTCAGTGACCTTGTTTACATCTTTGTTACACTGATATATTGTACATAAAAGCTGTTGATTGTTTAATTGTTTAAATAGGTCAATGACCTTGTTTACTTGAACTTTAACAGAACCCCCCAGAAACTAATAGAACATTACAGAAACTTCCTCTTCTGGGACATTCTATCTGGTTACTATATAAAGGTTTGTCAACAGAATTCAAAAACTCATTTTTTTAGAAAGCCATTTCAGAAGAACTTATTTTCACAGCAGTTGTATCCATTGGAGATTATTATTGTTTCAGAACAGTGCATTTATTAGAGAAGCAGTGCTTCTTTGTAAAGTTGGAAGATTGATTCCAAAAGAGAATTTTGAAGAGAATTTGTTCGTCTTGGAAAAGAGAATTTACACTTTCTGTGAAAAAGAATAATACTTTGTGAAAAGCCAGGATTCTACTGGATTGTTTGGAAATTACCTGTGGCGCCAATACTTCTTGGATTTTTACTCCATTCGAATTTTGCGGAGAATTTTATTATATTTTATTGGAGACTGCTGAAATTTCTAAGTGAAAATTTTATTATAAATCTACGGGATACTGTTTCTGAAGAGACATTCTTGGATTTAATACTATATCTACCAGCTGGTAACTTTCTTCAGAAGATACTTCACCACTGGATTACTGGATTCTGTCAAACTGTACTTTGGACTAATTCTATAATTGATAAGTACCATTGTTTTTTTTTATTTTCTGTAACCCAATTAGTGTAAAAGATCTTTGTATCATTTTTTTTTATATCAATTTTTTTTAATTAAATTTCAGAATAGTTAAATTCATAGTTATTGTTGCTGATTCTCAGATTTCTTTCTGTTACCAATATCAATAATATTTCCATACCGTAACACTTCCAAGAGGAGATTTACCTTGCAGCATATGTCCATGCTTTCTATTGTATGTATACATGCATCTTAGGGCTATGTTTGTATTATTTAACCCTTTTCCTGCTGAATTACTTCAATTTTGGACTTTTATGTACAGCTTTTGGAGTTATAGGCTTACAGCTTCTTACTTTTATGTACAGGTTGTGATAAAAAAAAACAATTTCAAGTGAGGTTGACCTCACTGCATATTGCAGTGGTGGTTATTATAACATTGATATCTTTCCAGTGCATTTTTAATAAAATTTTAACCCTTTGAATAGATTTTTAGCTCACCAACTTTAGTTGTGTGAGCTTATGGCATGGCTCGATCGGTCGGCGTCAGTGTACGTGTCCAATAATGTTAAAGCTTCTGTTTAGGTCACTTACTCACCCTATTTCCATATCATGGCCTTTATAATGCTGCTATATGATGATTATTATCATTATACCATGATTTAACCCCTCATACCCTGCGTTTTAAACATTTTTCTTGACATTTTTAGTTGCGTTTAGTTTTCTGTTTAGCTCAGAATTTCATGTTTAACTTAGTGTTTAGGTCAGCTGCTGTGCTTCTTCTCTTCCAATGGCACTTATATTCATCATACATGTTCCTCAGTATCATTGTTCCATGATTAACCCCTCATACCCTGCATTTTAAACATTTTTCTTGACATTTTTAGTTGCGTTTAGTTTTCTGTTTAGCTCGGAATTTCATGTTTAACTTAGTGTTTAGGTCAGCTGCTGTGCTCCTTCTTTTCCCATGGCAATTATTTTCATCATACATGTTCCTCAGTATCATTGTTCCATGATTAACCCCTCATACATTGCATTTTAAACATTTTTCTTGAAATTTTTAGTTGCGTTTAGTTTTCTGTTTAGCTCGGAATTTCATGTTTAACTAAGTGTTTATGTCAGCTGCTGTGCTCCTTTTCTTCCCACGGCACTTATATTCATCATACATGTTCCTCAGTATCATTGTTCCATGATTAACCCCTCATACCCTGCATTTTAAACATTTTTCTTGACATTTTTAGTTGCGTTTAGTTTTCTGTTTAGCTCGGAATTTCATGTTTAACTTAGTGTTTAGGTCAGCTGCTGTGCTTCTTCTCTTCCCATGGCACTTATATTCATCATACATGTTCCTCAGTATCATTGTTCCATGATTAACCCCTCATACCCTGCATTTTAAACATTTTTCTTGACATTTTTAGTTGCGTTTAGTTTTCTGTTTAGCTCGGAATTTCATGTTTAACTTAGTGTTTAGGTCAGCTGCTGTGCTCCTTCTCTTCCCATGACACTTATATTCATCATACATGTTCCTCAGTGTCATTGTTCCATGATTAACCCCTCATACCCTGCATTTTAAACATTTTTCTTGACATTTTTAGTTGCGTTTAGTTTTCTGTTTAGCTCGGAATTTCATGTTTAACTTAGTGTTTAGGTCAGCTGCTGTGCTCCTTCTCTTCCCATGTCACTTATATTCATCATACATGTTCCTCAGTATCATTGTTCCATGATTAACCCCTCATACCCTGCATTTTAAACATTTTTCTTGACATTTTTAGTTGCGTTTAGTTTTCTGTTTAGCTCAGAATTTCATGTTTAACTAAGTGTTTAGGTCAGCTGCTGTGCTCCTTTTCTTCCCATGGCACTTATATTCCTCATACATGTTCCTCAGTATCATTGTTCCATGATTAACCTCTCATACCCTGCATTTTAAACATTTTTCTTGACATTTTTAGTTGCGTTTAGTTTTTGTTTAGCTCGGAATTTCATGTTTAACTTAGTGTTTAGGTCAGCTGCTGTGCTCCTTCTCTTCCCATGACACTTATATTCATCATACATGTTCCTCAGTATCATTGTTCTATGATTAACCCCTCATACCCTGTATTTTAAACATTTTTCTTGACATTTTTAGTTGCGTTTAGTTTTCTGTTTAGCTTGGAATTTCATGTTTAACTTAGTGTTTAGGTCAGCTGCTGTGCTCCTTCTCTTCCCATGGCAATTATTTTCATCATACATGTTCCTCAGTATCATTGTTCCATGATTAACCCCTCATACATTGCATTTTAAACATTTTTTTTTGAAATTTTTAGTTGCGTTTAGTTTTCTGTTTAGCTCGGAATTTCATGTTTAACTTAGTGTTTATGTCAGTTTCTGTGTTTTACTTTCAAGAGGTTGTGTTTAGGTAAGCTTTGTCACATGTTATGAGCCTGTTTGATACAGTTCTTGTGTTTGCCAAAGTTACTATCAAAGAGGAATGTTGGTGAGCTATAGGGCGTTGGCGTCCTTCTTGTTAGACTTATTTTGACGTTTGCGTGCAGGTTTTCATGGGTTTTTTTTTTTCCTTTCTTCCAAATGTAGATTTACCTTGTAGCATATGTCCATGCTTTCTATTGTATGTAAACATGCATCCTAGGGCTACGTTGTATTCTTTAACCCTTTTCCTGCTTAATTACTTCAATTTTGGACTTCTTTTGTTTACAGGTTTGGATTTTTGTGCTTTTAAAAAAAAAATTTTCTTCTTTGCATATTGCTGTGGGGGTTCACGATAACATTTAACTCTTTTCCAGGGTATTTTGTCTTAATTTTAACCCTTTGAATCAAATTTTGGACTTATTTTGACGTTTGTGTGCAGGTTTTGATGTTTTTTTTACTTTTATGTGCAGGTTTTGAGGTTTGTCTTTCTTCTCTTCCAAGTGGTGACTTACCTTGTAGCATATTGTCATGGTTCCTATTTTATGTTAGGATGCTTCTTGGGGCTATTATTATGTTATTTAACCCTTTAGCTGCTTATTTACTTTAATTTTGGACTTTTGTGTGCAGGTTTTGTACTTTTGTGTGCAGGTTTTGATATTTTTTTTAAGTAGAGTTTTACCTCACTGGCATATTGCCATGGTGGTTACTGTAACATTTTCAGGGTATTTTTCTAAATTTTAACCCTTTGAAACAAATGTGATACTTTTATGTGCAGGTTTTGAGGTTTGTCTTTCTTTTCTTCCAAGTGGATATTTTTCAAGTAGACTTTCATCTTACTGGCATATTGCCATTGTGGTTACTGTGACAGGGTATTTTTCTCAATTTTAACCCCTTGAAACAAATGTGATACTTTTTTTTACTTTTATGTGCAGGTTTTGAGGTTTGTCTTTCTTTTCTTGCAAGTGGAGACTTATCTTGTAGCATATTGCCATGGTTCCTATTTTATGTTAGCATGCTTCTTAGGGGTTATTATATTTTTCAACCCTTTAGCTGCTTATTTTCTTTAGTTTTGGACTTTTGTGTGCAAGTTTTGAACTTTTTTTTTTACTCCAGCTACCCCATTACATTGGCCACCTGTTGGTGAGAAACGGGGTACTGATACCCCCTCTAGTTTTATGTGTTTTGGTCAATTTTAAGACAAAAAAATTTTTTTTTTTTTTACACTGAAAATTTGGGGTCCGGGTGGGACTTTGAAAATTTTGGACCAAAATCCGGAAATGTTTTGGGTTTTTTTATGCGTTTCGGTCAATTCTGAGACAAAAAAAAATTTTTTTTATACACTGAAAATTTGGGGTCTGGTGGGACTTTGAAACATATGGACCAAAATCCGGAATTTTTGTTGTTGTTTTTTATGCGTTTCGGTCAATTTTAAGACAAAATTTTTTTTTTTATACACTGAAAATTTGGGGTCTGGTGGGACTTTGAAACATATGGAGCAAAATCCGGAATTTTTTTGTTGTTTTTTATGCGTTTCGGTCAATTTTAAGACAAAAATTTTTTTTTTTTACACTAAAAATTTGGGGTCCGGGTGGGAATTTTGGACCAAAATCCGTAAATCTTTTTTTGTTGGGGCAGATTCAAGCTTGTTCAAATTGGATTCTTGGGTTAATATATGGGCTCCCTATTTTACCTTGATGTTATATGAGGAAATTTCTTTAAAAATCTCCAGATCCACCAGTCAGAATCCTTTCATATTTGGTATACAACATCTCTGGGGGGGGGGGGGGGGGGGGGGGGGGGGGAGATTCAAGTTTGTTCAAATCGAGTCCCTGTGTTAATACTTTGGCTCTCTATGGGAACAAAAATTTGAACTTTGTGCAATATGAGGGAATTTCTTCAAAAAACATTTCGGACCCTACTCTCATAATCCTTTCATATTTGGTATACAACATCTCTAGGGGGCGGAGGCCAGATTCCAGTTTGTTCAAGTTGCAGTTTGTTGAAATTGAGTTGCTGGGTTAATATTTGGGTTCTCTATGGGAGTCTGAATTTTATGTTAGTGCAATATGAGGGAATTTCTTTAGAAATCTTATTCTCCAGAACCATCAATTAGAATCTTTTGATATTTGGTAAACAACATCTATAGGGGAGTCAGATTCAAGTTTGTTCAAAAGGAGTCCCTGAGTTATTAATTTGTGCTCCCTATGGGAGCCCAAATATTAACTTAGTACAATTTTGAGGGAATTTCTTTAAAAAATCATCTTCTTCAGATCCACCAGTCAAAATCCTCTCATATTTAGTATACAACTTCTCTAGGTTGGTCAGATTCAAGTTTGTTCAAATCGGATCCTTGGCTTAATACTTGGGCTCTCTATTGAAACCAAAAGTTTAACAGTGCATGTCACTAGTTAATAGAATTGGAAACGGTCAGGAAGACCTATGATAATAATCATCTGACATGACGTAGAGTTACGAATAATTTCTTGACTTCATTCCTCTGTTGTGTTGATGAACCATGACTGAATGTGACCCAAAATACCTTGCCAAAAAACAATTTGCAAGGTGAGCGATTAAGGCCTCTTGTTCATTTTTGAAATATTGATCGACTTGCATAACTCTGTCATGATCAGGTCGCAGTCTGATTGAGAAACACCATTATGACAGTTCTGAACATACTCTTACCTGGAAAGTGTAGGTGGTACAGTGTAGCCCACTTAATTGGATATCTTAATTGTATATCCCTGTTAATAGATTATCATTTGCCAACACAAAACTATTTACCATACCTCCAGTACAAATTTGACCTTTTAATTGAATATAGGTTATAGAGTAAATGCCTGTTAATTGAATAAAAAATCTTGTAACCTATCCAGAAATTACCCTTATTGTCCCCAGTTTTCCTTTGTTTATAGACCTATTTGGCCTCAGCACATTCAATACAGGCATTTAATCTATTATATCTTGTTTGACAGAGCTCATAGAGCTCTGTCAAACAAGATATAATGGAGTAAATGCTAAGTTTATCTCTGAAATTCAGGAAAGTGACACAATCCCTGTTAATTGAATTTTCCTGTTAATTGAATAATTTTCATTGGCAAAGTGGCTATTCAATTAACAGGGTTCCACTGTACAGTTGAAACTAGAAGCCCTGTCATGAAATGCGGACAAATAACATGTCGATTTGCACGTTAATCTATGCATTATGACCGTAGTTTGGCTTTCAAATTCTGTGCATATGGCCTGTGCACAAGCAATGTTTCAACCAATTGACCTCCAGGTAATTTGGGGGTCCATTGGCAGAAACATTGCCTGTGATTGCAATGAGTAAACCAGGAGAACCTGCCGTGCTTTGGATGCCATTCGATTTGGCAATGCGCACAATTCCTATGCGCAATTAAGCCTAGATAAGTGCACTGTTCGTGACAGGACTTCTAGTTTTAACTGTACATGTATTTCTAATGTTCCCTTTATCACTTTGCGCATTTTAGTCTTTTAAATATAACATTTTTCACAGAGTAGAGACCTATTCTACAACATTGATGGCAAAGACAATGGTTATCTGTAGCATCATCTCTTGTAGAAAGCACATCTACATGTACAAATACTTAAACTGCACTGAGGATATATGAAAGTTGTTTATGCATCTGTCAGTTTGTAACATGGTGATTGATAAGTCTACAAGGTACAAGAGGAATTAAGAGGATTCTGAAATAAATACAAGGTGTATCATCACTATCTGCATATTAACCCTTACTCACAGATGACACTTGCAAAAGAACTCCTTTACCTAACGCAGGTGATATCAAAATTTATTATTTTAAATATTATTTTTTTTAATTTTTCAAACAATTTCAACAAAACCATATCATGTGATCCCTCATTAGAATGAGCTCATTCCAAAGAGGGGTTACATGATATGGTTTTGTTGAAATTTTTTTAAAAATAATATTTTTTCAGCTGCAGCATTTGCATATTACATGGGTGTGTGTGGCCGATTCGTTGGATAAAGGGTTAAATAATTAAATATTCTTTTTGGTGAAAAAAATATATCTTTTGACTCGTCAGTGGAAAGATTAGTTTGAAGGAAAAAATAGTAAGAACTGAAAAAAATAGTTAACTCTGGCTGCAGCTGGCTGTGAAATTAGATAAAGGGCAGTGGCATAGATAGCTTTTCGCTAGCGGAGGGGCAAGCCCAAAATTTTCCGACAGACCGAAAATTTTCCGACAGTGTAACAACAACAAAAACCCAAACAAACAGAAAGAATCTGTTGTTTACTGCAAATGTACTGAAAATTGGTCTTTTTTACCCAAAATTTACCCAAAATGGCATGTTTTTATCCCCAAAGCCAGCATATTAATGTTATTAGGCATAAATTCGCCTAAAAATGGTCCCAAAAAATTTCCTACAAAACTTCTCGTGGGCCCCCCCCCCCCTTCGGCCCCCCTTTATCTATGCCACTGATAAAGGGTTAATAAGACAGACCTTCAATGAAGGGATACATTGATGATGTAGCTGCAATATTAGTCATTTGGGACTTGAGCCATAACAGTCAGAGCTAATAACAAACACTTCATACATTTATCCACAAATAAATTTTTTCTGGGAGTGTTGAATTTTAAACTATGGTCCCGAGTTACTAATGTTCCAGCTATATCATCAAGGCATCACAAAGGGAGTTGCAATTATTAGTCAGGACTTGAGTGGTCTCAGTCGGGACTATCACCCTTATCTTGAATATGGGTTATAGAGTACACTCCTGTTAATTGAATAAAAAATCTTGTAACCTGTCACAAAATTACCCTGACTCTCTCCAGTTTTTCTTTGTTTATAGACCTATTTGGCCTCGGCACATCCAATACAGGCATTTAATCTATTATATCTTGTTTGACAGAGCTCATGAAGCTCTGTCAAACAAGATATAATAGCATAAATGATCAGTTTATCTCTAGAATACAAGAAAGTGACAATCCCTGTTAATTGAATACTCCTGTTAACTGAATAATTTTCATTGGCAAAGTATCTATTCAATAAATAAATTTTAATCTGTCGAATACAGCGCATACAGTATGACTGGTCACTTTCCACGGGTGGGTAATATTTCCATGGACACAGTAATATTCGATTCGGATCATTCCAAACACTAATTTTCGGAATAATCATCTGATAACTCTCTCCAATAAATTTTAACAAAACACATTTTTTTTTAAATAAAATCTTGCCAAACTAATTAAGGCTCCCCTTTCTGGAAGAATGGTATCTTTAAAAAAAAATTCTTCCATTGCAAATCCACCCTTGAAAAATAATGTAGCATTCAACCAGTAAAGTGTCTTGCACAAGGACACATCATAGATGGTTCTGGTGAGGATCAAACCGCCGTCCTTCAATTTCAAGTCAATGCTCCAATGAGTGAGCCTCCACGCTCCCTCTTAGCACTCAATCGATTCTCTATTAATATTCCAAATCAGTTCAAAACTTTGACAGCCAAGGCTGTGAAATATTTTATTGTTAAGCAAGGATTATATGCATGCACATATGTGTGCTGTGGAATGTGGTGCAGTTTAGAACTGCTGTCAAATACCTTTGTAAAAAACATTGTGCAGGAATTTGGAGGTTCATGAACTTCCATAAAGATCAATGGGCTATTAGTTAATTCCAGGCATGCATCTGTCAAGTACTCTTAAATATTTGAAGTGTTAACCCATCCAAGTCTGGTAAATAATAATCAGTTCACTATATTTATTTGTTGCTGTATATCGAGTTTCGTACATTTGACTGACTTGTCATACATCTGCCTTATAGAGCTGTAGGTTAACCGAAACCGAACCAAGGTTTTTTGTTTTTTTTAAAAACCGAAACCGTCGACATCCCGTATCTAAGGTTTTTCATTTTTATTAAAATAGTCTCTTGCTGCAGAATTCACAGAATCTAGCCATCCCAGAGTAGTGAGAGTACCCAGACACTGCCAATGGCAGTGTCTGGGTACTCTCACTACTCTGGGATGGCTACATTCTGAGAATTTCCGACATTTCAGCTTAGTTGTGTTCACAGCTTTCCTCAAGTTGCGCGAAGGTGTCAGATGTCGAAAAATGGCCAAGCACAATAAAAGTTCTGTATATTTAGGTAACTATTATATTGGCCTTCCTGATTCTTCATGTATTATAGCTTATTTCGGGCATTCATTGAGTTTCATTCAATATCACTGCCATTCAGTTATGATTCCAGACATATAGAATGAGTTTTATTGAATTTTATTTGGCCTCATGAACAAACCGAAAACCGAACCGAACCGAGGTTTTACTCAATCTGAAAAACCGAAACCGAACAAGAAACTTAAAAACCTGCAGCTCTACTGCCTTAGTCAGTCAGGTGAGATTTATATTGAAACAAGAACTCCAAGACATGTTTCTCCTAACGAGTTCCTGACAGTTATAGGAGGAAAGGTTGCCTCACAGGAACACTGCACATTGAAACTAAATAGAGCGTAAACGCTTGAGTGGACTGGTTACGTGAAATAGTTCATGAGAGGTGAGGGACGTTGTACAAACACGAGTGCGCGAATGCACACAAGTGTTTTACAATATAGTCCATCGCCTCGAATGAATTATTTCACGTAACCAGTCCAGTCAAGCGATTACTCTGTTTATTACTTTTCATTATTAACGATAATTATATTATTTAACCCTTTACCTTAAATGTAATTCTCAAAACCGGCCAGCGCTATTCTCAAAATTCTTAATTAATTTTCATTATTTTTTCAGTTTTTATCTCGTCGAGCTCGTTCCAATGAGGGATCATAACCTATGTTTTTGAGACAAAAAATGAAAATAATAGTTATTCAAGAATTTTTTTTGTTTTTTGCAAATGTCATCTGCTTTTCATGTTAGGGAAAGGGTTAAAAAACAATGAAGTCCCCATTACACCCACGGGAAAGCATCTTCGTTTGCGCGCACGGATACATGACACAATTGTTGATTTGCATAATTCACTTGTGAAGTTATCGTTTATAATCAAACCCGGAAATCCCAGTAAATTTCACTTTGGAAAGTAATAAAATGGTTAATTTTGTCCCAGACTGCTCAGTTATATACCAGATGATCTTCAATGTCATTATGAGTTTCCAGTTTAAAAAAGAAATACTCAAAAGTTCAGTCACATAACCAGGATTCAAAAGTAGGGGGTACCTAGTCAGTTTGATGTGCTTTTTGGTGCGGGGGGGATGGGGGGGGGGGGTGGGGGGGAGGGGGCAGAAGTGAAGCTTGAAATTCTGATTGCAGTGTTTCTGTGAGGCAACCTTCAATAACTGTCTATTGTACAAGGGTGAAATTACAGTTGCAGTATTCCTGTGAGGCAACCTCCTATAACAGTTAACTGTCTACATGTACAAGGGTGAAATTAACCCTTATACAGTAGACAGTTATAAAAGGCAGCCTCACAGAACACTGCAATCAGCACATTGATTTTGTCACAGACTGCTGCATTAAATTAAAAATGTAATGCTTTTTACCTTTTTGGAGTTGAATAGTTATATACATATACAGGATGATCTTAGTGAGTTCCCAGTTGATAGTGAAATATTCAAAAGTTCAGGCACATAGCCTGGATTCAAAAATGTAGGGGGTCTCTAGTTATGTTTTTTGGGGGGGAGGGGGGGTGGGGGGGGGGGGGCAGGGTACTCAAGATTGAAATACAGAAGGAAAGCCTTTAGGGGTAGTTTTCAGTGCTCTGAGAGTTAGTGCTGAAATGGATATCCAGTTAACAACCGGTTACCAGCTTAAGCGGTTAAAAAAAGTGCCCAACCAGATAACCCACATAGTTAAAAACTCAATGTGAAGCTAACATTCAAGCTATTAACACTATCGATTTTTTGCAATAATACTGACGTAGTTGTAATCACATTTGTTGTCACAGACAATTCAATCATCAGTACTGTAAGAGCTCCAAACATATTCATATTTATCTTCTACAGCCATGCACCTGTACGCTACAGTAGTTGATAAAACATCAAAGACTTACAAACTTGTGAAAAACACACCACAAACTTCAAACTTTCATCTCTTGAGCAGCCGGGTTGTGCCCTGTTGTCCACCAGATGAAAGTTTGCAAGTATACTTCTTGTTCTTAGAATTACTGAAAGAAAAATATATCGCTCTGCAAGGTGGCATAGTGGCTCAGTAGGCAAGCCAGAAAATAAGCAGACTGTCATCTGCAAAATGAGGTCCCCAGAGGGTGAATTTAGTGATGCTACCCTGCACAACAGGGTACCATCACTAAATTTATCCTCTGAACCTCAATCTGAACCAGGTTACCAGGGTCTCAAAACTAAACAGAAAGAGGTACCCAGAGGATAAATTGGACCACTGTATGGGATAGCATTATCAAATTCACCCTCTGGGGACCTCATTCTACAAATGTCAGACTGCTTATTTTCAGGCCTGTCAGTAGGTAGAGATGCAGGCTGCAAGCTCAGAGGGCCTTGGTTCGAATCCCACCTGTGGCAACCATGTTGTGTCCTTGGGCAAGACACTTCACCGCCATTGTCTATGTGGGGCACTGTGGCATTGTGTACTAAGGGCTACAGCATGTCGATGGTGCACCTGTCTTCAACCAATGCTCACCCTGCTTTTGGGGAGTTGGTATGTTGGGGAGCTGACAGTTGCTTGCCGTGGCTCAGTGATTCATGCACCTGTACACGACAGTAGTTGATAAAACATCAAAGATTTACAAACTTGCGAAAAACACACCACAAATTTCAAACTTTCATCTCTTGAGCAGCCAGATTGTGCCCTTTGGTTCACTAGATGAAAGTTTGCAAGTATACTTCTTGTTCTTAGAATTATTGAAAGAAAAATGTATCACACTGCAAGGTGGCGTAGTGGCTTCATAGGCAAGTCAGAAAATAAGCAGACTGTCATCTGCAAAATGAGGTCCCCAGAGGGTGAATTTAGTGATGCCTCCCTGCTCAGCAGAGTAGCATCACTAAATTTATCCCCTGACCCTGTGAACCTCAATCTGAATCAGGGTCTCAAAACTGAACAGAAAGAGGTACCCAGAGGATAAATTGGCCCACTGTATGGGATAGCATCATCAAATTTACCTTCTGAGGATCTCATTCTGCAAATATCAGACTGCTTATTTTCAGGCCTGCCTCCATGTATTGTGGTTTTTGGTGGTCTGAATTTGTTGTTTAGAATTTGTTTTCTTGCAACTTATTGGAGAGTGCCCACTGGTACTCTCCAGTAATTTGTAATAGAACAAATTTATATAAACAGTATTATTTGCATTTGAATGAGTATGAAATATGAGCAAGAAAAATGTTGGTTTGTGCTCTGGTAGTGGCTTCTAGCACTCAACCAATTAAAAGCCTGGGGGATTCTACTAACTTTCTCCTCCCTCATTATAAGGTAACATTTTGACTTAGCTGTAGCGTCTAGCTAAGTCTTGGTTGCCTATACACTTGAAACCACTGCCAAGGTACTGTGATTTCCATCAGCAAAACCACAAAATGTCTGTATGTGTATGTCAGAACATGTATTCCGCATGAGTACATAGGACAAGAAACTCACTGAAATTAGAATTATTTAGGCCCTTAAGGGTTTAGAAGATATATAAACATGAGATTTGTTTTTAACCCTTTACCCAATGAATCGGCCGCATCCGCCCACGTAATATGTAAATTTAGCAGTTGAAAAAATATTATTTTTTAAAAAAATTTCAACAAAACCATATCATTTGACCCCTCGTTGGAATGAGCTCATCGAGCTCGTTCCAACGAGGGGTCACATGATATGGTTTTGTTGAAATTTCTTGAAAAAATTATATTTAAAATAATAAATTTTGATATCGTCTGTGTTGGGTAAAGGGTTAACCCCCTACACACTGATGTCAAAATACCAAAATTTCAAGTAGCCATTATTCCCATAATGCAACTAGAAATTTAATCAGTTCTGTCTTGTTTGACAGAGCTCAATGAGCTCTGTTGAACAAGACTGAATTGATTAAATTTCTAGTTGCATCATGGGAAAAATTAGCAGCCTGAAATTTTGAGATTTTTACATCAGTGTGCAGGGGGTTAAGTATGGAAGATGTACTGGCTGCACTCACAAGGGTGTAACAGTACTCTCGAACTCTAAGTTATTTAACCCTTTACCCAACAAATCGACCGCATCCGCTCGCGTAATATGCAACTTCAGGAGTTGAAAAATATTTTTCAAAAGATTTCAACAAAACCATATCATGTGACCCCTTGTTGGAACGAGCTTGTCGAGCTCACTCCAACGCGGGGTCACATGATATGGTTTTGTTGACATTTTTTGAAAAATTTTAAAAAATGATATTTAAAATAGTAAATTTTGATATCCTCTGTGTTGGGTAAAGGGTTAAGACTTGAAAACTGATTGTTGAATCAGGAGTTGGTGACAATCAAAACTGCATGTGTCTCTAGAAATCGGTATGGATAGGCGGTATTAGAATTTTGTGTTCAGTTTTGGTTTCGGCATTTTTATGGGGGTATACCGTGGTATCAGCTTAGTATACAGTGTCTGACTTGACTGAGATTTGCTGATAGAACCAAAGGGAAATTCACACCTGGAAAATGCAGAATACGTTGTTCTTGTATAATTCTACCACAGTGCCACAAATGTCAATGAGCTCAACATTGGCATTATTTTGCTGACATAAATCATATCTACAGTAATTTTGTGACTGATTACAAACACACCTTAACCTTTACAGGTCTATTTCAGGCCTTTTCAATTTCAGGACATATGTGCCCTTAGCTTGTCATCATTTGGAGGCCCTCTTGTAATAGACAAATCCACTTGGCAGTGGTTTATAGTGAAGTCTTGGGCAGTGGCAGCCGGAGGCCCTTGGGGCCCCTGGCCATAATTATGATGGGGCCCTCGGACACAGGACGCACCGGGCCTACCATGGTTTGGCCCGGTGTTAGAAAATTTTGAAAATTAAGGATGAAAAATGCCAAACCCTTCACTCTAGAGAGGAGAATTCAGTTGTCTATTAATGGAAGAATCCCACATTTCACTTGAATATCTGGGTTTTCTGTGGAGATGTAGATTACACTTGATTTTTTATTAAACAAAAGAACAAAAGAAAACGAATGGAAGAACAATGGAGTGTACTTCACTGAAACGAAATAAAATATAAATGAAAATATACTCTTCCAGTAAAAATAAATAACATCTAAGGAAACTCAACAGATAAATTAGAGTCATTGTGTATTACTTACGGTTTACTGTAAGCGGAGACTACGGAACAGCGTGTTGATGAAAAACTCTTCTGAATTTCATTTATGCACCTGAGCCTGTAAATTATTGACTTCTCTGTGGGGGCCCAATTTTTTAAAGAGGGGCCCCCAAAAAAACCCTACAAATTTTGTTTTCCTTTGAGCCCTTGGGGGCCCCCCTGTAGCCCGGGGCCAGTGGCCACCCAGGCCCTATGGACCGGCCGCCACTGGTCTTGGCTAGAAATCACTGTACAGGTTGTAGTCTAGTTGGATTTCATGCCAATTGCCCAGGCCCTTAAGGACTAATCAAATTCGAGTAAAAATCAGTCACTCCTTTCATGAAAATGAACCTTTCAACTGCTGTCAAGCCTCAACAAGGCCTTATAAATTGTGAATATAGGACAATTTCAAAATACTGATGGTTTCGGTATTCAATGATTGTTTTGGTTCTGTTTTTTTGGTATCCCCATGATATCGGTATCCGTTCAGTTTTGCGGTACAGTGGAGCCCACTTTATTGGATATCTCTTAATTGTATATCCCTGTTAATTGAATATAATTTTCAAACACAAAACCATTTACCATATCTTCAGTACAAATTTGATCTGTTAATTGCATATGGGTTGTAAACTCCTGTTAATTGTGTATAAATTTTTGTAATATGTTGAAAAAATTACTGTGACACGCACCAAATTCCCCTTATTTATCAACCTTTTTGGCCTCACTACATCCAATACAGGCATTTATTCAATTATATCCTGTTTGACAGAGCTCAAAGAGCTCTGTCAAACAAGATCTAATAGAATAAATGCTCAGTTTACCTCCAGAACACAGGAAACTGACCAAATCCCTGTTAATTGTATACTCCTGTTAATTGAATAATTTTCACTGGCAAAATGGATATTCAATTAAGAGGATTCTTCTCTTTTTTGCCCATTTCCACGAATCGGAATAAATTTTAAAGCTTATGTATAATGCTTGCTTTGGAAAGTGTAAAACCTTAGTTAACCCTTCACCCAACAAATCGTCTGCATCCGCCCACATAATTTTCAAATTAAGCAGTAAAAAAATAGATTTTTCCAAAAATGTCAACGAAACCATGCAATGTGACCCCTCATTGGAACAAACTCATCAAGCTCGTTCTGGAGAGTGGTGGCCGAGTGGATAAGTGCGCTGGTCTCTCATACCAGAGGTCCCGGGATCGATCCCCAGTCGGGGAAAGTTCTCGAGGTGTCCGAAACACTCTCTGTCAGCATCAATTGTGGGGTTGATGCTGTCACATCGTACCGTCCTATCAGGTGGGGACATAAAATGGCTGTCCTCTTTGCGGAGAGAGACACACTCCGTGCAGGCTAAAGATCCCTTCATACTATTCGAGAAGAGCTAGGCCATGAAGTTGCCGCTATGAAGGTCATCCCACACACCTATGCCATTGGGCCAAGGAGAGGCGTTAATATAAGTTGCATAACTTGTTCGCCAATCCTTGTAAAACAAATACATGTAAGATTAAAAAAAAACGCTCGTTCCAATGAGGGGGTCACTTGATAGGGTTTTGTTGATTTGGGTTTTTTTAATTTTAAAAATCAGTTATCAAAATAATAAATGTTGATATCCTGTGCATTGGGTAATGGGTTAAATAGACAGATATTTATAACAATAGCTGATTTATCTACCCACCAGACAATTTAACCAAAATAATTTTTTGCACGTCTGTTGAGATATTTATATTTTCTAGCATTCAGGATACCTTTAATCAAATGTGATAATCTTCTATTCTTGAGACTGATATCTTCATAAATGAATAATTTAAATTGCTTTGAGCAGTTTGCAATCAATCTTGTGGAGACAAACTTTCGCTGACCTTTTGGTATTTTCTGTCTGTACCTGACTTGGTATACACAGAAGATGTTATAGCTGATAGAAGAAATGGAGGAAATCAAATGGAGTCAGGATTTCATATGAAATTTCTGAGCAGAGTTCACGATAATCGATCTGGGCCAAGGCCCAGATTGGTTTTCATGATTGAGGTTGGAAATTACATGTCAAATAATCAGACATTTGAGATTTGTTTTTGCATAATGTGCAATTTGATGAAATAAATGCCTTAAAAAATTGCCAAAATTAATTCAGTTATACATTCAAAACCAACTCACTCAACAATGTTATGAACTTAATCAAACTAAACCACCAGTAAGTTAAAATATACCTTCCATCAGAACATGTGTTGTCTGCAAAAAAACTCCCCCCCCCCCCCCCCCCCAAAAAAAAATAGAAAACTCAGTAGCAGACTTTTCAACAAAACTATCTTAACCCTTTACCCAACGCAGACGATATCAACATTTATTATTTTAAATATCATTTTTTCAAATTTTTCAAACAATTTCAACAAAACCATATCATGTGACCTCTCTTTTTTTTAAAAATAATATTTTTTCAAGTGCTGAGTTTGCATATTACAGTGAACGTGGACGGATGCGGGCGATTCGTTGGGTGAAGGGTTAATATTTATTGGGGTTTTGAGACGTTTTTGACAGCCAGGGTCACCTCATGTCAAACAGTTTTATGGGTGGATGAAGCAGGAGTACCGAGAGAGAACCACTGAGCAATGGTGAGCAATTGTCAGACTCCCCAACATACTAACTCCACACAAGCAGGGTTAGCATTGCTTGAAGGCAAGTGCACCATTAACCCTTTACCCAACGAATCGCCCACATCCGCCCGCGTAATATGCAAATTCAACAGTTGAAAAAATATTATTTTTCAAACAATTTCAACAAAACCATATCATGTGACCCCTCGTTGGAACGAGCTCGATGAGCTCGTTACAACGAGGGGTCACATGATATAATTTTGTTGAAATTCTTTGAAAAATTTAAAAAAATGATATTTAAAATAATAAATTTTGATTTCGTCTGCATTAGGTAAAGGATTAATGTGTAGTACGCCTTAGTAAAGAGCACCACTGTTCCCCCACATAAGCAATCAGGATGAAGTGCCTTGTCCAAGAACTCAACTAACTAAAGTATCAACTGTGGCCAACTTGATGCTTAGTGAAACATAAAAAGTATGAAGACATCTGAAAAAAGTTTGATTGAAAGGTTAACCCTTTACCTAACATGAAAAGCAAACGACTCTTGCAAACAAAATTCTTGAATAACTAATTTTTTTCACGTTTTGTCTCAAAAACATTGTTTACGACCCCTCATTGGAATGACCTCAATGAGCTCATTCCAAAGAGGGGTCATAACCCATGTTTCTGAGACAAAAAATGAAAAAAAATGATAAAAATTGATTGGCGATTTTTGTGAATGGTGCCGGCCGATTTTGGCCTTTATGTTTGTTAACCCTTTACCTAACGAATCGCACGCATCCGCCCGCGTAATATGCAAATTGAGCAGTTGAAAAAATAAAATTTTTCAAAATATTTAACAAAACCACATATACATGTGACCCCTCATTGGAACAAGCTCATTGACCTTGTTCCAATGAGGGGTCACGTGATATGGTTTTATTGAAATTTTTTGAAAAATTTTAAAAAATTATATTTAAAATAATAAATTTTGATATCGTCTACGTTGGGTAAAGGGTTAAAGGGTTAAGAAATAAAATAGTCAATTGAGGGTGATGTTAACGTCCAAAATCAGTGTTGAACCCAGGGACTCCTGTCTAAGTGGCAAATGCCCAGCTGACATATGACCTGAGGATGTGGAGGTGGGGGGGGGGGGGGGGGTGGGGGGGGTTTAAAAGAAATGTTTGGCATTCAAAATTAAAACTACATGTGGTCACTTGTTGGAATTTTCAACAAATGGAATGGAAATTTTCTTTGGGCCATCAATAAAATTAATTTAGCTGCTACATGTACTGTAGAGTAATATTATATATGCTACATGTACTGTAGAGTAATATTATATATGCTACATGTACTGTAGAGTAATATTATATATGCTACATGTACTGTAGAGTAATATTATATTTTAGTAGATTAGTTTTGTAGGCCATAAATTTATTTGTATTCTTTCTTCATAGAATACTACAGTTAAAACTAGAAGTCCTGTCACGAATAGTGCGCTTATCTAGGCTTAATTGCGTGTTGGAATTGCGCGCAATTGCCATATCGAATGGCATCCAAAGCACGGCAGGTTCTCCTGGTTACTCATAGCAAACACATGCAATGTTTCTGCCAATGGACCTCCGGGTTACCCGGAGGTCCATTGGCGGAAACATTGCTTGTGCATAGGCCATATATACAGAGTTTGATAGCTTTACTGGGGCCATAACGCGTACATTAACGCGCATATCAACGTGCTATTTGTGCGCATTTCATGACAGGACTTCTAGTTTCAACTGTATGAACAACAGTGGTGCATGTTATTTCATGATGTTAAAGGTATTACTGTCAGTTATAATTAAGTACAGCCTGCTGTGTCTATTGATAAATTAATGTATTACTTATAATAATACACTCTCTACATGTTGATAAACCCTTTGAGAAACACAGCTACTAGAACTAGCTAATGGTGGGCTGGTGTCTGTACAGTCATTTTCATTGATTAGCTTCTGAGGAAGATAATTCATTTGATAACCTCTGTATTACTAATAAATCACACAATTCATTTTGACAAACCCTTTAAAGAAAAGTAGCAACCATAAGTGGCTATCAGAAGAAAAATAGCCACCATAAGTTGCTGTCTGAAGAGAAGTAGCCACCATAAGTGGCTAGCAGTTAATTAGAGCTGGGAGGTTTTGATTTTTAGCTTAATTTGACAAAATCAAGATAAGCTATTGCCATTACGTGTGCGGAAGTCTGTTTGTCGGTTCATCTGTTCACACTTTCCTTTAGCACAGGCTGCACCCCGTAGTTCTTTCTTGTCTGAGCATCACCAAATTTCATATGCAGGTTTGAGATCATGTCTGGATGAGAACGTCGCCTTTTGGTCATGATCAGTTAACCGCGATGGCTGCCCGAGCACGAAACCTGAAAACCTTTAGTACAGTCTACAGGTTATATTTATAAAGGGATTTCATTGTAACTTAGTAGGATGACTCTGTATAATGTTTAGATGAGAACGTCCCCTTTTGCCGTAATCTGTCAACCGTGATGGCTGCCCAAGCCTGAAACCCCAAAACTTTTAGCACAGTCTACAGGTTGTATGTAATATGGAGGGGTTTCATTATAACTTGGTATGATGACTCCAATGATGTCTGGATGAGAACATCCCCATTTGGTCGTGATCTGTCAACTGGGATAGCTGCCCGAGCCCAAAACCCCAAAACCTTTATCACAGTCTACAAGTAGTATTTATGGAGGAATTTCATTGTAACTTAGTAGGATGATTCCATAGAATGTCTAGATGAGAACGTCCCCCTTTTGGGCGTCATCGGTCAGCTGTGACAGCTACAGGGGCTTGAAGCCCGAAACCGTTTAGCACAGTCTACAGGATGTATGGGAGTGCGGTGGCTCATTGGTAGACTGTTGGACTTGTATGCTAGAGGTCCCAAGTTCGATCCCCATCTGGGACGACCTGCGTTGTGTCCTTGGGCAAGGCACTTTATCCTGGTTGCCTACGTGGGGGCACGATGATGCCATGTACTAAGGCATACTGCACATCGATGGTGCACATGTTATCAACCGCTGTAACCCTGCTTGAGCGGAGCTTGAACAGAGTATGAATGTTGAGGAGCTGACAGTTGCTCGTCGATGCTCGGTGGTTCTCTCCGGGTACTCCGGCTTCTTCCACCAGTAAAACTGTTACGGTCACATTTAGCCGTTGTGCATAAGTATGTGACTTTAAACACCAATAAATAAATAAAGGATGCATTTTTGAAGGGATTTCATTGTAACTTGGTAGGATGACTCCAGATAATGTCTAGATGAGAACATCCCCTCTTTGTCGCGATTGTTCAACCGTGATGGCTGCCAAGCCCAAAACCTGAAAACCTTTAGAACAGACTACAGGTCGTATTTATGAAGGGATTTCAGTATAATGCCCAGATGAGGATGTCCCCTTTTGGTTGTGATGGGTCAAACAGGATGGCTACACAGGCCCTAAGCCCAAAACCCTTTAGCACAGTCTACAGGCTGTATTTTTGAAGGGATTTCATTGTAACTTGATAGGATGACTCGTTTTGAAATAATTTCACTGTAACTTGATAACTTGGTTGACATACATTAACTGTATTAACTGTACTAACCCAACCCTCAATTCTTTAGTACAGTCTACATAGGCCTGAAAATAATCAGTCTGACATTTACAAAATGAGGTTCCCAGGGGGAGAATTTGATGATGCTATCCCATGTAGTGGGCCAATTTATCCTCTGGGTACCTCTTTCTGTTTAGTTTTGAGACCCTGATTCAGATTGAGGTTCACAGAAGGTAAATTTAGTGATGCTACCCTGCTGTGCAGGGTAGCATCACTAAATTCACCCTCTGGGGACCTCATTTTGCAGATGACAGTCTGCTTATTTTCTGGCTCAAGTCTACACCTCAAATTATTTTTATTGAAAACATAGCATATCGGGAACATGCAGAATTTAACATATTCTCCATTATCAAAATTCTTGTTGTACATGTATTTCATAATCCTTTCATAAACATTGAACATTATCCTTTTCATCAGACACAATACAGTCAAGTTAAGCTACAATGTCATTGACACTTTCATTCATATTCTGTTTGGGTTTGGTTCTGGTTTAGGAAAAAAACTTTGTTTCGGTTTAGTTTTTATGAGCGTTAAGAATATACAGTAAAACCTGTCTTGAGAGACCACCCTCTCAGCCAGAAAAAAGTGGTTTCTCAAGACAGGTGGTCTCCTATGAGAGGTCCATTACAGAGTAAAACAACCAACCCATACAATGAGACTAGTATTATCCCTGATGGGGTTGGGTGTGAGATGGGGAAATCTCACCCGAGGGTAAGATATTTGGGCCAGACACGTGGCTTGCCAAGTGTCTAGGGCTGCATGGTATATCGATAAACCGATATATACCGGTATTCAAACCAATATCGATTGAATACCGGTGTAAATACAAGGTCTGCTGCCCTGGACTCTGCAGGATATCAACAAAGAGGACCTGCAAGAGAATTCATCATCTGGGTCTGGTGGTGACATTCTTTTGCCTTTGTTTAGAACTAGACCATGTAAACCATAATCAATAGATCACACATAAAACAAAATTGACTGAGTAAGGTATAGATGGTATCTGTAGGAGACATCAAAGATATACATGGTTGAGTGAATATTTTTTCAATGTTTCTTATTTACATATAGCCATAACCACTGAAAGTGGTTATTAATGCCATTTACTCCATAAATGTATAGAGTATCAACAAAAAGACTAAACAGTTTTCCATTTTCTTGCAACTTCATATTTTCTTAACCCTCTGCACTTTTATGTCAAAATGACAACGTTTTCAGCAGGAAATATTTCCCATAATGCAGTTTGATATTTAACCAAAGTGAGCTCTGTCAAACAACGTATAATTGGTTAAATTCACGGTTAACCCTCAGCACTCTTGGTAGTGCAATAGAATTCTCCAATAACTCTTATTAATGTTTTATCTCTTGTTTAACCCTTTACCTAATGCAGACGATATCAAAATTTATTATTTTAAATATCATTTTTTGAAATTTTTTGGAAAATTTCAACAAAACCATATCATGTGACCCCTCATTGGAACGAGCCCGATGAGCTCGTTCCAACGAGGGGTCACCTGATATGGTTTTGTTGAAATTTTTTGAAAAATTTTATTTTTTCAACTGCTCAATTTGCATATTACGCGGGCGGATGCGGGCGATGCGTTGGGTAAAGGGTTAACTGTGAATTTAACCAATTATATCCTGGAAAGCCATTTTAGTGGCATTACTCTTGTTACTATTAATTAACTTGCTTGCTTATGAAAGTGTTTTGTTACTGTATTTATCTGTGTATACGTTGCCCCCATTTATAAGTCGCACCCCCCAACTCCCATTCGTAATTCCTTTCTTTTGCCTAAAGCACATGCATGCATAAGTCACAACCCCATGTTCAAGTTATGCAGTCGACAAGAATTAGTTGAAAGTTACATTTTGTCATTTTGGAGCACTTTGGGATGCAATGTAAATACCGTATTTACTCTATATATTGGGACACTTTAAAATTTGGGACACACATTTTTTCCAGAAAAATATTTTTTTTTATGCTCCAATGTTTGGGACACTTAGGAGACTTGTTTCCAGTTGGCCCAGTCACCTGAAAATGGTGCTAAATGCTCAATATTGAAGCTAAGTTTGTGTTTAATTTTCCTTTTTAAACAATAAAAAATTGATAATACATACTGATTTGTGTTGTTTTTATTTAAATCTGTTCCTAAGTTTTAATATTTACAGTCTGGAATGACATGAGGAAGACTATTTAATATTATATTGTGACAGTCTTCAACCCTTTACTGAATGCTTGTGGCAGATGACACTCATAAAAAGAATTCTTGTGTAACTAAAAATTTTCATTTCTTGCTTCCAAAACATAGCCTATGACCCCTCATTAGAATGAGCGCAATGCGCCCATTCCAATGAGGGGCATAAGCTATGTTTTGGAAGCAAACAATGAAAATCTAAAAAAAAATTAGATGGCGATTTTCGTATATGGTGATGGAAAACGAATCACACACAACTTGATTCAGCATCAAAACAAGACCAGGTTGTGTTTTTTTCCCCATTTTCTAAGATGTGGGACATCTGTGAAAATATTTATTTTTATCTGTCCCAATACATAGAGTAAATACGGTAGGTAAGTTTTCATGAGTCATCACATGTGGAATAAGATAAAGGAATAAAAAGAAAAAAGGAAAATTATTATTAAAGATTTAAAGAATACCGTATTTACTCTATGTATTGGGACACTCTATGATTTGGGACACACATTTTTTCCAGAAAACTATATTTTTTTTATGCTCCAAAGTTTGGGACATTCAGGAGATTTGTTTCCAGTTGGCCTGTCGCTAGTAGCAGACGACACTCATCAAAAAATTCATGAGTAACTGAAAGATTTCATTTTTTGCTTCCAAAACATAGCTTATGATCCCTCATTGGAACGAGCGCATTGCGCTCGTTCCAATGAGATATAAGCTATGTTTTGGAAGCAAAAAATGAAAATATAAAAAAAATTGGACGGCGATTTTCGTATATAGTGATGGAAAACGAATCACACACAGGCTGTGTTCTTTCCCCATTTTCTAAGAATTGGGACACCTGTGAAAATAATTATTTTTTGCTGTCCCAATACATAGAATAAATACGGTACTCATATTTATTTGTTTTGTGTTGTTTGTTTATCAGTGATATACAGGTCGCATCTCTCACCTGATATTTTTTGAATTTGATAATTGTGTATATAGCTTTGGTGTGATGTCTAGATGGGAGCTATCAAAATTTTCTGAATTTCATTTAAAAATCTGGCCGCCAGCAGCATCTTGGATTTGGCATATGAATTATCAACAATTCCATTAATACACCCTGCAGGCCGCATCTCTCACCCAATCTTTTTCAAATTTCATATGTAGTATTGGTGTGATGTCTAGATGGGAGATATCTAATTTTACTGACTTTTGTGGAAAAATATGGCTGCCAGCAGCCATCTTGGATTTGGCATCTAAATTGTCAACAGTCCCATTAGCGCACCCTACAGGGCACATCTCTCGATTGCCCCATCTTTTTTTAAATTCATATGTACCTTTGGTGTGATGTCTACATGGGAGCTTTCAAATTTTTCTGAATTTCGTTGAAAAACATCGCCATCATTGGTCATCCTGGATTTGAGGCATCAATTGTCAACAATTCCATTAGTAGACCCTACAAGCTGCACCTCTCACCTAATCGTTTTCAAATTTCATACGTAGCTTCGGTGTGATGTCTTTTCTGTAGAAACTTGAGTGAATGACTTGGCATTACTGGATCTTTCTATTTAGTTCAGTCCCTTCTTGGGCTTGTTGAGCTGCAGTGTCATTGACACTTTCATATGTAATGAAGCTGCACCCAGCATGTTGGAAATCAGATGTCATTGCTGGGAGAATTGGATTCGCACTGCGTATTTAACCTAGATACAAGGAGTGTCGCCTGAATCCATGTGTGAATGCATGTTTCACATTTTTGTTGGGGGGGGGGGTGATTCTTATCCTGAAGGAGTCTGTGACTTCATCAAAAAGCATAATAAACACTGGGCTTCACTGCAAATAACAATTTTAATACAAACAGAAAAATACAGTAACTTGTAACTTACAGTTAAAACTAGAAGTTCTGTCATGAATAGTGCGCTTATCTAGGCTTATTTGCGCGTTGGAATTGCGCGCAATTGCCATATCGAATGGCATCCAAAGCACGGCAGGTTCTCTTGGTTACTTAAAGCAAACACATGCAATGTTTCTACCAATGGACCTCCGGGTTACCCGGAGGTCCATTGGCTGAAACATTGCTTGTGCACAGGCCATATGTACAGAATTTGATAGCTTTACTTGGGCCATAACGCGTACATTAATGCGCATATCAACGTGCTATTTGTGTGCATTTCATGACAGGACTTCTAGTTTTAACTGTACATGAAATCCCATGAATAAAATACAAATGTCAATCATACCAATCCCACACAATTTGAGAGTCACCTTGCGGGCCCGCATTCTCTGTTGTTACTGGTTGCTTCTTCTTTGTTGCTGGTGATGGATCTTCTCGGCTCAATGTTTTGTCTCTGGACTCTGGTTGTCTCTTCACGAACATATAACAGTATGTCACACTATCACTGCCGTCTCACGGCCACTAACGTATTGTCACTTTACTGGACACTTTTACTCTAGCAGCTGTACTTCAAAGGTTAACTGCTTCCCTCTAGTAACCTCAGACTAATGTTCATACAGGCAAAGCCTATTCTCTCTATGTATGGCCTGCCTTCTATAACAAGCAATACTATTTACCTGAATGCCAATATTCATGAGCTCCTGGTGCTAGTACATGTACTTCCTATTCTGATCCTAAACTCATATAATGGCTACAGACTTGGCCTGTGATTGCTGCTACTCTAAATATGAGCTCTGTGGCTCCCCTTACATACAATGTGCCGATTCTTTCGCATTGACGCGGCACCTCTGCTTCGTGCCTATGGCCCACAGTCTTACACGCCTTGAGTCTGGAATGAAATTTTCGAGAAAACACCCAACTCTTATTTGTTTGCAAGGACATTAATTTCCATTTTAATTGCTTCTCTTGAACTTGGCTGCTAAAGTTCTGTCTCAATTTAAAATTCCCTTTAAAGTTCTTTTAAGGTATCCTACCTTTGCTGTACATTGACACTTGTGACAGTACACTGTCGGAAAGAGAGGATCCACATACAAAACGGGCCCTACAAGTGCACTACTAATGATTAGGAGTTTATCACCACGAATGACCATATAATTAGATGACTGATCACCTTGTATGGCTAAACAAGTGTCTTTTGTTTGAAGCTTATCAGGCAAGATCATTGATTCAGACCAGATAAGTGCTAATTGACATTACGGTCTCCCATTGAGATGCCACGCCATCAAAGTCATCACTTTTATTCCACCTTCACTGATTTATTTCTAATTACATACGCAGATGGCTTACTTGACAAATCGTTTTTTTGCTCCCAAAATTATACACCTGGAACTTAATTAAACACCCCCTGAAATGTTTCATGACAGTGACGTTGCTGTTACTGATTATTATGTTTTAATGATTGCTCTGTCTTGCAGTACATTTCATCTAGTGCAACATGATGTTTCTGGTTGCTGGTGTCCCTAAACACATCCCCTCGTCCATGTGAAGCATGCTTCCCACACATGGCAGAAAACACTATTCACAAGCAGTATCTGGGTATAAAACAAGAAACTATGTCACTTCCTTTATCAATAAATGTTGACATGGCAAGGAGGAGACTGTAGGAGGCACTAAGATCGCAAATCATTGGCTGCATGCAACAAGCATGTCATTCAAAGCTGTTGGAAGGTAACTTGGCTATAGTCATTCTGTCATCAGCAGACTTGTCCGAAAACATCAACAAACGCATGATATTAAGGACTGACCAAGGAATGGATAATACCAAAAGACCTCCCCTCTGGAAGATCCGAGTCTGGCATGAACCCTTTTCTTTAAGTGGGGTTTAGGAATGTCTTTGGCTCCTCAACAGGTGTTTGTGCAACAGAACTGTCAGGGACCGATCAGGACTATTTAAAATACACTCTAGCCTTGGAGCCCATTTTTTCAATTCATGCGCCATATTTCAATTTACGGAGTCACACTGCTATTTGTAACACACACTGCAAGTATGTAATAGCTCTCATCATTTTCATTTAGTACACTATAGCAAACATTAATCTTCACTGTGGTTTCTGATCAAGTCTTGCCTGCCTATGTAGGCAGCCAAGACTTGATCAGAAACCACAGTGAATTAGATTAATGCTTGGTAATTAAGACTTGAAGTATTAACTTAAGCACTCTACAACAATGATAAATGATAATCATATATATAATACATGTAAGAGTGTCTCTCTCGATTATCTGTCGAAAGAATATCAAAATATGATCTGAGAAGTTACGCGCCAACTGAGAAGCCTATGTCTGAGATTTAAGAGCCAGGTCCTGATGTTTCAGAACCAAATATGCACTGGCGCATGCCCAGGTCGGTCTCTGACTGTCCGAAACCATCTCAAAGTACGGGGTATGAGGTTCAGTAGGGACATCAAGTATCCAGCTCTGTCCGATCAGCATCAAAGATGATGTTTGGAGTGGTGTATGGCTTGACAACATTGGAAATCTCAGGACATGGAGAGTCCATTGATCAGATGAGGGAAGGTTCCTGCTTCACGTCACAGATGGTTGCATGAGAGCGTGGAGGCATAGAAATACTGCTTACGTGCCCAGGAACATCAGACCTACTGTTCCTTATGGTGGAGGATCAGTAATGATCGGGGATGCCTCTCTCATGATTGTAAACTTGATATGGTGATTACGTGGGAATCTCACTGGTCAACAGTACATCTGGGACATTCTCAATCCAGTTGTCGTGCCTCATTTTAGCTACTCATCCTGGATTCATGGATGACAATGCAAGGCCACACCATTCCCGTGCTGTGAGAGCATTCTTTCAGAACAACACTATTACCACACTACCTTGGCCTGCAATGAGCCCAGATTTGAATCCCTCAGAACATATCTGGGACTTTCTGGGACGTCGTGTGCAAGCAAGGGATCCACCTGTACAGAATTTGTCTGATTTGGAAGCTGCATTGCATGAGGAGTGGCAGCAGTTGCCACTGGACCGTATCAGAAGGCTCACTGGTAGCATTAGGAGAAGGGTTCAGGCTGTCATCTGGGCACATGGTTGATACACTCACTACTGACACCAGACACTGCTATTGTGTTCTGGAGATCACTAGTTACATTTTTCTCAGTAATTACTGGCATTGTTTCATCATAGACCGTTCCAGCACCATACTTGTTGAGAGAACATTTTTCCATCAAAAACATGAGTGACAGATATATGAAATTAGTGCCATTAAAATACTGCGTATTTTCATCATTGTGTTGTCTTTCATTTGTCAATAGACCATTCTTTCCACAAACAACGACTTTTGGCCATCTAAAAGATAGCATGAAAGTGCTAATGACTGTTTCTATTGACACCACGGTGAAAAAAACAGGGGGTGCTTAATTAAGTTCCAGGTGAATATATACAATTTTGAACAACATAATCGTAAATTCAAACTGTCACCTTGACATAGCATGTGTTTAATATTTGTTAATTACTGTACAGTTACAAGGTGCTTAACTCTTAACCTGCTGAGTATTTTCAAGATATTTTTCTGCAAATATAGCTGTTATGATGCACCCATGTCTAGATTTGATGAAAAATTCATCAGATTGAACTCAAGAATTCATTGGTGAAAAAGTCCATCCAATTTACAGGAGGTGGTGGTGGTGTGGGGGGGGGGGGGGGGGGGGGTTAGGTGGGGGGGGGGGGGAATTATACGATATTTCAGTGGCAAGAGAAATAATGCCCTTGGCAGGAATATCCCTCTGCCAGCAGCATGCAAAGAGTTCAGAAAAAATTGTCTTTAACAAGTACACAAGAAAAAATATAAGCATTCGGAAGTAACATGTTATGACACCATTGGAGCACTCACCCACCCACCCTGGGTCTACCCTGGTAAGTACAAAGGGTTTTTACAAACTTCTATCCATTAAACCTCCTTACCTAGCTCTGAGTGCGTTGTCCATTTGTAACAATTTTTTTGCTCTCACAGTTTGCTGCTGCGAAGAATGGTCGTATCTATTTTTCCATCACTATGCATTTTTCCGTACATACAAACCAAATTCAGCTGAACAAGGTATTAATTGAAAATAGAATATAAAAAATATTGAAAATAGAATATGTTTTCATTATTGTAATTCACTTTAAACAAATTTCCACATCCTAGTGTAAATATTTCCATGATTTCCTTGATTCTTGCATCCTCTGTAGCATGTAAACAACTAACCCTGTGCATTTTTATAACCTTAGTCAGTTTTTATTTTCTTGCAGTGTGTGATATTGCAGCCTTTCATCTCATCCTAATGCATATGGTTTATCAATGTACATGTATGTTAGCTTACCATTTAAATCTGTGCAATGCACAGGGCTGGTTAGTGACTTTTCTTTCTGGTTGTAAGATCATCCATGTTATGTGACTAACCCTGGGAATTGCACTGCCTTAGTGGGTGTACATTTTAATGTAGTGTGCAATATGGTTGTTTAGAGCTGCACGATATTCAGATTCTAGTACCATTGACAGTATTAAAAACAGTATGGCAGTATACCAGCATACAGTTGAGAAAATCAAGCAAAATACAATGAAATGGGCAGGCCTGGCATTCTTTAGGAGTGCAGGAGTGCTGCACGCCTAGAAAAAATTGAGGAGGGCAATTTTTTTACCCCTTGATTTTCTGGAATGCGAGACATGTTTGGGACTGCCTTTAAAATCTGTTATCATAACGTCCCCTGAGTTCCAATGTGTTCTATGTGCCAGTAGGCACATAGATCACATTGGAACTCAGTGGACGATTTGTCAATGGTGCATTGATTTGCAATAATTCATGACCCATTCTGTGTTGCATTTCAAACACATTTTGAGTGTAGATAGAAGACAGCCACATAAGAACTGAATGCAACATTTTTGAATAATATGTGAAGATGTATGTGCCAATTTCTTCCACTGTGTAGCTGAATGTAGTACAATTTTTCAGTCACAACAGTAATACCTTGAAGTGCATCTTACCAAAATAGCACACAAGTATATGCATTGAACATTCCAGTTGCAACTGCACTCCCAAGCAATCTGTGGAGGGCAATTGTTTTGCACTCCTCGATTTTTCTAGACTGCCAAGCTTGAAATGGGCCTTCCCATACTTTTACATTAAATATGATGTAGAAGGGTAGATTTTGAAAATAATGCCAAAGCTTTCAGCTGATTCTTTCCTTATGTTGAATCGATTCATCTCATTCACCTGATGACAAACAGTGAGCATATTTTGGAGGCATGGTTGATATGGACATACTGACACAAGGTAATTCTGACATGTGAAGACTCGCATTGTTATGTGAGGAAGGAAAATGGGAGGAGCTAATGAGCAAGTCAAACTGTCATTCAACAAATGTCGATTCTGTTTGGCTTGGATGTTTGTATAACCAGATCCTTGCAAGCCCATGTATTGAACAGATGCTGTTTAGACAAGGATGTATCTTCTTATATTCTGGTTTACTGTTCTTTCTGAAGCCACATACACTCAGTTGGCAGTAGTGTTACAGCTGAACCCTGTTAATTGTATAGTCACTTAATTTGTCAATGAAAATTATTCAATTAACAGGAGTATTCAATTAACAGGGATTGTCACTTTCCTGTCTTCTAGAGTTAAATTCAGCATTTATTTTATTATATCTTGTTAAAATAACAAGCAACATATAATAGATTAAATAGAGGATATGAAATGAGTGTTTTTCTCATATAATATGTATGAAACGAGTCTAAGAATTTTCCGTTTTGGCGAGCCTCTTGCGAGCCCAAATGGAAAATTTGGACAGGTTTCATAAATATTATATGAGTAAAACACTCATTTCATATTCTTTTCATCATATGACACACACACACACAAATTAGCCACGTAGTATGACTTTTTAACCCATCACCTAACTTGAGTTGCAGACGGCACTTGGAAAAAACATCCTCATATAACTAAAAATTATCGTTTTTTGCTTCCAAAACATAGGTTATGACCCATCATTGGAACGAGCTCGTTCCAATGAGGGGTCATAACCTATGTTTTGGAAGCAAAAAGTGAAAATATAAAAAAAAATGAATGGCGTTTTTCTTGTAGGTAAAAGATTAATACAATATAACCCACCCAAAATAGGACAGATAACGTAAATTCTCCCTACTGAAATTATGCAAATGTGACCCAGTTGTATTTTGTTTAGCCAATCAAATTGTTCAGTTTTGAAATTGACCAATGAAAGCTCCCAACTCTAATTATGCAAATTATGAAAATGTGACCGAGTTGTATTTTGTTCAGCCAATCAAATTGTCTAGTTTTGAAATTGACCAGTGAAATTGACGGAAGGCTTTATTTATCACTGATAAATATGAAACAAAATATCAAATGTTTTAAAGTGACAAAACGGACGAGTCATATGATAAATGTCTATATTGGATGTTCTGAGGCTAAATAGGTCTATAAACAAAGAAAAACTGGGGAGAGTCAGGGTAATTTCTCAACAGGTTACAAGATTTTTTATTCAATTAACAGGAGTTTACTCTAACCTATATATTCAATTAACAGGTCAAATTAATACTGGAGGAATGGCAATTGGTTTTGTGTTGGGAAATTACATTCAATTAACAGGGTTATTCAGTTAAGAGATATCCAATTAAGTGGGTTCCACTGTAGTGATAATATCCAGGCCCAATAATTAAATGCTTATCCAAGGGCTGACCTTGTTTTTACAGGAGGTAAACTGACAATGGGTGATTGACTTGTATCAAAGTTTCTGTGGGATGTAAAAATGGATGGTATAACTGAAAAACGGTTACCTATACTTGGGAGTGGAAGTCCTCTAAAATGGGCAACATTGGTATAAATGATTGACTAAACTTGACTTTATCTCCATGTTGTGATTACGATTAGCCATTGTGCAGAAATATGTGACCTTAAACTCCAATAAAAAAATAAACAAATAAATAAATACATAAATTAACTGTTTACCATTTTATGACCCAAACTAACCCGTAATATTCTCAAAAAGTGTTTAAACTCATCTTATAACCCCTCATTGGAATGGAATGGATTGGTTTCTAGTTTTTGATTTCCAAAATCAGAAACATATTCCATTTTCAATTAATAGCTTGTTTATGGTGTATTGCATTTTTCCTCCAGAAGAAATCCCCAGTGATGGAATATAAATATATTCTTTCCCACAAAATATGTTACTTTCTGCAGAGCCATTTTGATTTTGCCTAAAATATGAGGAATTGTATATTTAGTTTATTTTAGGCCTAAAAAAAATAAAAAATCTATTTCTCAGGCCCTCCCGCATGGTCCTTTTGGCTGCCGCATGCTCTCTTTTTATAACCAATTTAAACTTAAAAAAAATTAAAATTAAATGGTTTGTGTCTGATATTTTACCCAACTTTAAAAAATTGATGAATTTGTCCCTTGAGTGCAAGAAGGCTTTGCAATGCTTTAGCATTGCAAAGCCATCTTGCACTCAAGGGATGAAATACACCACCACCCATGCTATTCTGTAGATTTTGAGGCCTAAAACTTGAACCAAGAACATAAACTTTTGATGCAAAGAAGTAATTACTGAAATAAAAAATAAAATAATAATCTGCTCGCCCGCATGCAATTTCACAAATAATGGCCTGAGAAACAGAAGATCTACTTTGTGTGGCCTTATCCATTTGAATCATTCATATTTTCTGTAATACTAATATTTTACTATTTATTATCTTTGCAGGGAAGTTGGAAAGCACTGATTGTATTGGAACGAGTATTTAAGCATTTAAATATTATAGAGAAAGAATACTTTGGACTGAGATACATTGATAATTCAGGTCAAAATGTAAGTTCTTTTCTGTTTACTGCATATAACAAACAGCCAAATAAAATGTTATGGTATGATTGTAATAAATGTTTGAATTAGAGTTACAGAGCCCCCATCCCCACACCCTCTCCCTGCCCACCCACCCTCCCCCCCCGCTACCCCCCCCCCCTCCCCCCCCCCCTTGAAAAGTTGCACTCTGAAATGATGCAATCTCGGAGACAAAGCAAAGCAGTCTTAGGAGAGTACATTGTTCCAATAAACATTTGAAGCATTTTGACATCTTGCATTTTTTAGCCCGACTGTTTAACCCTTTACCCAACGCAGACGATATCAAAATTTATTATTTTAAATATCATTTTTTAAATTTTAAAAAAAAATTTCAACAAAACCATATCATGTTACCCCTCACTGGGATGAGCTCAATGAGCTTGTTCCAATGAGGGGATCACATGATATGGTTTTGTTGAAATATTTTGAAAAATTTAATTTTTTCAACTGCTCAATTTGCATATTACGCAGGCGGATGCGGGCGATTCGTTAGGTAAGGCCTAAAAAAATATAAAATCTGTTTCTCAGGCCCTCCCACATGGTCCTTTTGGCTGCCGCATGCTCTCTTTTTATAACCAATTTAAACTTATAAAAAATAAAAATTGAATGGTTTATGTCTGATATTTTACCCAAGTTAAAAAAATTGATGAATTTGTCCCTTGAGTGCAAGAAGGCTTTGCAATGCTTTAGCATTGCAAAGTCTTCTTGCACTCAAGGGATGAAATACACCACCACCCAGGCTATTCTGTACATTATGAGGCCTAAAACTTGAACCAAGAACATGAACTTTTGATGGCAAAAAAGTAACTACTGAAATAAAAAATAAAATAAAAAAACGCTCGCCCGCATGCAATTTCACAAATAATGGCCTGAGAAACAGAAGATCTACTTTGTGTGGCCTGAAGGGTTAAAGTTTTTTTTCTTGTAAATTAATTTTAATTGCTATTGATTGTATCATTCTCATTATGTTTCATGTTATTTTGGGAAATATTTAACCCTTTTTGGCATGGCAATTTAACTTACAACTTCCAGGTTAAAGCTTTTTGTTTTCGAAGTAACACCTTTAAATCTTCAAACAACAGTTTAGTGGAATGTCACTGTTTCTCATTTGGGATAATGTCTATTGTCTACTGAAGCTTTCTACAGTGATTTTAATTAATATTAGCATGATTTTAACCCCCTTTAAACATGTTTTCAGATTTAGTTTCTTTGTATTTGAAATTAGGCTTTCACCACATACTTTGTTACTTTAAATCTTGCATGCTCAATACAACATAATGATTGCATTTTTTTCGTTTATAAGTCTTTGGGAACAATGCCTACCTGAAGCTCGATGACCACCATTATCCAACGAAAATTGTTGGAGTTAGTGACTCCCCCCTCAAACCCCACCCCTGCCCGTCAATTAGGCAAGTTTTTTCCTTGCTCCAAAGTGCATTTTGAAGGATTTAGAGTGTAAAATTTGACTTCTATAGAGGTTTGCAGCTGATGATCTAACTGCAAATTTTGTTGACATTTTCAGAAAACACTTAATTTGATACTTTCTTTCAGATAGATGAAAAAAACAACATTTTTCTTGTCACTTTTTACCAAAATTATTTTTCAGTAGTATTATAATAAAAGATTCTAGAAAGCGAATGTTTTATGTACTGCATCTTTAACCCTTTACCTAACACAAGTTGAAGCCAACAGTACAAATTATTTTTCTGAAACATCAGATTTTTTTCATTTTTCACTTCTAACCATTGCTTATTAGTCCTTATTGGAAGAAGCTTGTTCCATTTAAAGATCATGAGGTATGTTTTGGGGTAGTAAAATGAAAAAAAACAAAATTTGAATAGCTATTTTGATATATCACGAGTGCAGATATGGCAGATTCGTTAGGTAAATGTTTTAACAAAAAATAGCGCAGACCATTTTGTGTCTGAGCATTGTCATTGCAGGGACAGTTGGGCTCTATGCATGACATCACTCTAGTTGTTAAATATTCCAGTTAAATAAGGAGGGTGATTTGATGACTTTTTGGATCCCAAAAATACAATTGACTATTGTTGTGGTTTTGTTGAGAATTCCCTGAAAAATATACTCTTCAAAAAAAGAAATGCAAAACGAGTAGTCATGATAACATGGCAAACTTTGGATTATATAATGATGAATTATGGCTGTAGAAAGGGTTAACGACATATCGTGGTGGTCTAAACATTATGTAACATTTTGGGCAATGGGTCATGATTTCGTCCACCATGACCCCAAAAATCTTGGAAATTAACAAAACAAAACAAAGTTTCCACTGAATGAATACCTGATCATGAAGTTGCACGCTCCGAGCATGTGAGCTGAGTATATGGGGGTATAAATGGACATGGAAATCGGTTGGAATTCACACAGCGTTAAAGGGATCTCGCTCATGCAAAATGCCACATTGGATTGAAGCACAGAGAAATAATGTCATTGGCCGCTTGGAAACAGGTGAATCAGCTTTGAATGTAGCGAGACTGTTCAGTGTCTCACTGAGCACCATCACACACCTGTGGAACCACTACCAAATCCAGGGGACAATGCAAGACCTTCCCAGATCCGGAAGACCCTGTGTGACCATCCTAGCTCAGGATTGGTACATCCAGTTAGATCATTTGCGGGAGAGAACAACCACAGTGAGCACTACAGCGTCAATGCTACCAGGTCGGCAGAGGATCTCAGATCAGACCATTTACAACCATCTATGTGAGGCAGGGCTGCATGCTAGACGGCCAGTTCATGACATCGTTTTGAGGGCGCAGTGTCGTCGACAGCGACTTCAGTGGTGTCAAATGCACAGGGCATGGCCTCATCAGAGATGGAGAATGGTATGGTTCAGTGACGAGTCATGTTTCCATTTTTGCCGAGTTGATGGACGATGCCTTGTGTACAGACATCGTGGAGAACATTTTGCGTATAGCTGCATTCAAGAGGCGAACAGATTTGGTGGTGGTAGTGTTATGATGTGGGCAGCCATTTCAAACGCTGGTAGAATGGTCCTCATCCATGTTGTGCTCCTTCTCTTCCCATGGCACTTATATTCATCATACATGTTCCTCAGTATCATTGTTCCATGATTAACCCCTCATACCCTGCATTTTAAACATTTTTCTTGACATTTTTAGTTGCGTTTAGTTTTCTGTTTAGCTTGGAATTTCATGTTTAACTTAGTGTTTAGGTCAGTTTCTGTGTTTTACTTTCAAGAGGTTGTGTTTAGGTAAGCTTTGTCGCATGTTATGAGCCTGTTTTATACAGTTCTTGTGTTTGCCAAAGTTACTATCAAAGAGGAATGTTAGTGAGCTATAGGGCATTGGCGTCCTTCTTGTTGGAGATTGCATCACTTCCGAGGTCAACATTTCAAGGCGGGTTTTTCTAATTCAAAGGCAGCTGTTTCTAATTCATATATTTAGTTCAGTGATACCTTATGCAGAATGCCAAAGCCATTTTCCAGCATGACAACACCTGACCACACACAGCAAGGCTCACAAGAGCAAGGCTCACAACAGCTTATCTACAGGATAGCAACATCAAAGTCCTGCCTTGACCATCCAAATCACCAGATTTGAACCCGATCGAACATCTATAGGATCAAATGGATGAACGTGTGCCAAAATGTCAACCACAACCTCTGACATTACCACAGTTGGCACAAACGTTGCAGGAAGAGTGGGCCACCATACCTAAGCCTTCCATCCAGAATCTGATTGCTTCAATGGACAGAAGGTGTCAAGCACTTTTGGACTCAGATGGAGGTCACACTAGATATTGAGTTTTGATGATGTCGACTTGTTACGTTTACGTCTGAAACATCTCCATTTGTGCTTCATTCATCCATTAAAACTTTGGTTATGAATTGATTTCGTTCTCTATCTCATTATCCCATAACGCAGGAACATCCCTCATCATAGAAAACCTGTTTTGCATTTCTTTTTTTGAACAATATATATACACATGACTGGTACTTCCCTTCTTGACTGTTTTGTTTTTGTCTCTTATTTTTTAGCTCACCTGACTGCTAGTCAGTGGGAGCTATTGCCATCACTTTTGTTTGGCATCCATCATCTGTCACCTTTTGCAAACTTGACATCTTCTTCACAACCACGAGGCCAAATTCAAACAGTGTATTGCATAGACCATTTATGGAGTATATCCTTTCTATTTTGTTTAAATGAAGTAGCTGCCATATTCGGGCTCTGGTTTATGCCTCAAAAGCTTAAAAGCCTTTAAAAATCTTCTTCTCATAAACAACCAGAGGGAATGCCCTGATATTTGGTATAGAACATCCTTTGATGTAGAAGTTTGTTCAAGGGAAGTTGATAGGTCAATAACTGGGCTCTCTGTGGGGGCATATCCATTTTGCTCTGCCCAAAATTTCTATTTCAAGAACCGGTGGGCCAATTTCAACCAAATTTGGCATGTAGTATAAGTGGGTCCTAAGTAATTGATGCTCCCCCCCCCCCCCCCCCCCCCAAAAAAAAAAGAAAGAAGTTTTCACAGCCCTGTTGCCCAGGGGCTAAAAATAGAAAAAAAAATTCAAAAGCCCAATTATCCCAAACCCCAAGGAACAGAGATATGTTATTTTGGGGGATGAAGCATCCTTAGGACCATAAGAAGTGATTGGTTAAAAATAAATGGCCACCTGTTCAATCAGGGTGCCTGGTAGACGGTATTGAAAAAGTGATGAGTCAGCATTTTTGCTGTTGTTTATCCTGGAGGAAAATTGTCATTTACTGAGAACCTTTCTTGACATATTGTTCTTAAATCAACAAAATTGCTGCTAGAAAACATTGTAATGTGTTATTTTAATCAGAAAATTTTGGTTTGCAAAGATTTCTTTCATGTTGAATGAACCCTTTCAATGCTGGAAACATCTGATTCCTGTATGCATGTCTTTAATTTAACCCTCTCAAGACTGCAATGTGGGTTCCAAAGATTTTATTGATGCCATAAACAAACAAACCCTTTCAATGCTGTATATATATTTTTTTTGGTTCCTTGGAAAAAAATTGATCTGATTCCTGTATGAATATCTGTAATTTCACCCTCTCAGGACTTGAGTGTGTTTTTCCAAAGATTTTATTTCAGGATAAACTCTCACTGCTGTGCATATAGTTTTTTTCTGGTTTCTTGGAAACATTTATCTGATTCCTGTATGCATATCTTTAATTTAACCCTCTCATGACTGCAATGTGGGTTCCAAAAATTTTTTTGATGCCATGATCAAACACTTTCAGTTCGTGCACATACCTGTTTTTTTGCTGGTTCCTTGGAAAATATTGATCTGATTTCTGTATGAATATCTTTAATTTAACCCTCTCATGACTTCAGTGTGTTTTCCAAAGATTTTATTTTATGTTGATCGCTTTCAGTTCTGTGCAAAATATATGTTTTTTTCTGGTTTCTTGGAAACATTTATCTGATTCCTGTATGAATGTCTTTAATTTAACCCTCTCAAGACTTCAGTATTGCTTTCAGATATTTCATTGATGCCTTGATCAAACCTTTTTCAATGCTGTGCACATATATGTTTTTTTCTGGTTTCTTGGAAAAAATTTCTCTAATTCTTGTATGAATATCTTTAATTTAACCCTTTGAAGGCTTCACTGTGGTTTCCAAAGATTTTATTTCATGTAATACTGTTAATGAAAACCTTTTTCTGATTTCTTTAAAATTATGTGCCCCTCCCCCCCAAAAAAAAAAAAAATAAGCCTCCATAAGTTCCCTTTCTGTTCTGTTTACTTTTTTATGCTTTAACCATTTTCACACAGACTTGAATTTACTGGTGGCAGTAAAATTCTGTTTCTCCAGTTTGAAATCTTTCTTATCCTTTAAAACCACTGGGCCAAATTCATTCATTTACGGCACAAACCATCTTTGGAGTAAACCTTTTCTCCTTTGTTCAAGTGATGCTGCTGCCATCTTCAGGCTGGTGAAATTTACTCTTCTGATTTTTCCCTCCAAATACTATATCCCTTAGGGTGCGGTTAATGCTCCGTAAGCCTAATATGCTTTTAAAATCCTCCTTTTATAAGCCACTTGCAATAATGCTTAGATTTCTTGTTTGCAGCTTACTTTAGTGATGCAGATTCACTTTTTTTTTCAAATAAACTCAGTAAGTCAAATTTTGGGCTACACTCAATGTTTCTATTTTCAGATTCAATGGGCAGATGTGGATCATACTTGTCATGTAGTATATAACTAGGTCATAAGTATTTCATTTATGCCTGAATTTGTTTTTGGTTTGTTTGGGTGGGGGGGGGGGGAGGGGGGGGGAGGAGGGTAGAGAGAACCACAGTAGTTGAAAACAAAACAAAAATTCACAGAACAGAGCTTGCTAGAAAGCTTTCCTAGGACCAGCAGAAATGAATGGCCACACTTGAGAAAGATATTTGAATGCCAAAATTGAATTGATGCGATCTTAATTTTTTTTGCCTGAACATAATAATGGTTGGCAATGGGAAGATATTTAGAACTGTAATACCTTAACCCTTTACCCAACGAAGAGAATATCAAAATTTATTATTTGAATTACTATTTTTTTTAATTTTTAGAAAAAAATTAAACAAAACCATATCATGTGACCCCTCATTGGAATGAGCTGGATGAGCTCATTCCAATGAGGGGGTCACATGTTATGGTTTTGTTGAAATATTTTGAAAAATTTATTGTTTTCAACTGCTCGATTTGCAAATTACGTGGGCAGATGCAGGCGATTCGTTAGGTAAAGGTTTAATGATTCACTGATTCAATGAACACAGATTACAAACAACAGTGCCAATATATTAAATTTGTTCTTCTAAATACAGCTCATGACACCCTCTGTTAAAGAAGCTTTACCTTCAGCACACTGATGTTGCAACAAGGAATTTAACCCTTTCACTCTTGTTTGATTGAGCTCAGAGAGTTCTGTCATACAAGATGGAATTGGTTAAAAGTAGAGTTGTACAGTTAAAACTAGAAGTCCTGTCACGAACTGTGCGCTTATCTAGGCTTAATTGCGCGTAGGAACTGCGCGCAATTTCCATATCGAATGGCATCCAAAGCATGGCAGGTTCTCCTGGTTACTGATAGAAAACACATTGCAATGTTTCTGCCAATGGACCTCCGGGTTACCCGGAGGTCCATTGGCTGAAACATTGCTTGTGCACAGGCCATATTTTCATAATTTTATAGCCTAACTTTGGTCATAACGCGCAGATTAACATGCAGATCGACGTGCTGTTTGTGCGCGTTTCATGACAGGACTTCTAGTTTTAACTGTATGATGGCCCTGTGGAGATCCCGGGAAGTGAAGCAATGCTTGTTTACCATAGTAAAGAAACTCTGTTTTACTGATGAAATAGGACCCAGTTACCAATGCTTGGGGTGGAAGTCCTCTAAAATCAGGGGCGGCGGAACGATTTTCAAAATGGGGGAGTGGTGCTGGATCGGGGGATGCTTTACCAAACATTTACAGCAGTTATACTGTCTGTGGATTATCATGTCTGGAGGTGGATTTGGTACTTGTATGTCTGTAAGATTATGATCTACTTCAGTTAACCGATTTTTTAACAGACTGTACATTTTAGCGTTTGCAGCCACTTACTGCAAAAAATGATCCGAAATCCATCGAAACTGAACCAGTATGAGAGAAACATAGCTGGCAAAAATATGGGGGAGGCTCTGGATCTGCCCCTTGTTTCACTAGTCATTGGTTGTGTTAAAATATCTGCATACAAAAAACATGGTGGGAGTGTATTCTTGCAACAGACAAATTGATTACAAAGAAAATTTGTATGGGGTTTTCAATTAAAATTTAAGGTCAGGACCTACATGTAACCCGATCAGACTAAAGGTTCAATGTTGCTTTATGTACAGGGACGCAGGTCACTGAAAAGCTATTAATCTCCATCCTGTGCTCCAGTCTGCCCTGGTAATGAGTTACTCGTATTCCCAAAGATTAGTGAAAGTGGACAACCCTATATTGTTTCATAAATACAGCAAGTTCATGTAAATTTGCTGTCAATTTTCTAATTTGACATCATGTAGAATGTAGAGGGTTATTCAGCTGAAAGCCTGTCATAATATATGAATTGGATGGAAAGAAAACATTCTGAGTTGAATGAATTTACGTCAACTCTTAACATTTGTCCAGGTTTTCCCACTGCCCCAATATCCAGCAACAGTGTACTTAACCCAGAGTACCAGAAAAGATCTTAATACAAAGGGTATCTCTTGAATATTGTTTTGTAGTCAATGTTTTACCTCCTGCAAACATTTAAAAAATATTTAAATAACTTCAGTGTGTAATTCACGCATTGCAGAATGCAATTTGATATCAGATCAGGTGTTTTTTTAACTCTCTACAAACAGATATAAAAATAAAAAAATTTCAAGCAGAACATTTTCCCATTATGCAACTAGGAATTTAACCGAATTAATCTTGTTTGACAGAGCTTATGGTGAATTGGATGGTAAGAAAACAGTTTTAAGTTTAATGAATTTACATCAACTTGAACATTTATCCACGTTTAACTGGGAGAGTGCTAAATTATTTTTAAAAGTTCATTTGTAATGTGCATATTTTTTTTTAAAAGACACCATGCCCACCAACAAAGGAAGCCTTAGTTTAACAAGATTTTGTTCATAAATAATTGTTTTGTAACATTTTATTGGAGAGTGCCCTCTGGCACTCTCCAATAAATTGTAACAAAACAATTTTGTAATTATGTCTCCCCTTCCCAGAAGGGAGACATATTGTTTTAGTGCATATTCTTCTTCTTCTCATACAAACTTTGTCTGGGGCATAACTTTTTTGTTTTTTGACCTAGACCTTAGATATTTGGCATGTGGATGTATCACCATGAGCCGGTGTGTCCCGTACCATAGTGACCTTCATGTGATCTTGACCTTTGACCTGAAGGCCAGATTTATGTACTTTTTAAGGGAAATTTTGTCCGGTGCATAACTTTTTTGTCTTTTGACCTAGACCTTAGATATTTGGCATGTGGATGTATCACCATGAGCCGGTGTGTCGCGTACCGTAGTGACCTTCATGTGACTTTGACCTTTGACCTGAAGGTCAGATTTATGTGCTTTTTTAAGGGAAACTTCATCCGGGCCAAAACTTTTTTGTCTTTTGACCTAGACCTTAGATATTTGGTATGATTGTCAATATTATTCATGTATATATAATTGCAGTGCACTAAATAGAAAGGAAGGGGAGACATGTTTTAGTGTGCTAAAACAGTTTCTAGTAACATTTGTTTTGATACTGCCCAGCAAACCACAAGCTAATGCATACATTATAAAGCTACTAAAGTGGCTTTCATGATAGTTGCTACTGGAACTCAACCAGTTAAAATTCCTGCCAATTTTACCCACTGCCACCCCGTAGGAACCTCAGGAAGTGAAGCAGTGCTTGTTTACTGTGTGGTAAACAAGCTATGTTTCACTGGTAAAATAGAACTCAGTCTCTAATGCTTGGGGTGCGAGTCCTCTAAAATAGGCAACATGGGGTATAAACGATTGACTGACCTTGATTATATCTCCATGCAGTTGTGCCATTGTGCAGAAGTATATGACCTTAAACACCAATAAATAATAATAATTTACCCACTGCCCCACTGTCTAGCAACAGTGTACTCAACCCAAAGTACTAGTACTAAGGGTATCTCTTGAATATTGTTTTGCAGTCCATATTATACCTAGTGCAAATGCTTGAAAAAATATTTAAATAACTTAAATGGGTAATTCACACATTGCATAATACAATATGGTATCTTACAATCAACATATATTTTGTCTGTATTAACTCCGCAACTGTCGTGTATTCGATCCCCTGATACAGATGTTTGTATCAGGGGGTCGGATACAAGCACGTTCCTTTTGCATGAGTTCCATTTTCTTTCTTTTTGTTCATCTGTACGAATAAATAGTTCATTATATATTCGTCTACATTCTTTACTTATCCCCAATATATTGTAAGATAAAATGATTATTACCATTATGTAGATGTACAAAATATTATCCGAGTCTCACCCCGGGTTCTAAGGGTAGATGACGACTCGTCTTCGCCTCGTCGTGATTTGCCCTAAAAACCCGCAGCTCGACTCGGATACATATTTTGTACATCTACATAATGGTAATAATCTCTATGCAACATAATTTTTTCCAGTGTTCACGTCTTGTTTGTTAGCCCTATGCACACTGATGTCACAATGAAATTTTAAGCTGCAATCCTTTTGCTTATATATTTAATGCAATTAGGAATTAACCAATTCAATTTGGTTTGACTTCACTCATTGAGCCCTGTCAAATGAGTACATGTACATTGGTCAAAATCTAAGTTGCAATATGGAGAAAAGTTGAAATTTCAGTATTTTGACAGTATGTGAAAACAGACATCACATGATAGCCAAAACGGTTTTGTACTAATCACGAATAATACTAGAGATAGGTGGGAGCGCGGTGGCTCGGTGGTAGACTGTTGGACTTCTGTGCTAGAGGTCCCGAGTCCGATCCCCATCCGGGATGACCCGCGTTGTGTCCTTGGGCAAGGCACTTTATCCTGGTTGCCTACATGGGGGCACGATAACACTGTGTACTAAGGCATACTGCACATTGATGGTGCACATGTCTTCAACCACTGTAACCCTGCTGGAGTGGAGCTTGAACAGAGTTAGAATGTTGAGGAGCTGATAGTTGCTTGTCGCTGCCCAGTGGTTCTCTCTGGGTACTCCGGCTTCCTCCACCCATAAAACTGTCACGGTCATGATTAGCCATTGTGCATAAGTATGTGATCTTAAACACCATTAAATAAATAAATAATACAAGAGATAGGTTTGGTATTGGTGTCTGTTATTTTCAGAGGGTTTACAGCGGTATTTGTCCTATATTCAGTATGTCACTTGACTGATATTTAAGGAATAGTGCATGGCTTGGAGTTGACTGACCATGATTAGCCATTGTGCATAAGTATGTGATCTTAAACACCATTAAATAAATAAATAATACAAGAGATAGGTTTGGTATTGGTGTCTGTTATTTTCAGAGGGTTTACAGCGGTATTTGTCCTATATTCAGTATGTCACTTGACTGATATTTAAGGAATAGTGCATGGCTTGGAGTTGACTACGTCCATATAGTGCCCAGTGAGGTGGTGTAGTTCCCGCCGCGAAGCGGAGGGAACTACACCACCTCACTGGGCATTATATGGGCGTAGTCAACGACAAGACATGCACTAATCCTTATATTATATCGAAGACCCATCAAGAAAAACATCTGTCCAATTTGTTAATCTATTACCAAAGTAGCAGCCCTACCAGCAAGCGTTATATAGAAAAAAATACCATTTAGTTTTCAAAAGCATGTTCTTCTTCCAAAACACGTCTTATTGATATGAGCAGAAGACAAATTTTGAAACGTTCGGCAAGGGTAAACAAAACATTTCCCCCAAACGGAACTGTGTATTCTAGAATTGCGCAACTCGTGAATGAAAGCTATAATTTTCGAAATTTGCCAACGCAGTTTGATAATTTCCACACATTCGTCACACATATACATTACCGAATGGGTCAGTACAGGATACAAACCTGAATTCCATTATTTATTCGTTCACTGCCCAAAAACATACAATTAAATAGCGAAATAATATGAGCAGCGAAACAAACGATTTTTCATATCCGGAGGCGTTCTCATGAATGTTGTACATAGGTATGGATCATTCTCTTCGAAACGAGATATGGATCATCTTCTGAAGGAATAAAATGAACGCCTCGGAAAATGTGACTTCAACAACGGAAAAGCTATACATTTTTCCACAATGATTTCTTTCCGGGTCGTTTTGTTTATGTTGTGCCTCTGTGAATAGATATTTAAATTTAGCCTGATTAGTTTTATTCGGCCAGTATGAAAAGAAAACTGATATAGTAGTGTGCTAAAAATAGAAAACGTGTAGTGCCTGGGTAGTTCTGAGGATGCAAACTACACGAAATAGGGGTGCAGCATTCGTCCAATCAGGAGCCTAGAAGGTCACGTGAGATATAATATTTGCTGATAGTACAAGGGTAATTCAAATCGGAAAAATACAGAATAAGTTCTGGTATCATACTACCTCAGCTCCACCTTCATAACACTAATGATATCTACAGTAAATTTGTGACTTGTTCCAAACACACCTTAACCTTTAGAGGCCTATTTCAGGTTTTTGTGATCTTGGGACATGTGCCCCAACTTGCCATCATTAGCAGGTCCTACTGACAATAGGCAAATAATCTGGGCAGTCAATTCTCATCAAGTGTTGTCTTAACATGCAGTCAAGACTAGGGCTGCCACGATTAATCGATTAATCGACTGTTGATCGGTCACGGCGAAATCGATTAGTATTTTTCGTTGTCGAATAATCGGTAATAATTAAAAGAAAGTTTGATGAAAAAACTATTGTTTCTAAAGGTAAAGAGTTAAGAACATCGATGTTAAATCCCAAGACGCTATTGGAAGCAATAGTCTTCCAGGTACATTCATCAAAGTCTTGATGTTCTGAACTTTTGAACCGTCAGTGTAATAATCAAGACCGGTCGGCAGTTGCGAAGTTCGCAACTGCCGACCGGTCTTGATTATTACACTGACGGTTCAAAAGTTCAGAACATCAAAGCTTTGAATGCACCTAAAAAGGAGCGTCTTCGTTGTTTCCTTGAGGTAGGTCAACTGACTTGAACTTCATTTTTATTGACTTCATTTATAGATGTTTAAGGTCATATATTTATGCACAATGGCTAATCATGACCGTGACAGTTTTATGGGTGGAGGAAGCCGGAGAACCACCGAGCAACGACGAGCAGCTGCCAGCTCCCCAACATCGTAACTCCGCACTGCAGCACAGGCAGGGTTAGATTGGTTGAAGACATACGTACCATCGACGTGCAGTACGCCTTAGTACACGGCGTCATCGTGCCCCCACGCGGGCAATGGGGATGAAATGTCTTGTCCAAGGACACAACGCGGTTGCCGCAGCCGGGATTCGAACCGAGGACCTCTCGGCTTGCAGCCTGCACCTCTACCTACTGAGCCACCGCGATCCCCATTTTTATTGACTTCAACGAGAGAGAGAGGGGGGGGGGGGGTCATTTAGGTACGATTAATCGTCGATTATTTGCGATGATTAATCGATTCCTAAATTAGAAAATCGTGACAGCCCTAGTCAAGACTTGACTATAGAAATCACAGCTAAGCGACATGTACAGGTTGTAGTCTCGTGGGAACAATTGCTTTAATACCAGTAGTTCCCCCATGGGAACCCCGGGAAGTGAAACAGTGCTTGTTTACTGTGGTAAACAAGCTGTTTTTCACTGGTAAAATAGGACCCAGTCACTAATGCTTGTGGTGTGGGTCCTCTAAAATAGGCAGCATGGGGTATAAACGATTGACTGGCCTTGACTTTATCTCCATGTTGTGGTCATGATTAGCCACGTACATATGTATGTGACCTTAAACACCAATAAATAAATAAATAAATAAATAAATAAATAAATAAATAAATAAATAAATAATACCAGTAGTTAACAGAACTGAAAAGAAAATCTGCCACATCTTTAATGAAAATGAACACTCCAGCTTCGATATTCAGTGATTGTTTTGTTTGGTTTTTCGGTATCCCCACGATATCACTATTGGTTCAGTTTTTCGGTATGTTGCCCACCTGTAATACTGTGTTACATCGTGATTTTTTCTCTCTTTTCAGCATTGGCTCTCCCCTGGAAAAACCATCTCATCACAGTTAAAAGGTACGTTTCAAAAGAAAATTAATTTTAAATACAACTCTTTAACCCTTTACCAAGCATAATAGCCATCCAGCCAGATCTGTTCATTCATAGACATTTGTACTCAAATTTTAGTATTTTTTTCCAATATTTTCATCAATAATGCAGTTGAAACAAGAAGTCCTGTGACTGTATTATGCACTATTTTGAAGTAATAGCGCATGGAGTAAATGAACTTTAGTGCCTTTCAAACAGCACATTAGCATAACTCAGTTCCCATAGAAAAACAGCGTGCCCAACTCTGTACAATTGTTTAGTAGTAAATAGAGATCATCATTCCTTGGGAGCACGGTGTCTCAGTAGACACAGGTGCAGGCTGCAAGCCGAGAGGTCCTCGGTTCGAATCCAACCTGCGGCAACCGCGTTGTGTCCTTGGGCAAGGCACTTCATCTCCATTGCCCGCATGGGGGCACGATGACGCCGTGTCCTAAGGCGTACTGCACGCCGATGGTACGCATGTCTTCAACCAATCTAACCCTGCCTGTGCTGCAGTGCGGAGTTACGATGTTGGGGAGCTGACAGCTGCTCGTCGTTGCTCAGTGGTTCTCTCCGGGTACTCCGGCTTCCTCCACCCGTAAAACTGTCACGGTCATGGTTAGCCATTGTGCATAAATATGTGACCTTAAACATAAATAAATAAATAAATATATAAATAAATAAATAAATAAATAAATAAATAAATAAATAAATAATCATCATTCCTTACCTGCACTGGAATACATGTACATGTAATGTCTTAAATAGATATTAAAATTCAACTGCATGTACAGATTGAAGAGAGAGGATTACTACTTAATTGCAGCGCCATATATTCACCACTCGAAAAGTATTTATAATTGCTCATAACAGCACAAGAAACACTTGCAAACTTTCATCACATGGACCACCAGGTACAACCTGGTGGTCCATGTGATGAAAATTTGCAAGTGCTTCTTGTATTTTATCATCCGAAATTGTGAATACTTAGTAAGTGAAAAATCTATACCACTGCGAATAAGTTGTAGTGACCTCGCAAATAGCATATTGTGATTGAAGTGTGCATGTGTCTGTCCGCGTATGTGTGTGTGTGTGTCCGAGCCAATAACTCGAAAACTGTTAGGGCCAGTCATCAAACTTCACACAATTATAAAGGACCATGGGAGGATGTGTCTCACACCATAGCCGGGTTCGTACCTACAAGGTCAAGGTCACATTTCAAGGTCACACTAAAAATCGGTCAATATTCGTGTCTCAGCCATAACTCAGAAATGAATCATAGTACAATTGTTAAACTTTTTACAAATGTTAAGGACAGTCAGAAGGTGTGTCATGTATAATTGTTTCCGCCGCGTCTGCAAGGTGAAGGTCAAAGGGGGGGGGGGCGGTGGGGGGAGGGGGGCATGTTTTACCTTAGTAACATTCTTCTTGTTCTTATATAATTTTCTCAGTATGGGGCACCTGGGAAGTGAAGCAGTGCTTTGTGGCTTGTGATTATTAAAATTTATGAGAAAGCTGATCCCTATATAATTATAGTATAAATATCCTTATTATTTATCACAATACTTTCAAAAATGCAGGCATATAGTGTTGATCTACATCCATACTTCCATGGTCCATACATCTGAACATAAATATAATGTTGAATTCTGAAACTTCCTACTCTTCTTAACTCTTAGAACCCGGGAGTCGAGTTTTCTTGCCCGTGATGTAATACGTCAGGTAATCTGGTTGTGATGGTTCAGCTATCTTTGGGCTGGGGAGAATTAAACACTGTGCAGGTGCTTCTAGTCAAGTGTCGTCTGCCTCAATAGGCAGACAGCACTTGACTAGAAGCACCTACTTTACTGTAAGTTTTTCGTGGTATGTCATGTTCAATAAATTCATTCTGATTCCCTGTCTTCTAAGAGTTAAGTATGGTATTCACACAATAAAAATACAAGTGTTTCAAATTTTGGTTGCCAGGTGGACCATGTTGTGCCACTTGAAAATATTACTAAAATAATGGTTTCCATCTCCTAGGGTATATACTTGAATCATGTAACTCTTAACCTGCTAAGTATTTGCAAGATATTTTTATGCCCACGCCAATTTGGCGAGGGGCATTAAGTGTTCCTGAATATGGTTTCCGAACGATAACTGTAGTCTGACTGAACAAAATGAAAACAATTGTATACATAGGTTTATAACCACATAATACAGTTTGAGAATGATAGTGGGCTTGGGCTGATATTTTTTGGCAGAGTTATGGCCCTTTTCAACTTAGAAGGCATGTTGATATTGGTTTCCTGGCAATAACTTTAGTTTGACTGAACGAAATGAAACACAGTTTTATACATAGGTTTATAACCACATAATTCAGGTTGGCATTGATAGTGGGTTCGGTCCAATATTTTTTAGCTGCGATTAGCAGCTCTATAAGTGGCAATGTCGGTCTGTCTGTTGGTCAGTCGGTCGGTCGGGTGGGCGGTCTGTCTGTGACCAATGAGTTTCAAAACTCAATAACTTTTGAAATACTTGATGGAATGACTTTATATTTGGCATGTAAGTGTATCTTATTGATGTCTAGCCACTGTTCAGTGCATGTGTTGTTCCAAATATTTGTCTTGGAGTTATGGCCCTTGATGAACTTAGAATTTTCTGAGATTGCACCACCTGTCGCAGCTACGGCGTCGATGTCGTGATTTTTTTTGCAGAGTTATGTCCTTTTTCCAACTAAGAAGACATGTTGATATTGGTTTCTACATGGTAACTTGCATTATAGGTGTCCGATTTCAATCAAAGTTGGAATATGGCTTACTGTAGACAATATACCATATGGCCGGGTTTGATTTTGAGTGTGGTGTGATAATTTTTATCTGAGTTATGACCCTTTTTTGGACTTTGTTAACCACTAAATATAGTTTATTATAAAACGGGGGCATTGGTGTCCCATGACACATTTGGCGGCCTGCTGTCTTGGTTCTATGATTTTATTAAGATAAGATGGGATAAGATATTTATTAATTCAATATCAACAGAGATAAATGACTAAAAAGTCATGCTTGGCAATGTTTAGTACAGGCAGAATGCAATTAAAATTAAAAATATCTGTTTTTGGTATAGCACATGTTAGAATTAGAAATAATGTTTTGTAGCTAATGATATCCATTTTCCTTTCTTGTTAGCTTAACTTGACAAAGTCAAGATAAGCTATTGCCATCATTTATGCAGAAGTCTGTTAGTCTATGAATCTGTTCACATTTTTCTTTAGCACAGGCTACACCCCTCAATTCTTGTCCAATCATCACAAAATTTCATGTGCAGTTTCGAGGTTATGTCTGGATGAGAATGTCCCATTTTGGTTGCAATCAGTCAGTGGTGACAGCTGCACAGGCCCAAAACCAGAAAACCTTTAGCACAGTCTGCAGGTCATATTTATAAAGGGATTTCATTGTACCTTGGTAGGATGACTCCGTATAATGTAGAGATGAGAACGTCCTATTTTGATCGGTCAACCATGACGGCCACACAGGCACATGACCTAGATTTGTTTACATGTAGCACAGTCTACAGTTCATATTTATGAAGGGATTTCATTGTAACTTGGTAGGATGACTTGGTATGATATCTAGATGAAACTGTCGTATTTTGGTTGTGATTGATCAACCCTGACCACTGGACCAGCATGTGACCTTGTGATGGCCAAATCAACCCAGGCGTCAAATCTTTAGTACAGTCTACACCTCAAATTATTCTTGTTGAAAACATAGCATGTAGGATACAGAATTTAACATATTCTCAATTACAGTGGAGCTCACTTAACTGGATATCTCTTAATTGTATATTCCCTGTTAATTGAATATAATTTTCAAACACAAAACCATTTACCATACCTTCAGTACAGATTTGATCTGTTAATTGCATATGGGTTGTAGAGTAAACTCCTGTTAATTGTATATAAATTTTTGTGATTTGTTGTAAAAATTGCTGTGACATGCACCAAATTCCCCTTATCAACCTTTTTGGCCTCACTACATCCAATACAGGCATTTATTCTATTATATCTTGTTTGACAGAGCTCTAAGAGCTCTGTCAAACAAGATATAATAGAATAAATGCTCAGTTTAACTCCAGAACACAGGAAACTGACCAAATCCCTGTTAATTGTACACTCCTGTTAATTGAATAATTTTCACCGGTAAAATGGATATTCAATTAAGAGGATTCTACTGTATCACAATTCTTGTCTTATTTCTTAATCCTTTCATAAACATTGAACATTATCCTTTTCATCAAACACAACACACGTACAGTCAAGTTAAACTGCAATGTCATTGACACTTTCATTTTTTTTGCCGTTGCACAGCTAAAACAAAATGATCTGAAAGTGATGACTGACGAGATTTTGAACTCTGCGACATTGTTCCATTTGGCATGTTTGAAGTCTCTGATTCGTGGTTCATCAGTATTTTAGCTAACCCTTCTTGTGTTCTCTTGCTTCCTCCACCTGTAAAAACTGTTCGACATACATTTAAAACTAGAAGTCAAAGAGACGTGAACAAATTTGGATGACCAAAAATAATTTAGCACTCTACCAGTTAACTGGTTGAGTGCTGAATATTTTCGGTGAAGGCCTGGGAAGTGCCATTTCCGGCAATCTGGGAGGCATTTGTTGCCAAATTTTGGGGACACGCTACGTGCCAATCGATGGTGGCGCTCCGCTTAGATGGTGTTTCGGTGAATGCCTGGGAAGTGCCATTTCCGGCAATCTGGGAGGCATTTTTTGCCAAATTTTTGGGGCACGCTACGTGCCAATCGATGGTGGCGCTCCGCTTAGATGGTGTTACCGATACGCCCCCCCCCCCCACCCCCCCAACCCCCCACCCCCAATTTTTCTTTGGCATGACACCCTTGTCAATAGACCCATGATAGTGGCTTCTAGCATTCAACCAGTTAAATGAATTGGAATTTTTTTAAAGAATTAACCCTTTATCCAATGAATCGTCCACATCCGCACACGTAATATGCAAATTCAGCGGCTGAAAAAATATTATTTTTCAAAACATTTCAACAAAACCATATCTTGTGACCCCTCTTTGGAATGAGCTTATTGAGCTCATTCCAGTGAGGGATCACATTATAGGGTTTTGTTGAATTTTTTTGAAAAATTAAAAAAATTGCTATTTAAAATACTAAATTTTGATATCGTCTGCATTAAGTTAGGGCTGCCACGATTAATCGACTATTGATCAGTCACGGCGAAATCGATTAGTATTTTTCGTTGTCGAATAATTGGTAAATTGTATCCCGTTTTAGACGTTTAATAATTAAAAGAAAGTTTGATGAAAAAACTATTGTTTCTAAAGGTAAAGAGTTAAGAACATCGATGTTAAACCCCAAGACGCTGTTGGAAGCAATAGTCTTCCAGGTACATTCATCAAAGCTTTGATGTTCTGAACTTTTGAACCGTCAGTGTAATAATCAAGACCGGTCGGCAGTTGCGAAGTTCGCAACTGCCGACCGGTCTTGATTATTACACTGACGGTTCAAAAGTTCAGAACATCAAAGCTTTGAATGCACCTAAAAAGGATCGTCTTCGTTGTTTCCTTGAGGTAGGTCAGCTGACTTGAACTTCATTTTTATTGACTTTAAAGAGAGGGAGAGGAGGGGGGGGTCATTTAGGTACGATTAATCGTCGATTATTTGCGACCATTAATCGATTCCTCAATTAAAAAATCGTGACAGCCCTACATTAAGTAAAGGGTTAAATCCTCGGATTGACGGATTCTACAACTTATACTGTGTTTAAACCTTGCTATGTCAACATTTACTTATTCATTATCCTGTTATTATGTAATCCTGTGTAGAGTATAGAAATGGTTGGGAATTAGTTGACAATTCTTCTTTGAGAGATGTTAGACTACTGTCTTACTTGTATCAACAGAAAGAAGGTAAATTGTTCCAAGTTTAAACACAAAAATTTAACCTGCCCCATATTGATAGAACAGCTGCTGTATCAATTTAAATTCCTGACTGTGTAGCTATATCCTTGAGAGATTAGGTCATCAAGGTTGGTATTACTTGAACTGTTATTTGTACTGGAAGGTTATATTCAAGACAATATTGCAGATTATGGTACACCTAACAACATCTAACTATAAATTGTAATTTTGTATATCTCTGCTAAAGTGTGAAAGGTGGAAGGTTATTAATTTCCGTCTATCAATATAAGTTATCTCCGCCAACATGTACGGTAAATGGAGATTTAATATCTGGATGTCGGGTTTTTCGAGCCACAGACGAGGTGTTTAAATGAGACATCCAGATATTAAATCTCCATATACAATACATGTTGGCAAAGATAACATTTTTGTCCCGTTTGAAACACAATAGAATCATAAATGGAAATAAATTTGTGGACACATTTTTCACACCCCGCAATTGTTTGGACGAAATTCATGAATAAATGTTTTGTTTTTACAAACGCCGAAGACAACAGATAAAGTTACATCCCAAGGGTCATTGATAGAAATGAGTAAACAGTATTTTGTTTACATATTGTCCCCCCAATATTTGCTCATATTTTATTTTTCTCAAGTTGTTTCATTTAATTATTCAACTATTTAATTTATAATGGCAAAATATGATAGAACTGTCAGAAATTTGATATAATTGTGACTATTTTCAGGTTTTTGGGTTCGATTTTTGTAACGAGGTGAGTGGAAGCAAAAAGGTTTCATTTAAACCATATACCCCAATGTTTCGCGGGCACTTATACCCTGGATGTTGCATGCTCTCATATACCTTGGATGATGGGAGCGCCCTTTGCCATGGCTATTTGTCCAAGGCAGTCTGACCAATCAAAACACAGAATTTATTGGGATATAGGGGCAATCTCATTTGTACATATAGATTTTAGTTTCTTTACAAGGAACGTGGTGACCCTGTGGTTAGAGCATTGGACTTTAAACCAAAAGGCTGATGCTTTGATCCTGACCTGCAGTAACTGTTGTGTTCTTGGTCAAGACACTTAATCCTGATTGCCCAATTGGGGTCACAGTGGAGCGGTGTACAAAGGCATACTGCCCATTGATGGTGTACAGTTAAAACTAGATGTCCTGTCACAAACTACGCGCTTATCTAGGCATAATTGTGCGTAGGAATTGCGTGCAATTGCCATATCGAATGGCATCCCTAGCACGGCAGTTTCTCCTGGTTACTCATAGCAAACACAGGCAATGTTTCTGCCAATGGACCTCCGGGTTACCCGAAGGTCCATTGGTTGAAACATTGCTTGTGCACAGGCCATATGTACAGAATTTGGTAGCCTTAATTACTATGGTCATGATGCGTAGATTAACGTGCAAATCGACGTGCTATTTGTGCGCATTTCATGACAGGACTTCTAGTTTTAACTGTACTTGTCTTCAACTGAGGCTAACTCTGCTTTTGTGATGAGCCGATAATCAGAATCAACAATCAGAACCGGCAAGATATGGGGCATTGGCCGTAGAGCTGAAACAGTAGGCTCATTTTCACAACCCACTAACTGAGAGTTATAACCGGATAATATCCAGTTATCTGTAGCCATTATTTCACTGAATCTGGGATCAAAACTAAAGGAATTGGAAAGCAGTGTTCTCAGAAACTGTTCCGTAGTGTGTATACAAACGAACATTGTTGAGTACTCGACAATGTTCGTTGGTATACATACTACGGAATAGTTTCTGCGGTTATATACTCAGTTCTCACGGAAAATGCCAATTATTAACAAAGTCTTGAATGCCAAAGTCGATTATTTCTCAATATACACTGTGCTGCTTCGAGGTGTTATCTACTTTTTAACCATGGAATGACGATCGCTGTCGATATTTTGGATAACCAGTTGATGTTGTTTTTTTTAAATTGGTTAGGTAGGTAACCAGTTTCAAACTGGTTATCCAGTTAAGCATTTCAGTACTAATTGGCCGATTATGTGAGCCAGCAGTTATTATTAAACATATTTTATTGTCGTTAGATTTTGGCTGACAAAAGGATTGGAACACAAGTTATTGCAACTTATTATTGGAGTTCCTCTTCTGAAATAAAATAACAAAGCATGCATAAAATATTTACATGAAACGACAGTTGGACAATTTTTTCATACTGAGTTACAGTTAGAACTAGAAGTCCTGTCCTGAAATGCGCACAAATAGCACGTCGATTTGCACGTTAATCTACGCGTTATGACGATGGTAAGGCTAACAAATTCTGCACATACGGCCTGTGCACAAGCAACGTTTCAGCCAATGGACCTCCGGGTAACCCGGAGGTCCATTGGCAGGAACATTGATTGTGTTTGCTATGGGTAACAAGGAGAACCTAGCTGCCATGCTTTGGGTGCCATTCGATATGGCAATTGCGCGCAATTCCTACGCGCAATTAAGCCTAGAGAAGCGCACAGTTCGTGACAGGACTTCTAGTTTTAACTGTAGATATGTTTTAATGAACAGAAAGAGGAGAAAAGTTAAGAAGGTTAAGGTTACCAGTCATTGGGTAAAAGTATATTCATAGGCTAACTTACAGTACATGGAGAGCGCATTGCAACCAAATCACCTGAAGAGTGGAGTTATTACCCAAAGTATCACCTTCAAATTCCATATATTAAAAATCTCTTTGATATCTGGCCATTTCAATGAAGTTTGCCCATTAAAAATGTATGTAGTGCATAGCAGAATATAAGACTCTGTAATGCCGAGATATTATGGGATTTACCACCTGCAGTCGGTGCGAGATTGTCACCGTTTTTCGTGGCTGATCGAAGACACTGACCTTCAACCATGATGCTGCACAACATTGTATTGAGTACATAATGTTAATAAATAAATACAACTGTTCAGCCAGCTGTCTACAGCATTTCATGATGCATAAATCCCAACACAATAGGAGAATAAAATTGGAGGAAACCTGAAAAACAATCTTTTTTCAATGGCAGATGATTGTTATGCAACATGTATGTCGCATGGCTGTCACAAACAGGTTTCCAGTTTGTCAAGTTCACGGTTCAATTCATTTCCCTCCCTTGATGTTTCCAATGTTGACTGCAGAGTCAATATTGGAGAAACACATCAAGGGAGGTAAAAAGTTGCAAATTGAACGTTAAATTCTGATACAACCCATGCCTATCGATCTGTAAACCATATGGACACAAATTCACAATACACATTTACGTCAAAGTTATTATTAAATTGAAAGACTAAGTATGTGTGCTCAGTATGTTTCTGGTTGATACTGCCAAGTATATTGTATTCATATACAAAACTGCATTAACACTATTTAGCAGAATAAGCTCAGCCTTCACCAGAGAACAATAACATATGACTGTATCGTTATCGCAATCTTCTTTAAAAAAAAAAAACCTAAAATTTTGTCTAATATTGCCAAGCTCTAAATTTGCAGTTTTAACCCTTTACCCAACGAATCGCCCGCATCCGCCCGCATAATATGCAAATTCAGCAGTTGAAAAAATAATATTTTTCAAAAAATTTCAACAAAACCATGTGATGTGACCCCTCGTCGAGCTCATTCCAACGAGGGGTCACATGATATGGTTTTGTTGAAATTTTTTGAAAAATTTGAAAAAATGATATTTAAAATAATAAATTTTGATATCGTCTGCGTTCGGTAAAGGGTTAACAATTGATGTGGTATTAAACTTTCGAAATTGGTGATTTATTAACAAATTATAGTGGTATAATAGGCGACAACAGATTTTTTCTGTGCCCTTTTCAAATCAGTCGCCTTCAACTGCTGCCAAATCTGCATATAGAAGAACTTTTTTTTCCTACCCCCCCCCCCCCCCCCCCTTGCCCCCCCACTTCCTATGCATGAAATGCATGTCTCATGTAAGAAGACCTGTCTCATGTGAGAGGGCCATATAAGATAGATATCTATCTCACATGACCCACGTGACCAGCTTATTAGCATATTTAATGAGCACAAGACTATTCAATCATCACACATTCTTCTGTAAACAAATAACATAGTGTCACATTTCTGAAATATTAGCAGATGAACATGTTGAAGAAAATGGAAATAAATGCACAGGCTGCAAAACCAAAGGACACTTGAGTCTTTTATATTAATTTTTGGGTGAACTCCATTACGAGTGGAGAGAATTGCATAAAATTCCCGTCGAAAAATTATGTGAATACATTGCAGAATTCATAATATGAATGTGTCAGTGTTCATTTTGCTTCAGATGTTTCACCTCTACCTTGACAGCGTTGGAAATTAATTTCGTGGTATATACCTGTGGGTATATACAGAACTTTTGTGTGCGCTTTCCGATAAGCAAATAAGTTTTTTTCAGAAATGGACAACAAAATTGTTCGATATAGCTGCATGTGCTCCTGAATTACTTTTGATGACCTCAGGGTGTTTGATAGTGGAGAAAAATTATCCCTGATGGGGTGTTTGTGAGATTGGGAAATCTCACCCTCGGGACAAGATATTTGGGTCAGACACATGGCAAGTCTTGTGTCTGGCCCAAATATAATGCCCTCGAGTGAGGTTTCCCCATCTCACACCCTCATTCATCAGGGATAATAATATTCCCAGCAAGTGGAACAACCCTAAGCCTTATTTGCACACTGTCAAAATATCTAAGTTTCAGGCAGAAAAAATTTCTCATAATGCAACTAGAAATTAACCAATTCAATCTCGTTTGACAGAGCTCGTCATACGAGATTGAATTGGTTAAATTTCTAGATGCATTATGGGAAAAAATAGCTTCCTAAAATTTTGGTATTTTGACATCAGAGTGAAGGGGGTTAAGCCATCAGAAATCAAATGATTTTTTTTGTAGATTTTTGAATGCACAATTCAATTTCTGTTCATACAACTTTGAAAGAAAAAGTAGTTCAGTGCAATGTGTTTAATTAATAATTAGGTAATTACTCCCAGAATGGACTTGGAATTGATGAGAACTTTGAGGAGTACACTTTTTTTTTATAGAAAATTCATAAATAATTCATTAATTCTTTGAACCTTTTATCTAACAAAAGATCTGAATCCACCATTGGTATCTGATAAAAAATTCAACTTATCCAATTGTTTTTTTAATTTCTTAATTGCTAGTCAAAGCCATTTCAAGAAAAGTATGTAATATGTATGCAGAGATTCTTGTGCCCTCTTTGGGAAAAGGTCCAGGACCCATGCCATTGAGAAAATTCCTCAAATTTTCTGCTATGCACTGCACACATTTTTTATGGGGAAACTTTATTGAAATTGCCAGATATCAAATGGATTTTTAATAGTCAGTGTTGAATATAGAATAACCAGAAACTACCGTTTTTTAATTGCCAATTGTCATGATCGACCGATGTCCATTAACCGGCCAGATCCGATTTCCGATTCTGATTATCGGTTCATCACTAGAATTGAGCTGAGAACATTATGACTGTACCCAAGCAACTGCCTGTATACTACAAGTAAGTTTTAAAGCAATCAATCACATGGAATAATGTTCAAGCAGTCCCTATAGTCTCTACTGTATTTACTCTATGTATTGGGACAGCTAAAAATAATTATTTTCACAGGTGTCCCAATTCTTAGAAAATGGGGAAAGAACACAGCCTGGTCTTGATTTGATGCTGAATAAAGTTGTGTGTGATTCGTTTTCCATCACTATATACGAAAATCGCCATCCAATTTTTTTTTATATTTTCATTTTTTGCTTCCAAAACATAGCTTATGATCCCTCATTGGAACGAGCATATTGCTCTCGTTCCAATGAGGGATCATAAGCTATGTTTTGGAAGCAAAAAATGAAAATTTTTAGTTACCCAAGAATTTTTTTTTACGAGTGTCATCTGCTACTAGCAACGGGCCAACTGGAAACAAATCTCCTGAATGTCCCAAACTTTGGAGCATAAAAAAAAAATAGTTTTCTGGAAAAAATGTGTGGCCCAAATCATAGAGTGTCCCAATACATAGAGTAAATACGGTATTAACCCTTTTACCCAATGCAGACGATATCAAAATTTATTATTTTAAATATATTTTTTTAAGTTTTTCAAAAACTTTCAACAAAACCATATCATGTGACCCCTCATTGGAATGAGCTCAATAAGCTCATTCCAATGAGGGGTCACATGATATGGTTTTGTTGAAATAGTTTGAAAAATTTAATTTTTTCAACTGCTCAATTTGTATATTACGCAGGCGGATGCGGGCGTTTAGTTAGGTAAAGGGTTAAACAGTTCTTTCGGTGACGTTTAAAACATTATGTGATTATACTTCAAGTTTTCACCTCACCAATTGCAAGAAGAATACTCCAGGTGAGAGATGTCACTATCACATTTTCTCAATGTTACATGGGAGAAATTAACAACGGTCTATGTGCAGTGAAAAGTATCAAGATGTAGTTGTTTGTCAAATATCTATTTGCTGATGAAGGCCACGAGGCCAAAAGCTTCATAAAAGGACAAGAGTATGTTATTATTGAAGATTATAATGTTACAGTCCCTTATCCTATCATAGGATAGACTTTATTGTCAAAATTCTCAAAAATAGCCATTAACCCTTTACCTAACGTAACGGCCAAAACTGGCCAGCGCTATTTTAAAAAATCGCCAATTAATTTTCATTATTTTTTTCATTTTCTGTCTCTAAAACATAGAAACCAATTCAATTCATGAGGTCCCCCAAGGGATAGGTGGTTGGTTTGCGAAAACAACTAGGAATTATATTTTTGTAGTTGACAAGAATCTTTAAACACATGACATCACTTTATTCATAATTTTTAAAAGCTTGCGAAGCATAATGAGATTGACATTAACGTTTCAAAATTTTCTTGCTGTAACTTTCAATTTTGCAATTCACCTTGCAAAGAGCTATATGTTGAAAAAATTACTGTGACACGCACCAAATTCCCTTTATTTATCAACCTTTTTGGCCTCACTACATCCAGTACAGTCATTTATTCTATTATATCTTGTTTGACAGAGCTCTATGAGCTCTGTCAAACAAGATATAATAGAATAAATGCTCAGTTTACCTCCAGAACATAGGAAACCGACCAAATCTCTGTTAATTGTATACTCCTGTTAATTGAATAATTTTCACTGACAAAATGGATATTCAATTAAGAGGATTCTACTGTACTAACAGACTTTTACTTTCTAGATCAGCAGAAATGTTAGGACCAAACAATCTCCCAATCGGAAACCCTGGAAGTGAATCAGCCCTTGTTTACTGTGATAAGCAAGTTCTGTTTTTGCTGGTAAAATAGGACCCGGTAGCCAATGCCTGGGGTGGAAGTCCTCTAAAATGGGCAACATGGGTATAAATGATTGCCTGGACTTCACTTCATTTCCTTGTTGTGGTCACAATTAACCATTGTTCAGAAATATGTGACCTCAAACACCAACAAAAAAGGCCCCAACTGGCCAGCCTGCTATTCACAAAAATCATCATGCTATTTGTATCATGCCCCCAACCTCTGAAGGCAGATTTGGTTGGTATCTAGTGAAGACATCCATCTGTCCGTCCATCTTGGTTTCCATCCATCCATCCATACAAACGTTTGGGATTGTAATTTCAAAGACATTAGTCAGATTTAGATCTTCTTTGGTATGCTGATAGACCCATATGGGGAACTGAGATACAGTAGAATGGGTTCTGTCCAATAATGTTTCCCAGAGTTATGGCACTTTTTCGACTTAGAAATTTTTTAGCAATCTCAGTATTGCATTCACTGCATATTGGATTTGAAAATCACTTGTTTGATCAAATTATAATGTTACTTGTGGATGTCTAGACAATGCTTCCTTTCGATTTTGGTCCATCTAGCCAATTCAATATGGCCGCCATGGTATTCTGACAACATCAGGGGCATGTACTACATTTTGCGTTGCTGGTTATTTTCTAAATTCTTGCCTACAAAGAATTGTTTTCTTGGGCAAAAAATATAAATTGTTAGTTATTCCAGAATTTTTTGGAAACTGTCATCTGCTAGTCATTTTAACCCTTCAAATAATCAACTCTATTCCGATATATAATTTACAAAATGAGTGGTTGAAAAAAATATTTTTTAAAAACTTTCAACGAAACCATATCATGTGATACCTCAGTGGAATGATCTAGGGCTGAAAAGGTTGGTTCATTTTCATAACTGACTAACCGAGAGCTATAACTGGATAATATCCGGTTATCCGTGGCCATTGTTTCACCGAATATGGGATCAAAACTATAGGAATTGGAAAGCAGTATTCTCAAACTATTCCATAGTGTGTATACAAATGAACGTTGTCGAGTACTCAACAACGTTCATTTATATACACACTACAGAATGTTTTCTGCAGTTACTCAATGCTCACGGAAACTATCGATCATTAACGAAGTCTTGATCGCCAAAGTCGATTATTTCTCAATATATACAATGCGGCTTCGATGTGGAATATATCACAAAGGAGAAGCGACTGATTTACTACATTTCAACCAAGGAATGACGAACACTTTTGATATTTCGGATAACCAGTTGAAGGTTTCTGTAATCGGTTAGATAGCTAACTGGTTTCAAACTGATCATCCGGTTAACCATTTCAGTACTAGAATGATCTCGTCAAGATTGTTCCAGTGAGCTGGGGTTCACATGATATGGTTTGGTTCAAATTTTTGGAAATAAATGATTAAAAATAAATGAAATAACAAATTTTGTTATTTATTATGTGCCTTGTTGAAACAGTTAACCCTTTACCCAACACAACAGCCAAAACTAGCCAGAACTATTCTCAAAATCCGCCAGTTAAATTTTCATTATTTGGGTCTCAAATATATAGGTTATGACCCCTCATTGTTCCTCGGTGGTTCTCTCCGGGAAGTCCGGCTTCCTCCACCCGTAAAACTGTCGCGGTCATGATTAGCCATTGTGCAGAAATATGTGACCTTAAACACAAATAAATAAATGAATATGACCCCTCGTTGGAACGAGCTCATTGAGCTCATTTCAACGAGGGATCATAACCTGTTTTTGAGACAAAAAATTGGCTGTTCAAGAAATGTTTTTGCAAGGGTTGTCTGCTTTTCATGTTAGGTAAACGGTTAAGGAAGTAGATTAAAAATATTTATGTTTCAAATTTTATTCAAAATTATTTTAACATTTTCATTGTCAAGTAGAAAATTTGTATTGTTAGTGTAGTGTATAATAACAGCACATGAATTTGTCAAGTAGTTTAGTAGTCTCATGGTATGAAAAGAAACCTCAAACTTGTGCAAAGTAAACATCTGTACTGAGTAAACAGCTTTCATTCTGGTACATTAATATCACACCTGTGTAGGTAGCATGTGTTAAAATGTAAAACTTAATCTCTCTAACAATTGTAGTAGAGAAACAGATGAGTAAGCTCCATGTGTCTAATTAATGACTTGCTAATTACTTCCAGATTGGGGTTAGACCAGCACTAAAGAAATTCATAAATAACCCATTAATTCTTTGACCCTTTTATCCAACAAAAAATTCAAATCCACACTGTTCAGTGATACTTTTGGGTATCTACAGGGGCCGTTTATGGGACCCTTTCCCAATGACGAGAGTGGTTGCCTAGTGGATACAGTTAAAACTAGAAGTACTGTCATGAAATGCGCACAAATAGCACGTTGATATGCGCGTTAATGTACGCGTTATGGCCCCAGTAAAGCTATCAAATTCTGTACATATGGCCTGTGCACAAGCAATGTTTCAGCCAATGGACCTCCGGGTAACCCGGAGGTCCATTGGCAGAAACATTGCATGTGTTTGCTATGAGTAACCAGGAGAACCTGTCGTGCTTTGGATGCCACTCGATATGGCAATTGTGCGCAATTCCAACGTGCAATTAAGCCTAGATAAGCGCACTATTCGTGACAGGACTTCTAGTTTTAACTGTACAGGGGCAGTTTATGGGACCCTTTCCCAATGACGAGAGTGGTTGCCTAGTGGATAAGTGTGCTGGTCTCTCATGCCAGAGGTCCCGGGATCGAGCATCAGTTGGGAAAAGTTCTTGAGGTGTCCGAACACTCTCGATCAGCATCAATTGTGGGGTTGATGCTGTCACAGCATACCGTCCTATCAGGTGGGGATGTACAGTACGTGGAGAGTGTATTATCATTAAATCACCCGCAGAGTAGAGATTCCCACCAAGCAATAATTGCAAATTTGTTGCAAGGCATAACAAGCACAAGCAAAGTTTCAGTCAGTGGTCCTCCGGGTTAAACCCAGAGGTCCATTGGCTGAAACATGGCTTATTTTTTGTCGATATGTACAAAATTTGAAAGTTATAGTTTGGGTGACAACTCCACTCTGCAGGTGATTTAGTTACAATCCACTCTCCACGTACTGTAAATGCAGTTGCTTGGGTATTAGTCTTAATTTTCTCGGTTAAATTTCTTAGTCTTTATATGTTTTTTCCCACCAAAACAAATTCCCAATTGAAGCCTCATGATGCAAATTTTCTCAGTGGCATGGGCACCAGATCCTTTCCCAAACAGGGCAGAAGAATCCCTGCTGTTGGTATTCAACCTTTGGCCCAACAAGTCGGCCATATCTACCTGCATAAGAGGGGATTTCCAAAAGCTATATCTAGAAAGTTTGGGAGCACGGTGGCTCAGTAGGTACAGTTAAAACTAGAAGTCCTGTCACGAATTGTGCGCTTATCTAGGCTTAATTGCGCGTTGGAATTGCGTGCAATTGCCATATTGAATGGCATCCAAAGCACGGCATGTTCTCCTGGCCACTCATAGCAAACACATGCAATGTTTCTGCCAATGGACCTCCGGGTTACCCGGAGGTCCATTGGCTGAAACATTGCTTGTGCACAGGCCACATGTACATAATTTGATAGCTTGACTTGGGCCATAACGCGCACATTAACGCGCATATCAACGTGCTATTTCTGCGCATTTCATGACAGGACTTCTAGTTTTAACTGTAGAGGTGCAGGCTGCTAGCCGAGAGGTCCTTGGTTCGAATCCCACCTGCAGCAACTGCGTTGTGTCCTTGGGCAAGACACTTCATCTCCATTGCCCACCAATCTAACCCTGCCTGTGCTGCAGTGCGGAGTTACGATGTTGGGGAGCTGGCAGCTGCTCATCGTTGCTCGGTGGTTCTCTCCGGGTACTCCGACTTCCTCCACCCGTAAAACTGTCACGGTCATGATTAACCATTGTGCATAAATATGTGACCTTAAACATCAATAAATAAATAAATATATAAATAAATATCTAGAAAGTTGATATTCAATCAACGTAATCTCAACAACATTGTTTATTTTTATGTTATTCTACAGATGATAACTATTTTATTGTTAAATGAAAGGATTTCTGGTTATGTAATTGAACTTTTAATTGACAAATAGATTGTTTTTTTGAGGGTGGTGTATATAATAAAACAGTTATGGTCTTTTGTGTTGGTAAATATGATGTGTTCTGAACCTAAAAAATTTATATTGACCTAGGCTAACGCCTCGGTCAATATAAGTTTTTAGCTTAACTTTGCAAAGTCAAGATTAGCTATTGCCATCACGCGTGCGGTTCAAGTCTGTGAGTCTGTTCACATTTTCCTTTAGCACAGGCTTCACCCTGTAGTTCTTGTCCGATTGTCATGAAATTTCATTTGCTGGTTTGAGGTAATGTCTTGATGAGAATGTCCCCTTTTGGTTGCGATCGGTCAACCACTATGGCTGCATGAGCCCAAAACCCAAATATCTTTAGCACAGTCTACAGGTCGTATTTATGAAGGGATTTCATTGTAACTTGGTAGGATGACTCTGTATAATGTCTAGATGAGAACGTCCCCTTTTGGTCATGATCTGTCAGCCATGATGGCTGCCCAAGTCTACACAGTCATATTTAATATGGAGGGATTTCATTGTGCAATTTCCACCAAGCAATGGCAAGCAACTGTCAGACTCCCCAACATACTAACTCCACACAAGCAGGGCAATGAATGAAGACAAGTGCACCATTGACATGCAGTATGCCTTAGTACACAGCACGACCATGCCCCCACATGGGCATTCTGGATGAAGTGCCTTACCCAGGACACAATGCAGCTACACCTGCTGGTGATTGAACTGTGAACCTCTTGATTTGAAATCCAATGTTCCAACCACTGAGCCACTGCGCTCCTGAGTAGTAACTGTTAGATTATCTTTTAACCCTTTACCTAACATGAAAAACAGATGACACTTGCAAAAAAAAATTCTTGAATAACTATTATTTTCATTTTTTGTTTCAAAAACATAGGTTATGACCCCCTCATTGGAACGAGCTCATTCCACTGAGGGGGCATAACCTATGTTTTAGTGACAAAAAATGAAAAAATAATGAAAATTAATTGGCGATTTTTGAGAATAGCGCTGGCCGGTTTTGGCCGTTACATTAGGTAAAGGGTTAACATAAGAAGCACAGACATTATTTATTTATTTATTTATTTATTTATTTATTTATTGACGTTTTACAACACATTCGACAGCCAGGGTCGCCTTCTGTCAGACAGGTTTATGGATGGAGGAAGCTGGAGTACCCGGACATAACCACCAAGCAACGACAAGCATCTGTCAGACTCCTCAATGTACTAACTGCACACTAGCAGGATTAGCATTGGTTGAAGACAAGTGCCCCATTGATGCGCAGTACGCCTTGGTACACAGTGTACCCGTGACACATGGGGACAATTGGGATTAAGTACCTTGCCCAAGGACACAATGCAGTTAGTCCTGGCGGGGGGGTCGAACCATGGACCTGTTGGTTTGATGTTCACTGCCGTAACCACTGAGCCACCGCGCTCCCCGATTCTTTACAAAACTACCTTTCATTATATCATATATATCATCGCCTGAGTGCTAGAATGTTCTATGTCCCATAGGGGACATATATACATCCCTATATACATCCATATATACCTCCCATAGGGGACATAGAACATTCTAGCACTCAGCCGATGATATCATTTTAAGAGAAATGTGTACATTATTATGTTTCGCTGTTTAAGGACTTTTCATGACACTTTTGGTCTGCTGGCAACAATATGAAGGGTAAAACATTCTCAAAAACCCGGCGCACAGAATTATTAAGTCTTGGTTCACCTCATGTAAAATCTCATCATTTAACGACCCTTCAGGGCATTATTGTTGTACGGACAACAAAAGGAGGGGGGTCAAAACTTTCTCGAAACTGAGTGAGGCAGAACCTTAAAGTCTTGGTTTGACTAAACCCTATCATTTTATCAAATCGGTCTGATGAAGCATGCTACATGTTGGGCAACAATGGTGATCTCATGTTGGGACACTTTCGCCATTAAATCAATCATCGATTTCAATTTCTTCTGTTAGTTTTATAAGCAGTATGACTTAGTACACAGCACCACTGTGCCACCACATGGGCAGTCAGGATGAAGGTCCTTTCCCAGGACACAACGCAGCTACAACTGGTGGGGATCGGACCACAGACCTCTTGGTTTGAAGTTGAGTGCTGTAACCACTGAGCCACTGTGCTCCTTACATTCTGTCATAAATTTAAAAGAAGGTATGTTTTTTATGCCCCCCACCAATTTTGGCGAAGAACATTAAGAGCTATCCTTATCCATACCTACGTATGTATGTATGTACGTGCATACGTGCATACGTACATACATCTACACAAGCCAGAAAATAAGCAGACTGTCATCTGCAAAATGAGGTCCCCAGGGGTGAATTTAGTGATGCTACCCTGCACAGCAGGGTTGCATCACTAAATTTACCCTCTGTGAAACTCAATTTGAATCTGGGTCTCAAACTAAACAGAAAGAGGTTCCCAGAGGATAACTTGATTCACAGTATAGGATAGCATAGTCAAATTCACCCTCTGGGGACCTCATTCTGCAAATGACAGACTGCTTATTTTCAGGCCTGCATCTACAGTCCATGCCGAAAATGGTTTCCTTGTGATAACTTTAGTTTGACTGAACAAAATGAAACAAAATTTTGTACAGAGGTTTATAACCATATAATACAGGTTGGAATTGTTAGTAGGTTTGGTCCTATATTTTAAGTCCCCTACCGGCATCGCCGGAGGGGACTATATGTTTGCACTCTGTCCATCTGTCAGTCACACTTTAGTTTTCCGGAGTTTTTTTGGAAACGCTTCAACGGAATGATTTCATTTTTGGTCAACTACTGTAGAACGATGACTTGCAGATCAAGTTTGAGTTTCATGCTGATTGCATTATTCTTGTGTGAGTTACGGCTCTTGGAAATATGGGAAAAAGCACCAAAATATCAGTTTTCCGGATTTTTTGGGGAAACGCTTCAACGGAATGATTTCATTTTTGGTAAACTACTGTAGAACGATGACTTGCAGATCAAGTTTGAGTTTCATGCTGATTGCATTATTCTTGTGTGAGTTATGGCCCTTGGAAATATGGAAAAGCACCAAAATATCAGTTTTCCGGAGTTTTTTTGGAAATGCTTCAACGGAATGATTTCATTTTTGGTAAACTACTGTAGAACGATGACTTACAGATCAAGTTTGAGTTTAATGCTGATTGCCTTATTCTTGTGTGAGTTATTGCCCTTGGAAATATGGAAAAGTGCCAAAATATCAGTTTTCCGGATTTTTTCTGGAAACACTTCAAAGGAATGATTTCATTTTTGGTAACCTACTTTTGAACGATGACTTACAGATCACATTTCATTTACACTCTGTCCATCCATCCGTCCATCCGTCAGTCTGTCAGTCAGTCTGTCGGTCATACTTTAGTTTTCCGGACTTTTTTTGGAAACGCTTCAACGGAATGATTTCATTTTTGGTAACCAACAATAGAATGATGACTTACAGATAAAGTTTCATTTACACACTCTGTCCATCCATCCATCCATCCAACAGTCTGTCAGTCAGTCTGCCGGTCATACTTTAGTTTTCTGAACTTTTTTGGAAACGCTTCAACGGAATGATTTCATTTTTGGTAACCTACTCTAGAACGATGACTTACAGATCAAGTTTTATTTATACTCTGTCCATCCATCAGTCTGTCAGTCATACTTTAGTTTTCCAGACTTTTTTTGGAAATGCTTCAACCGAATGATTTCATTCTTGGTAACCTACTATAGAACGATGACTTACAGATCAAGTTTGAGTTTCATGCTGATTGCATTATTCTTGTGTGAGTTATGGCCCTTGGAAATATGGAAAAGCGCAAAAAAGATCAGTTACCTGGACTTTCTTTGGAAATGCTTCAACAGAATTCTTGCTGATCACATCTAGTTTATAACATTTGTATAATTATTAATGCTCATTAGTCCAGTAGGGGACACTGTATTGCTTCAGTGATACGTGCGCTCTTGTTTTGGTAGAGTTATGGTCCTTTTCCAACTTTGAAGAATGTTGATTTTGGTTTCTGGATGATAACTTTAGTTTGTTTGAATGAAATGAAACAAAATTTTATACACAGTTTTATAACCACATAGTACAGGTCGTGATTGATAGTGTGCTTTGTCTGATATTTTTTGGCAGAGTTATGGTCATTTTCCAACTTAGAAGACTTGTTGATTTTGGTTTTCGTACAGTAACTCTAGTTTGAGTGAACAAAATGAAACAAAATTTTATACATAGGTTTTTAACATCATAATACAGGTTGGGATTGATAGTGTGCTTGGTCTGATCTTTTTAGCTCACCTTAACATTGTCAAGCTGAGCTTATCTAATTGCTCTCCATCCATCCATCCATCCATCCATCCATCCATCCATCCATCCATCCTTCCGGCCATTTGTCATCTGTCAACACCATGTTTTGGACTTCTCCAAAACCACTGGGCCAATTCAAGTGAAAATTTGTGTGAGTGATGGTCCTGAAGGGGCATTGCATTTTGTTCAACTCAACATGCCCAGTCCCATAGGGAAAGGGGCAGGGGAAAAGACTCCAATTTTTTTTTTGAAATCTTCTTATGAACCAGTGCGTACAATGACATCTTATTTGGTATGGTGCTTCCTTTTGAGGTTCAAACGAAGTTCGTGGAGCAATATTTGCCTTTATAATGGGGGGGGGGGATATTTGGCCCCACCCAAAATTTTATTTTCTGAATCGATGGTCTGATTTAAACCAAATTTGGTTTGTGGCATTACTATTATTATTCTCCGTAGCACCTCCCCTAATTTCTGTCACTTGATTGTTCAAACCTCTTCTGTGGCATCATATACTTTAAATGCAAGTCTTCTTCAAAGTTCATTATTATATCCCCGCAACAAGTTGTGGGTGGTATACTGGAATCAGCTTGTTCATCCGTCCATCTATCCGTACGTACAACATAATTTTGTCCGGAGATTTTCTCAAGACGTTTATGGACCATTGTCATCAAAATTTGGTATGAATGTTCATCACCATGGGAACTGGTATGAATGTCCATCACCATGGGAACCTGTGCACCTACAATTATAGTTCCAGTCGGACTATTTTTGCCAGAGTTATGCCCCTTCTTCACATGTCTTAGAATGCTAGAATTTTGTCCGGAGATTTTCTCAGATGTTTATGGGTCAATTCCTTTGAAACTTGGTATGGGTATTCACTACCATGGGAACCTGTGCACCAGCGATTAGAGTTTTGATCGGAATTCTTTGCCAGAGTTATGCCCCTTTTCATCTTAGAATTCCTGAGTTTTGTCCAGAGATTTTCTCGGATGTTTATTGTTCGATTCTGTTGAAACTTGGTATGTATATTCTCTACCATGGGAACCTGTCCACCTGTGATTATAGTTTTGATCGGAATTATTTTGCCAGAGTTATGACCCTTTTCATCTTAGAATGCCTGAATTTTGTCTGGAGATTTTCTCGAATGTTTATTGTTCGATTCCTTTGAAACTTGGTATGGATGTTCACTATCATAGGAACCTGTGCACCAGTGACTATAATTTTGATCAGACATTTTTTTCCAGAGTTATGCCCCTTTTCATCTTAGAATGCATGAATTTTGTCCAAAGATTTTCTTAGATGTTTATGGGCCGATTCCTTTGAAACTTGGTATGGATGTTCGCTACTATGGGTACCTGTCGTCTTTGAATAATCATAACAGTGAGGGGCTGCTGGAGGAATCGACAGGCCCATCTGGGGCAATCACACCTCTTGTTTCTGCTGGTTGACTGATCGAAGTTCCCTGATCGAAAACATGCTATAAACATCATTATCATCCATTTTTTTGAAGTTTTATTTTTGTTTAACATTTTCTTGGAATTTTGTTTTGTAATGGCAGAACAATTGATTTGCAGACGATAAATGTTGTTTGTTTCTGTATTGAATGTTAATTTAATATTTCTAATAGAAACTTTTTTCTCACAAAATAATTATGTATAGGCACATTCATTTTGGTTATCTGGTCATTTCATATGTGCATAGATTCTACGCAAAATAGCTGTCGATCAATGAGATGGGAGGGCAAACATTTGATATTTCTTTGGTGGGGCATGTAGTGGGAGTGGCTATGGCTAATAACTTGTTTTGACAGACAGCACTGCGTGTCCGACAACTTGGTAGCTGTCAATCATTCAGAATCACTTTGGAAAATTAGGTTTATGGAGAATTAACCTTGGTTTTTAGCTCACCTGACTTTCAGAGCTATAGTGATCACTCACCGTACGTTGTCCGTGAACATGGTGTTTGCATCTTCTCCTCCCAAACCGCTGAGCCAATTTAATTGATATTTGAGATAATAGTTTGTTATGACATCGCAATTTGATTTTGTTCAAATCAAGTTGCCTCGCCCATTGGTAGGGCCACACCCAAAAAGTGTGCTGAAATCTTAAAAAATCTTCTTCTCATGAACCAGCAGTAGCAGAGACTTGATATTCAGTGTGCAGCTTCCTTTTGAGGTGTAGACTCAGATTTGTTCACGAGAACTTTGTGGGGCTATATTTGGCGTCGTAATGGGAGGGGCAAGAATATTTGCCCCTCCCAAAATTTCTATTTTCCAAACTGAGAGGCAGATTTGGACCAAATTTGATATGAGGGCTTATTGGGTCATAAGTACTTAATTTATGCCAAAACATTTTTTCCAGTCACTCCATGGGAACCGCAGGAGCTAAAAATAGAAAAAAAATTAAAATGCCCATATCTCCAAAACTACATGGCATTGAGAATTCTTATTTGTTGTGAAGCTTCCTTAGGACCAACAGAATGGAATGGTAAAAAAAAATTGCTATCGGTTTTATCATGGTGTACTTTTTGGGGACTTTGAAAAAGTGCTGAGTCACCATTTTTTTTAACACTGTGGGTAATGGGAAAAACATATAAGACAACTTTTCTCCGAAACCACTGCTCCAAAAGCTTTTAGATTTCACATATAACGTCTTTGGAAGATTGTTTCACATGTTTTTGAAATCAATTCCCTGGGTCCATATTTGGGCTCTCTATGGGAGCCCAAATGTTTAAATTAGTGCAGTATGAGGAATATTTTTAAAAATCTTCTTCTTCAGATCTACCAATAAGAATCTTTTGATATTTGGTATGCAGCATTCTTAGGGGGGTGAGATTCAAGTTTGTTCAAGCCAAGTCCCTGGGTTCATAATTAGGCTGAAAATTTAGGGTCCTGTTACGGACTTAGAAATTTTGGACCAAAATCCGGAAATTTGTTGTTTGTTTTTTTATGCGTTTCGGTCAATTTTAAGACAAAAAAAATTTTTTTGGGGGTCCGGGTGGGACTTAGTTTTGGACCAAAATCCGGAAATTAGTTTTTTGTATTTTTATGCATTTTAAGAAGAAAAAAATATTTAGGCTGAAAATATTTTGCTTGGGAAAAAAATCTGTTTTTTATGTGTTTATCTCAATTTTGGGACGTAAAAGTGCAGGAACTGAAAATAGAAGGAAAATCCTGTGTATTGTGTGGGCACAATTGCTTCATTTTCTTAGGAGGGGCGTATGCAGCTTATTCAAGTCCATGGTTTGATACTTAGACTACCATGTCAGGTGAGTGCCCTCAGCCTCTTGTTCTACGTACATTAACCAATGGCATTGCTCTATTTAACTTCTGATTAAATTATTTACAATTGCCCAAATTTTACTTATTCTTGTGGTAAGAGATTTGCTTCCACAGCAGGAATATCCTCCATTTGCAGGTACAGTTAAAACTAGAAGTCCTGTCATGAAATGCGCACAAATAGCACGTTGATCTGCACGTTAATGTACGCGTTTTGGCCATAGTAAAGGTACCAAATTCTGTACATATGGCCTGTGCACAAGCAATGTTTCAGCCAATGGACCTCCGGGTAATCCGGAGGTCCATTAGCAGAAACATTGCATGTGTTTGCTATGAGTAACCAGGAGAATCTGCCGTGCTTTGGATGCCATTCGATATGGCAATTGCGTGCAATTCCAACATGCAATTAAGCCTAGATAAGCGCACTATTAGTGACAGGACTTCTAGTTTTAACTGTATAGTAAGTTAATGTTCCAGCAGTGTGTGTTACAAAGCTACTCTACTGAATACAATCTAGTAATATTAATTTTTCTGTTTATTCGGAAAAGGGTTATTCAACTGGTACCTACATGTATATTATAAGTTATCACTATACAAATATTCTTCCTGATATCTATTTAATCAAATATTCATAAATATGCTATCTAATTTCAACATTGAAGATTTATGAAGATTTTTTTTTTCACTTTTTATGACACTTAAGCAAATACAAACATTATATTTCGGGTATAAACCAACAGGTTGTTGATGTATACTAAATATCAAAGTACTAGGACACATAATTACTTCTAAAAAGCGGGATAGATTACAATGAAGTATATGTTTTTATGATCTCTACTTCTTCACTACACCAGTTGGATTTTGAAAGTCTTTCCTTGATTTATAGTATAGTGTTATTCTGTACAGAAGCAGCCAAAAAAGCCTGCTGTTTTTCTGCTTTAACCCTTGTCTAGTTGAGTGCTGGAAGCCCATACTCAGACTCCATTCCAAAGTGCAAGTACCAAAACTTAAAGGCTTCATATTCCCTGCATGTTCTTCATATTGTCTTTGAAGTGAAATTACTTACTAGTTGTCTGTATGGATCTTCTTTGTTACAATTGCTGTGTGCCTGTACAGCAAGGCGAAGTGATGTAACAAATTTTGACAATTAAAAATAATTTAGCACTCTGTCAGTTAAAGGGCTAATTCTGACTTTGGACAATTTTTCCATTCCAGAACATGTGTCCCAACCCAAAGCCTTTCCGTCAACCCGCCACTTGCAGTAAAGTTTACTGGTAGTGGCTTCTAGCCAAGTCTTAACTGCCTATAAAGATGACTCTGGCTGTCGAAAGTGTTGTAAAACCCCAGTAAATAAATAAATACTTCTTTTTCGACAGGTGAGATTTTGTAGTGTTACGCATACAAGAGGTAAATGGGACAGGCAGGCCTGAAAATAAGCAGTCTGACATTTGCAGAATGAGGTCCCCAGAGGGTGAATTTGATGATGCTATCCCATACAGTGTGCCAATTTATCCTCTGGGTTCCTTTTTCTGTTTAGTTATCGGACCCTGATTTAGATTGAAGTTCACAGAGGGTAAATTTAGTGATGCTACCCTACTTAGCAGGGTAGCATCACTAAATTCACCTCTGGGGACCTCATTTTGCAGATGTCAGTCTGCTTATTTTCTGGCTTGAGGACAGATAATTTCGACTGGATTGAGACCCAGTCAGGTTCTGATTGAAATTGTCTGTCCACTTTCATGATCAAGGTACTGAATTATTAAACCCCTATAAATACATAATAAAATCATGCTTCTTGTTGACTGACAACAGCATTTCTTGTTTTAGTATACCCCACCACATTTTAAAGAAAACCATTCAAGATATTTTTCCAAATTTGATATATAGTTTTTTGGTGGTAATATCATGAAGGAATTGTGAACCAGCTGTGTCCAAGTACTTATTCAAGAGTTATTGCCCTTGTTGGAATTTCTTGTTATAATATTGCAATTATGCTGGGGATTTCGAATCAGTTGTGCCCAAGTATTTCTTCTTTCACAGTTATTGCCCTTGTTAGACTTAGGTGACAGGGGATTGGCCGCTCCATGGCTTAATTTACTTTTCTTCAGTAAGTGAAATAAAAATTGGATTGAGGTTTCCCTTTTGGCTACACATCAAATCACTTTGACGGGCGCCAAAATTGTAGCTCTTGATGAATTGTCGTCTGTCATACTTGAAATTATAAGGATGAGTCATGACTATCCAGTTTGGGATGCTTTTTTTATTGTACATTTTAAAAACATGCCCAAACAATAAGCTATATAAATTCCTTTAACTGTTACTGTGGTAGTTGTCAAATAAAGGATAATAATATCATTGAACTCTTTTGATCACAAATATATATGCCTCAGGTGTTCACACTTTCATTTGTCTAATATACTGTGTAGAATTAAAAGAAGTGTTAACTGGTGCAGTGCAGAATTATTTTTGATTGTCAAAAAGTTTGTTCACATGTCTTTGCCTTGTTACAGTTTTTGGAGAGTGCCTAGAGGCTAGAGGCACTCTCCCATAAATTTGAACAAGGCAAATTTCTGATGACAGAATAATTTTACTTCAAAGATAGTATGAAGAACATTCACAGGAAATGAAGCCTTTAAGTTGAGGTACAGTATGTGGAGAGTGGATTGTAACTAAATCACCTGGGAAGTGGAATTATTACCCAAAGTATCACTTTCAAATTCTGTTCATGTGGACAGAAAACACAAGCAATGTTTCAGCCAATGGACCTCTGGGTATAACCCGGAGGTCCATTGGCTGGAACTTTGCTTGTGCTTGTAATGCTTTGTAACAAATTTGCAATTTTTGCTTGGGTGGAATCTCCACTCTGCGGATAATTTAGTGATAATTCACTCTCCACGTACTGTACATTTACTTTGTGCTAGAGCCCAAATATGGGCTTTCAGCACTTTACTACTTAAAGGCAAGGAAACTTTTGATGCCCAGGCCTTGACAATTCTATATTTTGGTAAACTTATGAACAGGTTACCCATTTAGTTGTTCATTAACATATTCTGAAGGTTCAGTAAATTTGTAACATTAACCTGTTGGTTAACCAAAAATTCAAACACAATATGCCACAGGCATATCCTGAAGGGCATAAGGTTAGGCCTCTTCTGTTGGCAACATGTGATGACTTCCGACAATAAAAATATCAGCGAAGCAGAAATATGCAATCACTAGAAATATAGGATTATGCCTCTTCAATTGGCAGCATTGCATGTAAGAATGATAGTCCAGGCACATTAGACATAAAAATGAGAAAGTAAGGAAAAAAATCGGAGAAAGCTGATTTTTTTATATGTTTCCGGGACACACATTGCGGATAAAGTGTGAAAAGTCCCCGCGAATCCGAGTTGAGCTTTTTTAGTTATAGCGTTTTTTTGATGAAAAAATTTTTTTTTTAAAAATTCGACCCATCTCCATATTTCTCATTCTTATTCGCCTTAGTAGGGTGAGAATCATAAATATCGTGCTGAATTATATTGAGAATACATATCCCCAACAGAAAATGCCAACTTTGTACCAATCCTCACACTCAATGGTGAAATATTCACGAAAATGTACAAAATTACGAAAAATTTTTTATTGTTTTCATACACACAACGGTACACAACGTCCATTAAATCAAATCTACGACTACTTTGGGAGTTAAATTATATATCAAAAATTGCAGAAAAGCAGTGGCTTTATAATATATAACAATAGTCATTTATTCCATAATGAACTGGTGAAACGTGTGAAATATAAACCATACCCCCTAAACTCAAATTCAAACGGCATCGACTTTTCTCATTCAAATACCGTATTATTATATTAGATGAATGAGCTAACAGAAATAATGCAACAGGATGATTTGAAGTTGTTCACTGAGAAAGGTTACTTTACCATAAGGCGCTCAGATAAATTCTGGGACGGGATATATTCTGATCAGACCATAGAGCAGTGTTTAATGAGAATGTTCAAGCTCCCAGGTGGTCTCACACATGGCAGGGGAATAACCGATAGCACTGTTGCAAAATGGGTACATGGACTACCTCTTTGCCTTCCGATATGTAATGCTCTCGAAAATTTTGTTCATGTTCACACTGGTCATGGCGAACAACATCGGGATCTCCGTCAAAGTTCACAATTGACTGATGCCAATGATATCACCAAATTATTGAACTGGCTCAGAGTGCATTCCCCCTTTCAGAATAGAGATCCACTACAATTAGTCTCTATAGCGACCGGGCTTGTGGCCGACGAAACTGTGAACTGTGACCAAGTTCGCAAAATTGGTGAATGTTGCGTATCGAATGTTGTAAGCAAAATGTTCAACAGCATCAAACTACGACGTGTTGACACTGTGAAGTCTTTCGCATCGATGGCAAATAGCATCAAAGTCTCCCCGTGGGAACCCCGGGAAGTAAGCAGCACTTGTTTACTGTGGTAAACCAGTTCTGCTTTACTAGTAAAATAGGACCCAGTCACCTATGCTTGGGGTGAAAGTCCTCTAAAATGGGCAACATGTTGATCAACGATTGACTACACTTGACTTCATCTCCATGTTGTGTCACGATTAGCCATAGTGCATAAATATGTGACTTTAACCACCAACAAACAAACAGCATCAAAGTCCGTGGAAGTAAGGTAGTGATTGACCCCACAATTCTGTTCAGCCGCATCACATGTGTTATTCAGTCACAAGCAGAGATGGAAGAGTATCTCAAATATGAACTCGCCCTGAAACCACCAGCATTGTTTGATTCTGCTGGAATGAGGAAGACACAGAAAAGCACGCTCGGTAAGATCCTCAAAACATACGGTTCCGAGCAAACTAAAATCCCAGAACATTCTCTGTTTGTTGTAGATGGTGGATTTTTATTGAGGGCAGTTGTATGGCCTAAACAGTCGTCATATAAGGACACATGTACATCATATTCCAATTATCTAGTGAGACATTTTGGGGCGAACGTCGTGGTTGTTTTTGATGGTTATGCTTGTACAATGTCGACAAAGGGCATGGAACAAGCCCGTAGATCTAAAGACAGGTATTCCATTGATATCAATATCTCACCCGAGTTACCAGCCACCACACCCCAATCCGATTTCCTTGCAAATGCCAAGAACAAAACCCAACTGATCGATCTTCTAATGCAGGAGCTATCTGCTATCAATATTCAGTCCAAGCAGGCCGAGGCTGATGCTGATGTACTGATAGCCGAAACTGCACTTGACATCGCTCAAGATGACAACAATGTTGTCGTTGTGGGAACAGACACAGACTTGTTAGTCATTCTTACCTCTCGAGTTCAACCGGGATGTAATATTCACATGATGTATTCCATTACCCCAAACTTACTAGTTTCAGTTAGTGAAATAGCAACCAAAATGGGTGACCATAGAAGCAACCTCCTTGTAGCACATTCTATAAGTGGTTGTGACACTACTTCTGCACTCTTTCGAGTTGGTAAGAAGAAAGTATTCAGTACAATTGTCTCCGATGTTACTAGCGACTCACAACAGTATGTCAACACAATTTTGGCGGATGACAGTACACCAAGTGCAGTAGCCGCTGCCGGGGAACAACTTCTCCTGATCTTATACGGGAGTAAAACTGTTTCCTCTCTCGACCAATATAGATATGTCACTTACAAGCGTTATGTAGCAAAATCTAAACTGAATAAACCCATCGACCTAGCCTCACTCCCACCAAGCAGCGATGCTGCACAACAACATGTCTACAGATGTTATCTCCAGGTCCAACAATGGCTGGGCACTTTGCTTTCTCCGATGGATTGGGGGTGGTCGCTAGACAATGGACTTCTTGTACCGACTGCAGCCACAAAGCCATGTGCCCCCGATAACCTACTGAATCTGATCAGTTGTGGTTGCAAGAGTGCTTGTACAAAAAGGTGTGGGTGTAAGAAGGCAGGACTCTCTTGCTCAGGTTTGTGTAATTGCAGTTCGGATTCTTGTAACAACCACAGAAACACTGTCCTGTCGGAAATTTCTGAGTTCGATGAATAATATGTATATAGGTCATGTCATTTCTGTATATAGCGTTGATAATAGTCAATGTAACTTAATCCATGTTGATTGATTTGTACATTCTGTAAATATTTTTTATTGATTTTTGTACATTCTGTAAATATTATTTATTGATCTAATGCTGCCAGACACAGACGTGTCTGTTCGGTCCCAAGCCCGAAAATAGTTGAGTTCTCATGCTGACGAATTTTATGCCAAAAGGGGAACTCGGCCAGAAGCAGAGGGGGTCTTCCATAATGTCTATTTTGTAAGCAATGATAAAAGTCTTCAAATGGTGGTGGATTTTTTTATCGTCTGTCCAACTAACATCCCGTTCTGTACTACGACCCTTTGGGCAAATCCGTTAGGAAAATCGTCATTTTTTGCGTAAATCCGATACTTTTTTGTGAATTTTCAATAATTTTTCGCAGAAATTGTCACAGAATGCACATTTTCCTCTAGGTAAATGTATATTAGACATTATGTAGCTCGAAATACGCGTAAACAAAAAATACAGTTGGATCAATTCGAGGTTACAAAGTTCGTGCGATTTTTAAAAAATTTTTTCAAACGCGTTTTTGAAAAAAGGCTGTAGAAAAAAAAGCTCAACTGGGATTTTAGGGGACTTTTGTCTAATCGTTCAGTGACATGTACTCGACATTCCCTGAAAAAATCAGCTTTCTCCGATTTTTTTCCCTAGTGAAACCTAATGTTCTGCGATTTTTTTTTGATTTTTTTCAAATGCATTTTCGAAAAAAGGCTGTAGAAAAAAAAGCTCAACTGGGATTTTAGGGGACTTTTGTCTAATCGTTCAGTGACATGTACTCGACATTCCCTGAAAAAATCAGCCTTCTCCGATTTTTTTCCCTAGTGAAACCTAATGTTCTTGGGCTATGAGTAGCGGCGAATAGGTCAAGGATTGATTTGACAGTGGCCCCCATCATACATCAGGCTTCAGTGCATTTCAATTTCCATAAACTGTGACAAAATATTTCTTAATTCTGCTTACAGCTGAATAATAAGCACAAATTTAATATTTAATATCCACAGGCATCTGATATGACGATCATAAAAAAGTTGGTTAACCGATGGATCCTTTTGGTTAACCGATTGTCTGTTCGCCTTAATTTTTGTTTGCGTAATCTCCAGGCGAGCGGAATGATCGTTTGCCTGAATTGTCAAGGCCTGGATGCCCTCTCCATAACATGGCCTGAGGCGTGTATAGTGTTACCCTTGTCCACCCGTCATTCTATCATTCCAAACAAAGTGCTTATTAGCATGATAAGTTCAATGAATATAATCCGATTAGTTTGAAATTTGATGTGTGAGTTGTTTGTAATCTGTTTTTGATCAAGTTCAACAATCAACCCATTTCAATGATCAGAGGCAGAACTGTGGCTCCTAATTAGTCAATTTTAACAAATTTTCATTCATAGCACGATAACTTTAACAAATATTTAATGATTGAGCCAGTATCTGTTATTTCAGTTCAACCGAAGAATCTACAGGTCAAGTGTTTTTTTTAAATTGGTCCAGTCCAATAATTAAGGGTGGAGCAGTTCTGGTATTTCATCCTTGTTTCCTCGGCAAAACAATTGCTGTGGAAAACGGGTGCTTCTACGGCAATTGCTGTGAAGCCTGTTCGATTATGTAAAAATCATTAGGGGGCAGGGCATAGTCTCAATTGCCATGTTTATGTAGTATGCAGTGAAGTGAAATCTTTTAAGTAACTTCAACATGTGAAAGTAGTTCGAGATATATGTGTACATATATAATCACAATCAATGTGCAGAGTCTTTAGCTCAATTAGATCATGCCAATATCATGAACCATGTGAATGCTGAGAAAAAATCTTGGAAGTAAGCAGGCGACTTGCTCAATATGTATGGTGTGAGTGGAAATAAGATTCATCATAACCACAAACTAAGTATCTCACTGTTCCTATGTTGATAACACCGGAATCTGACATCAGTTTCTGGAAAGCTCTGTAAGAGCTTTCCAGAAACTGATGTCAGTTTCTGGTGTTATCAACACAGAAGAAGCAGAACACGTAGTTTCCAGTGGTTACTTGTACTGTAAATTTTAAGATTAGCAATAAAGCGTAGTGCAACCCACATGGTTTAGTCCCTTGTGTATAACCAGAAGTTGTGCAATTTCTACCACCACAAGGCTTTCTGAAGAAGTCATCCTGTGCAGTAATTTTGCTGTGTGTATTTTTCGTTTCCTCTGCATTTTCCACAGCACTGCTGATTGCTGAGGGTGAATTACCAGGGCTGGACATAGCTACAATTAACCCTTGACAATGAATATTATTTTCAAGATATTTTTTTATCAAATCTAGTCATGGCTGCTATGAAGCAGCCATGACTAGATTTAATAAAAAATTAATTTACATTTAACTCAAAATAGCTGGAGAAAAAAATCCATCTAATTTACGGGGGAAAAATTTGATTAATTGTGCCCAAATCATACTTATTTCAGTGGCAAGGGAAAAATCCTGTCCTGGGCAGGAATATCCCCCAGCAACATCAAGGAATCAGTAAGTCTTTATTGTTGATATGAGCTGTGAGTTTGTTGGTCTCATATCTGTGGAAACCTTTTATCAGGTCTGGCATTTTTTAGGAGTGCTGCACACCTGCTGCACGCCTAGAAAAAATTGAGGAGTGCAAATTTTTGCACCCTTTGATTTTCCGGAATGCCAGATATGTTTGGGACTGCCTTTAAAGGCTGGGTGGAGATACAACTCCTAATTAGTCAATTTCGTTAATTAGTCAATTTAAACAAATTTTTTGTTTCTAAAAGTGTAATTCAATGTAACTGAAGAATCTACAGGTCGGCTTTGAAAACCAGCATGGTCCAATAATTAGAGGCAGGGTTTCAGTCCCTGATTAGTCAATTATATCTTTTTTTTTTGCACAGTTACTCACCTTCAACCTTAATTTTAACTTTTTTTGCTATACCTTGATTTTAGTATGTTCCTTTGTCATGCATGGGCATGGGCACCTACAAGTAGAAATTGAATTTTACTGAGCTTGGTTGATGTTTTTACGAAGTTTTTTAACTTTAATTTAAATTTAGAAGTACTTAGAAATTCTGTTTCCCGGACTCTTGCAGATGGAGATGCCGTGGAACCCTGTTAATTGAATAGCCGCTTTGTGAATGAAAATTATTCAATTAACAGGAGTACTCAATTAACAGGGATTGTGTCACTTTCCTGTATTCTAGAGATAAACTTAACATTTATTCTATTATATCTTGTTTGACAGAGATCCATGATTAAATGCCTGTATTGGATATACTGAGGCCAAAGAGGTCTATAAACAATGGAAAACTGGGGAGAGTCGGAGCAATTTCTTGACAGGATACAAGATTTTTATTCAATTAACAGGAGTTTACTCTTTTACCTATATTCAGTTAACAGGTCAAATTTGTACTGGAGGTATGGTAAATGGTTTTGTGTTGGAAAATTATATTCAATTAACAGGGTTATTCAGTTAAGAGATATCCAATTAAGTGGGCTCCACTGTATTGCAAGTCTTTATTTATTTCTCCTATACATGGAGATATTATAAATGGTTAATTATGCTACAGGTGTTTAAATCCAATATCCAGTTATGCTACCCCACAGGGGCATTGGTGTCGAATGACACATCAACATTTTTATCTTAACTTGACAAAGTAAAGATAAGCTATTGCTTAGTCTGTGAGTCTAAGTCTGTTCACATTTTTTTTTAACAGAGGCTACGCCCAGTAGTTCTTGTCTGATACTCTCTAAATTTCATGTGCAGGGGCATGTGACATAGATTCCTTTAGCACAGTCTACAGGTTGCAGTTATGAAGGGATTTCATTGTAAATTGGTAGGATGACTTGGTATAATGTCTACATGAGAACTTCTTATTTTGGTCATGATCTGTCAACCATGATGGCAGCACAGGCACATGACCTAGATTTGTCTAGCACAGTCTGCATACAGTTCATATTTATGAAGCAATTTCATTGTAATTTGGTAGGATGACATGGTACGATGTCTACATGAGACGGTCGTATTTTGGTCATGATCGGTCAGCTGTTACCTCCACTTGGCATGTGACTTATATTCCTTTTAGGATTGTTTATAGGTCGTATTTATGAAAGGATTTCATTGTAACTTGGTAGAATGACTCCTTATGATATCTAGATGAGACTGTTCTATTTTGGTCACAATCGGTCAACCATGACTTACAGATGGTCACATGACCTAGATTCCTTTAGCAGAGTCTACGATTCATATTTATGAAGGGATTTCATTGTAACTTGATAGGATGACTCGTTTTGGAATGATTTTACTGTAACTTGTTAACTTTGGTTAACATACGTTAACTGAGAGGGCCACATCAGCCAGGCCTCAATTCTTTAGTACAGTCTACACCTCAAATTATTCTTGTTGAAAACATAGCATGTAGGATACAGAACTTAACATATTCTCAATTATCACAATTGTTGTCTTATTTCATAATCCTGTCATAAACATTGAACATTATCCTTTTCATCAGACACTACACACAGTCTAGTTAATCTGCTGCATGTCATTGACACTTTCATTTTATCATTGGAATGACAAATTTCTAATATTTTGGGGTGTGGGTGTGACTGAGTCAGTGAGGATTGCCTCGTTACTTGTCAAGTTACACTCACTTGTTTTGGTAAAGTTGTAGTTTGTTGTTTTTTGGTTTTTTTTTTTTTTTTGTTTTATTTTGTTTCAATTCAATACCCTTTTTCTTTTAGGTTCTGTCACTTATCGCCACGATATAGCCTCGGTTGCTGATGTGGCATTGGGCACCAATAAATGATAATAGTGATACATGTATCAATATATCTGTGCGAGAATGTATGTGTATTTGTGTATATATATGTATGCAATTATTGTACAGCCATTGAGCACCGTGTGTGGATTCTAGGCTTTAAAATTATTATTATTATTATTAATTTTACATGTTTGACACCCATTGTTATATCAAGTCCAACCATTTATAGATGGAGGATGTCAGCGTAACCAGAGAGTAACTGTCAGACTCTTCTACTTAATGTCAACACAGTTGTAACTAAGTCATCCCAGTAGTGGAGTTATCACCCAAAGTATCACTTTCAAATTCTGGACATGTGGACAAAAAACACAAGCCATGTTTCAGCCAATGAACCTCCAGGTTTCACCCTTCACCCAACGCAGACAATATCAAAATTTATTATTTCAAATATAATTTTTTTAAATTTTTCAAAAAATTTTAACAAAACCATATCATGTGACCCCCTCATTGGAACGAGCTCAGTGAGCTCGTTCCAATGAGGGGTTACATGATATGGTTTTGTTGAAATATTTTGAAAGATTTAATTTTTTCAACTGCTCAATTTGCATATTACGCGGGCAGATGCAGGCGATTCATTAGGTAAAGGGTTAACCCGGAGGTCCATTGGCTGAAACTGAATACATTGGCTGAATACACTCTCCATGTACTGTAATACTATTACAGATAACATAACAAATAATAACATGATTTTGGAGGGCATGCACTGCCATTTATTGGATGCTCAACAGGAATGATTGACTTGCTCCGGACTGATCAGATATGGGAAATTTACTTTTTTAGGGTTCAAGATCAAAGGCAGACTAAATGTCAATTCTGTTTTCCCTTTTGCAAAGGAAGCTGTCAGAGTGTTCAGGATGTTGAGAAAGGCTGAAAGTTGGCACGCAGAAAAAAAAATGTGAGATTAAAATTGTGCAAACAGTAGGCACATTTGCATCAGATTTCTATCACTGCATTGGTCAGTGTCAACTATACTATTTATGTGCTCTACACCTCAGTACACATCGCCACTATGGCTCCCACTTGGACAACTGAGAGTTGTAATCTTGCCAGAGGACACAATGCAGATAGTGTAGGTCAGGAGCCCAATGTGCTAAAAATGAACAACCAAGCTCCTTGAAATACCCTCTAACAAAGAATTTTAGAATATGAAAAGTCATTTTCATCAGTGTATATTACATTGCACAGGGTTAGTCACTTTTTTTGGTTATAAAAAATTTTCATTATTAACTGAATAACTAACCCATTGTATTGTACTGCCTTGGTATACATCTCATTTATCTCAACTCTTTACTCAACTTAATGGACAAAACCAGCCAGAACTATTCTCAAAAAAGTGTGCAAACTCCATTTGTGAACCCTCATTGGAATGAATTGTGGAAAAGTTTTTTTTATTGAATTGCTAAAATGAAAACATATTCTATTTTCAGTTTATAGATTGTTTAATATAAACGATTGTCAAGGAAAATGATTGTTCTCCTAATTTGTAATTTAGCCTAAAAATTTTGTTGAACTGGATGGAAATATTTTTAAATTTCTGAAAAGTGTTTTAACCTTATTAAGCACGTTTTTATCAAACATAAGAAAAATAACTGGCCAGTACTATCCAGATAAATCAACATTCAAATTTTATGCTTCTTCTTCAAAATATCGCTTATAACTCCTCAATGGAATGAGCTTCTTTAACTTGTTCCAGTGAGAGTTGTACTGTGATAACAAAGGTGAACAGAAAAGTTTGACCCAATCACATTTGAATTGTCGTCCATTTAAAATTCTCTCCACTTTCCTTCCCACAACACTAGAGAATCTTACCAGAGAGCGCTGTGGCTCAGTGGTAGACAGTTGGACTTCTATGCTAGAGGTCCCAAGTTAGATCCCCATCTGGGATGACCCACGTTGTGTCCTTGGGCAAGGCACTTTATACCGGTTGCTTACATGGGGGCACAATGTCACCATGTACTAAGTCGTACTGCACTTCAATAGTGAACATGTCTTCAACTGCTGTAACCCTGCTTGAACAGAGTTAGAATGTTGAGGAGTTGACAGTTGCTCTTCGATGCTCGGTGGTTCTCTTTGGGTACTCCAGCTTCCTCCATCCATAAAACTGTCATGGTCACGATTAGCCATTATGCATAAGCATGTGACATTAAACACAAATAAATAAATAAATAGAATCTTACCTCCATATACAGTACAGTCACTGTGGACTTGTTGTCATCCATGCATAGGAAGTGATATCTACGTATGCGTTTATCAGGTAATAAAAATCATAATCAGCAAAACTTTAATTAATGAAGCACCGAGTTGTACCCAGTGCTTCAGTAATAAATTTTTGATGACTATTCGTATCATTATAGTGTTTGGCATATAAATTATTGCATCGGTTGAAATATTTCCTACTCACGGAAAGTGACCATTCCACGGCCGCAGTAATGTTCTTTATCGGAATTATATGTATACCCAAAGCCAAAGGCTCAGGGCGCGGTGGCATCGCAGTAACCGGTTCTTGTGAGATCACAGAATAAGCAACGTCAGGTGCAGTTAGTAGTTGGATGGGTGACCATTTCAGCGACTGATTCGCACTCCTGCATTGTGTCCTTGGGTAAGTCACTTAACCCCGATTGCCTACATGGGGGCACGATGACACTGTGTACTAAAGCGTACTGCAGGTCGATGGTGCATGTTTTAAATCAACCAATCTAACCCTGCCTGTGATATAACCCTGGCTGTTAAAGTGTCGTTAAACCCTAATAAATAAATAACACAAAATTCTGACAGTGCACGTGGGGTGGTGGTCTCTGCAAAATTCCTGTTTAAATAATAAAGTGACATTCAGTCTATTTTCTCATACAGTACACCACAGCAGTACTTCTCTGACCACAGCAGTACTTCTTTGTTGCATGGTAGCTCTCTCATTGGTTGTGGGTTTTCAGTGTTAAACAAAATATTTTTTTTTACTTCTGGAAGCACATACGTGATCTCTGACATCAGACTTTCTGCAGAAATGAAATTATTATTGAAGTTACTGATGTTTCTGTTACCTAATAGCCTCTGCAATCTTTTAATCTGTTTAGATATTGATCCTGGACACTTGTGTATTACAGCAAGAAACATGAACGGTATCTTGTCTTTGATGGATGAATACCAACAGAGTGGAGAATCTTATTTCAAAATGACACTATTCTTTGTGTGAGTCTTTGTGTATAAGAACACAAAAGACAGATTTCCACCAAACTGTGAATATTTTGACCCTGTATGAATAAATTGAATATAAGTGCTGTCATCATTAGATTGTATCTGCATTTTATTTTCTTTCTTTCTATTGAATTATTATTGAATTCCATTCTTAACTATTTGCATGCTGGCGATAAATATATTCAAGTACAGTTAAAACTAGTAGTCCTGTCATGAAATGCGCACAAATAGCACGTCGATCTGAGCGTTAATCTACGCGTTATGACAGGAGTAAGGCTATCAGATTCTGTACGTATGGCCTGTGCACAAGCAATGTTTCAGCCAATGGACCTCTGGGTAACCTGGAGGTCCATTGGCAGAAACACTGCCTGTGTTTGCAATGAGTAACCAGGAGAACCTGCCATGCTTTGGATGCCATTCGATATGGCAATTGTGCGCAATTCCTATGCGCAAGTAAGCCTAGATAAGCACACAGTTCGTGACAGGACTCCTAGTTTTAACTGTGGATGGTGTCATTTGTGTGCAAAGCACACTTTAGTATATCCCCCACATTTGCATTCTTGATTATTGGTTAACGCTTGATACAGACAGAAATGACAAGGTATTATATGGCACATTAAATGTATTGATAAACAACAATATTGTTAACAATATTACTTAACAATATTAAAACACCCTAGGAGTGGTGTCGAATTAAAAATCTGAAACCTTTATGCATATCATATGTACATGTATGCATACCTAGAGACCCTACCTGAACATGTGAACAGACTTTTAAAACCACTGGGAGCTTTTTGCCAGAAACTGATTCTCTAATGACAAAAGTGGTGCTATGCAGGCCTGAAAATAAGCAGTCTGACATTTGCAGAATGAGGTCCCCAGTGGGTGAATTTGATGATTCCACCCCATACAGTGGGCCAATTTATGCTCTGGGTACCTCTTTCTGTTTAGTTTTGAGACCCTGATTCAGATTGAGGTTCACAGAGGGTAAATTTAATGATGCTACCCAGCTGTGCAGGGTAGCATCACTAAATTCACCCTCTGGGGACCTCATTTTGCAGATGACAGTCGGCTTATTTTCTGGCTTGGTGCTACGGGTGCCACATGGGGCAGAATCAAAAATCTGAAACCTTTATGCGCATCTAGACAATCTACCGGAACATATGAACAACATTTCAACATTTCGAATTGAAACCCTTGGAGCTTTTGCTGGAAACCAATTTCCTAATGACAAAAGTGGCGCTACAGGCACCACATGGGGCCGAATTAAAACCTTTGTGCAAATCTTGACATCCTACTGGAACATATGAACACACTTACAACATTTTGAATTAACCCCCCAAGAGCTTTTCTGCCGGAAACCAATTCTGTAACGACAAAACTTGCGCTACTGGTGCCACACAGGGCCAAATAAAAAATCTGAAACCTTTATGCACATCTAGAGACCCTAGTGGAACAAATGAACACACTTTCAACATTTCGAATTAAAACCCCTAGGGGCCTTCCACCCAAAACCGATTCTCTAACAACACAAGAGGCCCCAGGGGGCCTGAGAGCGCTCACCTGACATGGTAGTCTAAATATCAAACCAGGGACTTGATTTGAATAAGCTGCATACGCCCCTCCTAAGAAAATCATATACCAACTAGATGAAGTGATTGTGCCCACACAATACAGAGGATTTTCCTTCTATTTTCAGTTCCTGCACTTTTACGTCCCAAAATTGAGAAATAAACGCATAAAAAACAGATTTTTTTTTATTTTTGTTCGGAAATTTTCGAAATCCCAAACAAAATATTTTCAGACCAAAATTTTCTTTCTTCTTAAAATTAACCTCCTGGACCCCAAATTTTCGGTGTAAAAAAAAAAAAAAAATGTCTTAAAATTGACCGAAATGCATAAAAAACAAAAAACTCATTTCCGGATTTGGATCCAAAATTTCTAAGTCCAGACCGAGACCCCAAATTTTCAGCCTAAATATGAACCCAGGGACTTGGCTTGAGCAAACTTGAATCTCACCCCCCCCCCCCTCCCCCCAAGCATGCTGCATACCAAATATCAGAAGATTCTTATTGGTAGATCTGAAGAAGAAGATTTTTTAAGAATATTCCTCATACTGCACTAATTGGAACATTTGGGCTCCCATAGGGAACCCAAATATGGACCGAGGGATTTGGTTTCAACAAATATGTGGATCAATGTTCCAAAGATGTTATATGTAAAATATGAAAGCTTTTGGAGTAGAGGTTTGAAAGCAAACAATTCTTTATTTTTTTCCCATTGCCCAAAGTGTTAAAAAATGCTGACTCAGCATTTTTTCAAAGTCCCCAAAAAGTACCTTATGACAAAACCCATGGCAATTTTTTTTTACTATTCCTTTCTGTTGGCCCCAAGGAAGCCTCATACCAAATAAAAATTCTCAATGCTGTGCAGTTTTGGAGATATGGACGTTTTCGTTTTTTTCTATTTTTGTTCCCACGGGGCTGCAGGAAATTTTTTTTTTTGCATAAATCAGGTACTTATAACCCAATAATACCTCATATTAAATTTGGTTCAAATTGGCCCTAGGTTCAGAAAATAGAAATTCTGGGCAGGGCAAAAATTCTTGCCTCTCTCAGAACAAAGGCAAATATTGCCCGTCAAACTTCTCTTGAACAAACTTGAGTCCACACCTCAAATGGAAGCTGCATACCAAATATCAAGTCTCTGCTACGGCTGGTTCATGAGAAGATTTTTTAAATTTTCTGCATTTTGGCCCCCCCCCCCCCCCCCCCCTCCATAATATGAGCAGAAACCCAATTTGAAGAAAAACCCAAATGCCCCTATACAGCCACTTCTCATGTGAATTTTCATTGAACTGCAGCCAGTGGCTTGGAAGAAAATGACCCAAACACCACCTTCACGACGGACAACAGACAACGGACAAAAAGTGATCAGAATAGCTCACCCTGACTTTCAGTCAGGTGAGCTAATAAGTGGTGATACAGGCGCCACATGGGGTCAAATCAAAAATCTGAAACATTTATGCACATCCAGACACCCTGCTGGAACATATGAACACATTTTCAACATTTCAAATTAAAACCCCCCAGAAGCCTTCCAGCAGAAACTGATTTTCTAACAATAAAAATGGTTCCACTGGAACCACTTGGGGTCAAATCAAAATTCCAAGACCTTTATGGACATCTACAGATGCTACCAATGGAAACCAATTTTCTAACCATAACAGTAAAAGTTGTTCCACTGGAACCACTTCGGGGGAAATCAAAATTCTGAAACCCTTGTGCACATCAACAGATGCTACCCGAACACTTCAGCATACTTTAGAGGTTTTGAATTAAACACCCTAGGAGCTTTTCAATGGAAACCAATTTTCTAACAATAACAATATAAAAGTGGTTCCACTTGGACCACTTTGGGTCAAATCGAAATTCTGAAACCTTTATGCACATCAACAGATGCTACCTGAACACCTCAGCATAGTTTAAATGTTTCGAAATACATACTTGTGGTGATATGAAGTTCAGACAAATGGACGGGACGGACGGAGATCGCTTTTTAAAAAAAAAATATGGGGATAATTAACATGAATTTAATAAACCAGAATATATAAAGGATATCCACACTATTTTGGTGAATATCGAAGCACTCGTGAAAAATAAAACTTTCAGGTCCGCATGAGATAATTCCTGATATTCACTAAAATAGTGTAGATTTTATTTTTATTATATGCTACGTGACATTTTACTGCGTAGTATTCAACTCAATTTGACTACAAACACGTATGTTTCAAAACAATAACAGAGAACAGCTGATTGTTCTTTCAAGCCTATTCCTAGCCAAATCACTTGAACATTAAAACAATTGCCCCACTTTCCCACAAAAATTTAACCAACTATTGTTGAACTCACAGATGAAATTTAATAACAAGAGTGGCAATGCAAAGGCTGTGCCAATGCCCCCGACAGAGTGAAAAACAGCAATAACTCTGGGAAAAAATGTGTGGAAGGTTGAACTCACAGATGAAATTTAATAAAAAAGAGGGGCAAGGCAAAGGCTGTGCCAATGCCCCGACAGAGTGAAAAACAGCAATAACTCTGGGAAAAAATGTGTGGAAGAAACTCATGCTACACAGGTATTGTTCCCCTGTGATGCTCTATCACAACACCAAATATCATTCAAATCAGAGTAGCAGTGGTTGAGATACAACAGAAAATTCGACTTTTGAAGTCGGGGGCATAATTATAATACTACAAATGAGAATGTTCTCATATTTTTCATTAATGTTAATTTTTAATGTTAGTTTACAACAAGAAATTTGGAATCGAGTCATCCAAAAAAACCAAAACTTTCTGGGCAAATTGATCAACAAGGTTTTCCGGAAAAGTTACCCAGTTCAGGACTCAATCTCACTCTGGGAGGCACTTTCTATATATCTAATGTGCTTGAACCTTGCCTCAGAGGTGAAGTGATGCTCAGATCGCCCCGTTATTGCAAGTTCACAGCAGCAAAGGTGAAATGATGTGCTGAAACATGACGTCATTTAGGAAGCTACTGAGAGATATTCCTCATTATCCATCAAATAGATGGATATCGAGAAATATGGCACTCTCCATGAATTATTACAAGGAAATTCCCTACAGACTAAATTATTTATCTTCAAAGATAATATGAAGGACATCCACAAAGTTTGAAGCCTTTGAGTTGCAATATCTGCACATGAGAGTACCGGGGTAAAGCCCAAATATGGGCCTCCAGCACTCAACCAATTGAATGAAAATAGCATAAAATTCACAGAAAAAGGGATCTTCACTAATTATAGATGTTCGAAAAACAGCTAGAAGTATATCAAAAAAATTTAATTGAGAAAACGTTTTACTTTCTTTGACATTGATGTTTCAATTGATTACTTCTCCATTGACATCCTCTCACAAGCTATAAATTGAAAATAGAATATGTTTTCATTTTTGGAATTCACGAAAAACAAACCCAACGGGGGGGGGTTCTTAAGCTGAGTTTGAATAGTACTGACTGGTTTTGACCATTACATTGAGTAAAGAGGTAATGTAGATGATATTTACACTTAGACTGTACAGTGCGCAGAGTTAGTTATTCAGTTGGAAATGAAATTTTTTTATAACCAGAAAGTGTGACTAACCCTGTACAGTGCACAGGGTTATAGTCACACTTTCTGGTTATAAAAAATTGGTAACTGCCATATCACATGCTACATGAAAATATATAATGACTAAGGCTGTAAAAATGCTTTGGGTAAGTTAGTTACATGTCGTTACATAGGGTGCTGGATTCAAGAAACTATTGGAAATACTTATACTGGATTGTGGAAATTTTTTAAAGTGAATTCCAAAAATGAAGACATATTCTATTTTCAGTATTAATAGTGTGTTTCAATATGTTATAGGCGGTTGTGGAAATTTTGTGGATTTTCATTTGTGAGGTCATGGAATTTGAGTTAACACACTGATCTGTATACAACTGGACAATGTCGGTGAGAAATATCAATACCACTCAAATTGCCCCTCCCCTCTAAGATGGCATCAAGTCAATCCTTGCTGTAACTTTTCCCAGTTCATGGAGTTTGATGACATGAAAGCTGTTAGGCCTTCATTTCATCAAGTGTCATGGCATTTACCAGGGCTTATATTTCATCTAAATTTGGGAGAATCCAAATTTTGGATTCTCGCAAAAATGGTTGTGAGAATCCATACCTGCTATGAGTTTCCCAGGATCCCATGAGACCACCATGTTTGAACCCCTGTTGTAAACCGATAATACATGTTAACCATTTTCCGAACACAGCTTTTTAATTTTCATTTGCCCATTTTGAAAAAAACTGTCGTATTATGGTACAGTGGAACCCTGTTAATTGAATAGCTACTTTGCCAATGATAATTTTTCAATTAACAGGAGTATTCAATTAATAGGAATCATGTCACTTTCCTGTATTCTAGAGATAAACTTAGCATTTATTCTATTATATCTTGTTTGACAGTGCTCCTTGAGCTCTGTCAAACAAGATATAATAGATTAAATGCCTGTAATGGATGTACTGAGGCCAAATAGGTCTATAAACAAAGAAAAACTAGGTTGAGTCAGGGTAATTTCTTGACAGGTTACAAGATTTTTTATTCGATTAACAGGAGTTTACTCTATAACCTATATCCAATTAACAGGTCAAATTTGTACTGGAGGTATGGTAAATGGTTTTGTGCTTGAAAATTATATTCAATTAAGAGGGATATACTTATAAGAGATATCCAATTAAGTGGGCTCCAATGTATACCGTTGTCCGTCCGTCTGTCCATCCACACGTCATACAATAACTCGAAAGAGCTTCGAGCAATTTTTGTGATTTTTTGGTGGAAAGTATATGTTGATGGAAGGAAGCTCCCTTACGATTTGTGTCACTGTCTGATCTGTCATTCCAGAGTTATGGGACTTTATTTGTCAAAATATGGGCAATTTTCCACATGTCAGACAATTTACCATTTTTTCTTGAAGTTATGATCTCTACATACATGAAATTCAAATAATTTATTTCCAAATTAATGAACACAGTATGTTGTTGGTTATGATTATTGTACAAGAATATAAAAAAACCTGATAAGTACAGTTGTATACTCATTGTGTGCTTCCCTCTTGTAATTAATAACGGGCATATCATGCACTCATGGCGCAGTCTCAATGTCGATTACTCTGGATTGGTGACAGAAACATACTGTCCATTTGTAAACATGGTTAAGGGAGCTCTGTGGCTAAGTTCATAGAGGTGCAGGCTGCAAGCCAAGAGGTCCTTGGTTCGAATCCCACCTGCGGCAACCGCATTGTGTCCTTGGGCAAGACACTTCACCCCCATTGCCCACATGGGGGCATGGTGGCATTGTGTATTAAGGTGTCCTGCACGTCGATGGTGCATTTGTCTTCAACCAATGCTTACCCTGCTTGTGTGCAGTTAGTATGTTGTGGAGCTGACAGCTGCTCGCTGTTGCTCGGTGGTTCTCTCCGGGTACTCCAGCTTCCTCCACCCGTAAAACTGTCATGGTCATAAGCCATTGTGCAGAAATATGTGACCTTAAACACCAATAAATAATCAAATAAATAAACACAGTAAAATAATAAGTTAAAATTGAACTAAATAAATATAAATGTTACTGTGCCTGAGAGTTACAGGCAATTACCGGTAAGGCCTAAAAAAATTAAAAATCTGTTTCCCAGGCCCTCCCGCATGGTCCTTTTGGCTGCCGCATGCTCTCTTTTTATAGCCAATGTAAACTTAAATAAAATGAAAATGAAATGGTTTTGTCTGATATTTTACCCAATTTAAAAAATTGAAAATTTGTCCCTTGAGTGCCAAAAAATTGAAAATTTGTCCCTTGCTCTCAAGAGACGAAATGCACCACCTCCTATGCTATTCCGTAGATTATGAGGTCTAAAATATAAAACAATAACATGAACTTTTGATGACAAAGAAATAATTACAGAAATAAAAAATAAAATAAAAAAACGGTCGCCCGCATGCAGTTTTACAAATAATGACCTGAGAAACAGAAAGTTTGCTTTGTGGGGCCTAACATGATTATTATGCCCCCGACATCCTTGGGAGATTTGGTTCGTTTAGTTGAGGTATCTGTACGTAAAAACATTTTTTACTGTAAACTCTGGCATTGGTTGTCACATTTTGATGTCCTTTTGGTATTATAATAGACCAGCATGGGGGAAATGATATCCACAAATCGTGGGTTTTTGTCCACACATTCATACCAGAGTTATGGCCCTTGTTGCACTTAGAAAAATAACAAAATTAACCTTTTACATTATAACTGGATTGTCAGATTTTCTTGTCTTTTGGTATGCTGATAAACCAACATGGACATGTTATCTACATATTACAGGTTTCGTCTACACATTCCTACCAGTGGCCCTTGTTACTTAGAAAACTCTCTGTATGAATGTTTTACCTTATAACTCAGGTGTGTACAGATATTGATTTCCTTGGGTATGGTGAGAGACTAGCATGGAGAAGGCATCCACATATTGCAGATTCTGTCCATGCATACAGACCAGAACTATAGCCCTTGTTACACTTATAAAACTTTCCATACGAATATATTGTATTTTTTCCCCATATCCTGATAAATCCTGTCCATTGATTGGCCAGAATGCCCTGGAGAAATACCCATGGCAAAGGGTGCACCCAACATCCAGGGTATATGAGAGTGTGCAACATCCAGGGTATAAGGGAACATGAAACATCAGGGGGTATATGGTTAAAATGAAATATTTTTGCTTTCACTCGCCTCGATATTAAAATCGAAAATATTCACAAATATCATCAGATTTCTGACAATTTGATCATATTTTTCTGTTAAATAGTCAAATAATTAAATCAACTTGAGAAAAATGAAAAAAGTGTAAATCTGTGAACAAAATCTGTTCACTCATTTTCAACAACAACCCAAGGGATATAACTCTGTTGTCTTCTGCTTTTGTAAAAACAAAACAATTATTCACGTGTTTGGTCCAACTGATTGTGGAGCATGAGAAACATGTTCACAAATTTGTTTCCACTATGTTTCTATTGTGTTTCAAATGGGACAAAAATGAAATCTCCGCCAACATGTATGGTATATGGGGATTTAATACCTGGTTGTCTCATTTAGGCACCTCGCCAGTGGCTCAGTGTTTAAAATCTGACATCCGGGCATTAACACTTTACCCAATGAATCGGATACATCTGCCTGCATAATTTGCAAATTCAGCAGCTGAAAAGATGCTCTATTTCAAAAACATTTCAACAAAACTATATCATGTGACCCCTCCTTGGAATGAGCTTGTCGAGTTCATTCCAATGACGGGTCACATGATATGTTTTTTTGGAAATTTTTGGAAAAATTTAAAAAAAATTTTAAAATAATAAATTTTGATGTCTGCATTTGGTAAAGGGTTAAATCTCCATATACCATACGGCGGAGATTACTTATAATAACTCTACATCGGTTGTTGAATTTTGATGTACTTTCATGAGGTGATCCACCATTCTGGGGGAATCTGCATATTTTGGGTTATGCCCATGCATTGTTATGCTCTATTTTAGACTTAGAAAAACTGTCTTTGTGAAGTTTTTGCATTGGTTTTTTATCCTTGTAAATAATTCTTGTTGAATGGCAGCAGAAAATTGAATAACTTGCTAACATTGCAGGGGGGGGGGGGGGGCATGATCGGTATATGCAATGCTTTTTCTTGTTCTGTTTAGGTGATAAACGTATTTTGTTGAATTAGACATTCGGGAATTTGACTGTGGAAAATCATTTGTTAACGAGCCCAGAAGGGGTGAGTTAACAAATGGTTTTTCATACTAAAATTTCCGAATATCCAATGAAACAAGAGATGTTTATCTCCATTGTAATTTCTGTCATTGGTAGAAGTGAAAAATTCTCCAAACCTATTTTGTTTCAAGAAAAACAATCAAAAAATGTCGTTTTCGATCCCGATCTATTTGCCATGATTGAATTTACAGAAAACAACTGTGATGTGTGTTTGATCTGTGATAGGAGTGGTTTAGTGCCATACCTCGCGCATAGCGTGGACGCAGATGTGTGCTAATTGACCCTCTTCCTGCAATTAGATCATGGTACATGTATGAGTGAATTTACCTGAGATTAGAGCATGGAGCCAACTGGCTCTCAATCAATCAAATTATGCATTCAGAAAGAACAATGAGGTCAAATTTAACTGTTGAATTACACAGACCTTCATTTTAATGGCGCACGATTGTTCTCACTCGCCATCGCTCGCGTGATTACAATTTGCAGTGAACGATCAATCACGTGCATGAAAAAAAAAGCAGTTACTTTTTTACTTACGTCAACAATGTCAGAGTTTCAGAAACTGACTCTGTAAACACTAGGGCTGCCTCAACTATTCGATTAATCGAATAACTGTCGTAAGGTTCTATAGTCTACTATTATTTTTCATAGTCGACTATTTTTTTAGCCGTACACATCATGCCACTGAATGATAATATTGGTTTACATGGGACATGTAACGTTTCTCGGTACCTGTTATCCTTCGTATTCATTGTTTATGTCACGAAAATAGGCAGTAATTTTGACTTTACCCTCGCATATTATTTCATGAAATGGACGTCATACCTAAACTCTGCTCTGGATCAAGCCATTGTGAACAAAGTGTTGATAATTCATGTTAATTTTTGCCATTTTAATTTTTAAATCTGATAAATTTAATATTGATGTGGAATTTATTGACACTAAATTTCAGAAAGCAAGTCCATACTTTGAAGTGTTAGCATCACATGATGATAGTGACTGACACAAAGTTGATTATGTCGGAGGAATTCCCGGAAAACCCAAGTTTTTAGATGATCCAATTGGCTGGAATAAACACCATGTGCTATATTCCTGGCAATTTTCATCAAGTGACAGTTTCTAGATCCCCAAAATGACCCCAATGAAAACTTCAGAGTTCAGACGATGCTTTGATTTTCCCTTACGTTGTCAGGATTTTGAACTGCATTTACTTGTACATCGCTAAATATTCCAATGTATATTATGGTTAAAAGTTAGAAATTTAGTGGTAAGAAATTGTAATGTTTGTATCATTAAATTTAAACCAATTTGCACTTTATTTCAGTGCTTTATATTATTATTTCGTAATTGCATCTCCTTTTTACCTGCGTCGCCAATGGCAGAGCAGGTCTAGTAACCACTCGACTCCGTCCATCAGTCCGTCACGTCCGTCCGAAACACTTTTTCCGTCAAGCTTTTCTTGGCTTCTATGAAAGGGAATGATTTTATATTTGGTCTGCTGCTTCATAATGATGAGTTGTATCATGTAAGCAATTTTCAGATCTGCCGTGCAGCCACTTCCTGTTTGCCGATACTTTGAAATTTTACTGTACCCACTGAACATTGAAATTTTTCGTCAAACTTTTCTCAGCTTCTGTGCAAGGAATTGATTTTATATTTCATCTGGAGTCTGATAATGATCAGTTGTATCGTGTATGCAATTTTCAGATCTGCCGTGCAGCCACTTCCTGTTTGCCAATTCAATTGCATGCAGCGACGCAGGTCCAGACCCGGTATTGGTCTTGGCTTGTTCCATTTTGTACCCTACAAGGTGTTTTTCCAATTCGGCAGGTCACCAAAGAAACTGCATGCCTTGGCATCATCTTGGGCGCGCGATGTATAGCACTCCTGGATTTTTTAAAATGAAGGTCTGATTACAATTGAAAATGTCCAGTTACATGAACCCACTGTTACAGTAATAACAACCATGTGAACATCCAGCATCCTTTCTTTTCAAATGTATTTTTTTTACTATTTCTTTGCCAAGAATAATAAATTGTAAGCTGAGGACAACACTTCAAACAGATGATGGTCAGATGAGGTCAGACTGTAATTCAAGATCACCTGGGGGCCCATAATTATATCTCTTACTCTTCAATTTTCTCTGATTTATATTAAATTGAATACCTGTTTAGAGAGGAGTATAATTACATGGACCTGGTTAATCGAAGCATTAAATTTTCTTTTTCAATCTCTGTTGATGATTGGGTTTATACAAAACACTGAATAACATTAGTGGGATATGCCTTACATGTTTTCAGTAGAGTACTTTATCAAGCTTCAGTTAATCCCTTTAAATCAAGTTGAAAGATCCTCTGATCAGATTAAATTGCTGTCACTCATACTTTGTGTCAAGTGCTTATGCTATGGCTAAAGGGACAAAATCTTTATATTATAGGCAAGTTTCTTGTGGTTAGTCCCTTTCCTTCAGGTCCACAACAAAATCCCCCCATGACCAAATCCCCTAGACAAAAGTCACCTTGACTAAATCAGCCATGACAAAATCCCTTTCATTAAGTACCAAATATGACAAAAGCCCTAGCTTTGACTGAAAAAAGTGCCTATTAATATTATTAACGAATATGGCTTACATTGACGCATTGCTGAGGTCAGTGAAAACAAAGTAAATTAATTATTCCTGTGTTCTGCCGCATATTGATGAACACAACCGGAGGAAGGAAAAGAAAACACCAACCACCACACCACTAAAACCACAAGGGCCAACAGAACAGAAAAAGAAGAAATCTATGTCGACCAAATGCCCGGATGCCGACCTCCTCAAGAAAACTCACCGCCCACATGAAGGCCCTGGGTATGACGACAAAGTCAAACACGCTATAGATAGCTTCATGAATAAACCCCCCGGGGTCTACTGAGACCCTAAAGTCAACTATCCAAATTATAATCACTAAGGACATTTCACAACTGTTATGGACTCAATCATCCTTCACTACATCCCCAGAGATGGTCATTCACCCCTGGATAGGCGAGCGTTGGTTATGAGTCCCTCGTCTTGCCCTTTGTGTAAATGCCCTCCGGATTCACAATACAGTCCCCAATCTTTACAGCTCAGGTGAAGAAGTCAGAACCTGAAGGAGGGGGGGGGGGGGGGGGGGGGAGTCCAAACATTACCTAGAAGATCATATTTTAATTTTATGGTTTGGTACGTCCTTAAAACACAGTCTTTTAGTTTTAAGCCATGTTTGGGATTAGGGCAGCCCTAACCCAAGTATCCTGGGGCAAACCCAGGCCCCATAAAGTTTCGGGTTCCGGGGTTACTACTATCCAACCCGGATTCATGATACAGTTTACGCAGAAGTCAGAGCCTTGGGGGTTAGTCCAAACATAGCCTGAACACCTGTATTTTAATTTTATGGTTTGGTATGACCTTTCAAAGGACGTTCCAAAGCAAAAACTTAAAACTCAGTTTTTTATGCCATGTGTGGACTGGGGGCAGTCCAAACCCGAAATTACTGAGTCCCGGGGTTACTCTTATTCAACTACAAAGATGTAACCGGAGGGAGGTGGGTGCATTTCTTTGGGTAGACTCCGAAATGCGCCCATTGGTTTTGTACATGTCTCGGTTTACTGCTGTGAAAGAAGCCTTCCTGCTGAAGCCAGCTCAACCTCTCTGATATAATTGTCAGAGGCAGACTATACTTGCCAATGAAGGCATCAGAAATAATATTTAACAAGTGGCAAATTATACTTGCCTGATAAAGACACCACATCAGTCTCGGGGAGTCAGGTAGCACCTTTGTCGAGAGGGCCCACTCTCACACTGGTCCTTACCCAAGGGAGGTTAACCCTTTACCCAACGTAATGGCCAAAACCGGCCAGCGCTATTCTAAAAAATTGCCAATTAATTTCATGATTTTTTTTCATTTTTTGCCTCAAAAACATAGGTTATGACCCCTCGTTGGAACGAGCTCATCGAGCTCGTTCCAATGAGGGGTCATAACCTATGTTTTTGAGACAAAAAATGGAAAAAAATAGTTATTCCAGAATTTTTTTTGCAAGTGTCGTCTGCTTTTCATGTTAGGTAAAGGGTTAACACCTCAACCAGATCAATAAGAACACCAAAGCCTCCTCCCTTGGCCTTTCCTCCTCTACTGCTTGAAATCCTGTCATGGTCGGCATCTGTGAAAATGCCTCAACAAATTATTTCAAATCATCGAAGAGTCAAAAGGGGCTTGCCTCAAACCGTCCCAAAGTGCTTTTGGCACATGAAATCATTTGATCTCACATTATATATTCATGTCATAAGAGAGGAATTTCTCCAATTTCATGGGGCAGACAATTTGAGACAAACTAAACGCTGAAGCTCTTACCCAACAAATTGTGAGAGAAGTAAAATCTCTTGGATTTGGGAGCGTTAATTTTGTTGCACAGTGTTATGACGGCGCAAGTGTTGTATCAGAACACCTATATTTGGTGTTCAAACCCATTTGAGGGAGCAGTTTACCAATGCTTTCTTTGTTCATTGTTATTCACATCGATTAAACATTGTTCTCGTTGATGTGTGCAGAAGGGTTAAATCAGCAGGTGAATTCTTTGCTCCAGCTGAAAGTTTATATGTTTTTACAGGCCTGGACTTTTAAAAATTCTAGGGGAGCTATTACGGCTCCCCTAAACTTGTGCCATGAGAGCTATTCTATATTTAACTGGTTGAGTGCTGGAAGCCCATATTTGGGCTTTACTCTCAGGTGTAGGTATTGCACTGCAAAGGCTTCAAACTCTTTTGATGTCATGCATATTACCTTTGAAGAGAAATTATTTAGTCTGCAGGGAATTCCCTTGTAATAATTTATAGGAGAGTGCCGTTAGGCACTCTCCCATAAATTGTTACAAGGCAAAGACTTGTGAACAAATTTTGATAACTAAAAATAATTCAGTACTCTACTAGTTAAGTCATTTATCAATAAGGGGGGAGCGCGGTGGCTCAGTGGGTAGAGGTGCAGGCTGCAAGCCGAGAGGTCCTCGGTTCAAATCCTACCTGCGGCAACCACGTTGTGTCCTTGGGTAAGACACTTCATCTCCATTGTCCGCATGGAGGCACGATGACGCTGTGTACTAAGGCATACTGCATGTCGATGGTATGCATGTCTTCAACCAATCTAACCCTGCCTGTTCTGCAGTGCGGAGTTACGATGTTGGGGAGCTGGCAGCTGCTCATCGTTGCTCGGTGGTTCTCTCCGGGTACTCTGGCTTCCTCCACCCGTAAAACTGCCACGGTCATGATTAGCCATTGTGCATAAATATGTGACCTAAAACATCAATAAATAAATAAATATTAATAAGGGAATTGTCGGTTTAAGGAGAGCTGTTACAGCTCTTAAGGAGAGAAATTATGGCTCTCCTTAAATTGATTTTCAGGAGCTATGGAGGACAGGAGCTATAGCTCCCCTCAAAAGACCAGGCCTGCGTTTATGTCCCATTCGCGTGTGCATAAATTGTTTGTGGAAATTCAAGAGAGGGATAACATGCACTGGTTATGTCACTACTATTCGCAAACTGCCCATACAAACGGTTAAATCTGACTTGAATGATTTCAAGCAAGAATGTCTGGTACCGGTACCACTTGAAAAGACAATTATTCCTTGCTGAACACTGCCAAGTTTACAAAAAGCAGTTAAGCTAGCGCTCACCCTACCAGTGTCTTCCGTGTTATGTGAACACAGTTTTTCGGCTTTCCAATATATAAAAAATTATCTGAGAAACAAAATGGTCAACCAAAGATTGTCAGACTTAGGGGTCATATATTTGTCATCAGAAAGGGGTTAATTATTACTCGAAAATCCGTATGATGTGGCTGATACATTTGCAAAACGAAATGGTAATACTAGAATATCTTTACGTTGACCACTGTTTCGAGTACAGTGGAGCCCACTTAATTGGATATCTCTTAATTGTATATCCCTGTTAATTGAATATAATTTTCAAACTCAAAACCATTTACCATATCTTCAGTACAAATTTGATCTGTTAATTGCATATGGGTTGTAGAGTAAACTCCTGTTAATTGTATATAAATTTTTGTAATATGTCGAAAAAATTACTGTGACATGCACCAAATTTCCCTTATTTATCGACCGTTTTTGGCCTCACTACATCAATACAGGCATTTATTCTATTATATCTTGTTTGACAGAGCTCTATGAGCTCTGTCAAACAAGATATAATAGAATAAATGCTCAGTTTACCTCCAGAACACAGGAAACTGACCAAATCCCTGTTAATTGTATACTCCTGTTAATTGAATAATTTTCACTGGAAAAATGGATATTCAATTAAGAGGATTCTACTGTATTGGGGTACCATGACTGACTATTAATAAAAATATATTAAAATGTGAAGAATTATGTTTTTGGCATCTCCCCCCCCCCCCCCCCCCCCCCCTCCCCCACAAAAAAAAAGAAGCAAACCCTGGTTACGTGCCTCACATATTTTCATCAGGTTTGCACTGTCTCTGTTTGTATGTGTAAATGTTGTAGTTGCATACTGTATTGATGAAAATAACTCGTGGCCAAATGTGTAATATATTGTGTTCATATACGATATTATTGTATGTGAGAAAAGCTAAAAAAAAATCAAAATGACGATCTGAGGAAAATTAAATATTTGATTGTGTATCACAGTGTTGTTCTTAAATCTTTTGGTTTGGTTCCACTTTCGCCAGCCGCACTTGTAGCCGTTCTTGCCAGTTCGGTGTCGTTTTTGCCAATGAGAGTTGGTGCCATTTTTGCACGGTTCCGTTTTCATCTGAACCCATTTATTTGACATCACAGTAAATATATATTTACTGTCACCATACCACACAGGCCAACTTGTCTCCTTTAGGGTAACTTGTCCACCGGACAAATGATCCACCAATGGCGGACAACTTGTCTGCATCAGAAGCTATAAAAGGCAAGCCATTCAACAATTACCACAAAAAAAACTTTGACAGGATCCAAGTGATCGAAACCGGTCTGGTAATACAAGAACTCCACATTTCTTTTGGGACAACTCTGGCTTAAAATACATTGATGTTCATTTTTCCAGAAGCAATATCAAAGAAACCCACCTCTTCAAAATATCAAAAGTATGTTAACAGATAAGCTGCCATTAAACACTTCAGAATCTGAAACATTTGTTGTTTAAATTAGACAAAGCCAAAAGGCTAGGGCAGAGGAAAGCAGCAATAGATACAACCAGTATGTACTGATCAATTTTCATTGAACAAAGATGTTCACCAAAGATACCATGATCAAAGGATTCACATGCTGAAGTTATAGCGACACATTGTTTTCCCTATGCAAGTGTTTTGAAGTAAGTAGAATGCTCCAGCCAGCAGGCCTAAAATGGTTGAACTAGCTAGGGTAACCCTTTTCAGTAATATATTTAACCCATTCCCATCATGCAAGTAGGAATTTTAACCAATTCAGTTTTGTTTGACAGAGCCATTGAGCTCTGTCAAACAAGATTAAATTGTTAAATTCCTACTTGTACGATAGGAAAAATTTGTGAAAAGAAAATTTGATTTTTTTGCCGTCAGTGTGAAGAGGATTAAAGCTATAACTGAAAAGCTGCTAATGTTCTTCGACCCAGGCTAAGTCAGCAGATGAACAGAAAGGGGATTTTTTCAGAGACATTTTTTGTCGGGGAGGGGTTTGTTGAGGATGATTTTTTGTATGGGAGAGGTTTATGTTGTGTGGGTGGGGATGGGGGGAGGGGGTTTGTGGTATCCCCTTTTCTTCCAAGTGTATGTACAGTGTTCCTTTTGATTTCTTCAACAATGTTCATAGCCTCCTGGAATGCCTGAAACGCGTTGAATTTAAAAAAAAATCAAGGGCCCTTCAAAACCCTTGAATGTTATGCAGTGTTTAGATTCAGAGTGTGGAAATGAGCATGCCTCAACCCTTCCAAATCGCACCTCTCTACTTTAGTGTGATGGTTGATCACTTTGCCAATAAAATGCCAACTCCATTGATCAGCGTCGATTGGAATTTCTCAACACTAAACGGTGGCTCCGTGTCCGTTTAACTTTTTTTGTCACTGGTAGACACAAACTTACCAACAAATATATCATCTTCAGTGGGTGTGTTTTCAAATTTAACTGCAAACAATGAATTCAAAAGAATTTGAAATCTTAAAAACTCACACGTTGTTCACCACTTCAGTGAATCCTGAATATGAGTTATGACTTCAAATTCTATCAATTATATTTCCACAAGTTTAGTACTCCTCGACCTCACTGAGCCTCCGCCTCAAGTTCCAAATAAATTGTTTCTCTCCGCTTAATTCTATCAACTGTCGTCGTCCGTGAAACATGAATTTATATTCCATTAATTTATACCACTTATCACAGAAGCATTAATAATGAATTATAACATGAACAGCATGATGCAGTTGTAAACACTGACATTTGGTGATATAGAAACTCCCAGAGTGACGACACTTGTATTTGTAACAAGTCATTTTCGAATTTGGTGATCTGAAAACTCCTAAAGCTACATCCATTCTTTTGAAATGACGTCACTAAAAGCATGTATCTGGATTTGGCTACATTGTTAATACAAGATTGATGGCATGTTGCAGTTAACGCTTAACAATGAAAGCTATTTTTTGTTCGGCATAATAAAATAATTAGAACGTTTCTCTTCATGTTCTATCTGTCGATAGTACCTGAGTTTGTGTAATTTCTGTTAAAAAAAACCTTCAGCAGTTTCGCTGCTTCATGTTTTATTTCAGAATTCACACAAACTCGGGTTCTATCAACCAATAGAACATGAAAAGAAACGTTCTAATATTATAATAGTTCCCTAAATCTCTGAAGTACACAATGGTATGAGATGAATTTACAGAAACGTTCATTCTCTTCATACTTCTATCACCATAACCACAATTAACCCTTTGAACTCCAGAGGCTGTTTTTCCATCCGGGTCACAAGTTATGCAATAATGTCATTAAGGGGGATGACTGCAAGGTAAATGTGTGGTGTAGAACAGTCAATATATTTTCAATGTGCAGCCCTAAGGCTGCACATTGAAAATTTTAATTGGTCTACCCCTAAATAATAAATATGGACTCTTCCTATTGCTACCATAGAACTAACATGGAAGATACTACCAGTTTCAAAGGGTTAAATGTGACTTCAAGAACCTGGCAAAGACTGAACCTAAAACCAAATTGTCGATTGCGAGGTTGCACAGCCCCTAACCACAACTCATGTTAGGTTGCAGAAATAGTAGTCCTTTTACTGGGATTCTCAGATCATTACCCTCTGAAGGAAAGAGGGAGGAGAGAAGGTAATGACCTGAGGGTCCCAGTTGGGACTATAGGGATAGCAGCCTTGGACCTTTTGAAAGGTGCAATTTTTTGCACCTCTCTGGATTTGAGAAACTGAGAACTGTTGTGGTAGGATCAAAACCTCCTTCAAATCGATTTATGTTTTTATTATTTGTTACAGTTAACACTATGGGATAATGAGTAGTTGCAAGCAATATGGTATATGATATCAGAAAAAGTAACTTCAGTGAATTGTTCAATGATTTTTTTTTATTAACCCTTTAACCAATGAAATGGCTGCATCCACCCACGCAATATGCAAATTGAGCAGCTGAAAAAATATTTTTCAAAAAATTTCAACTAAACCATATTATATGACCCCTGATTGGAACAAGCTCATCGAGCTCGTTCCAATGAGAGGTCACATGATCAATATGGTTTGGTTGAAATTTTTTTAACAAAGTTAATTAATAATATTTAAAATAATAAATTTTGATATCATCTGCATTGGGTAAAGGGTTAATTGGTTTTCTGATATGTTACCCAAGTGTGGAACAGTTACATTGTGTATCATCACTGATATTACTTTTTTGAGATTTAGCCAATTCACTTTTTATGAGTACCCATACTATGTATGGTACACATTATGCCGGCATCTGGGGTGTCCATCCGTCGTTCGTCCATCCATCCGTCTGTCTGTCCGTCCGGCATCCGTATCCATTTCTTTGGCATTCAATAACTTGAAAAATATTGCTTTGATTGTCAAGTTACTTTATATTTGTGTTCAGGTTACTGATGTGCTGAGTTGTATAGTTTTTGGTGTAAATCTGATAATTTCATCCTGAGATATTAACCCTTTATCCTTCAAATTGAAAATTCCTCCAATCTCTTTGGCATTGGATATCTTGAAAAATATTGCTTGGATTGTCTAGTTACTTTATATTTGTGTTCAGGTTACTGATTTGCCGAGCTGTATAGTTTTTGGTGTAAATCTGATGATTTGATCCCGAGATATTAACCCTTTGTCCTTCAAATTGAAAATTCCTCCAATCCCTTTGGCATACGATAACTTGAAAAATATTGCTTGGATTGTCAAGTTACTTTATCTTTGTGTTCAGGTTACTGATGTGCCAAGCTGTATAGTTTTTGGTGTAAATCTGTTATTTTGATCCTGAGATATTGACCCTTTATCCTTCAAATTGAAAATTCCTCTAATCCCTTTGGCATTCGATAACTTGAAAAATATTGCTTGGATTGTCAAGTTACTTTATATTTGTGTTCAGGTTACTAATGTGCCGAGCTGTATAGTTTTGGTGTAAATCTGATGATTTAATCCTGAGATATTAACCCTTTATCCTTCAAATTGAAAATTCCTCCAATCCCTTTAGCATTCGATAACTTGAAAAATATTGCTTGGATTATCAAGTTACTTTATATTTGTGTTCAGGTTACTGATGTACCGAGCTGTATAGTTTTTGGTGTAGATCTGTTATTTTGATCCTGAGATATTAACCCTTTATCCTTCAAATTGAAAATTCCTCCAATCCCTTTGGCATTCGATAACTTAAAAAATATTGCTTGGATTGTCAAGTTATTTTACATTTGTGTTCAGGTTACTGATGTGCCGAGCTGTATAGTTTTTTGTGTAAATCTGATAATTTGATCCTGAGATATTAACCCTTTATTCTTCAAATTTAAAATTCCTCCAATCCCTTTGGCATGAGATAACTCAAAAAATATCAAACCGATTGTCATGTTACTTTATATATTTATTCAGGTTACTGATATGCTGTGCTGTATAGTTTTTTATGTAAATCTGATAATTTGATCTGGAGATATTAACCCTTTATCCCATCAAATTAGACCCTCCTCCAATCCATTTCTATATGTACCCATACCTTGTATGGTGTACATAAAGTCGGCATCCGTGGTGGCTCTCTGTCATAAGCTTTCTACTAGTTGCGCGTATGGGTACATATCTGACGATTTCATCGACCTATTTTTGTTATGTATTTTTCAGGAAGTTAAATTAAAAAGTATGTGCTTGAAATGAAAACTGCCAAAAGACACATCTGGAGAATATGAAGCCTTTATCAGAATTAGGGGTCACATGATAGGGTTTTGTAGACATTTTTTAAAAAATTTGGAAAACTAATATTTAAAATAATAAATTTTGGTATCATGCATTAGAGTAAATGGTTAAATATGGAAACATTTTACAGGAATAAGGCAATAAATTTCTAAAGTGGAATGTCCAATAATATTCTTGTATAGAATTGATTAAATCCTGTTTAGAGAACAGTACAAGTACTTAATAATGAGAAGTGGCATGCAGATATTCATTTGTTGAAGGATTAGCAAGCTTCTGTGACATCTTACATGATGGAAATAATTGAATTGGAAGGTCACAGCCTGTAGCTAGATAATCAGTTGTCATGCTTTCACTATTTCCAATTTCCAGTCTTTTCTCGTTTTCACTCAACTGTCAATTTGGGAGACAATTATTTGCATTTTTTACATTTTTTTTTGCAGAGTTACCATCGTAGCTTTACATTTTAGACATTGGCTAATGAGGAGATTTTAACCCCCCCCCCGACATTGTATTTAACCCTTTGAACACCGGTGGTATCTTCTGGGCCTGGGAGCGCGGTGGCTCAGTAGGTAGAGGTGCAGGCTGCAAGCCGAGAGGTACTCGGTTCGAATCCCACCTGCGGCAACCGCGTTGTGTCCTTGGGCAAGACACTTCCTTTCCATTGCCCGCGTGGGGGCACGATGATGCCGTGTACTAAGGTGTACTGCACGTCGATGGTACGCATGTCTTCAACCAATCTAACCCTGCCTGTGCTGCAGTGTGGAGTTACGATGTTGGGGAGCTGGCAGCTGCTCGTCGTTGCTCGGTGGTTCTCTCCGGGTACTCTGGCTTCCTCCACCCGTAAAACTGTCACGGTCATGATTAGCCATTGTGCATAAATATGTGACCTTAAACGTCCATAAATAAATAAATAAATAAATCTTCTGGGCCAGTTCATGAGCAGCAATTGGAAGAGCCCATATTCATTATTTGGGAGTAGACCAAATAATATTTTCAACGTGCAGCCCTAACTGGTAGAGTGCTAAATTATTTCTGGTCCTCCAACTTTGTTCACATGTCTTTGCCTTGTTATAATTTAGGGGAGAGTGCCAATAGGCACTCTCCCCTAAATTATAACAAGGCAAAGCCTTACAGACAAAATAATTTCACTTATAAAGATAATGTGATACATATCCACAGAATATGAAGCCTTTAAGTAATGGTACCTGCACTTCTGAACAAAGCCCAAATATGGGCTTCCAGCACTCTACCAATTAAAGGTGTTTGAGGTCACATATTTATGCACAATGGCTAATCATGACTGTGACAGTTTATGGGTGGAGAAAGCCGGAGTCCCCAGAGAGAACCACCGAGCAACGGCGAGCAACTGTCAGCTCCCCAACATACTAACTCCACACAAGCAGGGTTAACATTGGTTGAAGACAAGTGCACCATCGACGTGCAGTACGCCTTAGTACACAACGCCATTGTGCCCCCACGCGGGCAATGGAGATGAAGTGTCATGCCCAAGGACACAATGCGGTTGCCGCAGGTGGGATTCAAACCGAGGACCTCTCGGCTTGCGGCCTGCACCTCTACCTTAAGGCTGCACATTGAAAATATTGATTAGTTGACCTCACACATTCACTTAGAAGCCACCCCTCTTGATGAAGTCATGTTTTATCATGTTCCTGGGCTGGAAAAAAGGCTCCGTGGGTTCAAATGGTTAACCCTGCTTGAGCGGAGCTTGAACAGAGAATGTTGAGGAGTTGACAGTTGCTCATCACTGCTCGGTGATTCTCTCCGAGTACTCCAGCTTCCTCCACCTTCCTCCACCCATAATACTGCCACAGTCATGATTAGCCATTGTGCATAAGTATGTGACCTTAACCACCAGTAACTAATAACTAACTAACAAGGCAAATACTCACAGACTAAATTTTAATTCAAAAAAATATGAACCACATCAACAGAATATGAAACCTTTAAGTTGCGGCACCTGCACACGAGAGTAAAGCCCAAATATAGGCTTCCAGGACTCGACCTGTTAATACTAGAGAGGATATTGAAGGAAGGAATGGGAGCATGGTGGCTCAGTGGTAGACTGTTGGACTTCTATGCTAGAGGTCCCGAGTTCAATCCCCGTCTGGGACGACCCGTGTTGTGCCCTTGGGCAAGGCACTTTATCCCAGTTGCCTACATGGGGGCACGATGAGGCCGTGTATTAAGACGTTATGCACGTTGATGGTGCACATGTCTTCAACCAACCTGCTTGAGCAGAGTTTGAACAGAAAATGTTAAGGAGCTGACAGTTGCTCGTCGATTCTTGGTGGTTCTCTTTTGATTACCTCAACCCGTAAAACTGTCACAGTGACGATTAGCCATTGTGCATAAGTATATGACACTGTAAACACCAATAAATAAATAATAAATGAAGGAAGGAATGATTTTATTTTCAACATATTCAGCCAGTGCATGACATCAGTATGGAATGAATCATTCTAAGTGTGTATCTTGTTGACTGAAGATTTGTTTCAAATAAAATTGTAGCCAATTTCTTTTAGAGCACTGAGAACCTGAGCCCTAAAGACAGTAAATACCTTGATCTTTCTGATGAAATTACTTTTTGTTTACAATGTAAGCACATGATCTACACTCTGGGTGTGTTAATAGATTGTTATACTGTGTGATGTCTAGCATTTTGATTTGATTATTATGTAGGAAACACCTGTTAGCTGGATGTGAATTTTCTAAGGAATTCTTTTATGTTACTATGAAGCCTTATCATGTATAAGAACTAGTGTCATGGTAGATGGGTCTTAACTCTTTAACCTTTACCCAACGAATCGGCTGCATCCGCCTGCATTATATGCAAATTTAGTAGTAGTTGAAAAAATATTATTTTTTGAAAAAATTTCAACAAAACCATATGTGACTCCTCGATGGAACGAGCTCCAACAAGGGGTCACAAGGGGTCACAAGATTTGATTTTGTTGAATTTTTTTGAACATTTTTTAAAACTTATATTTAAAATAATAAATTTTGATATCGTCTGCGTTGGGTAAAGGGTTAACCCTTTGCCTAACACAAAAAGCAGATGGCACATGCAAATAAAATTCTTGACTAATTTTTTCATTTTTTGCATCAAAAACATAGCTTTTGACTCCTCATTGGAATGAGCTTGTTCCAAAGTGGGGGTCATAAGATATGGATAGTACGTTTTGTGAATAGCGCTGCCCGGTTTGGCCGTTAAGTTGAGTAAAGGGTTAACCCATGGAGTATTTTAAAAATAAATCCATTTCATTAATCTAGTCATGGAGCAGCTGCCAGCTCCCCAACATCGCAACTCCACACTGCAGCACAGGCAGGGTTAAATTTGTTGAAGACATGCGCATCATCGACATGCAATATGCCTTAGTGCAAGGTGTCATCGTGCCCCATGTGGGCAATCAGGGTTAAGTGCCTTGCCCAAGGAAAGAGCGTGAGAGTCCGAATTGATCGCTCAAATGGTCACCTATCCAAGGACTAACCGGGCTTGACGTTGCTTAACTTCAGTGATTGGACGAGAACTGGTTACTGCAATGCCATCGTGCCTCCGATTTTCAACTAATCACTTAAATATTCCCAATTTGTGCATTTTACCTGTGCCACATTGGTGTTTTCTTGCACTATTTCTAGGGAATAGCTTCTAGTCTATATAGAGTAATTCAAAATGCTAAAATCATGCTCACATGTTGCAATAGGATATGTAGATATCCACAGAGGTTTCTGATTTTTCATACTTTATTGTACCACTTTAGTGTTTTCTTACACTGTTTTCCACAAAGGTCTTCTAGGGTATGTAATTTGAAGTGTTAAAACCATGCTCAGATGGTCTGTAGCTGTGCATGAATTTTTAGATTTTCCATGCGCTATTTGGCTATGCCACCTTAGTGTTTTCTTAACCCTTTACCCAATGAATTGGCCACATCTGCCAACGTAATATGCAAATTCAGCCGCTGAAAAAATACTATTTTTCAAAAAATTTCAACAAAACCATATCATGTGACACCTCTTTGGAACGAGTTTGTCGAGCTTATTCAAATGAGGGGTCACATGATATGCTTTGGTTGAAATTTTTTTTTCAATTTAAAAAAATGATATTTAAAATAATAAATTTTGATATCGTCTGCATTGGGTAAAGGGTTAAACCGTTTTCCCCAAAAGGCTTGTAGTCTAATAATTTGAAATGTTAAAATCATGGTCAGATGTTGTAATACAATCTGAAGATTGTATAAAACCATGCTTATCAGATGATGCAATATGTTTTTTTGAAGTGCATGGGGGTTTTCGATTTTCCACGTGCCAGTTGGCTGTGTTTTCATTGAACAGCTTCCTGGGTATGTAATTCAAAATGCTAAATCCACGCACATATGTTCCAATAGGGTCTGTAGATGTCCATGAAGGTTGTAGATTTTCCTGGTGCCACTTGGCTGCAGTTAAAACTAGAAGTCCTGTCCTGAAATGCGCACAAATAGCACGTCGATTTGCACGTTAATCTACACGTCATGACGATGGTAAGGCTATCAAATTCTGCACATACGGCCTGTGCACAAGCAAAGTTTCAGCGAATGGACCTCCGGGTAACCTGGAGGTCCATTGGCTGAAACTTTGCTTGTGTTTGCTATGGGTAACAATGAGAACCTGCCATGCGTTGGGTGTCATTCGATATGGCAATTGCGCGCAGTTCCTCCCCGCAATAAAGCCTAGATAAGCGCGCACTTCGTGACAGGACTTCTAGTTTTAACTGTAGCTTTGCCACCCGTGCCGTTTTCTTAGACCATTTCCTTCGAATGGCTTCTTGGCTGTGTAATTTGAAATGCTAAAAACCGTGCTCATATGTTCCAGTAGGGCCTGTAGACGTCCATGAAGATTGTAGATTGTCCAGGTGCCACTTGGCTAGCTTTGCCACCTGTGCCATTTTAATGTTTTCTTAAACCATTTCCATCGAATGGCTTCTTGGCTCTGTAATTTGAAATGATAAAACCATGCTCAGATATTCCAATACAAGCCATAGATGAGCTTGAATGTTTCAGATTTTTCATGTGCCACTTTCCTGATCTTATGGCTTATTGTGATCGTGTGGCTTATCAGACCAGGCTCCAACAAAATGCAAGGCCTGCTTCATACTTCACTTACAGACTTATAGCACAGGGCATAAAAATTTGGATCTGTACATAGCATGGATGTATAGCTGTGAACAGGTTAAATAAAAAAAACTAACTACAGTTAAAACTAGAAGTCCTGTCATGAAATGCGCACAAATAGCACGTTGATATGCGCGTTAATGTATGCGTTATAGCCCAAGTAAAGCTATCAAATTCTGTGCATATGGCCTGTGCACAAGCAATGTTTCAGCCAATGGACCTCCGGGTAACCCGGAGGTCCATTGGCAGAAACATTGCATGTGTTTGCTATGAGTAACCAAGAGGGCCTGCCATGCTTTGGATGCCATTCGATATGGCAATTGCGCGCAATTCCAACGCGCAATTAAGCCTAGATAAGCGCACTATTCGTGACAGGACTTCTAGTTTTAACTGTATAGTCATTGCAGCATTTTTAGAGTTAACTATACAAAAGTGAGTAAAATGATACGGCAGTGATTTTTAGACAAGACTCTTCTTTACCCTTTACCCAGTGCAGACGATATCAAAATTTATTATTTTAAATATCATTTTTTAAACTTTTTCCAAAAATGTCAACAAAACCATATCATGTGACTCTCTCCTTGGAACGAGCTCGATGTACTCGTTCGAAAGAGGGATCACATGATATGATTTTGTTGAAATGTTTCGAAAAATAATATTTTTTCAGCTGCTGAATTTGCAAATCATGCGGGCGATTTGTTGGGTTAACCCTTTAGCTAATTCACACAATACCCAAATTTGTTATTTTAATTATTTTTTGTTCAAATTTAAAAAAAAAAATTCCAACAAAACCCCATCAAATGACCCATCATTGGAATGAGCTCTTTGTAATGAATGGTCCCATGATAAAGCTCTGTTTAAATTATTTTTTTTCTTAGTTGGACTCAAATGTTATATCAATAACTAGTGAATGGAATTGAAATCGTATTAACTGTAGAATTCACTGAAAATCTTTGTTTTATAATTTCAGCATGCAGTCCTCCATTCACATTTTACTTTGGTGTGAAGTTTTATGCTGCGGATCCCTGCAAGTTGAGAGAAGAAGTTACAAGGTAAATATTAAAACTTAAGGCCTAAACAAAATAAAAATCTGTTTCTCAGGCCCTCTCATGGTCCTTTTGGCTGCCACATGCTCTCCTTTTATAACCAATGTAAACTTTAAAAATTAATAATTAAATGTGGTTTATGTCTGATATTTTACCCAATTTAAAAAAATGATAAATTTGTCCCTTGAGTACAAGAAGGCTTTGTAATGATGCTTTCGCATTGCAAAGCCTTCTTCTTCTCAAGGGACGAAATGCATCACCACCCATGCTATTCCGTAGATTATGAGGCCTAAAACATAAACCAAGAACATGAACTTTTGATGGCAAAGAAATAATTACAAAAATAAAATAAAAAACTGCTCGCCCGCATGCAATTTTACAAATAATGGCCTGAGAAACAGAAGATCTACTTTGTGTGGCCTAAGCTATGATTTTTTAAAATTATTTAATGATTGGCAAATCTAAGGACTGCCACCACTACTTGATAGCTGAAATTTAATACTTATTATCTACAATTTACTTAAAAATGCAATCGCATACAGCAGTACATGTATCAGTTGTGATAACAATTTGACAATACATGTAAAAGATCTTGTATCATTATTGCAATAAAAATAAAAGTCACGTGATGGCATGAGGAATTAACACATCTGTACCTGACAGACTATTTTAGTGCTACTGATAATCACTAAGTGATTCCCTTCAAAGACTGATAAAAGACGAATTGCAAAATTGAAAATTACAGTGAGAATATTTTGAAACATTAACGTCTCTCTCATTGTGCTTTGCATGCTTCAAAAAATTACGAAAGAAGTGATGTCAAGTATTTATGAAGATCCTTGTGCACTACAAGAATATAAATTATCACACACCTATTAATGTTAAACATGGGATTTCCACTGTTGTGCCTGTACAATAAAAATAAAGTTGTATCACACACTTGGTGATACAAAACACATTTGATTTCATTTTCAATGCAAACAATGAAGGAACCCGTCTAAATAAATAACATTGGTTGAATACACCAGAGTCGAGATGGCTTGGAAATTCCAAGTTCCTCACTTACATTTGTTTACCCGGGATATTTAAGCAATCAGATTTGAGTCATAAATGTACAAAATGAAAATAACATTCTGACCAGAGGGGGAGGGGTGGGGGGGGGGGGGATACATGAACATAGGCGGAAATTTTTATTTTGCAGATTTTTTGGCCCACCCACCCATTCCTGCATATTTTTTCCATGACATTTTGGGGACCCACCCCCATCTCATACATTTTATATACAAAACTTTGTCACTCGAACACCAACTCAGAACACGTAATGCACACTGATTCAATGCATATTTTTATATTCAGTGGAGCCCACTTAACTGGATATCTCTTAATTGTATATCCCTGTTAATTGAATATAATTTCCCAACACAAAACCATTTACCATACCTCCAGTACAAATTTGACCTGTTAATTGGATATAGGTTATAGAGTAAACTCCTGATAATTGAATAAAAAAATCTTGTAACATGTCGAGAAGTTACCCTGAGTCTCCTCAGTTTTCCTTTGGTTATAGACCTATTTGGCCCCAGTACTCCAATATAGGCATTTAATCTATTATATCTTGTTTAACAGAGCTCATGGAGCTCTGTCAAACAAAATATAATAGAATAAATGCTAAGTCTATCTTTAGAATACAGGAAAGTGACACAATCCCTGTTAATTGAATACTCCTGTTAATTGAATAATTTTCATTGGCAAAGTGGATATTCAGTTAACAAGGTTCCACTGTACTACTCAAAGTTTGCTAAGCACCAGGTACATCCCACTACCCCTTTTACATTTTAGTTGAACTATTGAAACGAAAAGTGTATATATTTTTTATTTAATTATATCTTTAATGATTGAAGTACAGAAATTAAGATTTTATTTGCGTTTGACATTATTTTTGAGCTTTGGAATATGATAACCATGGAAAATGGATATTATTGGTAAAAGACGAAATTTTTCAATTTGTCAAAAAGTTGACGGAGTGAACTGGTATGGGTTCAAAATCGAGTATGAGACCCATTACTGTTAATTACAGCTTGACAACACCTTCTCATACTCCCACTCAGGTTCCTGGTGGTCCTTTGTGGGATGTTGTTCCATTCTTGGAACAGCATGGCACCAAGCTCCTGGATACTTCTTGGCCAGACTGGACGGGCTGAAATTGCAAGCTGCAACTCATTCCAAACATGTTCGATTGGATTGAGGTCAGAGGATCTTACTGGCCAGCCCATACACTCAATGCCCTCCCTCTGCCGGTACTCCTCGACAGCATGGGCAACATGAGGATGGGCATTATCATCCATCAGAATGAATCTATCACCCACTGCACCTGCATACAATCTGACGTGGATATCCATGATCTCATCAATATACTGCTGTGCAGTCAGTGTACCACATTCAAGGACACATAGTTCTGTATGTCCATCCCGGCTAATGCCTCCCCCAGACCATGATTGACCTGTCACCATAGCGGTCATGCTCAGCAATGTTGGCTGCATGGAATCGCCCTCCTGGTCTTCTCCATACCCTTGAACGCCTATCTGTGTGGTCCAGGCAGTAGCTTGACTCATTTGTAAAAAGGACAGGTTGCCAATCTTCTCTGGTCCATCCAACATGGTGCATGGCCCATTCATATCTTGCCTGGCAGTGGTTCTGGGACTGTGGACTGCGAATACATGGTCTTCTCGATCGGAGATAACATTCATGCAACCTTGCCCAGATAGTCGGTGTTGAAACATTTACCCCGGATACATTCTGAAGGTCACTGCAAAGCTGGGTTGCTGTGGCAAAGCAGTTCCTACGGGCCTGAATGATCAAAGACCGGTCTTCAGCTTCAGATGTTGCCCTGTCTCTGCCACCGCCATGCCGTCTTACTGGTGTGCCATACTGCTGAAATCTTTCCCATGCTCCGGTAATCACCGTATGATGAACACCAAGGGCCTCACCAACCTGCCGATGGGTAGCCCCTTGATCCACCATCCCTACAGCCTGACACATTTCTGCTTCAGACAAATGTCTTCTTACGTTTGTATTTGCCATATTCAGTCATTAAATCACAAGGGTTTGTGTTGAAATGAAGATTGAATACCCTACATGTGTCATGTTCATGTAGACAGTACACGAAAACAACATGAAAATCAAGGGGTACATGCTTTCCATGACTGTCACGAAAAGTCTGCCTTTCAAGAGAGCTAATGTAAACACTGCGGACCATCTCAATACATTCCTCAATCATATCCACCAAACATATCGCAAATACGTCACAAGCAAATTTCACAATGATGTGTCAGATATTTGGTGCTTAGCAAACTTTGAGTAGTATATGTCCAAACATGTTTCCATTTACTCTATCAAATGCATTTTTCAAGACTTACCAGTTTCACATCAGTTCACAAAGACGCATTACTGTATAGCTTGAACCCCATGTGGACCCGGATATAATAGGTCCACATTTGGTAGCCAGATTGTTAACGCATAGCAGCGATGGCTTGGCTGTTCATACAGACATTTTAATACTATATTGATGTAGTAAATTCTAAGGAATTTGTTTTGTCCTTAAATTGAGGTGTCTATGTGGATGAGCTTGTTAGTTCCTCCGGTGATTGGTGGATTCCTTTAGCCATCCAGTGGATCTATTTGAATAATTCTATCTTTATTATCGTTGTGATATAGGCATCATATAGCCATAGTTGTTGAAAGCAATGTAAAACCCCAATCAAACCAGATCAGACAATTGAGACAAACTAAATGTGTAGCTTAATATTCTTACAAATGTAGTTACTCGTGTTTACCTTGTAAATGAAACTCAATTTATTCTTTTTCCCAGAAACATTTGATTTTAAACCAATTTTAAATAAGCTTTTCCTAATTTTATCTCTGATATTCAGTGATACGCACTTCGAACAGTCTAGTTTCTGTAAATCATGGCATATGTAGGCACATGTGAGCACTGTGCCTGTTGTGCCCATAATTAATTTACTACTGCTTATACTGTAACTGTGTATCTGTTGCAAATATTGGTTGAGTAAAAGGGAACTTATTTTTATTCTTACTCAAGGAGGGCAAACCTTGTGTTTTTGTTTTTGTTCTCGCATCTGCATACCAAGATAGCGATCAAAAAAGACTTTTTTTGGTTTTTTTTAACCCTTTACCCAACGTAACGGCCAAAACCGGCCAGCGCTATTCTCAAAAATTGCCAATTAATTTTCAAAATATTTTCATTTTTTGTCTCAAAAACATAGGTTATGACCCCTCGTTGGAACGAGCTCATCGAGCTCGTTCCAACGAGGGGTCATAACCTATGTTTTTGAGACAAAAAATGAAAAAATTTAGTTATTCAAGATTTTTTTTTGCAAGTGTCGTCTGCTTTTCATGTTAGGTAAAGGGTTAAATAAAAATTAATATTTTCACTTTTTTTCATTAGCTATTATTACTCATTAGACATTATATATACTATGCTTTATTTTAACCCTTCGCCCAACGTAATGATCAAAACCGGCCAGCACTATTCACAAAAAGTGCCAATTAATTTTCATTATTTTTTTTGTCTCAAAAAAATAGGTTATGACCCCTCTTTGGAACGAGCTCGTCGAGCTCGTTCCAATGAGGGATCATAACCAATGTTTTTGAGACACAAAATGAAAGAAATTAGTTATTCAAGAATTTTTTTTGCATGTGTCTTCTGCTTTTCATGTTAGGTAAAGGGTTAAAGAATGTTCCATTAAAAACAAATTTGATATGAATGAATTATATTGTGAATGGATATTTTTGTTGACTTTACGAGAAAACTGTCGGGCAATTTTTTTTCCACTCAATATTGGGCACCCATCCCCGATCCATAAGTCAGTTTTGGATTAAATTCTCCAATATTTTTATATTAAGGGGGTTAGTTTTGTTAATAATGCTTCTAAATTGGCTTTTATGATCAACTGGTGACATTTTGGGATACAAAAGATGCCATAACAGTGAAAAAGGAAAAAAAAAAATGCATCAACTGATTTCGCACATTTTTTGGCACTTGACCACCCCCCCCCACCCCCCACACCTATGTTCATGCAATTTCCCTGTTCTGACTGCTTGCTTCTTGACAAATACTTTCCACAACTGGCAGTGGGGAGGGGGGGGGGGGCAGAAAAAAATTGCATGGACATAGGTGGGGGTGGGTGGGTGGTCAAGTGCCCCAAAAATGTGCAAAATCAGTTGATGCATTCCTTTAAGTCAACTACAAGTCATACCATTCACCATGGCTGAAACCTGCACCTTCTGCAGTGCAGTTTATGTGACCAAAGAGGGACTGCATCGACACCAGAGTAGTGCTCAAACGACTAGTGAATTCCAAAGTCAACTAGTCAATACCCAAAAGTCAAGTCGACTTCGACTAGTCATTGGTGATAACCTGTCTCCTCATAACAGTGTTGGTGTTCCAGTAGAGTGCTGAAGGTCCAAATTTGGCTTCACTTGGGAATTCATATACAGCAACTTCCTGGAACATTATTCTGTTAATGTGCTTCTAATTATGCTAAGAGTGAAATTATATAATCTTATTTAATTTGCCTTGTTGCGATTTATGGGAGAGTGCCTATAGGCACTCTCCCATAAATTGCAACAAGGCAAATTAATAACATATCCTGATAGCCCAAAACAATTCAGCACTCTACTAGTACTAGTTAAAACAAACTACTGTTACTACTATTAGATGGCAATAGATCAGCCCTGGGAATTAGGAAAATTGTCTACGGCAGATAAATGCCGTCGTCAAATCAAACTCAACAGCAATTTTAACATTTTTAAGATTGTCTACGGCAATTTTTTCCACAGGTGGTTGGAAACGTAAAATAAGGAAGTGAAGGTTTTTTTCTCATTGAAAATAACGAAGCCAGTTACTGTTAGTAATAGCAGGGCCATATCCAGGAATAATTTGGGGACACCGGTGAGAATCCGGCAGGTCGATCGTGGGGGTAGGGGGGGGGGGAGTCCAAATACGATGCGAAGCATCGTCCGAGCCGCGAAGCGGCGAGGGGGGAGAGCACGACTCGAGAGGGGGTGTCCCCCCCCCCCCCCTCGTTGGTGGGGGTCTGGACAAATTTTTATTTCTGGAGGCTCTCGGGTGGTCTCTGATGGCACACCGAGCTCCAAAATTGTGGAACATTTCAACAGAGAAATCAGTATTTTTGTTGGTAAAATTTGAGAAATTAAAAAAATGGAGCTACTAACCTCACTTCTAGTGTTAACATGACACAATTCCCTGTCAAATATGGGGGCCCTGGGCATCCGCCCAGTCTGCCCATTCGTAACTACGTAGCAAACAATATTATAATTCACTTGACAATGTGGTGCATCGTGGTTTGAGAGTGTCCTCTGAACCGTCGGTGCTTGATGACCAATCATCATTCAGTTTTAATGTTGCACATCAAGGGAGCTAATTAACAGAGCCATTCTGATTCAACTTGCGTTTCGCTTTTAAGCTTGCGTTGCGCAATCGTTATTGAAAGAAATTCGAATCCTGACAAATTGTCAATGAATAAATTCAAACAAATCGTCATGTGAGATCCAGAGGGTCATCCTATGTCCCCAATGGGACAAAGGACGTTCTGGTTCTCAAACGACGAAATGGCACACGTCTGATCAGTTACTGAGTAAATGATCACAGGTGTGCCATTTCGTCGTGTGAGAACCAGAACGTCCTATGTCAACTGATCAGTGGCGGCGCCAGGATTTCGAAATAAGGGGGCGTGTAAATATTAGAGGGGGGGGGGGGGTTGACTAACGAAATGGAGTCGCATATGACATATGACGTTGAATTAGGCATACTTTATTTATTCACTTGCGTGTGAAGGCAGCTGCCACACGCCACCGACGTGTGCTACGTAATCCATTATCTCGCACCTTTCGAAGTGTACAGATGTGTTTTTTTATCAAACTGATACTACGGCAAAAAAATTGCCGTCGTCATTGGCGTTTTCATCGGCATTTACGACGGCACTGCCGAATGCCGCGGTAAATTCCCAGGGCTGTAGATGTATACATTGATTGCCCAATATTGCTGTTCAAACTGTCTGACAGTGGCACAGAAGGGATACTATTTACCTAAAAGCTTGAACTCCTCCGACTAGTCGACTGCACAATTGAGAGTCGACTACTGGTTTGCCCAGAGTCGACATCGTCTAGTCGACTAATTGTTTGAGTACATGTACTACACCAGAGAGTCGAACATTTAAGAATAGGGTTCTCTTCCTGTACTGACTGTAATTTAACCTTCAAGAGGAAAGAGTATCATATCTAACATTTAAATCATAATCGTCACCTTCAACGAATACAGCTAAACCAGATGGCAACTGAATGAGCTACAAACGACACTGATAGACTTCAGATCTACCAGGTTTACCTACCCGCCTAAAAACTTTTTTGCTATAACAATCAAGCCGTTCTACACGCCACCTCTACCCGGCATTTCACCTGGCATTTTATTGTCTCCTGCTTTTTGAAAAAAATGGGAGATATTAAATTCGGGGTGTCCTTCAATCCTAATGTCCTTCCGTGTTTTTTGTTTCCACACTCAAACTTTCCTTCCAGTGACTGGATTTCAATGAAATTTGGGTAGTAGATCACTTTCATCAATTGTGGCTCAAAGTTTGAATATGGGCATTTTCCGCACATATTTAATTAGGTTGCTGAAATTTGATTGGCTGATGGTTTCCAGACTCTAACTTTCCTTAAGATCAACCGATTTCGATGAAATTTCATATATGGATTACTTTTATCAATACCTATGTCAAGTTCGACTGTGGGAAATTTTGTACCGAAAATCTGTCCGTCTGCCTGTCCATCTGCCCTGTGCATCAACGCACCTCGGAATAAAAGCTGTATTTATGAATCGATCTTTACAAAACTTCTTGGGTATCTTTGTTATCATTGTGAGACCAGAATATGTGTTTTGGGGTTCAAGATTCAAGATGGCCGCCAGTGGCCATTTTTGTTCTGAAATTGGGTGTAATCAGTTTTTTGTACAGAACTTCTTTTTGAAGTTCTGTACAAAAAACATAAAATACAGGTTTTGTTCTCGGGCAAAAAAAATTATGCAAATTACGGAAACTTTGATTTATTCAGTGCTACTACAAATACACAGTAAGTGCACACCTTTCGTGTTTTTCGTTTCCAGACTCTAACTTTCCTTACAGTCAGTTGATTTCAATGAAATTTGGGTAGTAGATCACTTTCATCCATTGTGGGTCCAAGTTCGAACATGGGCATTTTCCGTGCATATTTAATTAGGTTGCTTAAATTTGATTGGCTGATGGTTTCCAAAATCTAACTATCCTTAGAGTCAACCGATTTCAATGAAATTTCATATATGGATTACTTTTCACATCAGTTTAATGTAATATGTCTTATCATACAGTCTTAATTTTTTGTGATTCTCACAGTTATACTCCACATCACTTTACTTGCTTTGACAGTGACCTCCGTGAAAATAAATCTGATAACCACTGTCTGAAGCACTGTCTGTTCTGTCTCTCCTAAATAACTTCCACTTGCAACTCAACTATATTCCACTTCAATTCCCCTTGAAACTGCTGCCCAGCAGGAGACATGAATTCACTGATTATCAACATGATTATCAACATCTCCTCATAAACCATTGGGCTGAATTGAACCAAATTTGATATACATGTTCTTCATCATATGTCAATTCAGATTTGTTCAAATAAAGTTGCCATGCCCACTGGGGGCACCACAAGGGGCATTTCTCTGATGGCACCCATAAATTATTATCCAAAATTAAAAAAAATCATCTCCGGAACCATCAATTAGAATCTTCTGATGTTTGGTATACAACATCTCCAGGGGGGGTCAGATTCAAGTATGTTCAAATCGAGTCCCTGGATTAATATTTGGGCTCTCTATATGAGAACCAGAATTTTAACTTAGTGCAATGTGAGGACATTTCTTTAGAAATCTTCTTCAGATCCACCAGTCAGAATGCTTTCATAGGGGGGTGGGGGGGGGGGGGGGCAGATTCAAGTTTGTTCAAATTGAGTGCCTGAGTTAATATTTGGGCTCCCTATGGGAGCCCAAATTTCAACTTAGTGTAATATGAGGACATTTCTTTAAAAATTTTCTTCTTCAGATCCACCAGTCAGAATGCTTTCAAATAATAATATTTGGGCTCTCTATTGGAGCCCAAAGTTTAACTTAATGCAGTATGAAGGAATTTCTTTAAAAATTGTCTTCTCCAGAACCGTCATTTGGAATCTTTTGATATTTGATATACAACATCTCTTTGGGGGGTCAGATTCAAGTTTGTTCATATCGAGTCCCTGGGTTAATATTTGGGCTCCCTGTGTTATATGAGGAAATTTCTTTAAAAATCTTCTTCAAATCCACCAGTCAGAATGGGTTGGGGGTGGGGAGGGGATCAAATTGAAGTTTGTTCAATTCAGGTCCTTGGCTTAATATTTGGGCTCTCTGGATGGGGGAGGCAGGTTAGGTTGAAGGTTGTTCATATCCCTTCCTCAGTGATTTTCCATACAGTTTGCCTTTCAAACTGCAGTGACGACAACCCTTGGAAATTTGGCAGTGCTTGTCTACAGCTGGTAAAATTGGAAGCAGTCTGGAAGACCTATGATAATAATCATCTGACATGGACACTGGAGTTGTGAATAATTTCATGACTTAATTCCTCTGTAGTGTTGATGAACCATGACTAACTGAATCTGACCCAAAATACTTCTTTGAACCGTTTTGTCAGGTGAGCGATTAAGGCCACTTGGGGCCTCTTGTTTCATTAGCCTGTTGATTCTCTTGTTGAGTTCAGTCAATTTACTAACATCTCTGAATGGATGTATTTATCATTACAGGTATCAGGTATATCTTCAGGTAAAAAGAGATGTGCTTCAAGGGAGATTACCAGTGGCGTATGAGGATGCATTAGAATTATGTGCTTATGTTGTTCAATGTAGGTATTTCTTTATGTTTGTGGAGTACTATAAAATACTGATTTATGACAAGTTTATTCAGTGTGTTCATCCTATGTTCTATACACAGAATGACACACACGTGTGAATGGGTTAGCTGATATGGCACGAGAGCCAGCGTGGAAGGATAGAATGAGAGGTCGCACATCTCGAGTTTTATCCTTCCGCAAGGGCACAAGTGCCATATCGATTAATACATTCATAAGCACATGTCATTCTGTGTTTATTACACACCTTCATGTCTCTAAAGGCAATTATTGGAAGTACACTAAGCAATTCATGTGACAACTATCAACAAAAAGAACACATTTTATCGCCAACCAAATTTGCGAGGGGAACCTGTGTTACTATTTCGTCCTGTGAGTTCCAATGTGTTCTGTGTGCCTAATGGCACATAGAACACATTGGAACTCAGGGGACAATTTTTAGCTATCGCTTATGATTCAAATTGTAATTGTAGAAAATTCCAGTGAAATTTTGCTTCTTTATAAAAATAGTCCATCAACGATTTCCATTCCACACATATGTGCGGAACAGATTTTCATTTTCCGTACGGTTTAGTGTTGCTGTAGATGGTCATTGCATGGAACAGGCATGTAATAAACAGTGTTTACTATTGTGGATAATAGATTTCATCAGCATTTGCCATGTTGGGTCACATGGTGGTGGGCACAGGTCACATTTGTTTTCAAAACAATTGACACCTGTGGAGCAAAATAGGGAGCCAGTCATACCAGAAAATAAGTGGTCAGACAAGGACAATGTCAGATACAAAATGGCCAATGTCTGACAGGTTTAAAATCATCAGTCAAAATGTCTGATGCCAAAATTATCAAGGAAGTTCAGTGATCAGTACATTATGCATACTGGAAATCATGAAAATAACTAGCAAGCCTAAAATTAATGATTATTGTGATTTCTGGCCCTGACATGTTGGGAAGTGTGAAGAAAGTGACTGTACAGCTCATCAGTATTAACAGCATGTGAAGGAATATGATATGCTATAGCCATACATGTACCTAAGTTATGCATGAAGGGTAATTCAGTTCCAATTCAGAATGACACCAATCATACCTTGTTTGGCAAGGCTCATTGAGCTCTGCCAAAGAAGGTATGGTTGGATGAATCCTGAGCAGTTTTAAGATGAAGGTTCATGCACACCCTGAACATTATTTTTATTTCGAAATACTATTTATTTATTATTTATTGGTGTTTAAGGTCACATACTTATGCACAATGGATAATCATGACCGATTTCAAATACTCAAACTCCATTTTGTAATATGTCAGATATCATTCTTAAATGACAGACATGATTAATTTGGTGTCTGACATTTTGTCTGGAAGCGCAATGAAAATTATTTTCAGGCTTGGGGCCAATGGTGGCTGTCAGTTAGTAGATATTCACTTCAAATGTCACTCAATTCCTTACATTTTACTCACCTATGCAAAACTCCTATGACACAGGTATTGACAATACTTATTTATATTAACCCTTTACCAAACACAGGCCATATCAACATTTGCTATAAAAAAAAATATTTTCAATTTTTTCAATACAGTGGAACCCTGTTAATTGAATAGCCACTTTGCCAATGAAAATTATTCATTTAACAGGTGTATTCAATTAACATGGATTGTCACCTTTCTGTATTTTAGAGATAAACTTAACATTTATTCTATTATATCTTGTTTGACAGAGCTCCATGGGCTCTGTCAAACAAGATATAATAGATTAAATGCCTGTATTGGATGTACAGAGGCCAAATAGGTATATAAACAAATTAAAACTGGGGAGAGTCAGGGTAATTTCTCGACAGGTTACAAGATTTTTTATTCAATTAACAAGAGTTTACTCTATAACCTATATTCAATTTACAGGTCAAATTTGTACTGGAGGTATGGCATATGGTTTTGTGTTGGAAAATTCTATTCAATTGACAGGGATATACAATTAAGAGATATCCAATTAAGTGGGCTCCACTGTATCAATAAATTCCAACAAAAACCATATCACGTGATCCACTTATTGGAATGAGCTCCATGAGATCATTCCAATGAGAGGTCACATGATATGGCTTAGCTGATTTTTAAAAAAAAAAATTCTTTTTCAACACCTCAGTTTTCACATTTCGGCGACGGATGCTGTCGGTGTGTTATGTAAAGGGTTAATGCATTTCAAATGTTGAACTTTTGATTAACCCTTTACCCAACGTAACGGCCAAAACCGGCCAGCGCTATTCTCAAAAATCGCCAATTAATTTTCACTATTTTTTTATTTTTTGTCTCAAAAACATAGGTTATGACCCCTCGTTGGAACGACAAAAAATTAAAAAAATTAGTTATTCAAGAATTTTTTTTGCAAGTGTCGTCTGCTTTTCACGTCAGGTAAAGGGTTAAACAAGCTATTAATTGAAAATAGAATATGTTTTCATTTCTGGAATTCACTAAAAACAAACCCAATGAGGGTTCTTAAGCCAAGTTGAATAGTACTGGCTTATTTTAACCATTACCTTGCGTAAAGAGTATAGATGACATTTACACTAAGGCTGTACAGTGCACAGGGTTAGTCACACTTTCTGGTTATAAAAAATTGGTAACTGCCATATCACAGGCTACATGAAAATATATATTGACTAAGGCTGTAAAAATGCTTTGAGTAAGTTAGTTACATGCCGTTACATAGGGTGCTGGATTCAAGAAACTATTGGAAATACTTATACTGTTTTGTGGAAATTTTTTATTTAAAGTGAATTCCAAAAATGAAAACATATTCTATTTTCAATTAACCTTCTACACTTTGATGTCAAAATGGTAAAGTTTTCAGCAGCAATTATTTCCCATAATGCAGTTTGATATTTAACCAAATATACCTTGTTTGACAGAGCTCCGAGATATAATTGGTTAAATTTATAGTTAAACTATAGAAAAACAGAGTGATTGGAGAAGAATCTGTTGCATCACCAGAGTGCTAGGGGGTTAATAGTGTGTTTGAAATGCTTTCTCAGTTTTACTTTGCAAAGTAACAATGGTACGAAACACAATTCTGACTTTGCAGTCATATTTCAAATGTTTTTTTTTTAACTCTTAAAGGCCTATTTCCGAGTTATGTCCTTGGGTAAGGCACTTAACCCTGGTTGACCACATGGGACCACAATGGCACTGTGTACAAAGGTTACTGCACGTCGATGGTTCGCATGTCTTCAACCAATCTACCCCTGCCTGTGTTGCAGTGCAGAGTTAAGATGTTGGATGGGCTGCAGCTGGTCATCGTTGCTTGGTGGTTCTCTCCGGGTACTTCGGCTTCCTCCACCTGTAAAATTGTCTCGTCCATGATATGACCTTGGTTGTTAAAGTGTCGTTAAACCTTAATAAATAAATAAATAAATACAACACAGATCAAGCATGTAATATATCTAAATATGTGTTTTTTTGCTTTGAAAACAAAGGTGGTGTATGCCCCCCCCCCTTCCCCCGCCACACCTGTCCCAATATGGGGAATGATGATCTCTAATGGAATGGGTGCAGCTCTATAAATATTAGAAAGCTGATAAGAAATAAGCAAAACAAAAAAGTAAATATTTTCATTGCAATCCAGTGTAGACAAGTAATCACTCAAACTTTATTCTCAGGTAAAATTAAAATTTAATAACCAACAATGTGCCTTGAACTGTCTTCATATGATATTTTATCCCATAAATGGACGTTTATTCGAACAATAAAAGTCTTGGATAAATTTTTGCTTTATTCACCTTGCAGCATCTGCAAGTAGGGTGATAAATTTTCCCCGTAGGTTTAACACTGAAAGAATTTATTCCTAAAGTAGAGATGGACTTGTCGACCTCTGACCTCCATCGCATTCGTGGTTTATGGGAGACAAAATGAACTGACGTTTATCAAACGTTGACCGTCACTGAAATGTTCAGTTTTAGAATATATGACACATTTCAACTCTGTCTAACAATAAAACGAACAACAATTAATAAAGAAAACACAAAGTAAATCAATTGAAACCAAGCATTGAAAAGCATTCAAGTTCGATTGAGAAAGGCGGGGGCATGATGAGTGATGTTTCATTTTTCAAATTAACAAAGTGTAAATAAACAAATGCACATGTCGTCTGCTTTGTTTATAAAACTTCAGTTGAATCGATGACAAAAAACAACAATAAACAACAAAAATAAGAAAGATAAACATTGTTCATTTAATAAAGTATTTTTGCAACTTTAGCTCAAGTTTGTGGGGGAATTATTTTTAGACAGAAATGTATCACTGCGCCTTGTTTATTTTTGGCTGTTTTACTTGTCACTTGAATTGGACCAATGTGCTCCTCACTTCTCGGTATTTTGTAGCGAGTAACAGCACGATTTTGCCGCGACTGCCCTTTAAATGATTTATGGGATAAACAAAATAAACATATAGTTTTTTCAAGTAAAACATTTACTCTACTCGTAGGATTAAGAATGAAACCGACATGCCAAAGGCTCGTCGGTTTCTTTCTTAATCCTACTCTTAGAATAAATTTTTTACTTGAAAACACTATACGTTTATTCTATACTACTCAAAGTTTGCTAAGCACCAAGTATATCCAACTACTTGTTTTACGTTTTAGTTGAAATACTGTTATGAAAAGTGTCAATATTTTATATTTAATTATATCTTTAATGATTTAAGTACAGAAATTAAGATTTTATTTGTGTTTGACATTATTTATTAGTTTTTGAATACGATAACTATGGAAAATGGATATTTTTGGTAAAAGAGGAAATTTTTCAAATTTGCCAAAAAGTTGGCGGAGCAAACTGATATGGGTTCAATATCAAGTATGAGACCCATTATTGTTAGTTACAGCTTGACAACTCCTTCTCATGCTCCCAATCAGGTTCCAGATGGTCCTTTGTGGGATGTTGTTCTATTCTTGGACCAGCATGGCACCAGGCTCCTGGACACTTCTTGGTTGGACTGGACGGACTGAAATTGCAAGCTGCAACTCATTCCAGACATGTTGGATTGGATTGAGATCAGGGGATCTTGCTGGCCAGTATATACGCTCAATCCCTTCCCTCTGTCAGCCTCCTGGACAACATGGATAACATGAGGATGGGCATTATCGTCCATCAGAATGAATCTATCACCAACTGCACCTGCATACAATCTGACGTGGGCATCCAGGATCTCATCAATATACTGCTGTGCAGTCATTGTACCACGGTCAAGGACACAGAGCTCTGTACATCCATCCCAGCTGATGCCGCCACAGACCATTATTGACCCTCACCATAGCGGTCATGCTCAGCAATATTAATGTTGGCTGCATGGAATCGCTCTCCTGATCTTCTCCATACCCTGGAACGCCTGTCTGTGTTGTTTAGGCAGTACCTTGACTCATCTGTAAAAAGGAGAGGTCATCAATCTTCTCTGGTCCATCCAACGTGATCCATGGGCCATTCATATCATGCCTGGGAGTGGTTCGGGACAGCTGAATGCGAATACATGGTCTTCTCGATCGGAGACCACCTTCGTGCAACCTTGCCCGAATAGTCTGTGTCAAAACATTTACCCCAGATGCATTCTGAAGGTCACTGCGAAGCTGGGTTGCTGTGTCAAAGCGGTTTCTATGGGCCTGAATGATCAAAAACCGATCTTCAGCTGCAGATGTTGCCCTGTCTCTGCCACCACTATGTCTGACTGGTGTGCCACACTGCCGAAATCTTGCCCAGGCTCTGGTGATCACCGTATTGTGCACACCAACCTGACGATGGGTAGCCCCTTGTTCCACCATCCCTATACAGCCCACCACATTTCTGCTTCAGACAAATGTCTTCTTACATTTGCATTCGCCATATCCAATCATTAAATCACAAGGGTTTGTGTTGAAATGAAGACTGAATACCCTACACAATTCATGTACATGTAAACAGTACACGAAAGCATCATGGAAATCAAGGGGTACATGCTTTCCATGACTGTCACAAAAAGTCTGCCTGTCAAGAGAGCTAATGTAAACACTGGGGACCATTTCAATACATTCCTCAATCATATCCACCAAAAATATCGCAAATGTGTCACAAGACAATATCAATGATGTGTCAAATATGTTGTGCTTAGCAAACTTTGAGTAGTACAGTAGAATCCTCTTAATTGAATATCCATTTTTGCCAGTGAAAATTATTCAATTAACAGGAGTATACAATTAACAGGGATTTGGTCAGCTTCCTGTGTTCTGGAGGTAAACTGAGCATTTATTCTATTATATCTTGTTTGACAGAGCTCATAGAGCTCTGTCAAACAAGATATAATAGAATAAATGCCTGTACTGGATGTAGTGAGGCCAAAAAGGTTGATAAATAAGGGGAATTTGGTGCGTGTCACAGTAATTTTTTTGACATATTACAAAAATTTATATACAATTAACAGGAGTTTACTCTACAACCCTTATGCAATTAACAGATCAAATTTGTACTGAAGGTATGGTAAATGGTTTTGTGTTTGAAAATTATATTCAATTAACAGGGATATACAATTAAGAGATATCCAATTAAGTGGGCTCCACTGTATATATTTACAATCATTATAACTTTCACCAGGTTATCAGAAATCTCATATTTTACTTGAACCCACAACTGTGTATTCAGAATTTGTCAAAACAAACGAGGATATCAATGTCAAAACCAACCTGACTTCCATATTTGTGTCGGTTTTGTATCAGGTTTAGTGTGAATTTGGAAAATCAAATTTTCATTGTACAGTAGACTGCAGCACTTGGCACCAAGTTCTCAGGCCACCACTCTATTTTTAACTGGTTGAGTGCTAGAAGCCCATATTTGGGCTTTACTCTAAAGTGTAGGTACTGTAACTTAAAGGCTTCAAACTCTTTGGGTTCCTTCATATTATCTCTCAATCTAAATTGTTTGGTCTGCTTTGAGTTTCCTTGTTACAATTTATGGGCGAGTGCCTAAAGGCACTCTCCCATAAATTGTAACAAGGTAAAGACTTGCGAAGAAATTTTGACGTCTAAAAATAATTTAGCACTCTACCAGTTAAGAAATGCTGTTATGGCCTGGAATGAACCTCGTCCTTAACTGGTTGAGGGCTAGATTATTTTTGATGGTCTGAGTTTGTTATTCAAAATATATTTTTTTTATTACAAATTATTGGAGAGTGTCCTCAGGCATTCTCCAATAAGTTGTAATACAACAAATTTATATGAACAAAATATTAACAGGGTGAGGCGTTAAGATAGGCCTAACCTGTTTGCCAAACCCAGTTTCAAATGAATGAAATAAAAACTCCAATAAATAAATAATCTGGGATTAAACCTGGTCAGAACATTTTCACACAATGTCAAAATTTCATACGTTAATTGTATTTTTTTCAACCAATTTCACCAAAACCATATGTAAACCCTCATTGGAATGAGCCCAGTTGAGGGCGTGGTGGCTCAGTAGGTAGAGATGCAGGCTGCAAGCTGAAAGGTCCTCGTTTTGAATCCCACCTGCGGCAACCACGTTGTGTCCTTGGGCAAGACACTTCACCCCAATTGCTCATCTGGGGGCATGGTGACATCGTGTACTAAGGCATACTGCATGTCGATGGTGCACTTGTCTTCAACCAATGCTAACCCTGCTTGTGTGGAATTAGTATGTTGGGGAGCTGACAGTTGCTCGCCATTGCTCGGTGGTTCTCTCCGGGTACTCCGGCTTCCTCCACCTGTAAAACTGTCATGGTCATGATTAGCCATTGTGCAGAAATATGTGACCTTAAACACCAATAAATAAATAAATATAAATAGAATGAGCCCAGTTAGATCTTTCCAATGAGAGGTCACATGCTATCCTTTTGTTGGCATTTTGTAAAAAAAAATTGATTCAAGTTTGTTCAAATTGGCTCCCTGGATTCATATTTGGGCTCACTGTAGAAGCCCAAATTGCATTTCAGGCAAATTTCTTAAAAAATCTTCTTCTCCAGATCCAGCAGGCAGAATCTTTTGATATTTGGTATGCAACATTGTGGGGTGGATCTGATTCAAGTTTGTACAAATCGGCCCCCTGGGTTCATATTTGGGCTCAGTATAGAAGCCCGAATTTGAACTTAGTGCATTTCAGGCAAATTTCTTAAAAAATCTTCTTCTCCAGATCCAGCAGGCAGAATCTTTTGATAGTTGGTATGCAACATGGTGGGGAGGATCTGATTCAAGTTTGTACAAATCGGCCTCCTGGGTTCATATTTGGGCTCAGTATACGCGCCTGAACTCAAACTTAGTGCATTTCAGCCAAATGTCTTTAAAAATCTTCTTCTCAAGATCCAGCAGGCAGAATCTTTTGATATTTGTTATGCAACATTGTGGGGTGGATCTGATTCAAGTTTGTTCAAATCGGTCCCCTGGATTTACATTTGGGCTCAGTATAGAAGCAGAATTTGAACTTAGTGCATTTCAGGCAAATTTCTTAAAAAATCTTCTTCTCCAGATTCAGCACGCAGAATCTTTTGATATTTGGTATTCAACATTGTGTGGTGGATCTGATTCAAGTTTGTTCAAATCGGCCCCCTGGATTCATATTTGGGCTCACTATAGAAGCTCGAATTCTAACTTAGTGCGTTTCAGGCAAATTTCTTAAAAACTCTTCTTCTCCAGATCCAGCAAGCAGAATCTTTTGATATTTGGTTTGCAACATTGTGGGGTGGATCTGATTCAAGTTTGTTCAAATCGGCCCCCTGGATTCATATTTGTGCTCACTATAGAAGCTCGAATTCGAACTAAGTGCATTTCAGGCAAATTTCTTAAAAAATCTTCTTCTCCAGATCCAGCAGGCAGAATCTTTTGATATTTGGTATGCAATATTGTGGGGTATATCTGATTCAAGTTTGTTCAAATCGGCCCCCTGGGTTCATATTTGGGCTCAGTATAGGAGCCCAGATTTGAACTTAGTGCATTTCAGGCAAATTTCTTTAAAAATCTTCTTCTCAAGATCCAGCAGGCAGAATCTTTTGATATTGGGTATGCAGCATGCTTAGGGGTGTGAGATTCAAGTTTGTTCAACAAGCCAAGTCCCTGGGTTCATATTTGGGCTCACTGTGGTAGCCCAAATTATAACTTAGTCAATATGAGGAATTTTTCTTTAAAAATCTTCTTCAGATTTAGCAGTCAAAATGTTTTGATATTTGGCATGCAGCATCCTTAGGGGGTGAGATTCAAGTTTGTTCAAGCCAAGTCCCTGGGTTCATATTTGGGCTCACTGTGGGAGCCCAAATGATAACTTAGTTCAAAATTACGAATTTTCTTTAAAAATCTTCTTCTTCAGATCCAGCAGATGAATGCCTTTGATATTTGGTATGCAGCGTCCTTAGGGGGGTAAGATTCAAGTTTGTTCAAGCCATGTCCCTAGTTCCATAAACTTTGTCTCTCAAGACTTCATTCCTTTGTAGTGTTGATGAACCATGTCTAACTGAATGTGACCCCAAATACTTCTTTGAACCACTTTGGCCAGTGAGCGATTAAGATATGGTAGCTTTTCTATTACAAAATTGAAGTTTGTCCATGTCCATATATTTTAGTTCTTTATTGGTTAAGCTTGTTATAATTCATGGATGTGGTGTTGTTGATTGCAGGAAAAAAACACCATGGAAAAAAAAGCCCATAGAAAGAAAAATCCTGGTAAAAAACACGCCCAAGATTTTAGTGAGGAATTTTGTTTTCCAAACAAGTGGCAAAAATTAAAACAAATTTATATGTATTTATTGACAGCACCCTTCATTGAAACCGGCCAACACTATTCACAAAAGTCGTCAATTAGTTTTCATTATTTTTTTCATTTTTTGTCTCAAAAAAATAGGTTATGACCCCTCTTTGGATTGAGCTCGTTCCAATGAGGGGTCATAACCAATGTTTTTGAGACAAAAAATGAAAAAAAAATAGTTATTCAAGAATTTTGTTTGCAAGTGTCGTCTGCTTTTCATGTTATGTAAAGGGTAAATGAACATAATAACATAACATTTTCATATTAAACATCAAAACCTGATGCTATAACATGCACCCGTTATAAAGTCTTGAAGTGTTTTCTCCATTTGTATATGTAATACATACATTTTTAAGTCTGTCTTGCAATTTCATTCTACCTTTATGGATTCCTTTTCTCTTTGTGGTTCACCTATGAAACACTGGTGTAGTGCATCCCTTGCATTGGCATTGTCTTGCTGGAAAGCAAGCAATACCTTCCAGATGGAGGGATTTTTATGTCCAATTAATTGTTGGAAATTATGGTTCCATCCATCACAAATATTGTTTCTCTTCGGCTGGTCATTCAGTGTTGCCTTGTGCACATTCCAGATGGAAATGGCAAAGAGTGGTGGCAAACGATGAAAGTTTGGAAGAAGTGTCAGTCACTGTTCTAAAACCACCCGATACATACGTTGAGTCAAAATAGGCTACCAGGTCACCTAATGCATCTGGGCAATTGTCTTTAGCCCATGTCATGCCATCTTTGACATCACTGACAGGTAGAAATGCCAATGCATCAAAATTTGCCACACCAGAGTTTTATTTCACTGTCTTCCATATAGGGCTCACGGAGGCCCAGTGCCTGAGCTTTCCTCCACGTGGCTTGAGTGAGGTGATAGAACCATCCTTGAGATTTAACATGATCACCAAATGTACACCTAATTGAACTAAAGACAGCCTGTTCGAAATCCGACACAAATTACAAGAGTACATCTCCCATTATTTCGGGGGAGAGCAATTAATATTTTCAACGTGCAGCATTCAGGCTGCATGTTGAAAATATTCATTGTTCTACCACACACGTTCACTTAGTAGCCATCCTACTTAATGATATTAATATCTTGTTCCTGGACCGGAAAAGCGGCCTCTCATGTTGAAAGAGTTAAACACACTTGGAGCAGTTGAGAATGTGGCATCCATAAACCACATAGACAATTTGGACAGATGTCCCAAGTTAAAAAAAATTGATAAATTTGTACCTTCATTGCAAGAAGGCTTTGCAATGCTTTAGTTCTGGAAAGCCTTTTTGCTCTCAAGGGACAAAATACACCACCACCCATGCTATTCCGTAAATTATGAGGCCTAAAACATAAACCAAGAAAATGAAATGAACATTTGATGGCAAAGAAATAATTACAGAAATAAAAAATAAAATAAAAAACTGCTCGCCCGCCTGCAATTTTATAAATAATGGCCTGAGAAACAGATCTACTTTGTGTGGCCTCAAATATATTTTAAATATATACTTTAAATGTCACTCGATAAATTCGTAAAATAAACAGGAAAACAGCCAAGCTCATTTCCTGCTAATACCAGATAAGGCATTAATTAACAAATGTCAATCGGCAGTAAAACATATTTGTTGGGGGGTGGGGGGTTCCTACCACAGCATTTTTTGGATATTGTCGCATGGGTTTTTTCTATGGGTTTTTTTTCCATGTTTTTTTTTTCCATATACCGTGTTATGCGGTGGGGACATCAGCTGCCACTGGCATTCACCTTAATTGTGTCGCCGCCCCACGAATTCGAAGTGGGGAGCGACATATAGAGATTACTTTTGTCGTCCGCGTCGTCGTCCGCGTCACACTTTCTCTTATCCGCCACTCCTCTTTAACCTATGAATGGATTTTGATGAAACTTTCAGTGATTCTTTATCACATAATGGCATTGTGCACCTCCTATTTTATTTTTGGGGAGCGACATATAGGGATTACTTTTGTCGTCTTGCGTCGTCCGCGTCACACTTTCTCTTATCCGCCACTCCTCTTTAACCTATGAATGGATTTTGATGAAACTTTCAGCGATTCTTTATCACATAATGGCATTGTGCACCTCCTATTTTATTTTTTGATCCGCTGTATTTTTTCCAGAGTTATGCCCCTTTTCCACTTAGAATTCTGTCTGAAACGCCAGGCGACACACGTCTTCCATGGAAGACTCACATCTAAGTTTCATTATATAATTTTAGCCCTATGTTTTAATGGTTATGATTTTGTTGAAGCATTTAATGTGATTTTATTCTTTTCTTCAGCGGAACTTGGTGATTATGATCCCAGGCGGCATGCACCAGGTTATGTATCAGAGTTAGAATTAGTTCCAAATCAGACAAATGAATTGGAAGACAGAATTGCTAGTCTGCACCAGAGACTTGCGTGAGTATCACTCGGCTTTTATCAAATTCTCATGTGGAATAATAACAGAGATTATTCAGTTAACCAGTCACTTTTTTTGTATTTTAGAGATACAGTGCATGAGCTTTTATTCTATTGTATCTTGTTTGAGAGAGCTCAAATGGAGAAATATTCAAGTCTAATTACTGTGTAATATTCATTTTTGCATTTAACACTTTACGTGACATAACTGTAAAAATCAACCAGCGCTATACACGAAATTCGTCATTCCCATTTTTTTAGGTTTTTATCTTAATTTTTTGCTTCCAAAGCATATCTTATGACTTCTGATTGAAACGAGCGCGTAGCATCCGTTTCAGTCAGGGGTCATAAGCTGTGTTTTGGAAGCAAAAAATATTTTGACAACTGTTGTCTTCTACTGTAACTAAGGTTAGATAAACGGTTTATCGGTCAACCCTTTACCCAACAGTTCAGCTGTACTGTCCAGATTATTGCACAAAGGCCTACTTCGTTGCCTCTGAAATACAGCTTATGCTCCCTCCTTTGCAACGAGTCTGGGGGACTGGGCTAGTTTCAGTTAGGGGTCATAAACTATATTTTGAAACAGAATCATGTAAAAAGTACTGTCCGGATCGGCACATGTACAGACGGCGATCCGAGGTGGAAAAGACAGCTATCCAGTATTAAGAAAACAACACTCGAACACATGGTCTCTCAGTGTGCTGCAAGACACGGGGCTGTAGAAATGGTTTTGGTTTTTTTTCTCATTTTTTGCAAGTAACTTTTCAAAACACTGCTGGATGTTTTCCAATAAATTGTCGAAAAAAAAATTCAAACTTTGTTGTTGTGGTATAAAGTCTACAAAGAGTTAAATGGTGGGACGTCGCCCCCAAATGAAGTCGCCCATGGGAGAAGTCGGCCAAAAATAAAGTCAGCAACTGAGGTATGCCCCTAAGTCGGTCCACGGATTAAATCGGCCCAGGACTTTTTCGTAGTGCTAATATACATGTGCACGGTTAACTTAAGTGACAGGCCGAATGTTAGAAATTGAATTTTGTCTCATTGTGTTGCAACTATTTGTTGGAAAACACCACACGAGCGCTGTCTTTTCCTGTAAATACATTCAAAATAATTTCAATATTTGTCGTAGAGCTAATAAAATTGTTAAATGGCGGTCGAATGTTAGAAACAAAATTTTCTTTACAAGTCGCAGTGCAAATATAAAAGTATATAGATATACATAATTGTAATTCAATTTAACCAGTTTCTGATGTTGGAAATCTCAAAAGAATAAACTTCATAGGAGTAATTTATGCTTTATCTATTGTCACCAGTCAGTGTTGTCATTGTGATCAGAGGCTGTTTCAGAAACAATCAGTAGCTATTGTCGGCTCTTGTTTTACATCTTTGGAAGGGTAATTAAAGGATTAGTTTGGATTAGGAAATGTTATTGCTACCAAATTTTATTGCTGCCGCGAGAACTCAATAACTGATTATGTTAAGTGTTGTGTTATATTCAGTTATATTACAACAGCGTGGGTCTACTTTTCTCAGTGGTCCAAAGCAAGAAACATCAAGCTATACGCATCGTTGTTTAACGAAATATAAACTATATGAATATGTTTCTTCTAATTTTGCTGAGTTCAGACGGGAAACTGAAAACTCTTCCAAATTCTGCCAATTTATAATTTTTAACTGATCTCAGATACATTCAGACACATCACGTCCCATCTCGCCACACAAAGAACGGTCTCTGCTGAAACACTTGAGGAGTGAGGTTTCCACTCACAAAATATGCTCTCAGCTTCGGTGGAAAAGGGACACAGAATACAACATATTTCTGCAGATGGACCGTAGGTTGTTGTTCAAACGACCCTCTGTTCAATGAAATGTTTCTTTCACATGGGTTAAGACGATATATGTGTGACAATTCCACTATGTTAGTGTTTCTCTTTAGAATTTCTCTCCATGTACCGTTGATGGGTTCCAGGATATCCACAATTACAGTCTTGGTCATCCACAGTGTTTCAAAGGCCCTGCATGGTTCAATGTAAAACAATATTCTGTTCACCTGAACAATGGGTCGAACCACATGCTGGACGAAACTGTGTTGGAAAGGAATTGACTCAGAATTTCACCCCACGTGTTATTCAATCATAATAGACGATTTCAGCATAGCGCCATCTTACACCCGGGAACTGATATGTAGGTGCACGTGCGGTTTGTTTATCAAATTTGGTTCCACATTTGAAATCAGTCTGGAAATTATTTTGGTCTGTCAGGAAATTTTGTTCCGCCCCATACGGCGAGGAGCAATACCTATTATCACACTTGCATATCCGACTTGATGCTGCGTAAGAGTCCCACCCCACCCAAGTTCACCGGGATTTTTTTTAATAGGCCTAGGCCCACAAATAGTAGGCTTACAGGAACACTGAACATTAGGAGACAGAAACACAGACATTAAATGTTTGTGGGGTTGGCCTACGCAACTGCACCCTCTGATGGCAAGATGGTTGGCCTATAACAGTTGGCTCTCTGCCTCCATTGAATTTGTACTTAGCTCAACCCCCTCCCCCCCCCCCCCCCCCCAACCAACCAACCAGTCAGATGATATCTATACCCGACTGGTCTTCCACTGCATTTTTTTTTTACCAAGAATTTTTTTTTTGGGGGGGGGGGGGGGGCAGATTAACATTCTGCACCTGTCTTTTGGGTATTCCTTTTATATTTTTGCTCCGCCAAGTTGAGTGGGAACATTGCCTTGTAAAACATGGATGCTTTGCCGCATCACTGGGGCGAGTTCGCAATGGACCAGCTCGTTCTCTGCACACCTTGAAATCCAACGTTACCCGTTGAACGCTTATTTTTTTATTGAGAAATGTTGTATATCATCCTCGGATTAAAGGGGATGTCGTCATTCGGAGTTGCTGTGCATCCCGCCCCCAGGTCCCACTGCCTAGTCTAACCACAGACGTCTGGAGACCTGATTAATATCACATCACCCCAACGTCACACCTCCCTCTTCTATATGCCCCCCCCCCCCACACACACACTTTCACAATAAATAACACACAGATCTGTGTATTATATATTTCGGGGAGGGGGGGGGGGGGTGCATATAAGAATGAGGTGTTTTGAGGTAGGGGTGATTTAGATCAGGTTTTCAGACATCTATGGTCAAATAACTGTGGCAATTTGGATCGTTTAGTAACGAAACTACGTTGTTCTCAACCTGTTAAGTCGACTTCAGCTGTCCTTCATGCGAATACCTGGAAACGCAACCAAATTGTGTAAAAGTCTGTTTCATTGCCCAGAATATGTCTCCCACTGCAGAATAAAAAGGTGTGTATTTGAATGACTCTTTTCGAAAGGTTCTTCAACCTGTTACAAATGAGAGGTTTTTTTATTATTTCCATTTTTGGCGTAACTTCACTAATAATAGTCGGATTGTAAAAATTCAAGGACGAAATCGCACTGGTTTTTACTCAATATATTCGAAACGAAACGTGTTTTTAAAATTTCCCTGTGATATTAAAAATAGTAATTGCCTGACTGGTTGGAAAATGTGCTAATTTCGGGATCAAAGAAACACCGACATCGACAAAAAGTAATGAGAAGGTCTTCACAAATATTCATGCGAGATCGAAACTGCCCTCAAAAGTCATTTTGTACGATATTTCGAAATAAATTTTAACGATTTTATTTTTATTTGTGTAGTTTGGGAGCGATGCGCATTTCCCCCTAAATATCAACGGCCGTTTTGCAGAGAAATGATGCTTGGAGGTCCTATTTTGGGTCGGAAGCATAACCTTGTCACAACACTGGGAAACACTTTGTGCTAAATATAACTGATAGTACTTCTTATTGAAGTCACGTGGTTGGGTTTTGATACCCCACCTCATAGAGCAGTTAGTGGGGAGTCGATTGGCAGTGTTTTACCGGGAGCGTACACGTAATGTAACCCCTCATTGGGACGAGCTCAATTAGCTCGTTCCAATGAGGGGTCATAACCTATGTTTTGGAAGCAAAAAATGAAAAAAAATTATTGTACCAGGATGTTTTTTTCAAGTGCCAACTGCATCTCAAGTTAGGTGATGGGTTAAAAAGTCCTCCTAAGTGGCTAATTTGTGCGTGTGTGTGTCATATGATAAATAGAATATGAAATGAGTGTTTTTCTCATATAATATTTATGAAACTCGTCCAAATTTTCGGTTTGGGCTCGCCAGAGGCTCGCCAAAACGGAAAATTTTTAGACTCGTTTCATAAATATTATATGAGAAAAACACTCATTCCATATCCTCTATTTATGATAGGGTGAATACATTTGATGAAATAAAAATGTGTTTTCATTTGTATCTTCTGTGCCCTTGGACACTCAATTTAATTGTGACAGATGAAAGGAGACAAGGATGACTCAGATGAGTATGTACAACATTACTTGCTAGTGGAAAAAAAAACAAAGAAAAAAACAATCATAACTGTATGACATAAAGGATATGGAATGAGTGTTTTTCTCATATCATATTTATGAAACAAGTCTAAGAATTTTCCGTTTTGGCAAGCCTCTTGCAAGTCCAAACGGAAAATTAGGACGGGTTTCATAAATATTATATGAGAAAAACACTCTTTTAATATTCTATTTATCATATGACTCACACACGCACAAATTAGCCACTTAGTATGACTTTTTAACCCATCACCTAACTTGAGTTGCAGACGGTACTTGGAAAAACATCCTCGTATAACTAAAAATTTTCATTTTTTGCTTCCAAAACATAGGTTATGACCCCTCATTGGAACGAGCTCATCGAGCTCGTTCCAATGAGGGATCATAACCTTTGTTTTGGAAGCAAAAAGTGAAAATATAAAAAAAAATGAATGGCGTTTCTCTTGTAGGTAAAAGATTAATACAATATAACCCACCCTAAATAGGACAGATAACGTAAATTCTCCCATCTGAAATTATGCAATGTGACCCAGTTGTATTTTGTTTAGCCAATCAAATTGTCCAGTTTTGAAATTGCCCAATGAAAGCTCCCAACTCTTATTATGCAAATTATGCAAATGTGGCGCAGTTGTATTTTGTTCAGCCAATCAAATTGTCTAGTTTTGAAATTGACCAATGAAATTGGTAGAGGCTTTATTTATCACTGATTAATATGAAAACAAAATATCAAATGTTTTAAAGTGAACAAAACAGACGAGTCATATGATAAAATGAAATATTTATTTTGCTTTTTACTTCAAAGTTGAACAAATAAAGAAAAATATTAAATTAAAATTCTTTGTGTATTCTGATTTGGGGGGGGGGGGGGGGGGGACCAATTTCTAGCAATGTTTATCGCTCTGTGACCAACAAGTTTTTAAACCCAATAACTATTAATACTCAGTGGTATGACATCATAAGTGGTGTGCCAGTGTATCCCATTCATGTCTAGCCCATGTTCAATACAAGTGTTCTGAGTGTTTTTGTCAGAGTTATGAGCCTTTATGGACTTGGAATTTGTTTCATTTTTATATGCCCGTTTTGAAAAAACGTGTCGTATTATGGTATACCGCTGTCCGTCTGTCCGTCCGGTCACATGTCGTACAATAACTCAAGAACGCTTTGAGAGATTTTTGTGATTTTTGGGTAGGTGGTGTATATCGATGGAGGGAAGCTCCCCTTCGTTTAGTGTCGCCGTTCGATTAGTCATTCCAGAGTTATGGGACTTTATTACTTAGAAAATTGTTGATTTTATACACGTCGTACGATAACACGAGAACACTTTGAGAGATTTTCGGGATTTTTGGGTAGGTGGTGTATGTCGATGGAGGGAAGCTCCCTTTCCTTTAGTGTCGCTGTTTGATTACTCATTCCAGAGTTATGGGACTTTATTACTTAGAAAATTGTTGATTTTTTACACGCCGTACGTTAACTCGAGAACGCTTCAAGAGATTTTCACGATTTTTTGGTAGGTGGTTTATGTTGATGGAAGGAAGCTCCCTTTCAGTTGGTGTCGCCGTTCGATTAGTCATTCCAGAGTTATGGGACTTTATTACTTAGAAAATCGTTGATTTTTTCTTGAAGTTATGATCTCTATAGACATAAGATATATACATGAAATTCAAATAATTTTATTTCCAAATTATTGAACACAGTATGTTGTTGGTTATGCTTATTGTACAAGAATATAAAAAAAACCTGACAATGTATCTCATATTAATATGTGTGCTTCCCTCTTGTAAGTAATAACGGGCGTATCATGCGCTCATGGCACAGCTGTTTATTGCCACCCTGTAGTTGCTGTTTGGGGAGGCTTGACTGTTGCTTACCCATGAGATTTAAGAACATTAATAACTGATCTGCTTACCAACACTAATTTTATAGGCAGTGAATTTCATGCCTGAACAATATTGCAATTATGTCGGTTATTAAATTAATTTCTCTAAAAACTTATGAGCTGTTGTGGTCTCATTCTGGTAATTTGTGTGATTTTGTCCACCAAGTGGCATCTGGCTATTTCTGTCAACATATTGTAGAATTGACATAGATTCTTGCAACGTTTTGGTGGCTGTAGTGATCAAAATCAGTATGGATCCATCTTTCAAACAATACGGTTGTGTGAGGAAGAGATTTTAACCCTTTACCTAACATCAAAAGCAGACAACACTGGGTAACAAAATTCTTGAATAACTAATTTTTTTTCATTTTTTGTCTCGAATAAGTAGGAAAAATAAGGAGAATTAATTGTTGACTTGTGTGAATAGCGCTGACCATTTTTGGCCGTAACGTTTAGAAAGGGTTAAATTTACGATCATATTAAATTTCACAATAGTTAGTGAACAGAAAAAGAACTTTCTTCATCTTCGGCATTCTGTCCTTGACTTTGGTTTTCCAAAATCGAGTAGCAGACTTCACAAAGCCTTCTTTACGTCACAAATATAGTTTGGCTGCAATCAAATTATTTTTTCATAAACATACAATTGTGAGGCCTGCAATTTTTGTTGATGTAAATATATTTTTGTTTTCAAACATAATTTTCCAGTTTTATATCTTGCTCATCGACAATAACCAAATAATAGTAGTTTGAATCGCTGGTGTAGTAATCCGTTGTTGAAACTTGCGTAATTTCTGTACTTTCTGAATTCAACATTGCTACTAAGGACTGTATCTCACAATCGTCACATTGTTAGTTGAATATTTTCCTGTTAAGGTATCGTGTTATACAGCAAGAGACTTCACCCCCAATGCCCACGTGGGGGCATGGTGGCGCTGTGTACTAAGGCGTATTGCACGTCGATGGTGCACTTGTCTTCAACCAATGCTAACCCTGCTTGTGTGGAGTTAGTATGTTGGGGAGCTGACAGTTGCTCGCCGTTGCTTGGTGGTTCTCTCTGGGTACTCCGGCTTCCTCCACCCATAAAAATGTCATGGTCATGATTAGCCATTGTGCAGAAATATGTGACCTTAAAAACACCAATAAATATATACTAAATAAATCGTGTTATACATTGCATTGTCTCTCAGATTCAAAAACTGCAGTGAAATGTTTGAAGATTTTAGATCTTAGGAAATCAAATCGTTTATCAGCTTGGCCTGAAAGCCACATGATCATAACAAACATGTTGTGAAACACAATCTATAGTTTGTGGTCATCCATTTTCCTCTGAGCGTTCTCGATCACCACGTTAGTGATGAAATGATAAATATGCTTTCTCCGAGTATGGAGTGTGTAGTCTTTTATTTGAAACTCATATATTCGAAATACTGATCTATTCCTTGTTTTTCTTGTCGGTTACTTATGCGACTGGCAATTATTTTGTCATCAAAAGCAAAAAAAAATTTTAAATTTGAAAAGGTGGATAAATTCAAGTTTTGTGTACTTTTGTCATTATTTCATTTTATAATATGCCGCTATTCACTGCTTTAATTCGTATTTAGGACTTTGGTGAAATTTTCAAAATTTATCCAAAGTTATGTTGGACGACCCCTTAACTGGTAGAGGGCTAAATTATTTTTGGTAATCAAAATTTGTTCACATGTCGTTGCCTTTTAACACTTCTTGGGAGAGGGCCCAAAGGCACTCTCCCATAAATTGTAGCAAGGCAAATCCTTGCAGATGAAATAATGTGACTTGACTGACAATAAGAAGCAGATCCACAGGATTTGAAGCCTTCAAGTTGTGGTATCTGTACTCCAGAATAAAGCCCAATTATGGGCTTCCAACACTCAACCAGTTAAAGCCTGGAGATTGTTTTACATTTTGTCTAGTCGACATCCTATGGCTTTGCAATTGGTGCTTTGAAAATTTAGGCTGTCTATACAGGCAACCAAGACTTGCCAAGAAACAACTGCCAAAGTAATCAGAGTATAACATGTAAGTTTACCTGAAGCATCCACGATTGGGCACCTGCTCTGTTACAATAAAAAGATTAAATTCTGAATAACTCTTTACACATCAAGTATTTTCAAATTATTTTTATTCAGATCTAGTCATTCTCATTCCTGCTCTAAAGTAGTCATGACCAGGCCTGAAAATAAGCCGTCTGACATTTGCAGAATGAGGTCCCCAGAGGGTGAATTTGATGATGCTATTCCATACAGTGGGCCAATTTATCCTCTGGGTACATCTTTCTGTTTAGTTTTGAGACTCTTGATGCAGATTGAGATTCAGAGAGGGTAAATTTAGTGATGCTACCCTGCTGAGCAGGGTAGCATCACTAAATTCACCCTCTGGGGACCTCATTTTGCAGATGACAGTCTGCTTATTTTCTAGCTTGGTCATGACTAGACTTGATGAAAAGTTCATCTAAATTTATATCAAGAAATCGTTCGTCAAAAAGTCCATGCAATTTCAGTGGGGACATTTGGTTGTGTCCAAATTAGAGAGAGGCAAGAGATTTTGTGTCCTGGACAGGAACATCTGCCAGCAGCATGCAAGGAGTTAATGTTCAAAAAGTTATATATATACCCCCACTCTCAAAGAGAATTGGCTGTATACTGGATTACATATGTCCGTCAGTCCATCTGTCCATCCATGCATCCATCCTTGTGTCCATCTGTGCATCCTTCACCCCCATTGCCCACATGGGGCCACGGTGACGTTGTGTACTAAGGCGTACTGCACGTCGATGGTGCACTGTCTTCAACCAATGCTAACCCTGCTTGTGTGGAGTTAGTATGTTGGGGAGCTGACAGTTGCTCGCCGTTGCTTGGTGGTTCTCTCTGGGTACTCCGGCTTCCTCCACCCATAAAAATGTTGAGGTCTTGATTAGCCATTGTGCAGAAATATGTGACCGTAAACACCAATAAATAAATAAATCTGTCCATCCATCCATCCATCCATCCATCCATCATCCATCCATCATCCATCCATCCATCCATCCATCCATCCATCCATCCATCCATCCATCCATCAGTTCACCCATCTATTTACCCGCAGGGACATCTTAGCAGTGAGTGTATGAATTTCAGTGAAACTTGGTACAAGTGATCCTTGTGACAAGCCACTCAAGCTCATATTATAAAAAAGTTGCCACCATTTTTTCAACACAGTTACAGAACCTAGTTTGTCAAATTTTAAGGGATTTTTCTTTATTCATTTATGCTTCATCGGTCCAGCACTGTGGTGGGTGTGTGAATTGCCTTCAGCAGTAGCTCTTTTTGATATCACAATAACATTAACAAGAATATTATTGTTTTCAGTGGTCATGTTCCTACTGCTGCAGAATACAAGTATTTAGATAAAGTAAAATGGCTGGATATGTATGGAGTAGATCTACATCCTGTTCTGGTAGGTTTGTTTAACCCTTCACCCAACGAATCGCCCACATCCGCCTGCATAATATGCAAATTTAGCAGTTGAAAAAATAGTATTTTTCGACAAATTTCAACAAAACCATATCATGTGACCCCTCTTTGAAACGAGCTCATTGAGCTCGTACAAAGTGGGGTCACATGATATGGTTTTGTTGAAATTTTGGGAAAAAAATTTAAAACATGATATTTAAAATAATAAATTTTGATTTCGTCTGCATTGGATAAAGGGTTAACTGGTTTAGTTCTAGAAGCTTCTGTCATGCTTAAATAAATTAGATATCTATGCTCTGAAGACTGCCAAGTATTTAGATAAAGTAAAATGGCTAGATATGTATGCAGTAGATCTGCATCCTCTTCTGGTAGGTTTGCTTAACTGGTTCATTGCTAGAAGCCACTATCATGGCTACATTGAACAGTGATGAAAGCCACTATAGTGGCTTTACAGGGGTTTTTTTTGTTGTTTGCTCAGCAGTAGAAAAAAAATGATTCTATAAAATTGTTTTTTTTTACCATTTATTGGAGAGTGCCAGCAAGCACTCTCCAATAAATGATAATAAAATAATTATTTATGCAGAACATCTTGCTAAACTAAGGCTCCCCTTGTTGGTTTCATGATATCTTTGAAAAATATTACTTGTGTCATAAATTACCGTTGAAAAATAATATAGCACTCTACCAATCTCTTAATTGTATATCCGTGTTAATTGAATATAATTTCCCAACACAAAGCTATTTAACATTACTCCAGTGCAAATTTGACCTGTTAATTGTATATAGTTTATAGAGTAAACTCCTGTTAATTGAATAAAAAAATCTTGTAACCTGTCGAGAAATTACTGTGACTCTCCCCAGTTTTCCTTTGTTTATAGACCTATTTGGCCTTGGTACATCCAGTACAGGCATTTAGTCTATTATATCTTGTTTTGACAGAGCTCATAGATCACCATGGCGGAAAGGATATTGACAAGTAATAGGTTTTGTCCATTTTTTCTGGAGTAAAATAGGCCTTTTTCTGCTTTTTTCAACTTAGATACCCTTGGCTAGGGATACCTGTGGTGTTGCTTCTTTTAGTCCCCTACCGGCATCACCGGAGGAGACTATAGGTTTGCACCCCGTCAGTCTGTCTGTCTGTCAGTCTGTCAGTCACACTTTAGTTTTCCAGAGTTTTTTTGGAAACGCTTCAACGGAATGATTTCATTTTTGGTAAACTACTATAGAATGATGACTTACAGATCAAGTTTAAGTTTCATGCTGATTGCATTATTCTTGTGTGAGTTATGGTCCTTGGAAATATGGAAAAGCCCCAAAATATCAGTTTTGCGGAGTTTTTTTTGGAAATGCTTCAACGGAATGATTTCATTTTTGGTAAACTACTATAGAACGATGACTTACAGATCAAGGTTGAGTTTCATGCTGATTGCATTATTCTTGTATGAGTTATGGCCCTTGGAAATATGGAAAAGCCCCAAAATATCAGTTTTCCGGACTTTTTTTGGAAATGCTTCAATGGAATGATTTCATTTTTGGTAACCTACTATAAAATGATGACTTACAGATCAAGTTTGAGTTTCATGCTGATTGCCTTATTCTTGTGTGAGTTATGGCCCTTGGAAGTATGGAAAAGCACCAAAATATCAGTTTTCCGGACTTTTTCTGGAAACGCTTCAACGGAATGATTTCATTTTTGGTGACCTACTATAGAACGATGACTTACAGATCAAGTTTCATTTGCACTTTGTCCATCCGTCAGTCTGCCAGTCAGTCTGTCAGTCATACTTTAGTTTTCCGGACTTTTTTTGGAAATGCTTCAACCGAATGATTTCATTCTTCTTGGTAACCTACTGTAGAACAATGACTTACAGATCAAGTTTGAGTTTCATGCTGATTGCATTATTCTTGTGTGAGTTATGTCCCTTGGAAATATGGAAAAGCGCCAAAATATCAGTTTTCTGGACTTTTTTTTGGAAATGCTTCAACGGAATTCATGCAGATCACATATAGGTTATAACATTTGTATAATTATTAATGCTCATTAGTCCGGTAGGGGACATTGTATTGCTTCAGCGATACGTGCGCTCTTGTTTTGTTAAGATGGTCAGTACAACATAACTTTTGAAGGTTTTTGATTTGGATCTTGCAACAGGGATAGAAGCAGGCCTTTGTAAACAATTTGCTTAGTCACATGTTAACTGTTATTACTGGCACAACAATACATAAGGCCTAAAAACGTTAATACAGTAGAATCCTCTTAATTGAATATCCATTTTGCCAGTGAAAATTATTCAATTAACAGGAGTATACAATTAACAGGGATTTGGTCAGTTTCATGTGTTCTGGAGGTAAACTGAGCATTTATTCTATTATATCTTGTTTGACAGAGCTCATAGAGCTCTGTCAAACAAGATATAATAGAATAAATGCCTGTATTGGATGTTGTGGGGCCAAAAAGTTTGATAAATAAGGAGAATTTGGTGCGTGTCATAGTAATTTTTTCGACATATTACAAAAATTTATATACAATTAACAGGAGTTTACTCTACAACCCATATGCAATTAACAGATGAAATTTGTACTGAAGGTATGGTAAATGGTTTTGTGTTTGAAAATTATATTCAATTAACAGGGATATACAATTAAGAGATATCAAATTAAGTGGGTTCCACTGTAATCTGTTTCTTAGGCCAGACTGGAGTGAGGCATTTACAAATTTCAAAATTGGTGTACCCAATTCTGAAAGACGTGCTTTTAACAACCATGTTGGAATGACATTCTAATGCACACTGCTCAGATGATGCCTTGGACATTAGCTTATGGATATCTTTGAGTGCTAAAAGTTTGAAATATGCAAGCTGTGCGAGTGCCTTTGGGTAGGTGTGTGTTGAGAAAAATCAGAGAGGGTTCTTGTATCATGTAACCCGCTTTGATTTGCAAGGTCTGACCATGACAAATGCTCAGACAGTATTGTGGTCTTTTGTCAATGCAAAAGCTTCTCAATAGTCCAGGCACATCAGACATAAAAATGAGAAAGTAAGGAAAAAAATCGGAGAAAGCTGATTTTTTTATATGTTTCCGGGACACACATTGCGGATAAAGTGTGAAAAGTCCCCGCGAATCCGAGTTGAGCTTTTTTAGTTATAGCGTTTTTTGATGAAAAAAAATTTTTTTTTTAAAATTCGACCCAGCTCCATATTTCTCATTCTTATTCGCCTTAGTAGGGTGAGAATCATAAATATCGTGCTGAATTATATTGAGAATACATATCCCCAACAGAAAATGCCAACTTTGTACCAATCCTCACACTCAATGGTGAAATATTCACGAAAATGTACAAAATTACGAAAAAAAATTTATTGTTTTCATACACACAACGGTACACAACGTCCATTAAATCAAATCTACGACTACTTTGGGAGTTAAATTATATATCAAAAATTGCAGAAAAGCAGTGGCTTTATAATGATATATAACAATAGTCATTTATTCCATAATGAACTGGTGAAACGTGTGAAATATTAACCATACCCCCTAAACTCAAATTCAAACGGCATCGACTTTTCTCATTCAAATACCGTATTATAGCATCATTGTTTCAATTTCCATGTTCGATTAAATCACATAATGTGGTGTTCGCCTACACTCAAGATGCATTGGCATGTAATGTGTGCACGCCCTTGATGTGTATATATCAAAGCAGTGGAGATTGTGTCTTCGTCAGATAAGTTGACAAAAGTTTTCGTTAAACTCGGCGGCTTCCATATGATTATGTCATATTTAGGGGCAATTGGTTCGATCATGGCTGGTAGCGGCTTGGATGAACTTTGGGGGACTGTTTATGCTGGTGGGTCAATCCATCATTTGATCAGTGGTCATGCATATTCAAGAGCAGTTCGTGCCCATTTGCTAACACAAATTGCCATTACAAAACTTGTGTTTGAAGAAAGCCGAACACTAGATAACATAGACTGCACAGAAGTCAATGAAATATTCTGTGGACTTGCCAGAGGTGACTGTACAACAGCTGACGCTGTCAATCAAGAAAGTGTCAACCATCTACTGTCAAAATTACACGAACTGCTCCAGAATGCGTCCGTAGGACGCACAGGAAAGCTTTGGGTACAATACTATGAGCAAATAGGTCAAATAGCCATTGTGCATAAGTATGTGACCTTAAACACCAATAAATAAATCAATATGTGGGTGTGCCAAGTTAAAGAGAATTATGAAATGGTCAGAGATTGCCACATCAACGTTTGTTTCTCCTTTGACCGGATCAGAGTCCGATTCTCTTGTGATTAGCTGATCTAGTGTTTGGCTACTTTTGTGTGTGTGTTACCATGGAAATGTTGTTTTAAATTTATGGAGCTGAATAAATCACAAAGTTTAAAAGAATCGTGGTACATATATACTTTTTCCAATTAAACATCAAAGTCACCTCCTATGAGAAATTTTCATGTTGAGGCTGTGATGCAACCAAGAAAGTTTGTTCAGTGCACAGGTGATTTTTTGCTATTGGGGCACACAATGACTTGGGTAATTTAATTTTGACTTCACTGAAATAAATAATAATAATAAAACACTTAACACACACATGTTTTGAAAAACATGGCTTGAGAACGATGATCAATTTTGCCTCCTCTAATCATTGGTACAGCATTTATCCATCCATTTCACGTCACATAGATGTATTTCATTAAAAAGCGCCACAATTATACATCATGTCCCTTGAGTTCCAATGTGTTCTATGTGCCAGTAGGCTGCCAGTAGGCTGCCCGTAGGCTGCCCGTAGGCTGCCAGTAGGCTGCCAGTAGGCTGCCAGTAGGCTGCCAGTAGGCACATAGAACACATTGGAACTCAAGGGACGATCAGTTAGTTAAAATAGTATAATAGTTCTTCCTTCTACCATCTGGATCAAATCCTAAATAATGCCCACTTCTCCCTGAATGGAATAAAATGATGATAAATGAAGGAAAGCTATTAAAGGTTTTTTTTATAGCTTATTGGGCAGTTTTAGATGATTAGTTAAATAACGAATGGGACTCATTACTGTTTCATTAACCCTTTACCTAACATGAAAAGCAGACGACACTTGCAAACAAAATTCTTGAATAACTAATTTTTTTCATTTTTTGTCTCAAAAACATAGGTTATAATCCCTCATTGGAATGAGCTCGTTCCAAAGAGGGGTCATAACCAATGTTTTTGAGACAAAAAATGAAAAAAATAATGAAAATTAATTGGCGATTTTTGTGATGAATAGCACTGGCTGTTTTTTGCTGTTATGTTGGGTAAGGGGTTAAAGGTTTTTTCTTCGTTTCTTCCAGGGGGAAGGATCCACAGAGTACTTCCTTGGTCTCACTCCGACAGGAATTGTAGTCTACAAAAATAAAACAAGAGTGGGCAATTACTTTTGGTAAGTATTTTAAATGCACTTTGAAAAGCTCCACTCTTTCCACACAATTAAAAAAAAAAATCATATAACCCTCATCTCAGTAGAAGTTGAGGATGAGAGAACCAAGAAATTATTATAAAAACAATTATTTTTGGCTTCCAACTCATAGCTGTGACCCTCATTGGAAGTGCCAGTTATTGAAGGGTCATAATGTATGGTTTGGAAAGAAGAAATGGTATAAAATAGAAACTGAATTGCAAATTTCGTATTTAGAAGTGGATGAAATCTCATTATTTGTTCAGTAAATATTTAATTCTTCAAAGCCTATTTCTGTAATAGTTCTATTCAAGCATCTGAACTATTTTTGTACAGGGTTTGTAAAGGTACATGAACATGCTCCACTTTTTTAACTGAAACTCCCAAGACTTTAAAAACTGGAATCACCTGAGAAAAGTCTTGGAAAGTCCTTTGAATGTTTGTTTTTTTTCAAAATGTACACTTATTTGGACCTACAAAGCAGACCTTCTGTTTCTCAGGCCAGTTTTTGTAAATTTGCATGTGGGTGGGCGTTTTTTTATTTTATTTTTTATTTTTGTAATCATTACTTTGCTTTCAAAAGTTCATGTTGTTGGTTTGTTTTATGTTTTAAGACTCATAATCTACAGAATAGCATGGGTGGTGGTGTATTTCATCCCTTGTTGCCCTCAAGGGACAAATTTATAAATTTTCATCCCCCTGCGGATGAAGTCGAGAGGGGGATAATGAAATGGTGTTCGTCCATCAGTCTGTCCATCACAAATATTGTCCGCAGTATGTATACAGTTAAAACTATTTTGCCATATCGAATGGCATCCAAAGCATGGCAGGTTCTCCTGGTTACTCATAGCAAACACAGGCAATGTTTCTGCCAATGGACCTCCGGGTTACTTGGAGGTCCATTGGCTGAAACATTGCTTGTGCCCAGGCCATATGTATAGAATTTGATAGCCTTACAATGATCATGGCAGGTAGATTAACGCGCAGATCAACGTGCTATTTGTAAACATTTCAGGACAGGACTTCTAGTTTTAACTGTACAAACGAACGTTGTCGAGTACTCGACAATGTTCGTTTGTATACACGGAATAGTTTCTGAGAATACTGTTTTCCAGTTCCTATAGTTTTGATCCCAGATTCGTTGAAATAATGGCTACAGATAATCGGATATTATCTGGTTATAGCTCTCGGTTAGTCGGTTGTGAATATGGGTCAACCGTTTCAGCTCTATATCGGACAGAAACCATTTAATTTTTATTATTTTAAGTTTGCATTGATTATAAAAAGAGAGCAAGCGACAGCCAAAAGGACCATGTGGCAGGACCTGAGAAACAGATTTGTAACTTTTTTAGGCCTTAGCTGTGATATTTTGGCACTTTTTGTTGTATAAATTTCTAACCATTGAGGACTTTCCAAGGATCAGTAACATGTAGGTATTATGTCTCCCCTTCCCAGAAGGGAGACATATTGTTTTAGTGCATATTCTTCTTCTTCTTCTTCTTCTTCTTCTTCTTCTCATACAAACTTGTCCGGGCCATAACTTTTTTGTCTTTTGACCTACACCTTAGATACTTGGCATGTGGATGTATCGCCACGAGCCGGTGTGCAGTGTACCATAGTGACCTTTATGTCTTTATGTGACCTTTAACTTTATACTGAAGGTCAGATTTATGCGCTTTTTTGAGGAAAACTGTCTGGACCAGAACTTTTTTTGTATTTCGAGTCAGGCTTTAGATATTTGGCATGTGGATGTATCACCATGAGCCGGTGTGTAGTGTACCATTGTGACCTTCATGTGGCCTTGACCTTTGAACTGAAGGTCAGATTTGTGCTTTTTTCAAGGAAACTTTGTCCAGACCAAAATTTGTTTGTCTTTTGAGTCAGGCCTTAGATATTTGGCACGTGGATGTATCACCATGAGCCGGTGTGTCGCATACCATTGTGACCTTCAAGTGACCTTGACCTCAAGGTCAAATTTATGTACTTCAAATAGGGAGTAATTGTCCAGACCAGATATTTTTGGTTTTTTGACCTAGGACTTGGTTATTTGACATGTGGATGTGTCACCGCATGTTGTCTACCTCGATGACCTTCATGTGACCTTGACCTCTGACCTTAAGGTCAAATTTATGTACTTCAAATAGGGAATAATTATCCAGACCAGAACTTTTTTGTTTTTTGACCTAGAACTTAGATATTTGACTTGTGGATGTATCGCAATTAGACCGCATGTCACATGTAATCATGACCTTCATGTGACGTTGACCTCAAGGTAAAATTTATGTACTTCAAATAGGGAATAATTGTCCAGATCAGAACTTTTTTGTTTTTGACCTAGGACTTTGATGATTGACATGTGGATGTATCACAATGAGACCACATGTCATCATGACCTTCATGTGATCTTGACCTCAAGGTCAAATTTATGTACTTTAAATAGGGAGTAATTGTCCAGACCAGAATTTTTTTTTTTTGACATGTGGATGTGTCACCATGAAACCGCATGTCCACTACCTTGATGAACTGCATGTGACCTTGACCTCTGACCTCAAGGTCAAATTTATGTACTTCAAATTGGGAATAATTGTCCAGATCAGAACTTTTTTTGTTTTTTGACCTAGGACTTAAATGATTGACATGTGGATGTATCACAATGAGACCACATGTCATCATGACCTTCATGTGACCTTGACCTCAAGGTCAAATTTATGTACTTTAAATAGGGAGTAATTGTCGGGACCAGAATATTTTTTTTTTTGACATGTGGATGTGTCACCATGAAACCACATGTCCGCTACTTTGATGAACTGCATGTGACCTTGACCTCTGACCTCAAGGTCAAATTTATGTACTTCAAATAGGGAATAATTGTCCAGATCAGAACTTTTTTGTTTTTTGACCTAGGACTTAGATGATTGACATATGGATGTATCACAATGAGACCACATGTCATCATGACCTTCATGTGACCTTGACCACAAGGTCAAATTTATGTACTTCAAATAGGGAGTAATTGTCCAGACCAGAATTTGTTTTTTTTTGACATGTGGATGTTGAGCTAGATCATAGATATTTATAACCCCGCTCCCCAAAGGGGAAGTTGGGACATACTTGTTAATCATGAATTAATACCTGGGTGCATGTTCGACAATTAATCATATTGTTGTTGAGTAGCGCTCTTATTGTTTCCAGAGCTCTCCCCCTTTTTATACCCCATGCAACAAAGTTGCAGGGGTATAATGTTTTTGACTGGTCTGTCTGTCAGTCTGTCAGTCCATCAGTCCGCCAGTCAGTCCTACTTGTTTTCCGGACTTTTTTTCTACACGCTTCCAGATATTGAGCTGATTTTTGGTATGTGAGTCTAACATGGTGGCCTACAGATCAGGTTTGCATTTTGTTCCGCTCCACCGATTTTTACCAAAATTATGGCCCTTGGACTCTGAAAAATTCATCAAAATTACAGTTTTGCGGACTTTTTTCCTACACGCTTCCAGATATTGAGCTGATTTTTGGTATGTTAGTCTAACATGGTGGCCTACAGAACAAGTTTGCGTTTTGTTCCGCTCCATTGATTTTTACCAAAATTACGGCTCTTGGACATCAAAATTACAGTTTTCCGGACTTTTTTTCTACACGCTTCCAGATATTGAGTTGATTTTTGGCATGTTAGTCTGACATGGTGGCCTACAGATCAAGTTTGCATTTTGTTCCGCTCCACTGATTTTTACCGAAATTACGGCCCTTGAACTTTGAAAAGTTCATCATAATTACAGTTTTGCGGACTTTTTTCCTACACTCTTCCAGATATTGAGCTGATTTTTATTATGTTAGTCTAACATGGTGGCCTACAGAATATGTTTGGGTTCTGTTCTGCTCCACTGATTTTTACCAAAATTACGATTCCATAGACTTTGAAAAGTTCATCAAAATTACAATTTTCAGGAATTTTTCTCTACATGCTTCCAGATATTGAGCTGATTTTTGGTATGTTTGTCTAACATGGTGGCCTACAGATCAAGTTTGCATTTTGTTCGGCTCCACTGATTTTTACCGAAATTATGGCCCTTCGACTTTGAAAAGTTCATCAAAATTACAGTTTTCCGGACTTTTTTTCTACACGCTTTCAGGTATTATCGAAATTACGGCCATTTTAGTGTGTGAGTCTACCACAATGACTTACAGATCAAGTCTGTGTTTCGTTCTGCTCAGCTGATTTTTGTGGAAATTACGGGCCCTGGGCTCTGAAAAATACAAGTAACAGATTTCCGGGTCATTTTCCTAAAAATTACAGTTTTCCGAGCTTGAAATATCGGGGCGCGTGGGGTATGTGAGCGTGCTCACTAAGGTTCTCTATTTTTATTTTGAAGGTTTCTTCAAAAAGGGTGTGGCGGGGGGGGGGGGGGGGGGAAGGTGGTTTATGGGTAATCTGGCTTAAAATGTATGTATCTTTGAAGGATGCTGTTTTTATCTGCATTTATATCCTGCATATAACTGAAAAGTTATTGTAAGGCTATGTTTGTGGGAGATTTTCTCTTATTCTCAGATAGGCCATCCTAAGTTTGGGGGCTCAGTCTAGGCTAGCCTTGGAAAATTCAGAACTTGTCTTGACCTTCATGTGACCTTGTCCTTTGACCTGAAGGTCAGATTATGTGCTTTTTATGTGTACCCATACTATGTATGGTACACATAATGCCGGCATCCGGGGTGACCATCCGTCGTTCGTCCATCCTTTGTCCGTCCGACTGTCCGTCCGTCCATCTGTCCGTCCGGCATCCGTATCCATTTTCTTTGGCATTCGATAACTTGAAAAATATTGCTTGGATTGTCAAGTTACTTTATATTTGTGTTCAGGTTACTGACGTGCCGAGCTGTATAGTTTTTGGTGTAAATCTGTTATTTTGATCCCACGATATTAACCCTTTATCCTTCAGATTGAAAATTTCTCCAATCCCTTTGGCATTCGATAACTTGAAAAATATTGCTTGGATTGTCAGGTTACTTTATATTTGTGTTCAGGTTACTGACGTGCCGAGCTGTATAGTTTTTGGTGTAAATCTGTTATTTTGATCCCGAGATATTAACCCTTTATCCTTCAAATTGAAAATTTCTCCAATCCCTTTGGCATTCGATAACTTGAAAAATATTGCTTGGATTGTCTAGTTACTTTATATTTGTGTTCAGGTTACTGATGTGCCAAGCTGTATAGTTTTTGGTGTAAATCTGTTATTTTGATCCTGAGATATTAACCCTTTATCCTTCAAATTGAAAATTTTCCCAATCCTTTTGGCATTCGATAACTTGAAAAATATTTCTTGGATTGTCAAGTTACTTTATATTTGTGTTCAGGTTACTGATGTGCCGAGCTGTATAGTTTTTGGTGTAAATCTGATAATTTAATCCTGAAATATTAACCCTTTATCCTTCAAATTGAAAATTCCTCCAATCCCTTTGGCATTTGATAACTTGAAAAACATTGCTGGGATTGTCAAGTTACTTTATATTTGTGTTCAGGTTACTGATGTGCCGAGCTGTATAGTTTTGGGTGTAAATCTGATGATTTGATTCCGAGATATTAACCCTTTATCCTTCAAATTGAAAATTCCTCCAATCCCTTTGGCATTCGATAACTTGAAAAATATTGCTTGTATTGTCCAGTTCCTTTATATATTTGTTCAGGTTACTGATGTGCCGAGCTGTACAGTTTTTGGTGTAAATCTGATCATTTAATTTTGAGATATTAACCCTTTATCCTTCAAATTGAAAATTCCTCCAATCCCTTTGGCATTCGATAACTTGAAAAATATTGCTTAGATTGTGAAGTTACTTTATATTTGTGTTCAGGTTACTGATGTACCGAGCTGTATAGTTTTTGGTGTAAATCTGTTATTTTAATCTTGAGATATTAACCCTTTATCCTTCAAATTGAAAATTCCTCCAATCCCTTTGGCATTTGATAACTTGAAAAATATTACTTGGATTGTCAAGTTTCTTTATAATTGTGTTCAGGTTACTGATGTGCTGTGCTGTATAGTTTTTGGTGTTAATCTGATAATTTGGTCTGGAGATATTAACCCTTTATCCTTCAAATTGAAAATTCCTCCAATCCCTTTGGCAGGAGATAACTCAAAAAATGTCAATCCGATTGTCATGTTACTTTATATATTTATTCAGGTTACTGATGTGCTGTGCTGTATAGTTTTTTATATAAATCTGATAATTTGATCCGGAGATATTAACCCTTTATCCATCAAATTAGACACTCCTCCAATCCATTTCTATATGTACCCATACCTTGTATGGTGTACATAATGTCGGCATCCGTGGTGGCCCTCCGTCATACAGCTTTCTACTAGTTGCGCGTATGGGTACACATCTGACGATTTCATCGGCCTATTTTTAAGGGAAACTTTGTCTGGGGCATAACCTTTTTGTCTTTTGACCTAGACCTTAAATATTTGGTATGATTGTCAATATTATTCATGTATATATAATTTGCAGTGCATTAAATAGAAAGGAAGGGGAGACATATGTTTTAGTGTGCTAAAACAGTTTCTAGTTATTTTTGTTTTAAAATAGAAAATTGTTAATTACTATGTACATTTTGTGTGCACATATGATTTGAATATTTTTATTGAAGGTCCTGGAATGTGTGTGAAATTTCTCTAGAAAAGCCTCATAATTTTTTGGCCATAGGGTGTGCAAACCCTCTTAATACTAAGACTTTTTTAGGCAGAATGTTGAAAGTCATTTGAAGAGTTTCCTTATTTATTTATTGGTGTTTAAGGTCACATATTTATGCACAATGGCTAATCAGTTTTACGTGTGGTGGAAGCCGAAGTACCCGGAGAGAACCATCAGCTTCCCAACATACCAACTCCACACAAGCAGGGTTAGCATTGGTTAAAGACAAGTACACCATCGACGTGCAGTACGTCTTAGTACACATCGCCATTGTGCCCCCATGCGGGCAATGGAGATGAAGTGTCATGCCCAAGGACACAACAGGGTTGCCGCAGGTGGGATTTGAACCGAGGACCTCTCGGCTTGCATTTTGCACCTCTACCAACTGAGCCACTGTGCGCCCAAGAGTTTCCTTAATTATTGGATGACATTGTATTTTCTCATTTGCTGTTCTGTAGAGCTTGTTCTTGATTCATCATTCGGTGTTACTTTCTATCCTTTAACTCTTTGCATGCGGCTGGCAGATATTCCTGCCCAGCAGAAGGTTCCTCTTGTCACTGAAATAAGTATAATTTCAGTACATTCAATCATATTCCCCCCCTCGCCCTCTGTAAATTGAATTGATTTTTTCACCAATGATTTCTTTTGTTACATTTAGATTAATTATTCATCAAATCTGGTCATAGCTGCTTCATAGCAGCCATGACTGGATTTGATGAAAAATTCTTTAAAAATACTCAGTGGGTTAACTGGTAGAGTGCTGGAAGCCCATATTTGGGCTTTATAGTAAAGTGCAGGTGCTCCAGTTTGAAAGCTTCATATTCCCTGAATGTGTATAATATTATCTTTGAAATGAAATTATTTACTCTCTATGGATTTGCCTTGTTACAGTTTATGGAAGAGTGCCAATAGGCACTCTCCCATAAATTGTAACAAGGCAAAGACATGTGAATAAACCTTGACAGCCAAAAATAATTTAACTCTTAAAGGCTTATTTCCAACTTTGATCATTGATCAGTTTTTACTGCAACAAAACCGGTGTCAAAGTAAAGTTGCAAGGTACATTCTAGATACCTTGGCAGTTGTTTCTAGGAAAGTCTTGGCTGCCTATGTAGGCAGCCATTGCTTTCCTAGACGCAACTGCAAAGCCACAAGGTGGAGATGGTTAAGTGAAGAAATAAAGTGTAAAAAATCTTCGGGGAACATTATGAAACAGTATTTCATTTAATGCAGCACATGCCTTCAACCTGTTTGAGACCGGATCAAGCCTTACTTGTTTTTGATGAGTAGGACAGTACATGAAAGTTACTTTATTTAATGAAAGTTTTAAAGTGCTTAGGTATCCTCTACCCGAAGAACTGTCTGATAGCATGTAATCCTGCCTGGTTAAAATGTTGCAGAGATCTAATAAATGACGGACAATAAAATAAAATGACATAAATTATATAAGAAATGAAATTTATGGTAAATATATTTATGGAATAACTTGCCACATTTGTATGTCATTCCACCCCTTAATGGCATCAAGATGCCATCTGGAATGCATTGCTGATGACACATTAATGCACTCAAGGGATGATTTCTTCTACTGAGAGTTTCTGGAAAATTCCATTTTTTTCCAATCAGGGTGCATTCCATTTGCTCCAGAATCTGTCACAGTTTGTAGTTTAGTGTTACTTCTGAACAGGAATCAGATATTTTGCACCAGTAGTTTCTGACACCAAAATAATTGGTATAATACAGTTTTAAGCTCAAGGGTAACAGTCTCCCCATTTTCTGTGTGACATTCAGCCACACACTTCTTATCTTACAGTTTTTATACCATGATTACCTATTCTACTATATATGAAAAGCCTATGACATAACTTTTTGCTTTATACACCAACCATGGTGAACATGCCAGCAATGGGATTTCAGTAGTTAAATTTTACACCTACAGTAGAACTACATCCAAGTTGACCTTTGGTGGCGGCGACCTGAATGCGAACTTGTCTAAATTTATTGCACGTCGCCTTGCGAAGAGTGAAATGAAAGTAGCAATTATTTATTGCGTTTTTAAATGAGTTTACCCCCGTTTTTCCATTTCATTTCAGCGATAAAATTGACAGCGGAAGTACCGCCCATCAATTCTCATGTAAACAAAAACAGATTTCCACGTATGTACGTCTGTGATTCAGTAAAGTCAAGAAAAAATAATAGCGACTCTTAATAATCTGACGGTCATGGTATAATTAAAATATACCCCAAGTAGTTTCGAAGGCTCACGGTTAACACCACTTCACCACTCGTGGTGAACATTTGGTACACCAAGCTACTATGGGTATATTCTGTATTTAGCCACTTTTCACAACAAACTGTCTGTATCAAGAACTGGTAATCCAAATGCTTCCATTGCAAATATTTATTTTCATTTGGTATTTCTTTAGTAAACAATATTAGGTTGACCGATTCCGAGGAATCTGCTTCTGTAAAGTTGACATCCAATTGTTGGGACATCTTGTAAGAACATTCATTAGAATAATGAAACACTGAATCACATTGCAATACTCCACAGGTGCATTCCATTTACTCCATAATCTGCCACAGGTTATAGATTAGTGTTACTCCAGAACAGGAGTCAGATATATTTTACACCAGTAGTTTCTTACTCCAGAATAATTGGTATAATACAGTTTTAAGTTCACAGTAACAATTATTATACCCGCAGTCTCAAAATGACTATGTTATAGCTACACACTCGAAGAGATTGTTATACCCCCACTTTAGAAGAGATTTTTATACCCCCACTCTAGAAGAGATTGTTATAACCCCACTCCAGAAGATATTGTTACACCCCCACTATCGAAGAGATTAGGAGTTTACTGGATTACAAGCATATGTCTGTCCATCGATCTGTCTGTCTGCCTGTCCATTGATCCATCTGTCCATCTGTCTTTCTACCCGGATCCTCACCTCGGCAATGAGTGGATGGATTTCAACAAAATTTGGTATGCAGTATGCTTGGGGAGACACACTTCTTCCAAATGTGTAACGAAGTTGCTCACACTATTTTCTCCTCAGTTACGACCCTTACTTTGTCTAATTTTCAGTGTTTTCTTTTAATTCATTCATGCTTCATCAGTTCAACACTGCAGTGGGGGTATGAATTGGCTTCAACAATATCCCTTGTTTACGATTCTATCTTTTTTTGCAGGCCTCGAATATCTAAAGTGAGGTTTAAGCGAAAGTTGTTTGTTGTCAAAGTGAAAGATAAAAATGTAAGTATTGATACTCTACTAAGGCCCCACAAAGTCGATTTTCTGTTTCTCAGGCCATTTTTTGTAAAAATGCTTGTGGGTGGGCATTTTTTTATTTTATTTTTTACTTTTTTAATTATTTCTTTTAGTTTATGTTCTTGGTTTGTTTTAGGCCTCATAATCTACACAATAGCACGGGTGGTGGTGTATTTTGTCCCTTCAGTGCAAGAAGGCTTTGCAATGCTAAAGCATTGCAAAGCCTTGTTGCACACAAGGGACAAATTTATCAATTTTATTAACTTGGGTAAAATATTAGACATAAAGCATTTATTTTTTATTTTCAGCTCAACTTTGAGGTATTGTCATGACCTGTTGTCCGTCTGTTGCTCGGACACACGGCTTGGGCTAGAGGCCGTATTTATGAAATGATCTTTACAAAACTTCTTGGGTACCTTTGTTATCACCGTGGAACGAGAATGAGTGTTTTGGGGTCCGGTCTGAAATTCAAGATGGCTGCGGGCAGCCATTTTGTACCAAAATTAGGTGCAATCAGATTTTTGCGCAGAACTTTCATATTAAAGTTCTGATTTAAATAATTTTCTGTGTGAATGTTTAGTACCATGGGATACATTACATATAATACAGGTTTTTTTCTCGTGCATAAATTATGCCAATTTGACTAACTTTGATCTATTTAATGTTACTTTCAGCACTGTAACTGCAAATGCCAATACGGCTTGGCCTAGAGGCCGTATTTATGAACCGATCTTTACGAAACTTCTTGGATACCTTTGTTACCACCGTGGGACGAGAATGAGTGTTTTTGGGTGCGGTCCAAAATTCAAGATGGCCGCCAGCAGCCTTTTTGTACCAAAATTAGTGCAATCAGTTTTTTGTACAGAACTTCTGTATGAAAGTTTTGATTTGAATAAATTTTTGAAGGAATGTTTAGTAACATGGAATACATCACATATAATACGGGTTTTTATCTCATGCAGAAATTATGCAAATTAGATGAACTTTGATTTGTTCAGTGCTACTTCTACACAGTAACTGCACATGTCAATACGGCTCGGGCCAGAGGCTGTATTTATGAACTGATCTTCATGAAACTTCTTGGAGTACCTTTGTTATCACCTTGTGACAGGAACGAGTGTTTTTGAGTGCCTTTGTTATCACTGTGCTATGAGAACAAATATTTTTGGGTTCAGTCAGACCCACTCTGGGACTCAAAGATTTCTTTTCTAGTTTAGCATCTGTCACCCCACTTTTACAATACTTTACCTATATATTTGTTACAGGCTACGGTCAGCATTTATGTACAGACCGTTACAATACTTTACATGTACCTTTGTTATCAGGTCATTACCTGGATGTTTGTCATTGCTGTGTCACATACTATACGTGTACATGAATTAAACAAGTTGAGCTACAGTGTCATTGACACTTTCATTTAAGTTTGCATTGGTTATAAAAAGAGAGCATGCAGCAGCCAAAAGGACCATGCGGGGGGGCATGAGAAACAAATTTTTAATTTTTTAGGCCTAAAATATACTTTATTATATGCTAGCCTGTGAATTATCACCAATAATCTAAAAGATATTTCTCAATATCTATCTACTCAATAGATATCGAGAAATATTCCTCAGTAGCTTCCTAAATGACGTCATACTATCGTGCATCATGTCGCCTTGAAGGAACGTTCAGCTGATCTTTGTTATTGTTTTGAAAGGTACGCATTGGGGTCAAATTGGACTGAATAATGTGCAATAAAATGTCTCGTATCATATAATAAAAAAGAAATTTGCTTTATTTTAGTCAGTGTTGGGAATTATTTCATGAGTGTGGACCTGAAAGTTTTATTTTTGAGAAGCGCTTGCACGAGTGAAAAATAATATTTTCAGGTCCACATGATGAATTTTTTCAGCAGCTTCCTAAATGACGTTATGCTTCAGCACAAGACGTTGCCTTCAACGTCGCCTTGAAGGAAAGATCAGCAGCTTTTTGTTATTGTTTTGAAACTGTTTGCAGTCAAAATGGGCTGAATATTGCGCAGTAAAATGTCACATAGCATACAGTACGTGGAGAGTGGATTGTAACTAAATCACCTGCAGAGTGAAGTTATCACCCAAACTCTAACTTTGAAATTTTGTACGTATCGACAAAAAACACGAGCAATGTTTCAGTCAATAGACCTCCGGGTTTAACCCGAAAGTTCATTGGCTGAAACTTTGCTTGTGCTTGTTATGCTTTGCAACAAATTTGCAATTATTGCTTGGGTGGAATCTCCACTCTGTGGGTGATTTAGTGATAATACACTCTCCACGTACTGTATAATAAAAAGAAAATCTATGCTGTTTTAGAAAATATCAGGAATTATCTCATTCGTGTGGACCTGAAAGTATTATTTTTCACTAGTGCATGTGCTTGTGCAAAAGAAAACTTTCAGGTCCACACTCATGCAGATCCTTCTTGCACTAAAGGGATGAAATTCCACTCCCCCCCCCCCCCCCCGCTATTCTGTAGAATATGAGGCCCAAAACATAAAACAAGTCAAGAACATGAACTTTAGATGGCAAAGAAATAATTACAAAAATAAAAAATAAATTAAAAAACTGCCTACCCACATGCAAGTTTACAAAAAAAAGTTGCTATTGTAAAGTAGTTGCTGTTCTTTTCACCATAATTTGTTTTCATCTGAATCTTTGAACGTCATGAGGAGTTTATTTTGCTTTATATTTCAGAATGATGAACATTCCTATGCATTTGAACTTCGAAACAAAGATGCATGTAAACATTTATGGAAGTGTTGTGTTGAACACCATGCATTTTTCAGGTTTGTTTTCTGTTATTTCATAATTTAGTAGTATTACATATCTATGTTACAGTTATAAAGTCTTTTCACAAAACCTTCTTTTCAATTTTAACCCTTCACCTAACAAAATGACTGCATCCAACTTTAACAAGCTATTAATTGAAAATAGAATATGTTTTCATTTTTGGAATTCACTAAAAACAAACCCAACGAGGGTTTTTAAGCAGAGTTTGAATAGTACTGGCTAGTTTTGACTATTACATTGGGTAAGGAGTTGATATAGATGGCATTTACACTAAGGCTGTACAGTGCACAGGTTAGTTATTCAGTTAGAAATGAATTTTTTTTTTATAACCAGAAAGTGTGACCACAGGGTTAGTCACACCTTCTGGTTATAAAACATTGGTAACTGTCATTTCACATGCTACATGAAAATATATGACTAAGGCTGTAAAAATGCATTGGGTAAGTCAGTTATGTATGGTTACATAGGGTGCTGGATTCAAGAAACTGTTAGAAATACCGGATTGTGGAAATTTTTTTAAGTGAATTCCAAAAATGAAAACACATTCTATTTTCAATTAATAGCGTGTTTTTTATGAATTGGCAAATTAAGCAGCTGAAAAAAAGAGAATATTTCAACAAATTTGAACAAAACCATATCACATGACCCTTCATTGGAATGAGCTCAATGAGATCATTCCAATGAGGGGTCATGTGATATGGTATTGTTGAAATTGTTTTTTTAAATTTAAAAAAAAACAATAATTAGGCCTCACAAAGTAGATACTCTGTTTCTCAGGTCATTTTTTTGTAAAATTGCATGCGTGCGGGCAGATTTTTATTTTATTTTTTATTTTTGTAATTATTTCTTTGCCATTAAAAAGTTCATGTTCTTGATTTGTTTTATGTTTTAGACCCCATAATCTACTTTATAGCATGGGTGGTGGTGTATTATGTCCCTTGAGTGCAAGAAGGCTTTGCAATGCTAAAGCATTGCAAAGCCTTCTTGCACTCAAGGGACAAATTTATTAACTTAGGTAAAATATCAGACATAATTCAATTTTGTTTTTTTTAAGTTTGGATAGGTTATAAAAAGAGAGCATGCGGCACCCAAAAGGACCATGCGGGAGGGCCTGAGAAACAGTTTTTTTATTTTTTTTAGGCCTAAATCATTTAATTTTTATTTTATTGAAGTTTATATTGGCTATAAAAAGAGAGCATGTGGCAGCCAAAAGGACCATGTGGGAGGGCCTGAGAAACAGATTTTTAATTTCTTTAGGCCTTAAAATGATAAATTTTGATATCCTGTTTATTGGGTAAAGGGTTAAGAAATAATTGTTTTTTATTCATCTTGGATTAATCTCACTGAACTGTTTTTTTTTAATCATTTTATCTAATTCTAATTAAAATATACACATAAGCTTAATAGTTTTCATAATGTTTTTTTAATCTTTACTTTTCCAAATAACAAAGTTCACCAAATACTGGTGTACATAAAAAATTTCAAACAAATTTTGTTATTTCACATTTTTTGCCTCCAACTGAAATAAGCTCATCATTCTGTTGAGTTGTTGTAAGCTGTATTACAATACAAAAAAAGAAAATTTTGAATTATTTAATAATAAATATTGGAGCCAGTCAGATTATTGAGATCTCAGAAAGATGGGAGTCATCATCAGTCATTGGATAGCATATTGAGTCTCAGATCAAATGGTCATAGGTTTGATCCCGACCAACATTAGCAGTGATTTGCCCTTGGGCAAAGTGCCTAATATCAGTTCAGGCCTGGCCTTTTGAGGTTGAGGTGGGCGATCACCCCTGCCCACCTGGATTAAAAATAAGGAGGACGTATGTAGCTCTCTTCGTGAATTTGGGTGCCTGGTCAGTAAAAATTGAATTACCCTGATATCTGACTCCGATATCTAAATCGACAATGAACTGTCAAAAGAAGGTGTATTGATGTCGCTAAATACATCGACGATAGTGTCACGATGTTATGAAACAGACTATATTACAGTAGCACTTTTTCTTTTTTCGGGTCCTACGTAATATGTGCATGCGGATTTAGTTTCTTTTGTTTTACAAATCAAAATGGTCGACAACATCGAAAAAGGTAATACTGTTTGTATTCATTCAAAGTTTTCAATTAACTGGGTTAGCATGGACACGTTTAACCCTTTACCCAATGAATCGGCCAAAATTGCCCGCGTAATATGCAAATTCAGCAGCTGAAAAAATGCTATTTTAAAAAAAATTTCAACAAAATCATATCATGTGACCCCTCTTTGGAACGAGATCGTTGAGCTCGTTCCAACGAGGGGTCACATGATATGGTTTTGTTGAAATCTTTTGAAAAATAAAAAAAAAATGATATTTAAAATAATAAATTTTGATATCATCTGCATTGGGTAAAGGGTTAAACAGATTAGAGTAAAACTCTCAACTTTTAAAAAATGGATATCTGGCAGATTAATAAATTATGAGACAAGTATAGACAATGACTGCGAGTATGTTACAAAAGTCGGGTGTGTTCCGTGTGTGAAACACAGCACTCGATTCAGATCAAATCTTCATGGCAAAATGCTGAAAGATCTTGATAATGACTCATGGGGAACAAACAACAGTTAAGACATATGTATATGCATGGTATATAGTATCAATTTATTGGTTAATTTTCTGAAATATGAAAATGACAATTCATTAATTAACACACAATAATTATCTCTTATATTAAGCTCCTAGAGAACAGTTCCTAGTTTATGTTATTCCAAGATAATAGATTGTACCAGAGTAAGGCAAAATAGGAATTTCCCTGAAAGAGATTTTGGCCCCTGCAAAGCAGTCTGGCGAGGGCGATTTTTAGTACTCACAGATTTTTCAGAATGCCAGCACTGTATTACAGAGTTATTAACTAAGGGGGTGTATGTATTTTAGGTGTATGGGAAAATTTTATGAACTTTAGTTATGGGCTTCATGAGAAATCTCTCCCCTCAGTTCTCCTTGTGTGATTTAAGGTGGGCAGTTATAGCTCTCCTGGCCATTTTCAAATGGCCATGCCTGTCAGTTGCCCTGGTTGGTGTATTGCAATTGATTGTGTTAAGGAGTACTGCACACTTATGGTGTACTTGCCTTCAACCAGTGTTAACGCTGCTGGTGTGAGGTTAGTTAGTTGCGTCAGGCAGTTACTTTCCCTTATTGGGTGGTTCTCTTCAAGTACATGGCCATCCATTATCTGTGATTATCAGATACAGTATGACTTTCACTGTTGAAAGTTTTCTTCCACCCCAATATGATCCAATGGATGGAATAACTGGATATATGGTATTCCTCTTCTTTTTAAGGTGTACACTAAATTTTTTTCAAGAGAAGTCTGAGGGGCAGATGCAAATTAACTGTTTACAGCTGGAGTTGTTTTTTTACTCTGTAACTACAGTTCTTCTTGGTTGATCGAAAGTAAACTCAATGTGTTCATTGTGTATGGTGAGAGGAAGAAACCTCCATATTTTTGAGTCATTTTGCAAGAGTTGGTTTCCACCCTCTTATTATTTATTATTTATATATTTATTTGGGTTTAATGACACTTTCGACAGCCGAGGTCACCTTGTGTCGGATAGTTTTATGGGTGGAGGAAGCCGGAGAGAACCACCGAGCAATGGCATGCAACTGTCAGACTCCCAAACATACTAACTCCACACAAGCAGGGTTAGCATTGGTTGAAGGCAAGTGCACCATCGACGTGCAGTACGGCATAATACACAATGCCACCGTGCCCCCATGTGGGCACTTGAGATGAAGTGTCTTGCCCAAGGACACAACGTGGTTGCCACAGGTGGGATTCGAACTGAGGACCTCTCGACTTGAAGCTTGCATCTCTGCCTACTGAGCCACCACAGTCCCTCCACCCTCTTATTAAAAGTCTGCTTGGCTGAGAGAAACAAAACTTGATGTGCCATAAGTATGATACAGAGGAAGAATTTTTTGAGGGCCCAATTCCGACTTTGATAACTTTTTAATGCAAAGCAACAGGTGCCCAAAATGCATTGTATGGATAAACTCAAAACTTTGTTTTTGAAGTATCTTGTCAGTTGTTTCTAGGTAAGTCTTGGCTGCCTCTGTTGGCAGCCAAGACTTGAATGGAAATGACTGCAAAGCCACAAGATGTGGACTTTCAAAGTATTGCGGAAATGAAATATATAAAAATCTCCAGCCTCTTAAGGGTTAACATGTAGGTTGGTTATGGAGAGAAGAACTTCCATTTATTTCAGGGCCTTTATGCCAACGGTCAAGGTCAGTTACCATCAACTTGAAAGTATTCCTGGTTTCCACTTTCCAATTAAAGTTCAGCATGGCCTATTGAAACCAATCTTGACATTCGGATTGAGTATAATGAAATGAAAAACGCTATTATACCCCTACTCTCGAAGAGAATATTGGGGATATACTGGATTATGTGTGTCTATCCATGCATGCATGCATCCGTCCATCTGCAGCAGACATATTAACCTCAGAAAAAATGTTTCTGGGAGCTTCGTGCTGATTTTCAGGGAAATTGGATGAATTTCAGGGAAACATATGTGCTCACACAATATACATAAGACCTAAAAAATTTCAGCTGTTGGATCAGCACTTGCATTTTTTTACCCCTCCACCCCTTTGCAAGAAATAATAATAAATAAAATAATAAAATAAAATAAAAACACTTCCAAAAGAGGTATTTAACTTAGAATTGACCCAAAGTAGCCATCAATTCAGCTTCTCAAACACTGGCTCGATTCAAAGATTAACAAGAAAGAAAGAAGAGATTCCAGACAAATATTCTTATCACTGGAAATAGGTCAAAGGAACTTCCCCAGTATCTCCCATAATTCAAAGTTAAAAATGGTGTTGCCCATCAAGTGTACTGTGATTAATGCTCTCTTTTCAATGTTCAAACAAAGTTTTGCAGTTTGCAAAACTTGGGCACCCTTATTCAAATGCAGGGAAAATTTAAATGGAACACTATTAAAAGGGAATTCTCTGTTGAATAAAGCTTTTTTTTTAACAAACCAAACATTTGAAGTTATTGGTGATCTGGTGTTTAAAACTGGGTCACCACAACTTGGTACAATGTAAACAGCTGATTGAGACAAATTTTGTACACTTTAAAAATAGCTACAAACATCTATTTTTGCTTTTATTTAGGAATTTTATGATCAGTTTAATGATTTTATAACAGGGCAATGCCAAGACTATACATCTTTTGAAACTAATCGCAAACTGACCCACGAATAATTTCAAAACTGCCAAATATTTTGATTGATATTTTCTGGGATTTTCAGCTTAAGGAGATGTTTTTCCGGTATCGGGAACAACGTTGAATCCTGGGATTTTTTCAGGCATTCTGGAGGGTTAACATGTCTGATCTGCAGCGCTATCTTACCAGTGAGTGGATGGATTTCAATGAAATTTGGTATGAGGAATCCTTACAACAAGCCACTCTACACATGTTATAAAAAAAGTTGCCTGTATTTTTTTTAACAGAGTTACGGTACTTACTTTATTTTTAATTCATTAATGTTTCATTGGTTCTGCACTGCAGTCAGGGCATGAATTGCCTTCAGCAGTTGCAGTTGCACTTGTTTTGGGGGCCATTGTGCCAAACATCAATGTCAGAGTGACATTTTTCTTGAAAATTTCCCTGGTTTCCACTCACTAATTAAACTACTTCTTTGGCAATCGAAACCAAACGTGACCTTTGGGTTGGTTGTGATGAGAGGAAGAACCATATGTATTTTTGTATCATGTGCCAAAGGTCAAGCTCACAGGGAACATAACATGACTTAACATGAAATTGGTTTCTGTTCCTGGGGACATTTTTTTTTTTTTGGTGTGGGGATTATTACAAGGTTCCTGTGGGGCCTTGAATTTAACTAAGGATCACTTAAGGTTATGAAATCCTGGAAAATGTGTCAGGAGGCCTTGAAAAACCTTGAATATTCATGAAATACAAATGACGAAGCATATAGTCATAACTATAATTTTATATGCCAGAGTTTGTGAAGGCGTAGTCCTATTTAGGACCCTCTGCTGATTACCCTCTCCTCCCACTTCCTTATAAGGGAAGTTCATGGAGGGGTAATGACCTGAGGTCCTAGTTCTGGCTAATGAAGTCAAGACCTTGAAAATCCTTTAATTTGGTTATTATACTGCTTTGATAAATACTGGAATATATCGAGAAACGGCCTTGTGTAGCCTTAAATTTTATCAGACCTTGCCTGTTGGATTCCTGTATTAACTACTGTAAGCGTCCACCTCTAATTTAGTTATTCGAGAATTTTTTCTGCTGGTGTCATTTTCTATTTGCATTGGGTAAAGGTTTGAACTAGCCTTCTGTAGTCCGAAGTTGAAAAATAAAAAACAAAAATGTAAAACATTAAGATATCAATCTCCCAAATTTTTTAATTTTACCAGGTAATTTAAAAATTCAAGGGTCTTAATACTCTTTTTTGCATTTTCAATTTTTAAATGTATTTTTTTTCATTATTAGTTTGACTCCTTAACTGATTGAGTGCTTAATTATTTTTAATTAACAGAATTTGTTCCTGAGTATTTGCCTGGTTACAATTTATGGGAGAGTGCCTATAGGCACTCTCCCATAAATTGTAACAATGCAGATCCTTATAAACAAAATAATTGCACTTCAAAGAAAATATGAAGATATGGAGACTTCAATCGTTGGATCCTGTACTTTAGAATAAACCCCAAATATTGGCTTCCAGCACTCTACAAGTTAAGGCTGCCTATCCTATCCTTTTGGGTTTGCCATTTTCATTACTCACATTCTTGTTGCTGGTTTTGTCACTGTTTACTGCCATTTCCAACTAGTGATGTGGACCGAATGCTGCAATCCCACTGCTGGACCAGACCATAGACCAGACTGCCACTGCTGCACTACCTCGAATTGGTCCACCCACCCTAGTCTGGTATTTTCTTATCCAGTCCACTTCTCCATATACCAATTTGACAATGTTGCAAGAATGGTTGTAGAATTCTATATGCTTGTCATCATTACACTTGCAACCAGGTGTATTCTAAAGTCAGCCAAATTAAAGCAACTATCTATCAAAATGATGTAATGTGTCTCTAGGTCATGGGTTGCCATGTCCTTTGTTTCTCTGTGAGTTCAAATACCATGCAGACTACATGCCACTCTCTCAGAATGCAATGTGGTATACAATATAAACATGTGTGTTTCCTTCTGCATCTGGAAGAAAATGACATGGGACAGGTCATTTCTCCCACCACTAAGTTATTGAGAGATATATAAAGTCATTTGAGACAGTTGGGAGAGATATGCCTGTCTTGCCCCACCCACTTGACCGCTATCTCACCCCACCCACATGACCAATCTATATTGGCTTATTAGCATATTTAATGAGCGCAGGACTATTCAGTCATCGCATGTACTTCCATAAACAAATGACATGGTGTTACATTTCAGAAATATTAGCAGACAAACCTTTGTCGGAGAAAATAGAATTAAAAATGCAGACCGTAAAACCAAAGGATACTTGACTCTTTTATCTCAATTTTTGGATGAATGACATTATGGGTGGAGGGAGCTGCACAAAATTCCCGTCGAAAAATTATGTGAATACATTGTAGAATTCATAATATGACAGCATTGGAATGTGTCAATGTTCATTTCACTTCAAATCTTTAATTTTGTGGTATATACCTGTAGGGCTGTCACGATTAATCGACTGTTGATCGGTCACGGCGAAATTGATTAGTATTTTTCATTGTTGAATAATTGGTAAATTGTATCCCGTTTTAGACGTTTAATAATTAAAAGAACATTTGATGAAAAAAACTATTGTTTCTAAAGGTAAAGAGTTAAGAACATCGATGTTAAACCCCAAGACGCTGTTGGAAGCAATAGTCTTCCAGGTACATTCATCAAAGCTTTGATGTTCTGAACTTTTGAACCATCAGTGTAATAATCAAGACCGGTCGGCAGTTGCGAAGTTCACTACTGCCGACTGGTCTTGATTATTACACTGACGGTTCAAAAGTTCAGAACATCAAAGCTTTGAATGCACCTAAAAAGGATCGTCTTCGTTGTTTCCTTGAGGTAGGTCAACTGACTTGAACTTCATTTTCATCGACTTCAAAGAGAGGGAGAGCAGGGGGGGGGGGGGGGGGAGGGGGGGGTCATTTAGGTACGATTAATCGTCGATTATTTGCGACGATTAATTGATTCCTAAATTAAAAAATCGTGACAGTCCTATATACCTTTGGTATATACAGAAGGTTTGTAGGCTCTTTCTGATAAGCAAATCAGTTTATTTCAGAAATGGATAACAAAATTGTTTGATATAGCTGAACATGCCCTTGAATTACTTTTGATGACATCAGGCTGTTTTGGTGGGGGGGCGGGGGGAAGAAAAATTATCCCTGATGGGGACTGGTGTGAGATGAGGAAATCTCACCCTCGGGAAAAGATATTTGGTCCAGACACTTGGCAAGCCTTGTGTCTGGCCCAAATATCTTGCCCTCGGGTGAGATTGCCCCATCTCACACACACCCCATCTCACACACACCCCATCAGGGATAATAATAATCTTCCAGTTGACAGATCTATGCATTGTGCAGCTTAGCAAACAACAGAATGTGATCAGCTTTCTGATGAATTCAAAGAATTAGAATTACCATTCGTTTTCCAACCCCAGATGCGCCCCACTTTCCTGTGTTTTTTTGTCATCGTGAGAATCATAGACCGATTAATTACATTTGCAAGTGATATAATATCGTGAAAGTTTCGAGTCCCCAGCCAAATTCATTAATCAAGGTTACTCTTTATTTCTTCCAACCAGCATCTTTGTCTACAACATTCTCTTCGCATTTGCTGGTCTACTGAATTGATTGAATGGTGCTTCTTGTGAGTTGAGGGGAAAATGCATATAACAAGCTATTCATTGAAAATAGAATATGTTTTCATTTTTGGACTTCACTTTAAAAACATTTCGGCAATCCTGTATAAGTATTTTCATTAGTTCCTTGAATCCCGCACCCTTTGTAACAAGTAACCAACTAACCCTGTGCATTTTACAGCTTTAGTCAGTGTAAATTTTCATGTAGTGTGTGATATGGCAGTTACCAGTTTTTTTTATAACCAGAAAGTGTGACTAACCCTGTGCAGTGCACAGGGTTAGTCACACTTTCTGGTTATAAAAAAATTTCACTATTAACTTGGTAACTACCCTATGCACTGTACACTCTTAGCGTAAGTCTGGCCTGTATCAACTCTATCCAAAGTAATTGCCAAAACCAGCCAGTACTGTTCTCAAACGTAGTTGTGGCCCCTCATTGAAACGGATTGTGGAAAGTTTGATTTTTTCATGAACTCCAAAAATGAAAACATATTCTATTTTCAATTAATGGCTTGTTATATATCATTTGCAGAAATAATAGGTTTTTAAAATGATAAAAGTTATTGTAAAATTTTCTTTCTGTTAGAATACCCAAGTTTCAAGTTCATTTTGAACAAATATATAAACAGATATATACACAAGAAGTTTATTAGGCCTAAAAAAATAAAAAATCTGTTTCTCAGGCCCTCCCACATGGTCCTTTTGGCTACCGCATGCTCTCTTTTTATAACCAATTTAAACTTAAAAAAATAAAAATTAAATGGTTTATGTCTGATATTTTACCCAAGTTAAAAAAATTGATGAATTTGTCCCTTGAGTGCAAGAAGGCTTTGCAATGCTTTAGCATTGCAAAGCCTTCTTGCACTCAAGGGATGAAATACACCATCACCCATGCTATTCGGTAGATTGAGGCCTAAAACTTGAACCAAGAACATGAACTTTTGATGGCAAAAAAGTAATTACTGAAATAAAAATTAAAATAAAAAAACGCTCGCCTGCATGCAATTTCACAAATAATGGCCTGAGAAACAGAAGATCTACTTTGTGTGGCCTTAACTTACATTTTAATCACTTTTGGTAGGACTGGATCACTTTGGACAAGTCCAGGTTGCTGTACCAGACTGTTAGGGGCTGAACTGGACCACCTCATCAATGGACTGGACCATCCTATGTGGTCGCATCCAGTCCTTATTATTTCAGACAGTGACCATACATATCCATAGGCCTTTAACCCTTTACCCAACGAATCGCTCGCATCCACCCGCGTAATATGTAAATTCAGCATTTGAAAAAAATGTTATTTTTCAAAAAATTTCAACAAAACCATATCATGTGACCCCTCGTTGGAACGAGCTCGACGAGCTCGTTCCAACGAGGGGTCACATGATATGGTTTTGTTGAAATTTTTTGAAAAATTGGAAGAATTGATATTTAAAATAATAAATTTTGATATCGGCTGCGTTGGGTAAAGGTTTAAATTTGAGCTCGTTCCAAAGAGGGGTCATAACCTATGTTTTTGAGACAAAAAATGAAAATAATAGTTATTCAAGAATTTTTTTTGCAAGTGTCGTCTGCTTTTCATGTTAGGTAAAGGGTTAAAAACAACTGCAAAGGTTTTTTTTTTTAACTCTGAATTTACCCAGAGATACACAGAGACTGCATGTTGGGGAACCTGTTCTGTTGCATTGATCAGTTGGTATAAGGCTCCATCGGGTTAATAATAATAATTATTCTGAGACACCCATACTGCCCAGAGAAATCAGGAAATGGCATTTCATAAGTCGGTTCTGTTTCAGTGATCAGTTGGCATAAAGCTGCATATGGTTACCGGTAATAGATATTCTGAGACACCCATACAGCCCAGAGAAATCAGGAAATGGCATTTCATAAGTCGGTTCTGTTTCAGTGATTAGTTGGCATAAAGCTGCATATGGTTACCAGTGATAGATATTCTGAGACACCCATACAAACCAGAGAAATCAGGAAATGGCATTTCATAAAGCTGTATTGCAAATTTTCTTCAGTGACAATGAAGTGCTGTTGACTTTGCAAGTCTGTGATGTCTCCAAAATAGACCAACCTAAAGGCCTGATCCAATGCATTTTAACCCTTATGGGACTGAAGATTTTTATACATTTTTTCTATACTTTGAAATTCTACCTCCAGTTGCTTTGTAGTTGTTTGTTATCAAGTCTTGGCTGCCTACAGTGGCTGCATACAGAGGCAGCCAAGACTTGCCTAGAAACAACTGACAAAATACTTAGAAAACAAATTTTGAGTGTACCCAAACAATGCATGTTGGGGCACCCGTTCCCTTGTTTTAAAAAACTATCATGTCAGAATTAGGCCTGTAAGGGTTAATGTTCTTCGTGATGAAAACCCACAGTGTCAAATGTCCCTTGTCACTGTGAAAGATTGTAAGATTCTTTTGAAGACTCAATCTGCCACTCCACTATTCACAGGTACACCTTTAGGTGTGGAGTGCATTTGTTACAGACACCAAATATTTTGTTTGGACACATTTTGTTACTTTTTATTGCATTACTAACTATAAGAACTCTCAAAGAAGGTAGTAAAATTTTGCCTTAAGTATTGTTACACTTATTGCTATACTAATGCTAATAATTTATCACTGTAGACTAAACCAAGTAACAGATCGTTATAACTCCGCTGGGAGGTTATTTACTATGGGTTCTAGATATAGATACAGGTAAGTCTACTAACAATTGTGGGTGTAGTTACTTTTTTTTAGCTTTCATTTGGAGAAGACTCTTTGCAAGGTTCTTGTTGCTTTTGAAGGTGAATATTCTGCAAAAAGACGTTTTGCTTGACACAATTAACAAATTGTATTTGCAGTACTGTTCTTATGTTTCTTATCCAATTGGTCCCTCCTAAATGGATTTTGCACGATAGAATAACTCTATTAATTCCATATAACTTATTAACTCCAAACCATTTGTCATACCTTTAGTACAAATTTGACCTGTTTTTTTGTTGGGGTTTAATGACACTTTTGACAGCCAGGGTCAGCTCGTCTTAGACAGTTTTATGGGTGAAGGAAGCCAGAATACCCAGAGGGAACTACCAAGTTATGGTGAACAACTTTCAGACTCTGCACAGCAGGGTTAGCATTGGTTGAAGAGAAGTGCACCACCAACGGGCAGTATTCCTTAGTACATGGCACCACCTTGCCCCCACGATTTGATCTGTTGAATACAGATGTTATACGGTAGAACCCAATCAACTGAGTGTCCAGTTTTCCAGTGAATAGCATTTAGTTAACAGGAGTATTCAAATAACAGGAAGTTGGTCACTCTACTGTATTCTAGAGATAAACTGAGTTCTGCTTCACCAGTGAATAGGACCCAGAATTTAGTGCCTGGGGTGGAAGTACTCTAAGGTGCGCTGCATAAGTAAAACTCTTGTGTATATTTTTATACTGTACCAATGACCCAGACATAGCTGGTGCTAACTCTTAAAAATCTTGGGCCAAACACAAATTTTGCCCCCCAATCCCCAAAATTTGCATCTAAAACCAAAGAAATCATGTCCTGAATGGCCCTCCATACTTCACCTCTACTGCGCATGCGCAGTGTCAAGGACGTCCCAAAATTGGCGCCATTAATCATTCTTTGTTTGGCCCTTCATCAGTTAACATCTGACTGATCTTTGTGCTTATAAATCTCAGTTTAAATGATGCCAGACACATAAATATTAGAGAAATGGTGGTTCTAAGGAGGATATAGAAGGAGGAGAGGAAAAATGAGTGACAGAAAATAATCAGGGCTGTAACTTAAATTTTTTAATGAAATTGTGTTAAGTTACCTATTTTCGAGGCAACCGCCTGTTGTGGTCATTCTTGCTATAAAGTTACACTGCTTGTTCAGTGTTTTCCTCTCTCCCTTTCCTTTAAGTCCCCCCTTGCTATTCTCCCATGCTTTTGGCATATTTTCTGTAATATTATTACTAAATTTTCTTGGGAGTTTTAGCTGGATAACAGAATGAATTCTGTTCTTTTCCCCATGTTTACGTCTTCATCCTTGGGTGTTTAGGCATTGTGTTCTGCATCTACCATCTGATGTTCTGTAGTTTCTTCCCTGGAAGTCTCTGTTTTGCATTAGATAGTGTATTATTGGTAACTGATTTTGTGCCAGGGTTATCAGTGCCTGGAGTCATGTTTCTGGTGTTTTTACACTTCTTGTTTACATTGACAACAGCCTCTGTGTGAGGGGGATTTCTTGAAAATAATATCTTGATGTTAGTTTAATCATATCTAGATACATTATTATTATTCATAAGTGTTGCATTAAATTTTTAAAAATATTTTTAAAATGTTTGTCCACACTTAGGCTTGGGATCCATTGGGGCTCAACGTTACTTTTCAGAAACTTGGGCTTTTCTGAAAAAATATTTTTTCAGAAAATTATTTTGATTTCAATTATTTTTTCTATGTTAATGGATCATGTTATTATGTATTTTGATTTGCAGGGGTTGGTGCGAGTACTAGGACTTTGTTTTCTTTTCACAATGAAAGGATATTGTTCAATTGGATTAAGAGGAAATCTTCCTCTGACTTTCATAATCATTGCATAAATGTAGTCAGTGTACTCACACTAACTCCTGTTCAGTATGTGTTATTTTCGATGACAACATGGGAAGCGTGTGTCACAGTATGTTAGTGGGGAAATGGCCATGCCGGTCCTTTCCCCGCAGGGTCACTCCAGTTTATCAATCTCTGTTTCAGACGATCAAGAACAGGGTGATATATCCGTGATGTCTTCCAAAAGTGTGCCTCCGTCGTCACAATTAATGAAGAGCTAGCTGAAAAGTTCTCATGGAAATACGTCAATTGCCTAAGAGGTCCCTAGTAGGATCGACAGCCTTTGACGTCCGCTAGCTCGCCCGGTGTAGCGTCCATTCATCGAATGGTTCGGCAGCCGGGTTCGTCCGTTGCGGTCTAGAAAGGAGTTTTGGGTGATGCGAGCACTATAAAACAACCAAGTGCACACCCAGTGACGGCGGATTAGAGGAGAGAACGGAGGAAGCCTATTAGTCCGGTTCATAGCTCGTCCAGGCCCATCCGGGCTGCGAGCGAGAGAGGCCCCTCTCTCGTACAACAACATCTGGCCCCAGATGTTGTGGTACAAAATGTTTCGCATTTGGAGCATACGTCCGCCGCTCGGGACGCTCCGTTATATAGACAGTCCGGAGAGACTGTCAATAAGGCTTCCTCATTCTCATGGCAGTGCACACGACCGCACCTTGGCTACGTGACCTCCGATATCCAGTCAACTTTGCCAATCAGAGAATACGCGGCGACCAAATCACGCCATCCGGTAGCTAGGGACACGAGGCCTGTAGACTCCGGACGTTCACATAAGAAAAGTATGCAGGAGTCAACGTACACGGAGCTTCCAGCGGTAAAGCATCGTAAGACCGCCACTGCACAGGCCTCAGTGACGGACGTGCTATCCCGAATAGCACAACTTATCACAGCATCCCAGCAACGACAGTATCTCTGTCGCATCATGTAATATCAGACGACGCTGGGTCGGGACGCTCTGCTGAAGCATCAGGTACGGACGTCCGAAAACTTCATACGGTCCGACAGGATGGCGAAAGGGATTCGGAAGATTTCGAGCTTTCCCTTTTGGAACAACATAAGCTGCTGTATATGTCACCTGGCTTTATCTTCTAGAGGTTCTTTCGTTGGACCACAATGCTGCGATGCCGGATAAGAAACTGATGGCGTCGGTGGACACAAAAATTTTTGGATTGGTTCAGGGACATCGTCCCTCAGTTCCGACACAGTCCAATAATGTCACAGGAACTTTCGAATTATTGAACGATGCTATTTATATATATATGCTTGCTATTAACAAGCAAGTCTGGTTTCTTGTTCGCAAAGTTACTGAGATGTCTTTCTAAAGTGTGCCTCTGTCGTCATAGTTGAATGATGAGCTAGCGGCAATAAGTGCTCATGGAATGCGTCAATCGCCTAAGAGGTTCCTAGTAGGATCGACGGCGTTGACATTCGCTAGCTCACCCGGTGTAGTGTCCATTCATCGAATGGTTCGGCAGCCGGGTCCGTTGCGGTCCAGGAAGGAGATTTGGGTGATGCGAGCACTATAATATACAATAGTACACACCCAGTGACGACGGATTAGAGGAGAGATCGGAGGAAGCCTATTAGTCCGGTTTCTAGCTCGTCCAGGTCCGTCCGGGCTGTGAGCGAGAGAGGTCCCTCTCTCGTACAACAACATCTGGGACCGGATGTTGTGATACAAACGTTTCGCATTCGGAGCTTATGTCCGCCGCTCAGGACGCTCCGTTATATAGACAGTCCGAGAGACTGTTGATAATGCTTCCTCATCCTCACGGCAGCGCACACGACCGCAACTTGGCTACGTGACCTCGAGTATCCTGCCAGCTTCATCATTCAGTGATTCCACGGCGAACAGGTCACGCCATCCGGTAGCCAAGGGACACGAGGCCTGTACACTCCGGTCGCTCGCATAATAGAAGTATACTCGGGGTAACGAACACAGAGCTTCCAGCGGCAAAGCATCGTAAGACCGCTTCTCCACAGGCCTCAGTGACGGACGTGCTATCCAAAATAGCACAGCTTATCGCAGCATCCCAGCAAACGACAGAATCTCTGTCGGATGAGGAATAATCCGACGACGCTGGGTCGGTTCGCTCCGCTGATGCATCAGGTACGGACGACCGAACACTTCATAGGGTCTGACAGGATGGCGAAAGGGATTCGGACGATTTCGAGCTTTCCCTTTCGGAACAACAGAAGATGCCATACATTTCTTCCGGCATTATCTTCCAGAGGTTGTTCCGTCGGACTAGAATGCTGCGATGCTGGATAAGAGACTAATAGCGTCATTGGACACAGAGTTTTTGATCGGTTCAGGGACATCGTCCCTGAGTTGCCGACACCGTCCAATAATGTCACTAGAACTTTCGAATTATTGAACGACGCTATATATATATAAGCTTGCTACCAAAACACACTAGTCTAGTTTCTTGTCCGCAAATGCTCTAATCTGCCTTTCATCAATTCTAGGAATAATTTGAAATGGTAGGACAGGGCATACTGAGAGTTCCTCTGCGTCTAGACGACGAGGCTGAAGACTGGGTATTGTCTTTTTCGCCGTCTATGTCAATTCCAACCACGATGTTGGAAACGACAATGATGTCTAATAGACTTAACTTAGACGCTTTATCATATGTAGACCACCTTACTGAGGCGTTATCATTACGTCTTCAAGAGAAAGAATTCCAGGATATGATTCTTAATGAGATTTCTTTCAAGGGCAGTAGTTTTCCACGTATAACTCCACCCTTCAGTGGCAACCTGGAGTTGGGTAGACGTGACGCAGCCCTAGCTACATCCACGCGCGTGGATAGTAAGGTGAAGAACTCTCTCAGAGTTGCTTCGGTCTCGGAGAAGCTTCTCTTCAACGGCAACCTTTCAGCAATCTATGAATTGCTCGATATACACGTTCTCTTGTCAATCAAGTGTAACAAGAGATTCAGACTTGGGCAAACATTCGGTGGTTGACTCAGAGAGTTCCACTGTAGTTGCCGGATCCAAGTTTTTCGATTATGACGGATGCCAGTCAAACAGGTTGGGGCACAATATTGATCCCAACGGATTCGAAGTGCCAGGGTCTTTGGGTTCCGCTGTTTTTAGGCAAGCACTTAACTTCCAAGAAATGATATTATTTTGGCTTGCATTACGTCATTGGATGAACATTATTCAGAAACACATGTCCAAATCCTGTCCGATAATACGACAATAGTTGCGTATATCCGGAACCAGGGAGGCACTCATTCGGTTCCGTTATTGAATTTAACGGAAAGAATCCTTCTGTTTGTTATAGAACACCAAGTTCTGTTTCGGTCCGTCATATTCTGGGTCGTTGGATTGTATTAGCAGACTCCCTTTCACGTAAGGGTCGATTGTTGCCGTCAGAATGGACTTTCAACAAACAAGGTATTCAATCAGATTTGCTAGCAATGGGAGTGCCCAGTGATAAATTTATTTGCGACACAACTCCCCAATCAATTGCAGACGTATGTGTCACCGTGTCCGGATCCCCGAGCATATGTAGTTAACGCTCTATCGATCTAGTAGGATGGGATGATAGGATATGCGTATCCTCCAGCGCTGTTGATTCAGCAAGTATTGCTAGGATTATACATTCACAATACAATTCTGTTGGTAGCATCTCTGTCTCCACAGAGACCGTGGATAAATTTACTTAGGTGTCTGCTGTGGGACTTACCGCGAAAACTTCCTCCACGAGAGGATCTTTTTTCGCTGGGGAAATCGTGTCAACTTCATCACAACCCGCAAGGTCTCAACCTTCACGTATTCCGTTGTGCGGTCCTTCTTGCATGGCAAGCATTGTACAGGACGAGCAGTGGACGCGATTTCTAACTGTAGGAGGACCTCCTCTTCGCTATACTATGCGGCTATAGTGGAGGGTCTTCCGTCGTTGGTGTAGGGATCTTTATGTTGATATTTTTGATCCCTCCATACCAGACATTGCAAACTTTCTAGTATACTTGTTTGACGAGATCAACTGCAGCCAGTTACTATTAAAGGTTATAGGTCTATGTTATCTGATACCTATGCACACCATGATAGTTTACAATTGAGCCTAATGTCTCTTTATCTAAGTTAGTTTGAAGCTTTTCTATAAATAGACCTAGAATCCTTAGATTAATTCCTATACGGAATTTAGCTTGGGTTCTTATTAAACTAAAGCAACCATTTGAACCTCTTGAGACAGTAGTTTCAAATTCTGGCCTTTTAAGACAACAATTCTCTTAGTCTTCTCTTCTGCTAAAGAGTCAGTGAGCTTCATGCACTATCGGTGGACGATTCTCACTTTCGTAGTATCGGAAACTCTATTACCTTTACTACTAATGTTGGACTTTTGGTTAAGAATCAGGCTCCTAATAAATTTCCGGAACCTATTGTTTTTAAGGTCCTTCCGTCTTCTAACGGGCATAGGCCTTTACTCTGTCCGGCTAGACCTTTATGTATTTATTAACAGATCTCAGTTTATCTGTAAGGACGTAAAGCTTCTTCTGGCTCTGATGCCTAATAGAAAGGTCATTACGGTCCATTCTACTGCTAAATGCATTCAATTAACTATCGGTACTGCTTAGGATCATTTATCCTTAACTCAGCAGTCTGTGCTTAAGATTTCGGCTCATGAAGTAAGAGCTCTTCTACGCCTTGGGCTTACGTAAATAGTGTTGCTATTATAGATTTAAAGAAGGCTGCATATTGGTCTCAGCCATCCACATTCACGAATTTTTATCTCAGAAATATCGAGTCCATTTCTGGAGGCCTGCATTGTTTAGGTCCATTATCGGCTGCTCAGAATGTCGATCACTTAATAATTGCTATGTAGGCCTTATGTTCCGGCAGTGACTCCGTCCTGCTGCCCTCTTCGCTCTGGGCTATTTGACCCAGGGCAAGGGAAAGGGGGGGGGGGGAAGGGTGTTCCCTTGGGTCACCTGTTTTATTATGAAAACAAGGGGATACCTCCCCCGGAGTCAGTAATTCTGAGCTGTTACTGGGATGGTTTTAAAGTGAAAAGTTATGTTTTAAAAATTCTTTCATGTCATAGTTTTAAAGTGTAGCATTTGAATATGTCACGTGTCAAACGGGCGTTATTATACTATCCTCGGACACTTTTAAAAGAGTATAAAGAGTCTCAATTCTCTGGACTAACTTTATTTATTGGCTTACTTTAAAATAATTAGTATAAGAATTATACTGGATATTAATAGAGAATATGGATGTTATGATGCTCAATTATAGAAGGTATTGTGTCTTTCTAATTTATTATAAATAAGAAAGATACATGTAAAGCCTAATACTCCTTTTCTCCTCGAGGGGATGACTCTATTTTATATAGTTGAGCTTATTGGATTTTCCTCTATGTCCTGGGCCCTCCAGCCTTTTTACTATTCAGCTATGTCTGGGTCATTGGTACAGTATAAAAATGTTAAAAAATTTATAGTAATTTATATATTTTTTATACTTACCAATGACCTAGACGGGGATGGCCCTCCCAGGAGTTGGGAACTCATACCTCCCCGCGGAGGACATAGCGCTTACCAGGCACTGATTGTAAGAATGATAAATGGCGCCAATTTAGGGGCGTCCTTGACACTGCGCATGCGCAGTAGAGGTGAAGTATTGAGGGCCATTCAGGACATGATTTCTTTGGTTTTAGATGCAAATTTTGGGGATTGGGGGGCAAAATTTGTGTTTGGCCCTAGATTTTTAAGAGTTAGCACCAGCTATGTCTGGGTCATTGGTAAGTATAAAAAATATATAAATTACTATAAATTTTTTAACTTTCAAAGTATTTTTCATCAAATCTAGTCCTGGCTACCATGAAACAGCCATGACCATAGATTTGATGAAAAATTCACATGAATTTAACTCAAAAAAATTGTCAATGCTTTGTTCCACTTCTTTTTTTTTTTTAAGCTTATATGTTTTACAAGTATTGACGAGCAAATTACGCAACTTACATCATATATCCACATCTTTGGTACTGCTTCATGTAGTAACCATTCCTGAAAAGTTTAGTTCCAAATTATTCCTGGCTACATTATCAGGGATGTAAGTGGTGATCCCTGATTATCTGTTGCAGTACTGCTTTGTCCAGTAACTGTTCTTGAAAATTAATCTGTTTTTGAAATGCATGTGTATTCTAGGCCATGTGTTTGTTTTTTTTTTTAGTTTGCTCTGTAAAATGAGCATTTTAATTAAAAATTTGCCAGTTGGCAAAATGAACATTGCATTGCATTAAAAAACATTCAAGTGGTAGTGGTTGAAGGTGAAGGTAATTTCCGGCAGCTATCTACTTTACGATGTGAGGAAGATAAATATTCTAGAAAAAGTGCTATTAACTGGTTGAGTGCTAGATTATTTTTGGAAGTTAGAATTTGTTCATATAGATTTGAAATATTAAAAATTATTGGAGAGTGCCTTAAGGCACTCTCCAATAATTTTTAATAATGCAAAACTATATGAACACAATTGTATTTGCTTATGACTGAATAGGAAATTTGTGTAAAGAATATGAAGACTTTAGTATGGTACCCTCATGTTTCTTGAAAGCCATGATAGTGGCTTCCAGCACTCAACCAGTTAAAATTTAAGTATGAGTAACAAATCACAGTTTACTCTTCAACTTCCTGTGTCCATGTGCTGTGCTGTGAGAATGTCGCAGATGTACTTATGACCATTGAGATTCCCACGTACAGTCACCATATCAAGTTTACAATCATGAGAGAGGCATACCCAGATCACAAGGAACAGTAGGTCTGATGTTCCTGAGCGCATAAACAGTATTTCTATGCCTCCACACTCTTATGCGACCATCTGTGATGTGAAGCAGGAACCTACATGCATCTGACCAATGGACTCACCTCCACATCCTGAGATTTCAATGTTGTGCCATACACCATTCCAAATGTCATCTTTGATGCAGATCATACAGATGACCCTTCTGGACCTCATACCCAGGGCTTTGAAACGGTTTCGGACAGTTCTGTTGCACAAACACCTGTTGGGGAGCCAACAGCATTTCAGAACCCCACTTGAAGCTAAGGGTTTACACCTAACGAGGCATGTCAGCCTCAGATCTTCCTGAGGGGATGTCTTTTGGGGTTGTCCAGCCCTTGGTTGGTCCTTAACATCGTTGGTTTGTTGATGTTTTTGACAAGTCTGCTGATGACAGAATGATTATAGCCAAGTTGTCTTCCAATAGCTTTGAATGACAAGCCTGTTGCATGCATTCGAATGATTTGCCATCTTAGTGCCTCTGTCAGTCTCCCCCTTGCCATGTCAACCTTTATTGATAAAAAAGTGACAAATTTTCTTGTTTTATACCCAGATATTGCATGTGGATGATAGTGCTTTTTGTGACATTCGTGGGTAGCATGCTTCACGTGGACGAGGGGATGTGTGTGGCTGCATAGCAATCATTAAAACATAACAATCAGTAACTGCAACTTCACTGTCATGAAACATTTCAGGGAGTGCCTAATTAGGTTCCAGGAGTATATGCTATCAGTCCTTGCCTGCAGGAACCCTGGTACAACTAAATGCAACTTGACCTGGGAGAGGGGTGTATTGACTTATTATGAGTGAAAATTACTTTTAATATTTCTTCACATCACCCTCAGAAATTTGCTTTTTGTGGGTGACAGGGTTGATACCATTATATTCTTGAATAGAATAATTATTTTGGTTAAAATTGTATGATATACATAAGCAAATGAAATAAGAACATAAAACATGAAACTTTTAACTGGGATTATATATCTATGTATGCCCAGATTGGGTTCCTAATCAATGGAATTACCACATTTCCTCGAGCATGTAAATTCACCACAGAATTTCTACTACTTGTGTTGATTGAAGCATTTGAATGGTATATTGTCTCATCAAAATAAGAAGGTAATATTTCTGTAAGCCTAAATGACACAAGTTATATCACAATCAAAGGGTGGGGTTGGGGGGGGGGGAGGGCAGGGCAGGGCAGGGCAGGTGCTTTTCAAAGAATAATAGATTAAAAAATGAGGGATTTTAACATTTTATCAGTACCATATGAACTGATATTAACAAACTGCTGTATGCTAACCGAATATTAATTTCGTATATTGGTGATTTACTTTTTTCCACTTGCATTTTGCTTTTGAATAATTTAATTCTTTACACGCAATTGGCAGATTTTCCTGTCAAGTGTAAAAGCCCTGTTACACTGCTGAGGTATAGTTCTGGATCTTGTTAACAAGTACATTGCCTCAAATAGCAGTAATCCTCATATTACTGATTTCTTAGAGTTTAGACTCTATTGAATTTATCATCAAATCAAGGCATGTACAGCAGCAGCAGAGGAGCTGTAGGTTAACCGAAACCGAACCAAGGTTTTAAGTTTTTTTAAAAACCGAAACCGTCGACATCCCGTAATCTAAGGTTTTTCGTTTTTTACTAAATACTCTCTTGCTGCAGAAATTCACAGAATGTAGCCATCCCAGAGTAGTGAGAGTACCCAGACACTGCCAATGGCAGTGTCTGGGTACTCTCACTACTCTGGGAAGGCTACATTCTGAGAATTTCCGACATTTCAGTTTAGTTGTGTTTGCAGCTTTCCTAAAGTTGCGTGTAGGTGTCAGACGTCGAAAAATGGCCAAGCACAATAAAAGTTTTGTATATTTAGGTAATTATTATATTGGCCTTTCTGATTCTTCATGTATTATAGCTTATTTCGGGCATTCATTGAGTTTCTCTCAATTTCACTGCCATTCAGTTATGACTCCGGACATAAGAATGAGTTTTATTGAATTTTATTTGGCCTCATGAACAAACCGAAAACCGAACCGAGGTTTTATTCCATCTGAAAAACCAAAACCGAAACCGAACAAGAAATTTAAAAACCTACAGCTCTAAGCAGCAGTGACTTGACTTGATGAAAAATCTAAGCAACTACTCTGCAGTAAGAGTTAAATTACAGCTGTGACTGTGATTTAGTGTTATAAGGCCCAGAACATAGCCAACAGTTATGCTCAATTCACAGGTGTGGTAAATACTGCTCACCTGGAAAAGTTTTAAGCATGCAGCATGCCTGCACAGGGTGAGAATGTCTGATGTGTAAGATTAACACTTAACCTAACAAATCTGCCATATTCACCTCATAATTTTCAAATTTAGCATTTGAAACAAATATATTTTTTCAAAAGGTTCTGACAAAACCATATAATGTGACCCCCTCATTGGAACGAGCTCATTGTGCTCGTTCCAATGAGGGGTCATGTGATATAGTTTTGTTGAAATGTTTGGAAACATTTGAAATAGAAATAATGAAACTAACAAATTTTAATATCACGTGCATTTGGGTAAGGGGTTCTTTTTAATTGCTGCAATTAATCAGCATGTCGGTCATTGATACAGTGGAGCCCACTTAATTGGATATCTCTTAATTGTATATCCCTGTTAATCGAATATAATTTTCAAACACAAAACCATTTACCATACCTTCAGTACAAATTTGATCTGTTAATTGCATATGGGTTGTAGAGTAAACTCCTGTTAATTGTATATAAATTTTTGTAATATGTCGAAAAAATTACTGTGATACTCACCAATTCCCCTTATTTATCAACCTTTTTGGCCTCACTACATCCAATACAGGCATTTATTCTATTATATCTTGTTTGACAGAGCTCTATGAGCTCTGTCAAACAAGATATAATAGAATAAATGCTCAGTTTACCCCCAGAAGACAGGAAACTGACCAAATTCCTGTTAATTGTATACTCCTGTTAAATGAATAATTTTCACTGGCAAAATGGATATTCAATTAAGAGGATTCTACTGTACTGTCATTACAAAGTCAGGGACTGGGCTTATTTGGGGGCGCGGTTGCATCGTGGTGACTGGTTCTCGTCAGATCACCGATGTTAAGTAACGTCGGGCGCGGTTAGTGGTTGGATGGTTTGACCATTTCAGCAACTGATTCGCATTCCCACGTTGCGTCCTTGGGCAAGGCACTTAACCCTGATTGCCTACATGGGGGCACGATGACGCTGTGTACTAAGGCGTACTGCACGTCGAAGGTGTGCATGTCTTCGACCAATCTAACCCTGCCTGTGCCACAGTGAAAAGTTCAGAGTTACAATGTTGGAGAGCTGACAGCTACTTGTCGTTGCTTGGTGGTTCTCTCCGGGTACTCTGCCTTCCTCCACCCGTAAAACTGTCACCGACATGATATGCCCCTGGCTGTTAATGTGTCGTTAAACCCTAATAAAAAAAAACTGGGCTTATTTACAAGGAGGGGACTCTGAAACTGAAATATGAGAAGTTGGTAGGTAGGCTTATTTTTGATTATGGGCTTATATCTGGGTCAGTATGGTAGTCAAATGCTGAACGAAATATAGAATAAACGTATTGTGTTTTCAAGTAAAAAAATTATTTTACAAGTTGGATTAAGAATGAAACTGACGAGCCTCTGGCGAGTCGGTTTCTTTCTTAAATCTACGAGTGGAATAAATTTTTTACTTGAAAACACTATACATTTATTTTGTTTATCCCATAAATCTTTTACAGGGCAGTTGCGGCAAAATCGTGCTGTTACTCGCTACAAAACACAGCAGGAAGTGAGGAGCACATAGGTCCAATTCAATAACAAGCAAAATTGCCAAAAATAAAAAAGGCATGGTGATACATTTCAGTCTAAAAATAATTCCCCTACAAACTTGACCTAAACTTACAAAAAATACTTTATTAAATGAACAATGTGCAGTGTTTTCTGTTGACTTTGTGTAATACTTTCAAAAAGGTTTAAAGAAAACAACAATTGAACTGTTAATTATACTACACGAATGTGGTAGAGGTCAGAGGTCAACAAGTCCGTCTCTGCTGTAGGAATAAATTCTTTCAGTGTTAAACCTATAGGGAAAATTTATCACCCTACTTGGTGAATAAAGCAAAAATTTATCCAAGGCTTTTTTATTGTTTGAAACAGCCATTTATGGGATAAAGTTGAATAATCCACCTACCCATTTTGATAATTCTCTTTGCCAATTCTGAAAGACAAAAGAAGTCAGATTTCAAGATGATCATTGGTGAGAATAGAGTCTCAATAAGAACATTGTCTATATATAACTTATAAATATGAAGCGTAACAACGTATATTTTTTCTTCAAAACAAATATTTAAATTTTTTATTGCACTGCCTATACTGACTATAAATTCAACAAGAAAAGCATCGGAAAATGATTCCAATCCCCCTGCAAACAAAGATGTGAAACCAATCATCAGGCTCCATAAAAATTTACATGGATGATGTTTTATCACAGATAATTTGACATATCAGTACAGGCAGTGAAGATTGGATTACTTTTTAAGTGTAAATGCTGGATCCTGATTGCTTACTGAATTCATTTTGCTTTTATCTAACAATCATATATATTTTGGCTTGAAAACCATGAGAAACGGTATGTATAACATAATGTATTCCAATTCCGTATCATATTGACGACTCCTGGGGGAGCTGTGGCTCAGTTGGTAGAGGTGCAGGCTACAAGTCGAGAGGTCCTCAGTTCGAATCCCACCTGTGACAACTGCGTTGTGTCATTGGGCAAGACACTTCACCCCCATTGCCCATGTGGGGCACGGTGATGTGTACTAAGGTGTACTGCACGTCGATGGTGCACCTGTCTTCAACCAATGCTAACCCTGCTTGTGTGGAGTTAGTATGTTGGGGAACTGACAGTTCTCTCCAGGTACTCTGGCTTCCTCCACCCATAAAACTGTTGAGGTCATGATTAACTATTGTGCAGAAATATGAATAAATAAATAAATAATAGATGACTCCTTCTGATTCTGTATAATATAGATGACCCGTTTCCGGGAACACAACAGGCTATCATAACAGGCACATGAATACATTCTATGTGCATTTCAGTGATCGACTCAGCTGATCGCTTACAAAACAAAATTAAATTCCTTACAGGTAGTGACAGAACTATTAATAGCCATTTACACCTACCCCCCCCCCCCCCCACCCCCACAATAAATAGAAACTGCACAATTGAATATTATACACTTGTAAATTCAAGCGTATCATCATAGGAAGTGACATTGAGAGTGAATAATTTTACAACGCAACTTGCATTGTTTGTTAAAGTGCACAACAATACTGTTCCATAAAGTATGGGTCTTTTTAAAACTTGTTCTTGCCTACATTATGTCCCAAAACTGTATTAATAATTTAAGATTTAACCTGTTTACATGACAGAATTGTTAGATAAATGAATTGTCATGATCATGTGCATGTCCTGTGAGTTTCATCAGATTCTCGGTGGTGTCGCCTCATTGAGATCCCATTCTGGACACCACCTCAAATCTGATACAAATCACAGGACATGCACATTATCATGATAATCTGAAAATATCCAAGCTGTAAACATTTCTATAATCATGCCCCCTGACTTAGGTCGGGTGGCATATAGTGATTGAAGTGTGCGTGCGTGCATCCGTCTATCCGTCCGTGTGAGTGTGTGTGTGTCCGAGCCAATAACTCAAAAACGGTTAGGGCCATAGTCATCAAACTTCACACAATTATAAAGGACCATGGGAGGATGTGTCACACACCATAGCTGGGTTCATACCTTCAAGGTCAAGGTCACATTTCAATAGATTAAATGCCTGTACTGGATGTACTGAGGCCAAATACGTATATAAACAAAGGAAAACTGGGAGTTTACTCTATAACCTATATTCAATTAATAGGTCAAATTTGTTCTTGAGGTATGGTAAGTGGTTTTGTGTTGAGAAATTATATTCAATTAACAGGGTTATTCAGTTAAGAGATATTCAGTTAAGTGGGCTCAGTTGTATTCTTACATTGTAGGTCTTTACCTTTAACATGATTGAGGATTTGTGGAAGGAAAAACAAACATTTTTTTGTTATTTTTATGCCCTGCACAAAAGGCAAAGGGCTTTAAGTGTTACCCTTCTCTGTCTGTATGTACATCTGAATTTCCAGATGGTATCTTGAGTATGCACTGACATACTTTTTTGAAACTTTAACATTTCGTCTAGTTCGCATTTGGCCATATTTGCATTGTCTGTTTTAAAGCTATACCCCTTATTGAAGAATAACACATTTCAGGATGATAACTTGAATATGCATGGAGATATTCTTTCGAGACTTTCCAACATTTTCTGGAATGACAAAAAACAGGTCAACTTCATATTGGGCCATATTCACATTCTTCGTTCTAGAGTTTTTCATTTTGATTCAGTGAAAAGTCATACATTTTATGGTTTCTGGATGAATTTTTTTTTCTTGCTTTAAAATAGTTTTTGAGGATTTCAAGTGATTTTATGTGCTTTTTGGGGTACAATTTTTGTGAATTTGTCCATTGGTTGATTTTTTAAAAATTTTATTTTTCCTTTATGAAGATTTCTAGAGAAGCAGGAACATTATGTCCTATGGATGCAAATGATGCACTGTTGTATTGGTGGATGAATTGTCCGGGATCGGCATATTGGACGATGGAGTCCAGGAGCATAACCATCCCTGGCATTAGTCTAGTTTACGTATATTTAGTTTGCGAAATGTTTGAAGGGTTATGGTTTTCCTAGGCTATCAGTTACATAACAAATCGTAATTTAGCTCTTTCAATCTGGTTGTTCGCAGGAAGAAACATTTGGATGTTGATAAGCTATGACAGAAATGAATCCGTAAGAAGGACCAGTAAGGCCTCAGAAAACAAATTAATTGATTCTCAGTCATCTGGGGAAACTTGCATGTTACAATCTAAGTGTCTTGGCAGTTGTTTCTCGGCAAGTCTTGGCTGCCTTTATAGGTAACCAAGACTTGTCTAGATGCAACAGCCAAGCCACAGTATGTAGACTCTCATTGGCTATGCACTTTAGATTTCAGTTCCATACATCAATCAAAAAATGTAAAATTTGTCGAATCTTCCAATTTCATAATAATACAGTAGAATCCTCTTAATTGAATATCCATTTTGCCAGTGAAAATTATTCAATTAACAGGAGTATACAATTAACAGGGATTTGGTCAGTTTCCTGTGTTCTGCAGGTAAACTGAGCATTTATTCTATTATATCTTGTTTGACAGAGCTCACAGAGCTCTGTCAAACAAGATATAATAGAATAAATGTCTGTATTGGATGTATGAGGCCAAAAAAGGTTGATAAATAAGGGGAATTTGGTGCATGTCACAGCAATTCTTTCGACATATTACAAAAATTTATATACAATTAACAGGAGTTCACTCTACAACCCATATGCAATTAACAGATCAAATTTGTACTGAAGGTATGGTAAATGGTTTCGTGTTTGAAAATTATGTTCAATTAACAGGGATATACAATTAAGAGATATCCAATTAAGTGTGCTCCACTGGGTAGGACAACCCTGCAAGGCAATAAAAACATCCAATGTGTGGGTTCAGTGTCAGTGAGGAATTGCCTGAGAAATAGAACTTTTTTCTTTGCGTAATAATTTAACCATACAGTCCTATTTAGCTGTGGGGTTCATTTATTAATGCACCTCCCGACATATGCAAATTGGATTGCTCATTTTCCTTGGACATCATGGTGGTCAGTTAGACAATCAAGAGACTTGGCTTTGAAAGGTGTAGGAGGCACAGTGGTGTTGCGATAACCGGTTCTCATTAGATCACCGAAGTTAAGCAACTTGAGCCCGGTTAATCATTGGATGGGTGACCGTCTGAGCGATCAATTCAGACTCCCATGTTATGTCCTTGGGCAAGTCACTTAACCCTGATTGTCCACATGGGGGCACGATGACGCCATGTACTAAAACCTACTGCACGTCACTGGCACGCATTTCTTCAACCAATCCGCCTGTGCTGCAGTGCAGAGTTACGATGTTGTGGAGCTGGCAGCTGCTCTTCGTTGCTTGGTGGTTCTCTCCGGGTACTCCGGCTTCCTCCACCCGTAAAACTGTCACAGTCATGATTAGCCATTGTGCATAAGTATATGACCTTAAACACCAATAAATAAATTAATAATTTGAAAGGTGTAACACATTGGTTTAAAGGAGTGCTTGTTTACTCTACAAACCAAGTTCCGCTGTACTGATAAAATAGGATCCAGTGACCAATGCCTGGGGTAGAAGTCCTATAAAGTGGGCAACATATGTAGCAACAGTGTGTTAACCCTTTACCTAATGAAGAGAAAATAAAATTTTATTATTTTAATTACTATTTTTATAAATTATTCTAAAAACTCAACAAAACCGTAACATGTGACCCCTCATTGGAACAATCGCGATGAGCTCGTGACAATGATTGGTCACATGATATGGTTTTGCTGAAATATTTTGAAAAATTTAATTTTTTCAGCTGCCCAATTTCTATGTTGGGGAGCTGACAGTTGCTGGCCGTTGCTTGGTGGTTCTCTGGGTACTCCGGCTTCCTCCACCCGTAAAACTGTCGTGGTCATGATTAGCCATTGTGCAGAAATATGTGACCTTAAACACCAATAAATAAATAATAAATAACTGCCCAATTTCCAAATTACGCGGGCAGATATGGGCGATTCGTTAGGTAAAGGGTTAAACTGTGATCATGAGAGGCATAGACATTGAAAGTGACCTTAAACATGAATAATAATAAAAATATTAATAAAATAAAGCAGATGACACTTGCAAACAAAATTCTTGAATAACTAATTTTTGTTCATTTTTTATCTCAAAAACATAGGTTATGACCCCTCATTGGAATGAGCTCAATGGGCTCATTCCGAAGAGGGGTCATAACCTATGTTTTTGAGACAAAACATGAAAAAATAATGAAAATTAGTTGGTGATTTTTGTGAATAGTGCTGGCCGTTTTTGGATGTTACATTGTCTAAAGGGTTAATAAAATAACTTGTTGGAAATCCCTGTGGAAACCACAAGACATGAAGCAGCACTTGTTTACTAATTTAAATAGATCTGCTTTACTGGTATAATCAAGCCTGCAAGTAGTCTATCATTGTAAATGACAAGTACAATTTGAATGTTTGACAAACACTAGTTAACTGGTAGAGTGCTGGAAACCTATATTTGAGCTTTACTCTGGGTTCCACTGCATAAAATCTCCCTATATTTGAGCTTTACTCTAGGTTCCACTGCATAAAATTTCCCTATATTTGAGCTTCACTCTGGGTTCCACTGCATAAAATATCCCTATATTTGTGCTTTACTCTGGGTTCCACTTCATAAAATCTCCCTATATTTGGGCTTTACTTTGGGTTCCACTGTATAAAATCTCCCTATATGTGTGCTTTACTCTTGGTTCCACTGCATAAAATCTTCCTATATTTCTGCTTTACTCTGGGTTCCCTGCATAAAATCTCCCTATATTTGTGCTTTACTCTGGGTTCCACTGCACAAAATCTCCCTTTTCTGTTCGGGCATTTTCTTTGAAGTGTAGTTATTTTGTCTGCAAGCATATGCCTTGTTACAATTTCTATAGGCACTCTCCCATAAATTGTAACAAGGCTGGGGAACAAATTCTGCCAATCAAAAATAATTTACTACTCTTCCAAATAACTTTTATCTGACATAATAATTTGTGGAATTTCTTGAAAATCAATGTAAATTTGTGTGTGGATTTCACTTTCTGTTCTCAAACATTTTATACTATTTGTAATTCAATAAAATGGCTGATTTTTGTATGTTCCACAATTTTTTTTACTTATTTATTAGAAAGCTGTGTTATAGAGAGCTTTCTAATACAATGACAAGGTAAGACAAAAGTTATATACCGTTTTTTCTTGTTTAAAGCTACGCCATAGTATTAGTTTGTATTCTGAGTATCAGGTACTAAGTATCAAGTGACAGTCACAAAACTGTTGAAACCGGTCAACATGACAGGTGCTGAAACCCATTATACTTGCAGGCTTGCATATAATAGGACTTGGAAGCCAAAGCCTGAAGTTTATCGTTTGAAGTTATCAATATAAGTATACCCCCAATAGGGAGCTATAGTCGATTTGGTCACATCATATCCTTTCATGTTGTATCCTGTCATATCACATCAAAGCATATTTAAGTGTATGATCTTGGAGAATCAAAACAGAAACTCATACAGGCAACTTCTGTAACTTTTTTATGCATTTATAACAAAGCATATCAGGAGGAATGATCCCATATGTATTGTGTGCTGGCCTCCAATTCAACCAATAATAAATAAACAATTCAGTTTCATCAAATGCACTGGAATTAGACTGTAGATTTATGACAATTAACAATGTGATTTGACTTTCAACACACACCTTTGACTCATATGTTGGAAACAACAGGAGCCTGTAATCAAATATATTAACCATTTACCCAATGTAGAGAATATTTTTTTTTTTATTTTAATTACTATTTTTTTAAAAAATTCAAAAAAATTTCAGCAAAACCCTATCATGTGACCATTCATTGGAATGAGCTCAATAAGCTCGTTCCAATCAGGGGTCACATGATATGGTTTTGTTCAAATATTTTGAAATTTTTTTTTTTTTTAACTGCTCAATTTGCATATTATGCGGGCAGATGTGAGCAATTCGTTAGGTAAAGGGTTAATGTTTACATTAGAGCGGGATGTTTTTTATTTTTGGGTTCAATTCTGGTCTTTGCAGAAAACCAAATTGCTAGACCCAGCAAAATTGCTGAACTATATTACTGTGTTTGTGTATAAACTGATCAAACTGTCGTACTTGGAGGGAACTGGACTAGTGCTTGCTGCGCACTCTGATTACTTGGTCTATCTGCAACGCGGTGAATATGTCGTGTTCTCATTATCATATTTTCTCCCTTATTGACTTAGGGTTTTTTTCTGTCTGAATAGACCTAGTAACTGATTGCTTAGAATCCTAAGAATTATCAAAGGGAAGTTGGACTGAACTCAGTAGAGATATTTACAGACAGGGCTTTTTGTGGCAACTAGGGTCGTACACACTGTTGCAGAATTTTCCAAGTAAAGGAGTCTGAAGTCTTATTTAGCATTTAACCCTTTGAACTCTTGTTTCCTGGAATGGTTTCGCCTTTGTGTACACTTATTATGAGATGAGTCAATTCAATATCAATATACAGAGAGGATAAAATAATAACTGCAGTCTGCAGCCGCCTGGCTGCAGACTGCAGTTATTATTTTATCATCAATGCCTCGTGTATAGACCTCTTATAAAAAGACAAAAATGGGATGAAACTATGCCTTGGACTGAAATATCGGTCTTACGCGTTCAAAGGGTTAATATAAGTTCTTAACACATAGAAAAGCCAAACCAAAACCAAGGTTGTTTCCTGCAACCGAACCGAATCTGAAAAATCTAAACCTTCCAGCTCTAAATTAAATGATTCATTTCTTGAAGTGATTAACATTTTTTAACCTAACTAAGGTATGGCTTCTTCATGGTGTGTTATGTTTGTGATGTCTTAGGAATTAGTATTCATTTTTAGCTTAACTTGACAAAGTCAAGATAAGCTGTTGCCATCATGCGTGCGGAAGTCTGTTAGTCTGTGAGTCTGTTCACATTTTCCTTTAGCACAGGCTACACCCCGTAGTTCTTGTCTGATTGTCACGAAATTTCATATGCAGTTTTGGGGTCATGTCTAGATGAGAACGTCCCCTTTTGGTCGTGATCGGTCAACCGGTATGGCTGCCCGAGCCCAAAACCCGAAAACCATTAGCACAGTCTACAGGTCGTATTTATGAAGGGATTTCATTGTAACTTGGTAGGATGCCTCTGTATAATGCCTAGATGAGAACGTCCCCTTTTGGTCATGATCTGGCAACCATGATGGCTGCCCAAGCCTGAAACCCAAAAACTTTTAGCACAGTCTGCAGGTCATGTTTAATATGGAGGGATTTCATTGTAACTTGGTAGGATGACTCCTTATGATGTCTAGATGAGAATTGCCCCATTTGAGCGTGATCTGCCAACCGTGACAACTGCCCAAGCCCAAAACCCGAAAACCTTTTGCACAGTCTACAGGTCATATTTATTGAGGGATTTCATTGTAACTTGGTAGGTTGACTTCATATAATGTCTAGATGAGAAAGTCCCCTTCTGGTTGTGATTGGGCAACTGTGATGGCTGCAGGGGCACGAAGCCCAAAAACCTTTAGCACAGTCTATAGGTCATAATTATGAAGGGATTTCATTGTAACTTCATAGGATCACTCCAGATGATGCCCAGATGAGAATGTCCCCTTTTGGTTGCGATCATTTAATTATGACGGCTGCCTGAGCCCAAAGCCCGAAAACCTTTAGCACAATCTACAGGTCATATTTATGAAGGGATTTCATTGTAACTTGGTAGGTTGACTTCATATAATGTCTAGATGAGAACGTCCCCTTTTGGACACGTTTGGGCAACTGTGACAGTTACAGGGGCCCGAAGCCCAAAAACCTTTAGCACAGTCTACAGGTCATAATTATGAAGGGATCTCATTGTAGCTTGGAAGGATTACTCCAAATAATGTCTAGATGAACACGTCCCCTTGAAGTCACGATCGTTCAGCCTTGATGGCTGCCCGAGCCCACAAACCTTTAGCATAGTCTATAAGTCATATTTATGGAAGGATTTCATTGTAACTTGTTAGGTTGACTCCATATAATGCCTAGATGATGACATCCCCTTTTGGTCGTGTTTGGTCAACTGTGATGGCTTCAGGGGCCCGAAGCCCGAAAACCTTGAGCACAGTCTACAGGTCATATATATGAAAGGATTTCATTGTAACTTTGTAGGATCACTCCAGATTATGCTCAGATGACAACACCCCGTTTTGATCACGATCATTCAACCATGATGGCTTCCTGAGCCCAAAACCCGAAAAACTTTAATACAGGCTACAGGTCGTATTTGTGAAGGGATTTCATTGTAACTTAGTAGAATGACTCAGTATAATGTCGAGATGAGGACGTCCTCTTTTAGTTGCAAACGGTCAACCGTCATGGCTACACAAGCCTGAAGCCTGAAAACCTTTAGCACAGTCTACAGGCCATATTTATGAAGGGATTTCATTGTTACTTGGTAGGATGACTCCAAACAATGTCTAGATGAGAATGTCCCCTTTTGGTTGCGCACATTCAGCCTTGATGGCTGCCCGCACCCAAAAACCTTTAGCATAGTCAAAAGGTCGTATTTATGGAAGGATTTCATTGTAACTTGTTAGGTTGACTCCATATAATGACTAGATGATGACAACCCCATTTGGTCGTGTTTGGTCAACTGTGATGGCTTCAGGGGCCCAAAGCCCAAAAACCTTGAGCACAGTCTACAGGTCATATATATGAAAGGATTTCATTGTAACTTTGTAGGATCACTCCAGATTATGCCCAGATGACAACACCCCCTTTTGGTTACGATCATTCAACCATGATGGCTTCCTGAGCCCTAAACCCGAAAAACTTTAGTACAGACTACAGGTCATATTTGTGAAGGGATTTCATTGTAACTTAGTAGAATGACTCAGTATAATGTCGAGATGAGGACATCCCCTTTTAGTTGCAATCGGTCAACTGTCATGGCTACACAAGCCTGAAGACCGAGAATCTTTAGCACAGTCTGCAGGCCATATTTATGAAGGGATTTCAACGTAACTTGATAGGATGACTCGTTTTGGAATAATTTCGCTGTAACTTGGTAACTTTCGTTGACATACGTTAACTGTGAGGGCCACATACATTAACTGTGAGGTCATATTAACCCACCCCTCAGCTCTTTAGTACAGTGTACACCTCATATTATTTTTACCAAAAGCATAGCATACAGGGAAAAGAAATGAACATATTCCCAATTATCACAATTCTTGTCTTATTTCATAATCCTTTCATTAACATTGAACATTATCCTTTTCATCAAACACAACACTCAATTTAAGCTACTTTGTCATTGACAATTCCATTGATATATAGTTACATTAAAAAGCTAAAGGTAATTTGCTATTTCTGTTTTCCCTGCACTTACAGTGGGAGAACTGAGAGGCAAGTTCTGAAAGAGATCCACAACAGAACACAGCCAGATGTATTACGGGTACCTAGTCGAAGACAACAGCGAAGAACAAATTCAGATACAAGACTGAATGGTATTTATTTTTTGTGTATTTTTTATGTCCCTGCATGAAATGTGAAGGACATTAAGTGTTACCTTTGTGTGTGCATCCATCCACACATTCAGAGTTTTGGCTTTCCAGATGATAATTTCAGTTTGTATTCAGATATTTTTTGGCAACATTCACATATTATACAGTATAGCCCACTTAAGTGGATATCTCTTAACTGAATAACCATGCTAATTGAATATAATTTCCCAACACAAAACCATTTACCATACCTCCAGTACAAATTTGACCTGTTAATTGAATATAGATTATAGAGTAAACTCCTGTTAATTGAATAAAAAATCTTGTAACCTGTCAAGAAATTACCCTGACTCTCCCCAGTTTTTCATGCAGAAAGTGTCTTTAAACACTAAACAATAAATAAATAAATACCTTTTCGAGGACAAAAATTGTTGACAGAAATCACTCTCTAAGTTAAGTTTGCAAGGTGCTAGAAACTCCTTAAAAGTTTAAAGTTCTCACATTCTTGTTTTCAGAATTGTGCAGGAGTAATATTAAGTATATAGCAGTTTGTATAACTTTGTTTTGACGTTCTTTCAGTTTGTTTGCCTTATTTCCCCATATTCTTTATTTGATGCTTTTTGTTTCTTTTAGTTCGGTCAGATTCTGAGGGTGCATACAATGATGGACAAGTCACAGTTTTAGTTCCACCAGAGCCAGTTAAAGGGTAATTTTATATCACCTGTAGTTTATTTTTATGACACATAATTTGGGGATAACAAGCATGCTGTTACAGTAGAAGGAAAGAGTAGGTGCAATGTTAACTCTTAACCCTTTTGAGTATTTTCAAGACATTTTTTTATCAAATCTAGTCATGGCTGCTATAAAGCAGCCATGACTAGATTCGATGAAAAATTCATCTAATTTTAATTCTTGAAATTATTGGTGAAAAAATCCATTAAATTGACAGGGCAAGAATTGGACTTTTTATACCCAAATCATACTTATTTCACTTGAAAGAGAAATCCTGTCCTGGGCAAAAATATCTGCCATCAGTATGCAAAGAGTTAAACCAGGGTAAAACTTGTTATAACCTCCTGCTCTAAATTGAATATCAGGTTGATTTATAGTCACCACCTAAAATCGGTAGATGTTCAACTTACCCAACTCGAAGTCAGAGTGAAAATATTCTATCACATGACTCCCAGTATTTGTCATTTTTGTATTTTTAGCTCACCTGACTTTCAGTCAGGAGAGCTATAGTGATCACTCACCGTCCGTCGTCCGTCATCCGTGAACATGGTGTTTGCGTCTTCTCCTCCCAAACCGCTGAACCAATTTAATTGATATTTGAGATAATAGTTTGTTATGACATCGCAATTTGATTTTGTTCAAATCAAGTTGCCCCGCCCGTGGGTAGGGCCACACCCAAAAAGTGTGCTGAAATCTTAAAAAATCTTCTTCTCATGAACCAGCAGTAGCAGAGACTTGATATTTGGTGTGCAGCTTCCTTTTGAGGTGTAGACTCAGATTTGTTCAAGAGAAGTTTGTGGGGCTATACTTGGCGTCGTTATGGGAGGGGCAAAATTTTTGGCCCCGCCCAAAATTTCTATTTTCCAAACCGAGAGGCTGATTTGAACCAAATTTTATGTGAGGGCTTATTGGGTCATAAGTAACTAATTTATGCTGATTTTTTTTTTCCCGTAGCCCCATGGGAACCGCAGGAGCTAAAAATAGAAAAAAATTAAAACACCCATATCTCCAAAACTGCACGGCACCGAGAATTTTTATTTGGTGTGAAGCTTCCTTAGGACCAACAGAAAGAATTGGTAAAAAAAAATTGCCATCGGTTTTATCATAGGGTACAGTTTCGGGACATTGAAAAAGTGCTGAGTCAGCACTTTTTAACACTGTAGGCAATGGGAAAAACATTAAAAAATCTTCTTCTCCAGATCCAGCAGGCAGAATCTTTTGATATTTGGTATGCAACATTGGAGGGTGGATCTGATTCAGGTTTGTTCAAATCGGCCCCCTGGGTTCATATTTGGGCTCAGTATAGGAGCCCGATTTCGAACTTAGTGCATTTCAGGCAAATTTCTTTGAAAATCTTCTTCTCCAGATCCAGCAGGCAGAATCTTTTGATATTTGGTATGCAACATTGTGGGGTGGATCTGATTCAAGTTTGTTCAAATCGGCCCCTTGGGTTTATATTTGGGCTCAGTATAGGAGCCCAAATTTGAACTTAGTGCATTTCAGGCAAATTTCTTTGAAAATCTTCTTCTCAAGATCCAGCAGGCAGAATCTTTTGATATTGGGTATGCAACATTGTGGGGTGGATCTGATTCAAGTTTGTTCAAATCGGCCCCTTGGGTTTATATTTGGGCTCAGTATAGGAGCCAAAATTTGAACTTAGTGCATTTCAGGCAAATTTCTTAAAAAATCTTCTTCTCCAGATCCAGCAGACAGAATCTTTTGATATTTGGTATGCAACATTGTGGGGTGGATCTGATTCTATTTTGTTCAAATCGGCTCCCTAGATTCATATTTGGGCTCACTATAGAAGCTCGAATTTGAACTTAGTGCATTTCAGGCAAATTTCTTCAAAAATCTTCTTCTCCAGATCCTGCAGGCAGAATCTTTTGATATTTGGTATGCAACATTGTGGGGTGGATCTGATTCCAGTTTGTTCAAATCGGCCACCTGGATTCATATTTGGGCTCACTATAGAAGCCCAAATTCGAACTTAGTGCATTTCAGGCAAATTTCTTTGAAAATCGTCTTCTCAAGATCCAGCAGGCAGAATCTTTTGATATTTGGTATGCAGCATCCTTAGGGGGGTGAGATTCAAGTTTGTTCAAGCCATGTCCCTAGGTCCATATTTGGGCTCAATGTGGGAGCTTGAATTGTAACTTTGTTCGAAATGAGGAATTTTCTTAAAAAATCTTCTTCTTCAGATCCAGCAGTCGGAATGGTTTGATATGTGGTGAGTAGCATCCTTGGGGGGGAGGGGGGATTCAAGTGTGTTAAAGCCAAGTCCATGGGTCCATATTTGGGCTCCCTGTGGGAGCCCAAATTATAACTTAGTCAATATGAGGAATTTTTCTTTAAAAATCTTCTTCTTCAGATTCAGCAGTTGGAATGTTTTATATTTGGCATGGAGCAACCTTAGGGGGCTGAGATTCAAGTTTGTTCAAGCCAAGTCCCTTGGTTCATATTTAGGCTCACTATGGGAGCCTGAATGACAACTTAGTTCAAAATGAGGAATTTTATTTAAAAATCTTCAGATCCAGCAGATGAATGCTTTTGATATTTTGTATGCAGCATCCTTAGGGGGGTAAGATTCAAGTTTGTTCAAGCCATGTCCCTAGGTCCATATTTGGGCTGATTGTGGGAGCTCGAATTGTAACTTGGTTCAAAATGAGGAATTTTCTTTAAAAATCTTCTTCTTCAGATCCAGCAGTCGGAATGTTTTGATATTTGGTGTGCAGAATCCTTAGGGGTGTGGGATTCAGGTTTGTTAAAGCCAAGTCCCTGGGTTCATATATGGGCTTCCTGTGGGAGCCCGAATTATGACTTAGTTCAGTATGAGGAATATTCTTTAAAAATCTTTTTTTAGATCCACTGGTCAGAATATTTGGATATTTGTTTTCAGCTTTTCTTAGGAGGAGCAGATGCAACTTGTGGAAATCAATTCTCTGGGTTGCTATTTAGGCTACCATGTCAGGTGAGCGCCCTCAGGCCCCCTGGGGCCTCTTGTTACAATTTTAATCTTATTCCAAGATTATCACAAAGGCAATTTCAAGACTCAGTGCAAAACATTTGCTTGAAGAAGAGCATTTAGTTGTGTTAAAATGAAGTTGCAGCTGTTTAACTCTTAACCTACTGAGTATTTTGAAAACTATTTTTATCAAACTAGTTACAGCAGCCATGACTAGATTTGATGAAAATATTTTGCAAATTCAGCTCAAGAAATCATTGGTCAAAACCTTGATTTAATTTACAGGGGCCAATTCTATTAAAATGGCCAAATTTTACTTGTTTAGTGGCAAAAGATTTACTGTACAGGGCAGGAATATTTGCCAGCAGCAGGTAAAGAGTTGATCCTCTGCAGTGAATGTCAAACAATTAGCACATTTTTTTCCCCATAATGCAACTAGGAATTCAATCAATTCAGTCTTGTTTGATAGAGCTCCTTAGGCCTTACACACATTTGATTAATCCTGTTAGTTGAATATTCGTGTTAATTTAATATCGTTCATTTGCAAATACACTTTTTAGCTCACCTGAGCAAAGCTCAGGGAGCTTTACTGATAGCTTTTCATCCGCCCATCCGGCGTTAACTTTACATTATCAACTTCTCAGAAACCTCTGGACCAAATTGAACCAAATCTAGTGTGCATGTTCTTTATCATATGTCAATTCAGGTTTGTTCAAATAAAGCTGCCACGCCCACAAGGGGCATGACTCGGATAGTACCCATATATTTGAAAAACATTCTTTAAAAATCATCTTCTCCAGAACCATCAATTAGTATTAAAATCTTTTGATATTTGGTACACAACATCTCCTCTAGGGGGAGGGGGGGGAGGGGGAGGTCACATTCAAGATTGTTCAAATCAAGTCTCTGGGTTAATATTTGGGCTCTCTATTGGAGCCTGAATTTTAACTTAGTGCAATATGAGGAAATTTCTTTAAAAATTTTCTTCAGCTCCACCAGTCAGAATCCTTTCATATTTTACAACATCTCGGAGGGAGGGGGGGGGGATGAGGGTGCAGATTCAAGTTTGTTCAAACTGGGTCCCTGGGTTAATATTTGTGCTCTCTATTGGAGCCCAAAAATCTAACTTAGTGCAATATAAGGGAAGGTTCAAGGTTGTTCAAATCCATCCTTAGTGTTATACCATAAAATTTGCCTTTCAAACTGCAGGACATAACAATCCTTGGAAGTTTGGTAGTGCTTGTCTACAGCTGATAGAATTGGAAGCTGTCAGGAATTTCTATGATAATAATCATCTGGCATGGACACTAGAGTTATGAATAAATTCATGACTTCATTCCTCTGTAGTGTTGATGAACCATGACGAACTGAATGTTACCTAAAATACTTCTTCGAACCACTTTGCCAGGTGAGTGATTAACCCTTTACCCAACGTAACGGCCAAAACCGGCCAGCGCTATTCTTAAAAAACGCCAATTAATTTTCATTATTTTTTCATTTTTTGTCTCAAAAACATAGGTTATGACCCCTCATTGGAACGAGCTCGTCGAGCTCGTTCCAATGAGGGGTCATAAACTATGTTTTTGAGACAAAAAATGAAAAAAATTAGTTATTCAAGAATTTTTTTTGCAAGTGTCGTCTGCTTTTCATGTTAGGTAAAGGATTAAGCCCTCTTGTTAATTAACCCTGTGTACACTGACGTTAAAGCAGAAAAATTTTAAGCAGCAAATATTTCCCATAATACAAGAAGAATTCTACCAATTCAATCTTGTTTGTCCAAGCTCAAGGATTAAATTGGTTAAATTCCTTGATACATTATGGGAAATATTTGCAGCTTGGAATTTCGATATTTTGACATCAGTGTGCTGAGGATTAATTTATTTATTTATTGGTGTTCGTGGTCACATTCAGCATCTTTGGCTATATCAGGATTGAAGCATAGGTATAAAGTCAAGTTTAGCCATTCGTTTGTACCTATTCTGCCTCCATTAGAGGAATTCCACCTCAGGTGTTTGCTCTGGGTTCTATTTTACAAGTAAAGCAAAATGTGTTTACTGCAGTAAGCAAGTACTCAGAGTTCCCACGGGGGGAAAGGGTCAGTTGAGCCCTATCAGATTAACTCTTTCAACACGAGAGGCCGTTTTTCCAGTCCAGGAACATGATACATCATAATTTTATAAAGTAGGATGGCTACTAAGTGAACATGTGTGGTAGAACAATTAATATTTTCAACGTGCAGCCTGAAGGCTGCACGTTGAAAATATTAATTGCTCTACTCCCATATAGGGGCACAGTGGCTCAGTAGGTAGAGGTGCAGGCTGCAAGCCGAAAGCTCCTCGGTTCGAATCCCACCTGCGGCAACCGCTTTGTGTCCTTGGTCAAGACACTTCACCCCCATTGCCCATGAGGGTGCACAGTGACATTGTGTACTAAGGCATACTGCACGTCGATGGTGCACATGTCTTCAACCAATGCTAACCCTGCTTGTGTGGAGTTAGTATGTTGGGGAGCTGACAGTTGCTCGCCGTTGCTCGGTGTGGTTCTCTCTGGGTACTCCGGCTTCCTCCACCCGTAAAACTGTCACAGTCATGATTAGCCATTGTGCAGAAATATGTGACCTTAAACCCCAATAAATAAATAAATAAATAAATACTCCCAAATAGTGGATATGGTCTCTTCAAATTTCTGCCATTTAACTGGCATGGAAGATACCACCAGTGTTCAAAGGGTTAAATAAGATTGAATCAGTTAAATTTCTAGTCACATTATGGGAAAAAGATGCAGCTTTAAGTTTTGATATTTCATCATTGGTATGAAGCGGATCAGTTTGTTCAGCTTTAGCAAAATATCTGAAATTCATGAACCCTTTGCCCAATGAATCAAAACAATTTGAGCTCAACTTGACAACGTCCAGATAAGCTATTGCCATCACGCTTGTGGAAGTCGGAGTTTGAAAGTCTGTTCACATTTTCTTTAGCACAGGCTACACTATGTAGTTCTTGTCTGATCATCACCAAATTTCATATGCAGGTTTGAGGTCATGTCTAGATTAGAACATCCCATTTTGGTTGTAATCAGTCAACCATGATGGCTACTCAGGCCCGAAACCCGAAAACCTTTAGCACAGTCTACAGGTCATATTTATGAAAGGATTTCATTTTAACTTGGTAGGATAATTACATATAATGTCTAGATGAGAACATCCTATTTTGGTTGGGTTCAGTCAGCCGTGATGGCCTCAGGGGCTCGTTACCTAGATTTCTTTAGCACAGTCTACAGGTTGCATTTATGAAGGGATTTTATTGTAAATTGGTAGTAGGAAAGTTCGGTATAATGTCCAGATGAGAATGTTTTATTTTGGCTGTGATGACTGCACAGGAATGTGACCTAGATTTGTTTAGGACAGTCTACAGTTCATGAAGCAATTTCATTGTAACATAGTAGGGCAACTCGATATAATGTCTAGATGAGTCTGTCCTATTTAGGTCATGATTGGTCAGCCAGTAATGCGGCTTGTTCATGTCACCTAGATTCCTTTTGCACTGTCTACAGGTTGTTTTTATGAAGGGATTTCATTGTAACTTGGTAGGATAACTTGGTATGATATCTAGATAATACTCTCATATTTTGGTCACAATCAGTCAGTCGTGACTGCTGGACAGAACTTGACCTAGATTCCTTGAGCAACGTCCATGAGTCATATCTATGAAGGAATTTCATTGTAACATGATAGGATGACTCATTTTAGAATGATTTTACTGTAACTTGGTAATGTTGGATTCTTGTCTTATTTCATAATCCTTTCATAAACATTGAACATTATCCTTTTCATCAAATACTACACACAGTCAAGTTAAGGTGCAGTGTCATTGACACTTTCATTTTTTTTAAATTTCAACAAAACCTTATGTCCGCCCTCATTGGAATTGGAATGATGCGGTTTTGTTGAAATTTTTTGAAAAAATTAATATTCAAAATAATAAATTTTGAAATCGTCTGTGCTGGGTGAAGGATTAAAAATAATCTCAGGAACTCCTGAATAACTGATTTATATTTGACATTGTTTCTTTGATAGGGAAGACTACAGTTTGTTCAAACAATGCTTCTATGGCATTATTTATGATTTCACAGAAATTGCTGTATTTATTAGCTCACCTGACTGAAAGTCAGGGTGAGCTATTCTGATCACTTTTCGTCCGTCGTCCGGCGTCCATCGTGAAGGTGGTGTTTGGGCTTTTTCTCCCACACCACTGGCCGCATATTAATGAAATTTCATGTGAGAAGGGGTTGTGTCTGCGGACTTTGATTTTTTGTCAAATTAGGTTTCGGCTCACATTGAGCAGAGTGATGGGGCAAAAATGCTCCAATTCTTAAAAAATCTTCTCAAGAACCAGCAATAGCAGAGACTTGATATTTTGTATGCAGCTTCCTTTTGAGGTGTAGACTCAAGTTTGTTCAAGAGAAGTTGGAGGGGCTATATTTGACGATGTTAAAGGAGGGGCAAAAATTTTGGCCCCGCCCCAAATTTCTATTTTCCAAACCGCGAGGCCGATTTGAACCAAATTTTACATGAGTGCTTATTGGGTCATAAGTACCTAATTTATGCCAAATTTTTTTTCCCCATAGCCCCGTGGGAACCACAGGAGCTAAAAATAGAAAAAAATGAAAACGCCCATATCTCCAAAACTACACGGCACTGAGAATTCTTATTTGTTGTGAAGCTTCCTTAGGACCAACAGAATGGAATGATAAAAAAAAATTGCCATCGGTTTTATGATGGGGGTTCTTTTTGGGGACTTTGAAAAAGTGCTGAGTCAGCATTTTTTAACACTGTGGGTAATGGGAAAAACATAAGACTACTTTTCTGTGAAACCTCTGGTCCAAAAGCTTTAAAATTTCACATATAACATCTTTGTAAGATTGTTTCACATGTTTATTGAAATCAATTGCCTGGTTGGATATTTGGGCTCTCTAAGGGAGCCCAAATGTTTAAATTAGTGCAGTATGAGGAGTATTTTTGAAAAATCTTCTTCTTCAGATCTAGCAATAAGAATGTTTTGATATTTGGTATGCAGCATCCTTAGGGGGGTGAGATTCAAGTTTGTTGAAGCCAAATCCCTGGGTTCATATTTAGGCTGAAAATTTGGGGTCCCGTTGCGGACTTCGAAATTTTGGACCAAAATCCGAAAAAAATTTTTTTTGTTTTTTCTGCCTTTCGGTCAATTTTAAGACAAAAAAAAAAAAAAATTTTTCCCCTGAAAATTTGGGGTGCGGGTGGTGGGACTTAGAAAATTTTGGACCAAAATCCGAAAAAAAATTTTTTTTTTGTTTTTTTATGCATTTCTGTCAATTTTAAGAGAAAAAAAAAAAAAAAAAAATTTTCCCCTGAAAATTTTGGGTCCGGGTGGGACTTCGAAAATTTTGGACCAAAATCCGAAAAAAATTTTTTGGGTTTTTTCTGCGTTTCGGTCAATTTTAAGACAAAAAAAAATTTTTTTTTTTTTTTTCCCCTGAAAATTTGGGGTCCGGGTGGGACTTCGAAAATTTTGGACCAAAATCTGAAATTTTGTTTTTTGTTTTTTATGCATTTCTGTCAATTTTAAGACAAAAAATTTTTTTTTTTTTCCCCTGAAAATTTTTGGTCCGGGTGGGACTTAGAAAATTTTGGACGAAAATCCGAAAAAATTTTTTTTTGTTTTTTATGCATTTCTGTCAATTTTAAGACAAAAAAAAAAAAAAAAAAATTTTTCCCCTGAAAATTTGGGGTCCGGGTGGGACTTCGAAAATTTTGGACGAAAATCCGAAAAAAAATTTTTTTTTATGCATTTCTGTCAATTTTAAGACAAAAAAAAAAAAAAAAAATTTTTTTCCCTGAAAATTTTGGGTCCGGGTGGGACTTAGAAAATTTTGGACCAAAATCCGAAAAAAAAATTTTTTTTGTTTTTTCTGCATTTTGGTCAATTTTAAGACAAAAAAAAAAAATTTTTTTTTTTACCCTGAAAATTTGGGGTCCGGGTGGGACTTAGAAAATTTTGGACCAAAATCCTGAAATTAGTTTTATCGTTTTTTATGCGTTTTAAGAAGAAGAAAAAAATTTAAGCTGAAAGTATTTTGTTTGGGAAAAAATTCTGTTTTTTATGTGCTTATCTCAATTTTGGGACGTAAAAGTGCAGGAACTGAAAATAGAAGGAAAATCCTGTGTGTTGTGTGGGCACAATCGCTTCATCTAGTTGGTATATGCTTTTCTTAGGAGGGGGCGTATGCAGCTTATTCAAGTCAAGTCCCTGGTTTGATATTTAGACTACCATGTCAGGTGAGCGCCCTCAGGCCCCCTGGGGCCTCTTGTTTGAACTAGGCATGCAATGGAACTTAATTTGATTGAATGCAAACCATTATTTTTGCCATACACTGTAGTGTCAAAAGTATACCGCACTGACCCAGGAATAAACTCAGGGGGTGTATGATGTAAAAGGGGGCAAATAGTATATAGGTGGGCTTATTTCCGAGAGGTCAAAGTCAAACCCGCAGGAGAATTTTGACTCAAAGTTAACACAAAATTAGGTGCCTCAGTCAATCCTCTAACAAAGATACATTAACTCTTTACCCAGTAAATCAGCTTCATGCGCCCACATCATTTACAAATTGAACTGTTAAAAAAAAGAAGTTATAAAACAGTTTCAGCAAAACCATATCATGTGTACCCTCATTGGTGTGAGCTCATAGAACTTGTTCCAATGTGGTGGGGCTGGGGGCAGTTGATCTACTTTTGCTGAAATTTTACAAAAACACCGGTGATTCATTAATTTAACATTTTCCTGATAATGATTTTTGTTATTACCTGGTAAATGCATGCATGATCATCACTGCCCATGCATGGATTTTGACAGTCCACGGCAACTGTACTGTAGAACTGAAATACAGTGGAACCCACTTAATTGGATATCTCTTAATTATATGTCCCTGTTAATTGAATATAATTTTCAAACACAAAACCATTTACCACAGCTTCAGTACACATTTGATCTGTTAATTGCATCTGGGTTGTAGAGTAAACTCCTGTTAATTGTATATAAATTTTTGTAATATGTCGAAAAAATTACTGTGACACGCACCAAATTCCCCATTATTTATCAACTTTTTTGGCCTCACTACATCCAATACAGGCATTTATTCTATTGTATCTTGTTTGGCAGAGCTCTATGAATAAAACAATAGAATAAATGCTCAGTTTACTCCAGAACACAGGAAACTGACCAAATACCTGTTAATTGTATACTCCTGTTAATTGAATAATTTTCACTGACAAAATGGATATTCAATTAAGAGGATTCTACTGTATTTACAATAAAAGACTCTTTGATAGCACCTTTTGATGACAGATATTTTTTGTTTCATTTGTTGTCAATATCACCACTAGCTTCATGCCAGTAGTAAAAGTTGAAAAAAAACTCTTAATTACAGGCCAAGACATAGGAGTCTACCAGATTTACAGAAAGATTCTCCAACAAGTACAAGATCAGCTCCATGGGAGTCTAATTATGAAGGGTAAGTCTATTAGTGTTTTAGTTCTATAAATGGGAGCGCGGTGGCTCAGTGGTAGACTGTTGGACTTCTATGCTAGAGGTCCCGAGTTCGATCCCCATCCGGGACGACCCGCGTTGTGTCCTTGGGCAAGACACATCCCGGTTGCCTACATGGGGGCACGATGACGCCGTGTACTAAGGCGTACTGCATGTTGACGGTGCACATGTCTTCAACCACCGTAACCCTGCTTGAGCAGAGCTTGAACAGAGTTAGAATGTTGAGGAGCTGACAGTTGCTCGTCGTTGCTCGGTGGTTCTCTCTGGGTACTCCGGCTTCCTCCACCCGTAAAATTGTCGTGGTCATGATTATCCATTGTGTATAAGTATGCGACCTTAAACCCCAATAAATAAATAAATAAATAAATAAATAAATAAATAAATAAATAAATAATAGTTTTATAAATAGGTATTCTCTGGGAATTAGCAGTCTGTGCAGTTGTAAGAACAGGGATGGGATTTTTCAGCAAATTTGCTGATTTCGGTGAATTCATGCCTCAGATACTGAAATTTTATTTGTATAAATTTGCATGAAAATGGTCTTAAAAGACCATTTTCATGCCAATTTATAGAAATGAAATATATCCGAATCAACAGGTTTACTCTGTGTTATTAGATATTTTCAAGAAACCTGATTTTCACAGATTTATCGTAAAAATGTGGGAACTTTCACAAATTTCAGCGAATTTTGTTGATCTGCATTCTCATCCCTGTAAGAATGAATGGAACAGGAATGTTTGTATGACAATTAGAATTAATTATTTGCACAATACAATTAGTGACTAAGGTAACAATTGCATTATATCATAACCTGCTGAGTAGTTTTATTCTTTGCCACCTAGTCATACCAGAAAATAAGTGGTCAGGTACAAAAAGGCCAATGTCAGACTGAGGTTTAAAATCATCAGTCAAAATGTCTGATGCCAAGATTATTAATGAAGTTCAGTGATCAGAACATCATGCATGCTGGAAATCATGTACATAACTAGCAAGCCAAAAATTAATGATTATTGTGATTTCTGGTCCTGGCAAGTTGGGAAGTGTTAAGAAAGTGACTGTACAGCTCATCAGTATTAACAGCATGTGAAGAAATACAATTTGACATGGCCATATATGTATCTAAATTATGTTTGAAGAGTAATTCAGTTCCAATTCAGAATGAAACCAATCATACCTTGTTTGGCAGGGCTCATTGAGCCCTGCCAAACAAGGTATGGTTGGATGAATTCTGAGCAGTTTCAAGATGAATGTCCTTGTACACCCAAAACACATTATTTTGAATACTCAAATTCCATTTTGTAATATGTCAAATGTCATTCTCAAATGACAGACTTGATTTGTTTGGTGTCTGACATTTTGTCTGGAAGTGAAATGAAAATTATTTTCAGGCTTGCACCTAGTAAGTAGGGCGAAACGGTTTTTCGGTTTTCCAATTCGGTTCCAGTTTTTGTAGCAAACAGAAAAAACGAATCACAAGACCCTGCAAAAACCTGCCGAACGGTTTTCACTACCTTGCATTTGGCCATTAAATGGCCATTAAAAACACCATTAAAAGGGCCTTTAAAAATCTGATAAACCCATTAAACACTAAGAAAAACCTTATAATTTTGGACCTTTAATGGCCATTGGAATGGCTTTCACCCATTAAATCAGCCTTACAATTTAATGGAATATAGGAGTTTATTGCCATTAAATTACATATTAATGACCATTATAACTAATGGCCATAACATTAACAATCTGAACAATTAATGGGTAAATGTTTGGTTAATAATGGACATTAAACAAAACCTAGTTCATGTTTAATCGGTAATAAAGGTAAAAAATTAAAGGGTCCATTAAATATTTTAATGGTTTTAATTATTTTAATGGTATTTAATATCTTCTAGAATTAATGGCTTATGAATAAATTTAATGGCATTGAGCCATTTACATACCCATTAAATTGATGGTGTAACCACTATTCCATTTAAATAGTCCAAATATATTCACACATTAATTTAATGGTGTATTTAACCAATTAAATGAGAACCTATTAAAGTAACTGCGTTGAAACACATTAATACTTGCCCATTAAAATTAATGGCACAGAGGCCATTATATTTCAAACTAATAGTACATAACCCATTATTATCACCCCCATGGAGTTTGATGGTTGTATTTGTACTGTAGTGTTTACAGTACTTGCGCATAAACTGATCAAACTATCTTACACAGAGGGAACTGGGCGAGTTACCACCAGGCCTGAAAATAAGCAGTCTGACATTGCAAAATGAGGTCCCCAGAGGGTGAATTTGATGATGCTACTCCATAAAGTGGGCCAATTTATCCTCCGGGTACCTCTTTCTGTTCAGTTTGAGACCCTATTCAAAATGAGGTTCACAGAGGGTAAATGGGTAAATTTAGTGATGCTACCCTGCTGTGCAGGGTAGCATCACTAAATTCACCCTTTGGGGACCTCATTTTGCAGATGACAGTCTGCTTATTTTCTGGCTTGGTGACCACAATGGACTGTCATCACATAGTCTTTCAGTCAGAACACAACTAAGATAAGATGAACTTTAATCATTTGTTACCCTGATCTATGGGTTTTCTTCTGACTGAATATGCTTAGCAATCGATCCCATAGAACCCCCCCCCCCCCCCCCCCCCCCCAAGAATGATCAAAGGGAGGAGACTGAACTGAATGGAGAAACTTACAGACAGGGCTTTTGTGGTGTATGGTGTGGTACAAACTATTGCATTTTTTTCCAAGGTAAGAAGGCTGAAGTATAATATACAGTAGAATCCTCTTAATTGAATATCCATTTTACCAGTGAAAATTATTCATTTAACAGGAGTATACAATTAACAGGGATTTGGTCAGTTTCCTGTGTTCTAGGGGTAAACTGAGCATTTATTCTATTATATCTTGTTTGACAGAGCTCATAGAGCTCTGTCAAACAGGATATAATAGAATAAATGCCTGTATTGGATGTAGTGAGACCAAAAAGGTTGGTAAATAAGGGGAATTTGGTGCGTGTCACAGTAATTTTTTCGACATATTACAAAAAGTTATATACAATTAACAGGAGTTTACTCTACAACCCATATGCAATTAACAGATCAAATTTGTAATGAAGGTATGGTAAATGGTTTTGTGTTTGAAAATTATATTCAATTAACAGGGATACACAAGAGATATCCAATTAAGTGTGCTCTCCTGTACTATCTCTTCTTAACATATAGAAATACCGAACTGAAACCGAGGTTTTATGCTGAAACCTAACCGAAACCAAATCCGAGAAATCAAAACCTCCCAGCTCTACTAGTGAGATAGGAATGTGTTCTGTCACTCATTCCTTCTGTCCAACCTTATATGCATTCATCATTCCATTCTTGTCCATTTCCTGTCTTCACATTTTAAAACCATCGAAACCCTTTTTCCCAAATTTAACCCTTACAGGGAAGGACATATTTATGCATTTTTAGCTTAACTTCACTAAGTCAAGATAAGTTATTGCCATCACGTGTGCAGAAGTCTGTGAGTCTGTTCACATTTTCTTTGGCACAGGCTACACCTTGTAGTTCTTGTCCGATCATCACAAAAGTTTATATGCTGGTTTAAGGTTATGTCCAGATGAGAACGTCCCCTTTTGGTGGCGATCGGCCAGCTTTGACAGCTGCAAGAGCTCGAAACCTGAAAACCTTCAGCTTGGCCCACAGGTCGTATTTATGAAGTGATTTCATTGTAACTTGGTAGGATGACTCTGTATAATGTCTAGATAAGAACATCCCCTTTTGGTTGCGGTTGGTCAACCATGTCCGCTGCGAGGGCCCGAAACCAGGAAACCTTTAGCACAGTCTGCAAGTCGTATTTATGAAGGGATTTCATTGTAACTTGGTAGAATGACTCCGTATAATGTCTAGATGAGAACATCCCCTTTTGGTCGTGATCAGTCAACTGTGCCGGCTGCAAGTACCCAAAATCCCAAAACCTTTTGCCAGTCTACAGGTCATATTTATGAAGGGATTTCATTGTAACTTGGTAGGATGACTCTGTATAATGTCCAGATGAAAACAGCCCCTTTTGGTCACAATCAGTCAACCGTAATGGCTATGTGGGCCCAAAGCTCGAAAACCTTCAGCACAGTCTACAGGTCGTATTTATGATGGGATTTTATTGTAATTTGGTAGATGACTGTATGATGTCGAGATGAGAACAACGTTTTTTGGAAATGATTGGTTAACCGTGACAGCCGCACAGGCATGTGACCTAGATTTGTTTGTTTAGCACAGTCTACAGGTCATATTTATGAAACAATTTCATTGTAACTTGGAAGGATAACTTGATGTCTAGATGAGACTGTCGTATTTTGGTTGAAATCGGACAGCTGTTACTGCCGCCTGGTCACTTGACCTAGATTCCTTTAGCACTGCTTTAACCCTTTACCTAACATGAAAAGCAGACAACACTTGCAAACAAAATTCGACAAGCTTGTTCCAAAGAGGGATCATAACCTATGTTTTTGAGACAAAAAATGAAAAAAATAATGAAAATTAATAGATGATTTTTGTGAATAACGCTGGTCAGTTTTGGCCGTTACATTGGGTAAAGGGTTAACTCCCTGCACTCGGATGTCAAAATACCAAAATTTCAGTCAGTCATATTTCCGAAAATGCAACTAGGAATTTAACGAATTCAATCTTGTTTGACAGAGCTCAATGAGCTCTGTCAAACACGACTGAATTGGTTAAATTCCTAGTTGCATTGTGGGAAAATTTTGCACCTGGAAATTTTAACATTTCGTCATCAGTGTGGAGGGGGTTAAGGGTTAACAAAACTGAAAAAAAATCGGTCACTTATTTCATGAAAATGAACACTTTCACAGCTATCAAGCCTTAACATGGTCTTATAAATAGTAAATGGATGAAAGTTTTAAAATATGGAACTTCTTATATCACTAAGAAAGAGATCGGTCTTCCTTTCAAGGAATCAACATTTACCGTACAGTTAGACCTTCAGTTCAATCGTTGGTCTTAACCTCTAGAAGGAAATCATCACTCAACCTTAGTATTCCTTCTCTCTGCTCTATATATTCCTATGCTCTATACATTCATCTATTTTAGATCAAACCAATTGAAACATCTAAAGTGGCGCTCAACATTCTGTAGTTTGCAGATTACATTATCAAGCCAGAAAATAAGCAGACTGTCATCTGCAAAATGAGGTCCCCAGAGGGTGAATTTAGTGATGCTACCCTGCACAGCAGGGTAGCATCACTAAAATTACTCTCTGTGAACCTCAATCTGAATCAGGGTCTCAAAACTAAACAGAAAGAGGTACCCAAAGGATAAATTGGCTCACTGTATGGGATACCATCATCAAATTAACTCTCTGGGGACCTCATTCTGCAAATGTCAGACTGCTTATTTTCAGGCCTGTACATTATGTCGACATTAGGTAGGAGGATTGAAAACAGAATTTGAGGATGTTTTGTTGCCTCTATGACTGTTATCCCGAGTAGTCATGTCAATATGTTCATTCTGGAGATTGCAGAGTGACCAATCTTGAGTTGGTCAGGAGAGACAACACATCATCTTCATTTCATTTTAAAAAGAAAAAATTACAATGAAATTCTCCTTTTCTCATTCATTTTACAATTTCAGTTCTTGAGAATGAATTTTATTTCTTTTCTGGTATGATAAATTAAAAATGTACTGGATGATTTCTCAAGATCAGTTGGTGATTGCAAGAAAAAAAACTTCAGAAAATTAAAATTTTTAAGTACATCCAATTGCATACTTTCTTTATATTTTATAGTGGTTTATACACGTCAGGAAGAGAATCACCAGAGTCTCTGCGCAGTGAGAAGATGAAGTTTCCAACTTATCGTGGACGTGGTGCTCAGTCTGGTAGCGATTCTGAAAGTGGGATGAAACGAAAGTAAGTTCATATAATCCACTCAGTTCTGTCCTGTTTGGTGGTACAATATTCCTATTCACTGCATGTATTTATTTTCCTATACGTTCATGTAAAATTATAGATTTAAAGAATTATCTCTTGACAACTGTGTTCCCCATATACAGAGACCTCTTTAGCCTCAGTACATACAATAAATAGAGGATATGGAATGAGTGTTTTTCTCATATAATATTTATGAAACGAGTCTAAGAATTTTCCGTTTTGGCGAGCCCAAATGGAAAATTCGGACAAGTTTCATAAATATTATATGAGAAAAACACTCATTTCATATTCTATGTATCATATGACACACACACGCACAAATTAGCCACTTAGTATGACTTTTTAACCTATCACCTAACTTGAGTTGCAGACAGCACATGTAAAAAATATCCTCGTATAACTAACAATTTTTATTTTTTGCTTCCAAAACATAGGTTATGACCTCTCATTGGAACAAGCGCAACACGCTCGTACCAATGAGGGGTCATAACCTATGTTTTGGAAGCAAAAAGTGAAAATATTAAAAAACATGAATGGCGTTTTTCTTGTAGGTAAAAGATTAATACAATATAACCCATCCTAAATAGGACAGATAACGTAAATTCTCCCTACTGAAATTATGCAAATGTGACCCAGTTGTATTTTGTTTAGCCAATCAAATTGTCCAGTTTTGAAATTGACCAATGAAAGCTCCCAATTCTAATTATGCAAATTGACCAATGAAATTGACGGAAGGCTTTATTTATCACTGATTAATATGAAAACAAAATATCAAATGTTTTAAAGTGAACAAAATGGACGAGTGATATGATAAAAGACTTTAGTTGATTGTATATGGCAAGATATTATAAGTTATCTCCGCCAAAATGTATGGTATATGGAGACTTAATACCTGGATGTTGGCTTTTAAACACCAAGCCGCAGGCAAGGGTTTTAAATGAGACATCCAGGTATTAAATCTCCATATACCATACATGTTGAGGGAGATAATGTTTTTGTCCCATTTGATACACAATAGAAACATAGTGGGGAAAAATTTGTGGATGTGTTTCCCACACTCCGTAATCTGTTGGACCAAATTCGTGAAGAACTGTTTTGTTTTTACAAAATGCAGAAGACAACAGATAGAGTTACATCCCTTGGGTCATTAAGGAAATGAGTAAACAGTATTTTGTTGACACCTTCTGGCACATAGAACAAATTGGAACTGAGGGGACGATATTTGCTCTTATTGCATTTTTCTCAAGTTGTTTCATTTAATTATTCACCTATTTAATTTATAACAACAAAATATGATCGAATTGTCAGAAATCTGATGATATTTGTGACTGTTTTTTTGTTCAATTTTTATATCGAGACGAGCAAAAGCGGAAAGTTTTCATTTAAACCATATACCCCCGATGTTTCGTGTGTGCTTATTCCCTGGATGTTGCACTCTCTCATATACCTTGGATGTTGGGTGCACCCTTTGCCATGTATATTTGTCCAAGGCATTCTGACCAATCAAAAGTCAGAATTTATCGAGATATTGGGACAAACCAGAATAAATCCTCAGTTTTTCAGGAGAAAAAGCAAGCCTGAAAATAATTTTCATTTCGCTTCCAGACAGAATGTCAGACACCAAACAAATCAAGTCTGTTATTTGAGAATGACATCTGACATATTACAAAATGGAATTTGAGTATTCAAAATAATGTGTTTTGGGTGTACATGGACCTTCATCTTAAAACTGCTCAGAATTCATCCAACCATACCTTGTTTCATATTTAAATTGCCAATAAATAATGGCTTGTGCTTTTAAATCTTTTTACATTTCATACGCAATTAATTGTGCTATTAAGGTTTCACAGTTTTTAGCTGTTTCAGTAAAATTCTATAATTCAAAGTTTCAAAATATGTACCTCATTGGGGATTATTTTTTAAGAGCAGACATTCAAATGAACAACATAGTTTTTTAAAAAAGGTCAATCGGAGTGTTATATGAAGCAGACTTTCATTCTCGATCAATTTAGACATCTTTTACAGTGGAAACCTGTTAATTGAACCGCCACTTTGCCAATAAAAATTATTCAATTAACAGGAGTATTCAGTTAACAGGAATTGGGTCACCTCCCTGTATTCTAGAGATAAACTTAGCATTTATTCTATTATCTATAATAGATTAAATGCCTGTCTTGGATGTACTGAGGTCAAATAGGTCTATAAACAAAGGAAAACTGGGGTGAATCAGTGTAATTTCTTGATTAATTACAAGATTGTTTATTCAATTAAGAGGAGTTTACTCTATAACCTACATTAAAAAAACACAGCAAGTTTGTACTAGAGGTATGGTAAATGGTTTTGTGTGGGAAATTATATTCAAGTAACAGGGTTATTCAGTTAAGAGATATACAATTAAGTGGCCTCCACTGTAATTGGTTTTGGATCGTTTTATAAATAGAATCTTTATCTTACACAGCTGCGTGGCCACTGGGGGGGATGTGTTCCCCCCCCCCCCCACACACATTTTCCCTCAAAGTTGGTCCTCGAAATTTGTCCAACAATGCCTCAAAAAAGTAGGGGAGGTGGGAGGGGGGGGGGGGGGTTAGGTCCATGGGGGTTAGGTTGTAGATTGATTGTCCTAATATCTGTGTCGGCGAAAAGGTAAACAGTCATCAGTACATAAAAAACCTCAAAATATCTGCTCAGATGCAACAAGATGGGGGTTTTTGAACCCTGGAATTAATTTTTTTGTACTGCTTGCCGAACCACGGTTGGCCTGTGGTACCGACGATCCTTGGCCACCCCATATCGGACACATTTATTGCCCTCTGGTGGAAACCCTGATTATTGGTACTTTGGTTACCTAGTTCAAACTTTAGGAATGCAAAATTCTGAAATGTGAAGGCTTGGAAAGCTTTAACCGCACACACACCACCCTCCCCCTCCCCTATCTAAACCAGGCTCTGTGAGTTTGTTTCCCCTCCCCCCCCCCCCCCCCCCCCCCTCTTGCTTTGGGCTGGCTACGCCACTGAATTCTTACACGTACGAGAAATTTACAAAACTTGTCTGGTAATTCAGATCAGGTCTGAGCCACAGCCTTGGTATAGACTAAATTTACTGAACCTACCTCTTAACCCTTGGGGGACCCAGCAATTTTTACACATTTTTGCTACACATTGACAGTCTGCATCCTGTGACTTTGCTGCTCATTTTTTGCAAGGGTTAACTGTCTATATATGCAGCCAAGTTTTGTCTAAAAACAACTATCAAGGTGCTTAGAATGTAACTTCTGACTTAACCCAAAGACTTCATGTAGAGGCAACTATTCTGTTGCAAACAAAAATGTGATCAAAGTCGGAATTAAGTCCTTAACTGGTAGAGTGCTGGAAGCCCATATTTGGGCTTTAACCTGAAGTACAGTTACCACAACTTAAAGGCCCCAAATTCAGTGGATGTGCTTCGCTTTATCTTTGAACTGAAATAATTTAGTCTGTTAAGATTTGCCTTGTTACAAATTATGGGAGAGTGCCTATTGATCTATTGGCACTCTCCCATAAATTGTAACAAAGCAAAGACGTGAACAAATTCTGATGACCAAAATTAACTTAGCACTCTACCAGTTAAGGGTTAAATTTCACCACAAACTTGAGGATCATTGGAGATCCTCCTTATTTTGTATTTATAGAGTGGATTACCGTATTTACTCTATGTATTGGGACAGCTAAAAATAAATATTTTCACAGGTGTCCCACATCTTAGAAAATGGGCAAAAAACAACCTGGTCTTGTTTTGATGCTGAATCAAGTTGTGTGTAATTTGTTTTCCATCACTATATACGAAAATCGCCATCCAATTTTTTTTTAGATTTTCATTTTTTGCTTCCAAAACATAGCTTATGCCCCTCATTGGAACGAGCGCATTGCGCTCGTTCTAATGAGGGGTCATAAGCTATGTTTTGGAAGCAAAAAATGAAAATTTTTAGTTACACAAGAATTCTTTTTATGAGTATCATCTGCCACTAGCGTTCAGTGAAGAGTTGAAGACTGTCACAATGTAATATTAAATAGTCTTCCTCATGTCAGTCTGGACTGTAAATATTAAAACTTAGGAACAGATTTAAATAAAAACAGCACAAATCAGTATGTATTATCAATTTTTTATTGTTTAAAAAGGAAAATTAAACACAAACTTAGCTTTAATATTGAGCATTTTGCACCGTTTTCAGGTGAGTGGGCCAACAGGAAACAAGTCTCCCGAGTGTCCCAAACATTGGAGCACAAAAAAAATATTTTTTTGGAAAAAATGTGTGTCCCACAACATGGAGTAAATACAGTACTACTGAAAAATAATTTTCGGCATAAGAAAAGTCAGGCCTTTAAATTACCCCAATTTCACACCGTTTATAGGTGTGTCCAAATTAGAGAATGTGTGAAGACATCAAGAAAAATATATAAATTCTCTGCGCTTGTTTCACATTTGAGAACAACTTCCATCATAATATGACCACAGAAATATGAAGAAAGGCATGGCAATCAAACATAACAGGATAAGACTGTTATTTCTGGTTTTAATGTACTCAAATTAGGACAAAAGGGTGTGCCTAAATTAGGGCAAAATGGTGTGCCCAAAATAAATGAATTTAAAGTCCTGGCATTAGTATGTTTTCAGCTCATATACTACTACATACACCTGATGTTCAGTGTACTGAATGGTTGTTTATAACGTTTTAAGCTCATGGACTACTGGATACACCTGATGTACCATGTACCAAAAGGTTTTTAGCTCACCTGACTGAAAGTAAGGGTGAGCTTTTCTTACCACTTTTCGTCCGTCGTCTGTCGTCTGTCGTCCCTCGTCCTTTATGAAGGTGGTGTTTGAGCCTCTTTCTCCTAAACCACTGGCTACATTTTAATTAAATTTCATGTAAGTAGTGGTTATATAGGGGCATTTCGATTTTTATCCAAAATAGGTTTCGGCTCATATTGAGCAGAGGTGTGGGGAAAAAATGGCCAAATTTTTTGAAAATCTTCTTCTAATGAACCAGCAGTAGCAGAGACTTGATATGTGGTATACAGAGTCCTTTTGAGGTTTAGAATCAAGTTTGTTCAAGAGAAGTTTGTCGGGCATTATTTGCCTTCGTTATGGGAGGGGCAAAAATTTTGGCCACGCCTAAAATTTCTATTTTCAGAACCGTGAGGTCGATTTGAACCAAATTTGATATGAGATGATAATGGGCCATAAGTAGTTGATTGATGCAAAAAAAAATTTTCTCATTGCCCCGTGGGAACTCCGGGAGCTAAAAATAGGAAAAACCTTAAAACTGCCATATCTCCAAAACTACACGGCACAGAGAATTCTTATTTTATATAAAGCTTACTTTTATCCAGTAGAATAGAATGGTTAAAAAAAATCCCTATTGGTTTGATCACAAGGTACTTTTTTCAGGACTTTGAAAAAGTGCTGAGTCAGCACTTTTTAACACTGTAGGCAATGGAAAAAAGATTAAAAAATCTTCTTCTCCAGATCCAGCAGGCAGAATCTTTTGATATTTGGCATGCAACATTGTAGGGTGGATCTGATTCAAGTTTGTTCAAATCGGCCCCCTGGGTTCATATATGGGCTCAGTATAGGAGCCCGATTTCGAACTTAGTGCATTTCAGGCAAATTTCTTAAAAAATCTTCTTCTCCAGATCCAGCAGGCAGAATCTTTTGATATTTGGTATGTAACATTGTGGGGTGGATCTGATTGAAGTTTGTTCAAATCGGCCCCCTGGATTCATATTTGGGCTCACTATAGAAGCCCGAATTCGAACTTAATGCATTTCAGGCAAATTTCTTAAAAAATCTTCTTCTCCAGATCCAGCAGGCAGAATATTTTGATATTTGGTATGCGACATTGTGGGGTGGATCTGATTCAAGTTTGTTCAAATTGGCCCCCTGGGTTTATATTTGGGCTCAGTATAGAAGCTTGAATTCGAACTTAGTGCATTTCCGGCAAATTTCTTAAAAAATCTTCTTCTCCAGATCCAGCAGGTAGAATCTTTTGATATTTGGTATGCAACATTGAGGGGTGGATCTGATTCAGTTTTGTTCGAATCGACCTCCTGGATTCATATTTGGGCTCACTATAGAAGACCGAATTCGAACTTAGTGCATTTCAGGCAAATTTCTTAAAAAATCTTCTTCTCCAGATTCAGCAGGCAGAATCTTTTGATATTTGGTATGCAACATTGTGGGGTGGATCTGATTCAAGTTTGTTCAAATCGGCTCCCTAGATTCATATTTGGGCTCACTATAGAAGCTCGAATTCGAACTTAGTGCATTTCAGGCAAATTTCTTTGAAAATCTTCTTCTCAAGATCCAGCAGGCAGAATCTTTTGATATTGGGTATGCACCATGCTTAGGGGGGTGAGATTCAAATTTGTTCCAGCCAAGTCCTTGGGTTCATATTTGGGCTCACTGTGGTAGCCCGAATTATAACTTAGTTCAAAATGAGAAATTTTCTTTGAAAATCTTCTTAAGATCCAGCAATTGGAATGTTTTGATATTTGATATGCAGGATCCTTAGGGGGGTGAGATTCAAGTTTGTTCAAGCCATGTCCCTAGGTCCATATTTGGACTCACTGTGGGGGCTTGAATTGTAACTTAGTTCAAAATGAGGAATTTTCTTTAAAAATAATTTCTTCGGAATGTTTTGATATTTGGTGTGCAGCATCCTTAGGGGGGTGAGATTTAAGTTTGTTAAAGCCAAGTCCCTGGGTTCATCTATGGGCTCCCTGTGGGAGCCCGAATTATAACTTAGTTCAATATGAGAAATATTCTTTAAAAATCTTCTTTTTTTTAGATCCACTGGTCAGAATCTTTGGATATTTGGTATAAGCTTTTCTTAGGAGGAGCAGATGCAACTTGTTGAAATCAATTTTCTGGGTTGATATTTAGGTTACCATGTCAGGTGAGCACCCTCAGGCCCAGACCTGTTAACTCTCCCGCTTTTGCCGGGAGACTCCCGGTTTGGCACCCAATCTCCTGTACTCACGGCAACATCCTATTTTCTCCCGCTTTGATACTTTTCAAAATTAGTTATTCAGTACCGGTAATCCATCACGGCATCACTGAATCCACCAGCTTTTGTTTACAAATACAAAAGCATGTGCTCTACTCTCATTGGCAAGGTCATTAAGTTTGTGTGAAACGTCACCAGTTACGTCAAAACTGATAACCAATTCTGATTTTTATCAATGGCCGGCTATTGTGTTCTGTAATTATTGCAACACGTTTCACAGTCGAAATAAATGAACTTGAGATGCAGGATAATTGCTGAAATTGATTATATATTAAAAACACACCTTTGTTTGATATAAGAGTAGCAATCACATCAAAAAATAAATCCCATACTATTAATTATGTACACTCGAAATTGGGCAAAAATACGCACAAATTTATTGTGCATTTCGGATTTCAGATAATTATATTTTGTAGACGAACGGCTCATTCAAATGAGTTGCGGTAATTTTCTGTATGTTGGGAAAAAATTCCGATTTGCGTTTTTCTAGGGCAAGCAGTGAAAGAAATTCTGTTTTTGGCGAAAAAAATCTCTAAAAAGTTGGTAATTTACGGCTCTTGGAGGGGTTTTTTTATCCGCGAATTGGTAGTGATAAATGGACAACAACAACAAATCCCCAAGATGTTTCGTCCTGTGGCTGTGGCATAATTTTCACGTTTCAATGAAAAATGCTCACCTCCATTCCAACCCCCATTCAGAAATGACCAATTACTTCATGTGAATAACCAGCGTGGTTGGCAGGGGAGGGGCGCTGAGCTTTGGAAGGTCGAATTACCACAAACAACCGACAAGTAGAAAACCAATGAAATATGAATGTCATTGGAACAAGCTCAGATATTGGCACATGGCCATATCCATATTTCTGTTTTGCTCTATATTTCTATGTTTTGGCTTTTGAAAAGACAAATTGTTCAAATAAAACACATTAGGGTGGAGTGTCTTTTGGGGGGGGGGAGTAACATGGAAATTATTGATGTGCTGTCTGCGCGCAAAAATCTCACTGACAAGCATCCAAATCTCACTGAGAGCTCATCAAAATCTCACTGACGGTCATCTCCAGAGGTTAACAGGTCTGCTCAGGCCCCTTGGGGCCTCTTATTATGTTTTCTCTTCCCTCTTGAGCAATTTTTCCCTGTATTTAATTCAAACCATATTACACAGAGTGTCTCTGGAATAAACTAAAAATGGCTATAATTTCATTATTCAGTTGCAGCTTTCCAAACTTGGCGTGATTTCTTTTTTCCATTTTGTTTTTTTCTTATTGTGAAGAGGAAGCAGATCTTGGCTCAGGCCATTACAGCAGTATAAAATATGCTTTGGTAGGTAATTTTTTTTTTGTCTCTCTGTAAAATACTTGTATTGAGTATTGACAAGTAGACTTTATTATGGAGAAGTAGTGAAGTGAAAGGGTTAGGTTTTTTCTTCCTTCAGCACACAGGAAAAACTCCACCTCCGATCATTGATTACAGTTCCCCGCACTCCCCCCTAGTTGTGTTCTGTCTTATAAATTATACATTAGCAATAAAGCCTGGAAATAAGAGTGTCATCTGAAGAATGAGGTCCCCAGAGAGGGAATTTGGTGATGCTGCTCCGCAAAGCAGGGTAGCATCAGTAAATTCACCCTGTGCATTGATGTGATTTTTTGTGTTCTTTTTATCTGATTTCAGTTTTTTCTCACCCAACTATAAATTGTTCATTTCTTTAGATTTACATGAAAATGGTCTTTCAAGCTTGATTTTGAAACCTTTCCCTGATTGCAAACAGGATTTCAGTTTATTAATCATACCCTCAAAGTCCCAGGCCTGAGCAAAAAGAGGAACTCCAGAGGATATATGGGAGATTCTAGGCCACTGTACGGGATAGCTTCAGCAGATTCACAATTTGGTGATCTTCATCTGCAAATGATAGATTGCTAATCTCCAGGCTTGATTAGCAATTACTTTTTCAATTAGATTGTGATCTGGCAGTGACAACAAATCCAGTGGATCAGGATTTCATGAATAGAATATTACAAATCAAGTCTGAATCACGAAAAAAGAAAAATGAAAATACTCAAATTTCATTTTTGACAGGCAAAATCCTCCAGTATTGTGAGGAAAGTGGGCAGACAGTTATGACCGAGTCACAGTACTCTCTGTTGTGTAATCCCTATACTCTAAAAACCTGTCTTGAGAGACCACTGTATTGAGACACCATCTGTCTTGAGAGATCAATGTATTGAGAGACCATCTGTCTTGACAGACATCTGTATTGAGAGATCATCTGTCTTGAGAGACCATCTGTCTTGAGAGACCATCTGTCTTGATAGACCACTGTATTGAGAGTCCATCTGTCTTGAGAGACCACTCTGTTGAGAGACTACTTTATTGAGAGATCACCTTTTCTTGAGAGACCACTGTATTGAGAGTCCATCTGTCTTGAGAGACCATCTCTCTTGAGAGACCATCTCTCTTGAGAGACCACTCTATTGAGAGATCACCTATTCTTGAGAGACCACTGTATTGAGAGACCATCTGTCTTGAGAGACCACTGTCAGATTGTATGGATAGATTGTTTTACTCTGTAATGGACCTATCATGGTAGACCACCTGTCTTGAGAGACCACTTTTGTCTCACAAAAAGGGTATAATCTCTCAAGGCAGGTTCTACTTTACCAGCATTGCATAGTTCATCTGAAACAACAACTATAAGAAAAACAAGAAAAGAGGTTGAAGAAAGTTTGGACATATAGGTAAAAAAGTTTGGTGAGATTAAATTCAGATAATGATGGAGGGACCTAATATAAGAAACAAGTCCTCTCGTTTTGTAAACCCAATCTCAGAAGATTATTTCATTCAGTCAGATAAATAATTGATAACTTTTAATATTAGAGAATTTGTTGTTCCAGGTATTTTCCAAGACGGAGAGGTTCTGATAATGAAAGTGATGTTTCTGTCCCAAGAAGGCGGAGGTACGATTTTTTGTTGTGTTACTGTTAAAAAAGATAGCATTTTCTAAATTATAAAATTAATATAACTTCAAAAGGAAGAGGTTCTACTGTGATTAGTCCTCATGTATTCAAAACCTGTAAGGGGCTGAAAGGCAGCCCACAAAATGATTTATGAGGCTGATTTAGATGCAAAAGGGAATGGGTTTTTTAGTAAAAGTAAACTTAGTGGCTTGGTTTTTGTCAAACAAAACACTCTGCAAATTTGTTATGGGGCTGTTTGGACACATTCCCATGAAAAGGCAAGGCCTGTGTGATAATATACTTCTAGTGTTGATGTTTGATGTGAAGAATAATTTATGTTTCAAGTCAGTTTGGAGATGGCTAACCGAACGCTCGGCTATGCAAAATTCTTGGGAAACTGCTTTTTTTATCATTAACAAGTATTCTTATATTGCATGGAATTGAAATATACATAGCCTCTTAAGGCATAAGACTGAAAATCAATCAAGAGACAAGAAAGGCTGGTTAACTGGTAAAGTGCTAAATCAAATCTTGTACATATGTCTTTGTCTTGCTACAATTTATGAGAGAGTGCCTATGGGCACTCTCTCATAAATTGTAGTAAGGCAAAGCCTTATAGACTAAATAATATCACTTCAAAGATAATACAAAGCATGTGCACTGAATATGAGCCTTCAAGCTGTGGTGCCTGCACTTCAGAATAAAGCCCAAATATGGGCTTCCAGTACTCTACCAGTTAACTGGTAGAGTGTAGAAGAGCAAATTTGGGCTTTATTCTGAACTGCAGGAACCTAAAGTTAAAGGCTTCTTATTCTGTGGATGTCCTTCATATTATCTTGGAAGTAATATTACTTCATTTCCATCGATTTGCATTGTTACAATTTATGGGAGAGTGCCTATAGGCACTCTCCCATAAATTGTAACAAGACAAAAATATGTGAACAAATCTTGAGGCTGAGAAAAAAAAAATTAGCATCCTACCAGTTAAGTTACTCTGACTTTAGTATTCATCTGTTCGTGTGGATTTGAATTTGCGTAACCACCACGTGAACGAAACGAACGTTCTCGTCAAATTTTGCACACTGCTGCCTATACATTGTTTTGTTGTAAATTTTTTTAATGTATTCATCTTTATAAATATAATTTTTGAGCATTGTTCCCATATTATGAATAGAATGGTATGCTGTTTCCATCTTAACCCTTCATCTAAGGAATTGCCTGCATCTGCCTGCATAATCTGCAAATAGAGCAGTTGGAAAAAATAAATTTTTCAAAATATTTCAACAAAATGATATGCTCATTGAGCTCGTTTCTTTAAAGGGTCACATGATATCGTTTTGTTGAAATTCTTTATAAAAGTAGTAATTAAAATAATAAATTTTGATATTCTCTTTGTTGGGTAAAGGGTTAAAAGAATTTCCCACCCAAGTAAATAGCCACAACTAATGTGCAATCTCACTTTGTCGAGATTACGCTTTTGTTGTTGTTGCTATTTTATTTTGGTTGAAATCCTATTAACCCTTTACCCAACGCAGACGATATAAAAATTTATTATTTTAAATATATTTTTTTTAAATTTTTCAAAACATTTCAACAAAACCATATCATGTGACCCCTCATTGGAACGAGCTCAATGAGCTTGTTCCAATGAGGGGTCACATGATATGGTTTTGTTGAAATATTTTGAAAAATTTAATTTTTTCAGCTGCTCAATTTGCATATTATGCGGGTGATTCGTTAGGTAAAGGGTTCAAACATAAAACAGCATGACTGGCATAGTAATACAGAGAAGGCGGAGAAGCATCAAACCCCTTATTTCCTGTAGGTTACCTCCATGTTATCTTGTGTAACCTTCCAACAGGTTAAGATATAAGCCTTTTATATCCAGGCCTGTTGAAGCAGGTCCTGTTTACTAAGGCATCAAGTATTTTATACCCCTGATAAGTAAGTGTATAGAAATCCCTGTGTCATCGCATCACGTCATGTCATGTCACATCACATTTTGTCACGGGCAAAATACTTGACTACTGAGCAAAATTTATCCAATATTGGGACTTGTGTTCCCTATTGCTTAACAATTGAATTTTGTTCAAATGGATCTGCCCAGCTCTTTTAGGGGCCTCAAATCAGGAGAAAACTAAAAAGATCTTCAGGACCACTATACAGAGCATGTTGTTTTTTTGGCAAGCAGCATCTTTCACTCATTTATAATCAAGTTTTGTTCAGGCCAAGTTGTTGCTTCCCTATTTGGGCTTATAGAGAGAGCCCACAATTTGCCTTTGGCCTCAAACTGCAAACTTTATACTTTTCTTTTTCAGAATCACTGCACAGAAAGTCCTGATTTTCTGCAAGCAGATTTGTACACTCATACATCCATTAAAGTTTATTCTAGCCATGTTTCTAAAATGTATTTAGGCTTTTGGGGAGACCAGAAGGTGCCTTTGGGCTCCAAAATTCAAAAGTTGTAATTTTTGGTATTTATTTTCCTTGGTATTTATTTTTCTTGGTTCTGATGTGATTTGGTTTTTTACACTGCAGCAAATGTTACTACAGTAACATGTGTGCCATGCCTGATTTCAGGTGCCCCAAGGGGAGATAACTTGAAAAAACCTTTTTGTGAAATTGATGAAAAATTTGAATGAAATTTGTGCAATTTATAACCATACAGAAAGTGACCAGTAGCATGTTTCACTCATGCATTTGAGGTTGTTCAAGTCAAGTTTTTGTGACCATATTTGGGAAATCCAAAAGTTCTAAAATGGAAAAGTAATTGTTTTGATAATTTTTATAGCCCTGCCGCTTGGTGGGGGTATATAGTATTCCTCATGTCCATCAGTCCATCCATCCCAAAGTTATACCATACACTACACTCACACCTTTCAAGACAGCCATCTGAAATTTTGCACAATGCAGAACTACATTTAACACATTACCATGTTAGAAGTTCAGACGACTCTATGTTTTTGTCACAGTTATTGCCCTTTATCAGCTTAGAGAAAAATTCATGTATTTTTTAATCGGAGAGAGAATTTCATGCGTTTTTAGCTCACCTAACTAAAAGTCAGGGTAGCTCAAGTGATCACTTTCTCTCCATCGTCCATCCGTCGTGAATTTTACATTATCAATTTCTCCTCCTAAACCCCTGGGCCAAATTGAACCAAATTTGATATGCATGGTCCCTATCATATGTCAATTCAAGTTTGTTCAAATAAAGATGCCATGCTCCATATTGATGGGGTTGGGGAAAATGCTCCAAAATTTGAGAAAAATCTTCTCATGAACCAGTGGGAACAAAGACTTGATATTTGGTATGGAGCTTCCTTTTGAGGTGTAGAATCAAGTTTGTTCAAATGAAGTTTGCTGAGCAAATATTTGCCTTTGTAATGGGAGGGGCAAGATTTTTAGTCCCTGCCATAATTTCTATTTTCAGAACCGATGGTTCAGTTTGAACGAAATTCTGTATGTGATATTATTGGGTCATAAGTACTTGATTCATGATAATATAAAATTTCCATGTTCCCCGTGGGAACACCCCAGGAGCTAAAAATAGAAAATATTTTCAAATGCCCATATTTCCCAAACCACACGGAACAGAGAACTGTTATTTGGTATGAAGCATCCTCAGGACCAGTAGAATCGAATGATACAAACAAAATGCTATTGGTTGTGTTAGGTTGTTCCAAAGAGAGGGGTGGGGGAAGGGGGGGGCCATTGAAAAAGTGCGGAGTCAGCATATTTGCAAATATTAAAAAAAATTACTTTTTCAGAATCTTCTGATATTTGGCATACAGCATCCATGGAGGGGGGCGGGGGGGGGGGGGGGGGGGGGGGGGGGGGGGGGGGGGGGGTCAGATACAAGTGTGTTCAATTTAAGCCACTCGATTCGTATTTGGAATCAATACAGGAGCCCAAATCTTAACTTAGGGCAATGTGGGAAATAAGCTTTAAGAATCTTCTTCTTCAGAACCGCTGGTTGGAATGTTTTAATATTTGGTTAACACCATTGTTACGAGGGTAAGATTCAAGTTAATATTTGGGATTCCTATGGGGGCCCAAATTGCTTTAAAAATCTTCTTCATCAGATCTACCAGTCAGAATCCTTTCATATTTTGTATACAGCATCTCTATGAGGGTCAGATTCAGTTCACATCCACCCACATAATAAGTTCAGCAGCTGAATAAATATTATTTTTCAAACAATTTCAACAAAAACCATATCATGTGACCCCTCTTTGGAACGAGCTCGTTCCAAAGAGGGGTCACATGATATGGTTTTGTGGAAAATTTTTGAACAATTTTAAAAAATGATAGTTAAAATAAGAAATTTTGATATCGTCTGCATTGGATAAAGGGTTAAACATTAATGAATAAACAAATAAATTTGTAATAAATCAACAAAAAACTTGTCAAACCCCTAGTCCTGTTAGGTAAAGTATTTATTTAATTTTTTTTTTTTTAGAAGAGAAGCGGATAGCGGTAGTGAATCAGATGTGTCCCAGTGTCGTCCACATCATTTCCGAAGACATAGACCAAAAAGTACAGGCGAAGACTCTCAGAACTGGAAAAATGGCAGCTTGACAGGGTATTCTACTTTCATGTGTTTCATTGTGGCATATGAATTGTATTCAGTTCATCAAAGCTACTGTTGTACTGGAGAGGTGTAATATCGTTACAGCATAGTACTGGCTGCTTTTGAGTAAGGAGTTGATATGGATATGATTTACACTAAGGTTGTACAGTGCACAGGGTTAATTACTCAGTTAATAATGAAAATGTTTTATAACCAGAAATGCACAGGGTTAGGTCCCACTTTCTTTTTATAAAAAATTGGCAACTGCCTAACCACACACTACAGGAAAATGTACACTCACTAAGGCTGTGCTATGCACAGGGTTAGTCGCATGATGGAGATGAGTTTATAATACAGTGGAACGCACTTAATTGGATATCTCTTAACTGAATAACCCTGTTAATTGAATATAATTTCCCAACACAAAACCATTTGCCATACTTCCAGTACAATTTTGACCTATTAATTGAATATAGTTTATAGATTTATAAAAATCTTGCAACCTGTTGAGAAATTACCCTGACTCACCCCAGCTTTCCTTTGTTTTTGACCTATTTGGGCTTAATACATACAATATATGCATTTAATGTATTATATCTTGTTTGTCAGAGCTCATGGAGCTCTGTCAAACAAGATATAAAAGAATAAATGCTAAGTTTATCTCAAGAATACAGGAAAGTGACTCAATCTCTGTTAATTGAAATCTCCTGTTAATTGAATAATTTTCATTGTCAAACTGGCTATTTAATTAACTGGGTTCCACTGTATAAATAACCAGAAAGAAAAGAATCACTTACCCTGTGTATTGCACAGAGTTAAGTGGTAAGCTAACATACACTTGCTAACCATAGGCATTGCACAGAATTAGTTGATAGGTTGACATATCACACACTAGATAAAAATACACACTTTGCACAGGGTTAGTTGGTTACTCGTTACATAGGGTGCAGGATTTAAGGAACTAATGGAAATACTTACATTGGTTTGTCGACATTGTTATGCCCCCAAAAACATACAGTGTTTGTCATTTCCGTCCATCTGTCTGTCCATCAGGAAGCTTTGTCATGTCTGTCTGTCTGTCTGTCTCTCTGTCTGTCTGTCCATCTGTCTGTCCGTCCATCCGGCAGTCGTCAGTTGGTTGGTCTGTCTGTCAGCGTCGTCGTCATTGTCGGTCGGTCGAAGATTTTCATGTCCACTCTTTAACTTTGAGATGCTTTGTTGGATTTTGTTGAAACTTGGCATACATGATGTTTATGGAGAGATGATGTGGCACGCACAAATTTGTTTTTGTTCAATGGAGATCAAGGTCACAGATCAAGGTCATTGCCATGTCTGGGGCCTAATCACTTCTCAGTGACAATCTCTTGTTTTAAAAGTGAATTCCAAAAATGAAAACATATTCTGTTTTCAACTAATAGCTGGTTTGAGGCAAAAAATGTCAATAAATTATTGGAAATCCGTGGATGTGACAAGATGTTGGAGTAGCTCTTTGACAGATTTCAGATTTTTATTCAATTAACAGGAGTTTACTTTATAAAATATATTCAATTAACATGTCAGTTTGTACTGAAGGTGCAGTATATGATTTGGCATTTGTAGGTTATATACAATTAACGGTTGAATGCAATTAAAAGATATACAATCAAGTGGGCTCCACTGGACAACATATACTCTCCCGAGTTATAAAAAATTTGATTAGTTAAAATTTGTCAGGTATACAATATATTTAATGATGGAGAAATTTAATGATGAGAGAGGGGCCTCCGACTGAAAGATGCGTTTTTATACGCCCATTTTGAAAAAATAGGTTGTATTATGATTGATTGGTCTGTCCGTCTGTCCATCTGTCTGTAAACTTTTCCATTTCCGGATGATAGCTGAAGTTTGTATTTATAGATTAGACCAAACTTTGTCTTTGCCACAGTGATATCAAAATACAGGTTGAGTTCAAATTGGAGCCTGATCTGAAGATTTTTAAAAGAGTTACAGGCCTTTTTGACTTATCAATTGCCGACCGGGTATATTATGCAGTACCAGGCATAGCTCTTGTTTAATTGGCTTCATACATTGAGTGCATTAGTCAGATTTCTTCCCCAGCCGGTGTACAGTTGGTGTGTTATTGATTTTATTGTCAGTGTAGGCAATGTGTTAAAAAACCAAAATATTTGTTGAAGAAAATGTATCTGTTGTTACGCTACATATTTATAATTTATATATTGAGAGGGTTCTTATTTGAGACTCTACTCTCACCAATGATCATCTTGAAATCTGATTTCTTTTGTTTTTCAGAATTGGCAAAGAGAATTATCAAAATGGGTAGGTGGATTATTCAACTATCTTTTAGCATTTGACTACCATACTGACCCAGATATAAGCCCATAATCGAAAATAAGCCTACCTACTAACTTTTCCGATTTCGTTTTCAGAGTCCCATCCTTGTACATAAGCCCAGCCCCTGACTTTGTAATGACAACAACGATGACTGACATGCTGATAAATTGTAGCAATTAAAAAAGATACCCTTACCCAATGCACATGATATCAAAATTTGTGAATAATTTGATAACTCGAGCAAAGAAGGCCTACTTTTCTGGTATTGTGTCTGATAACATTGGACGGCCAAACATGCTGTCAACTGTTATGGACAAACTACTACACATTAAGGCAAATACAGCCCTTCCTGAACACACATCAAAGGAAGAACTTGCTGGAAAATTCTCAGCTTTCTTCACAAACAAAATCGAGGTGATAAGGTCCAATCTTACAGCTGGAGGCAATGTTGTACATGCCTCCACCTTTTCATCCAGTCCAGCTGGCATGACAGACCGTGTCCAGTTTTAACTCATTTGAACTGATTACCGCCGACGATTTGATCACAGTGTTCGAAAACTCGCCATCAAAACAGTGCTCGTTGGACGTAATTCCGTCAAAACTTTTGAAATCCTGTCTGCCGGCTCTCACAACATGGCTTCTGGAAATTGTTATTGTCTCTGGAGTTTCCCGCAAACAATGAAACAGGTTCTTATTACCCCACTGCTCAAAAAGCCTGGACTTCATCCAGACATTTTAAAAAACTATAGGCTGGTATCAAACCTTTCATTCATCTCCAAACTCATTGAACGAGTATTTGCCATCCAAATCCGTCGGCATCTCAACAATTGTTGTTTATCTGAAGAATTTCAGTCTGCATATAGGCCACAGTGTAGCACTGAAACAGTACTACTATGCATTCAAAACGACATACTTCTGTCTATGGATAAATAACAAATATCATATCTGGTGTTACTAGATCTTAGCGCGGCATTAACATAATTGATCATGCCATTCTCCTGGAAAGACTACAAAGCTATGTTGGCATTACCGGCATAGCTTTAGAATGGCTCAGATCCTATCTTACTGGCCAGACACAAAGTGTCAGCATCAATGGTTCTGCTTCAGAGAGGCTCACTAGTTTAGAGTGCCCCACGGCTCTGTCCTCAGACCCCTTGTCTATATTATCTATGTTTTACCATTAGGAGATATAATACACAAACATGACCTAAATTTCCACTGTTATGCTGATGATACTCCGCTCTACATTCATTTCGACCAGTCTGAAATATTAGCTAAAGAATAACTTGAGTGATGCATGGCAGAGATTCAACTTTGGATGACTGAAAATTTTATCAAAGTGAATGCCGAAAAAACAGAAATTATCTATTTTGGTTTGCCACAACAATTAGCGAAAACATCTAAATATTCTCTTAATATTGACTCAAATAATGTTTCCCCATCGGCTGCGGTTTGCAACCTGGGATATTTTATGGATGAGCATCTGTCATCAGAAAAACATGTTAAGTCGGTTTGCAGATCTGCGTATTTCCATCTTCAGAATATCAGCAGGGTGTGTCCTGTGATCGACGAGGGAACAGCCAAGCAGCTCGTCCATGCATTTATGACGAGTTGCTTGGATTATTGTAACTCCTTCCCTTTTTGGGGGAGGAGATCATTTACATGCCTACTACAGCTCATTCAGAACTGTGCAGCGAGAATTGTAACACAGAGAACAAAATTCTGCCACATTACCCAAGTGCTGCAAGAACATCACTGGCTCCCTGTGGAAATGAGGGTTGAATTCAAAATCCTTCTCCTCAAATATAAAGCCTTGAACAACATGACACCTTCCTATTTGTGAAGCCTAATCTCAAGATACAAACCCGATAGATCTTTAAGGTCAACAATTGGCTTATAGTCGTGGTAATCTCGTGACAGTTGGTAACCAGGCTTTCTCGGTAGCGGCACAAAGCATTACTTAAAACTCATCTTTTTCAGAAATTTTTAAATAGCTGTAACTAATGGTCGCTAGCAGAGCACCTATTCCATAAAGCCTGAGAGCACTTCATAGTGAAATCATGGCTATAAACTATATTATGATTTTAATTATTTCTTTTTCAAATGTTTCCCAAAATTTCAACAAAACCATATCATGTGATCCCTCATTGGAACGAGCTTGACAAGCTCGTTCCAATGAGGTGTCACATGATATGGTATTGTAAAAATTGTTTCACACTTTTACATTTTTCAACTATTCAATTTGTAAATTATGCAGACACATGCAGGCAATTCATCAGTAGAGGTTTAATGCATTTTTGTTATGGGATTGACCGAGTCACCTAACTTTATGTCACCTTTGCATCCAAATTCTTGTGGAGGCTTGACCTCTCGAAAATAAGCCCACCCATATACTTTTGCTCTCGTTCACTTCATGCACCCCCAGGGCTTATTTCCGGGCCAGTAGGGTACTGGACATTTTTTTCCCCCCATGAGACCCACAGGAAGTGGGTCTGTGTACCTAGCTGTGGTTATTGAGCTCAATTTTGCTGGTGAAATGGACAAACAAAATCAACATGTGAGATTCAATCTTACATTTCCTTACAACAGGTGATATTCTACAGTGTAGATAGGAAAACAGTGGACAGGAAATTTCAACCAGATCATGAACCATTCTTTTAGATGTCTACAGGGGCCAAATATGGGACACTTTTTCAATGGCATTTTGGCATTATTTTTCTCAATTCAAACCAAAAATCTCCCAATCTCATGCCTCATTCAAATAAAAATTTAATTCTTTTACTCTTGAAGGCCTAATTATTCCCCCGAAAAAAATTTGGGGCAATCTAGCCATGACGTCGTCTGTCTGTCCGTCTGTCTGTCTGTCCATCTGTCCGTCCGGGCATAGACGGAATTCGTGTCCGCTCCATAACTTCTTACAGCCTTCAAGGATATTAATGATACTTGGTATTATTATTGCCCACAACCAGAGGGTGTGTCGCGAATAAGGTTGGAATGGCTATCAAGGCTTTTTTCGGGGGAATCAGCCACCCTTTGGTGGCCATCCTCTAGTTTTTACTTTGATACCTTTTTACTGCAACAAAACAAGAGACAGTTTTTAGATACATTTGCAAGTTAAATTCCAAGAACCTAGTCAGTTGTTTCTAGGCAAGTGTATACTGCCTATATAGGCAGGTAACACTTACCTAGACTCAATTGCAATGCCACGAATGTAGACTGCCGAAGTGTAGCAAAATGCATAAATATCTTCATCATTTAAGGCCACACAAAGTAGATCTTCTGTTTCTCAGGCCATTATTTGTAAAATTGCATGCGGGCGAGCGGTTTTTATTTTATTTTTTATTTCTGTAATTCTTTACCATCAAAAGTTCATGCTCTTGGTTTATGTTTTAGGTAGCATGGGAGGTGATGTATTTCATCTCTTGAGAGCAAGAAGGCTTTGCAATGCTGAAGCATTGCAAAGCCTTCTTGCACTCAAGGGACAAATTTATCAATTTTTTTAACTTGGGTAAAATATTAGACATAAACCGTTTAATAAAAAGAGAGCATGCGGCTGCCAAAAGGACCATGCTGGAGGGCCTGAGAAACAGATTTTTAATTTTTTTAGGCCAAAAAGTATAAGAACAATTTATTTAATAAAAATTACAAAAACTGATCATGATTTGTTGCAATTATTTGTTATAAAACTTACGACTTGTACTATACATATAGTAGTTTCTGTATTAATGTTGTTAGTTGAATATGTTGGCAACATTTCTTATTCTATGTATGTTTTCTCAGACAAATTCCCAATTGGAGCCTCCATGACGCGAACTTTCACAATTGCGTGGGCTCCAGATCATTTCCCAAAGAGGGCATAGGTTATTATTTTTATATTGAAAAGGGCGAGAGAGCATCCCACCATTCTTTGTGGTTAATTACAAAGTCTCTGAATTTTATCATCTTTATAAATTTGGCATGATTCCGAGAAAGTTAACCATTCAGTAGCACAGGCAGTTCAAATATAATGTTTGTGTTACGTGTCTGTCTTCTGACTTGAGTATATAGAAAATTGATTACTCTCGGGGTCCAAATAATAGTACGGTCCCAAATAATAGTACAGGGTGGAAATTTGGTTAAAATTAAATAATAGTACAGACCCAAATAATAGTACAGGTGGGAATTTCCAATTTTCGGAAACAAATTATTAAAACAATAGTAAGCCCAAAAAATTTAACTAGAACAAATTTTGTATGAGTGATACTGGTAGAGCTGTCTCGGCATTGAAATTTGTTAACCATGTCGATTTTTGATTTTTTGTGACTACTAGTACTAGTAAAAGTTTAAAACCTTTCTACTGATATTAATAACACACATGCTTCATTCAGTCTTTCGAGTTGGAAGACCAGACCAACAATCTGCCATGACCGATCATGGCTGGACATTGTTCCACACTAAAATGTAAACAACCGCAAAAATGCATTTTATTTGATGACAAAGTGCAAACTATTCACAGGTAGCTTTCCGAAGTTGAGTATTTTAAGAGGAATGGTAAGTTGAATCAGGTGCATCTGTTTATGTTTACGTTTTGGTGAGGGACAAGTATCTACTAGTACCCATCACACATCGGTCACTGTGCATTGTTGGTCTGGTCTTAGTCATTGTATGACTGTGGCCTGGAGCCTAACCCCCACCCCCTACATAGGCTCCACACAGTCATTGAGAAGCTCGACCAAATTCAATCCGACTAAAAATTGACATTCGACCCGGCTCACTTCACGCATCGTTTTGCCGATTAATAAATCACAGATAAGCATTGTGCTTACCGCTTTCAATTCGTGGTACATTTATTTATGCGTCAGAATCATTTTCAGGCGAGGACATGGTAGTGATATGAAGAAATCTCGAAAAACATCCAAGTACAAGAATTTCAGCCAACTATTTTTTTGAAGAGGGCAGGACATTTGAATATAAACAACGCTATCTACGCACGCGCACGAAAGGCAAGAGACTTCACTCAGGCCTTCAAAATCATTTTGTCGTTTCCTTATATTTCATTTTGCTCACTCGCGAACTGAACGTCTTGGCTAAACAAGCGGCTATGGGTTCTTCACTGAAGACTTTTACATCGCGTGGCTTAGTTCGAAGCGATGAGAATTGCCTGTTTTCTTAGGGGTTTCAAAATGTATTAAAATGTGAAAGGAAACCGCGTTGGGGCGGGGAATGTACACGCGACGATTTTAGAGACTCGTGTCTTTTGCAGAAACCGGGTGAAATGGGACGTTATTTTGTTACCTAAACCACATTTTAAACCCCTAAGAAAACAGTCAATTCTCGTCGCTTCGAACTAATGTAAAAATTTTCGGCGAAGAACCGATAGCCGCTTGTTTAGCCAAGACGTTCAGTCGCGAGTGATCAAAATGAAATATAAGGAAACGACAAAATGATTTTGATGGCCTGAGTAAAGTCTCTTACCATTCGTGCGCGTGCGCAGATAGCGTTGTTTATATTCATATATACAGCACAGCTCCCCTTCTCGATAAATGGGCTAATCTAAATTGTGCGTTAATTGGAAGTTGGACCGCAGGAATTATTTTTCTGAGGGTACACTGGGGTACACGGCAATATACTGGCTGTTTGCGAGAATGTTTTATGCCCGGGTGAACACACAGTGCGTTTTTATGAAGATAAACTGCTACTATTACACAATTGTTTTGGGTGATGTTTCCGTGAATTTAAAACTGATTTATACAATCAGCTGTTGTTTATTATGATAAAGGAGTAAAGTTGAGTTCCTCACATTTTGGCAATTCATATTTTGCTGAAATTACATAATCGTACAGACCCAAATAAGGGTCGTACAGGTGGGATTTTATCCGAAAAAATAATAATCGTACATGTACGATTATTTGGACCCTGAGAGTACCTTGTATATGTACATGGGGGGCCGGGGTGGCACTGTGTACTAAGGTATACTGCTTGTCAGTCGTGCACCTGTTTTCAACCATTGCTAACCCTGCTTGTGTGGAGTTAGTATGTCAGGTATTCTTACAGCAGCTCGCCACTGCCCGGTGGTTCTCTCTCTGGGTATTCTGGCTTCCTCCACCCGTAAAACACGTTGTGACCTTGGGTGTCAAAAGTGTCATTAAACCCCAATAAAAACAAAAAACCCTGTATGAAAGAAAATCATTCACCCAATCAGTGAAGGCATATGTTCTCATTTTGAATTTTTTTCAAGGACTAGCTTCTTAAATGAGGTACGATGACATGTTTATGTTGATTTTTAATGTATTTTGTTTGAATGACATCCACTTTTCTCTTGTTTGTCCGGCTAACTCTTTTCACAGTTTTCAAGCTGGGACTTTTTTTTTCACAGGATGTTTGTTCATGTACCAGAGGTGTGCATATAGTCAGGATTTTGATTTTCTTTAATATTTCACCAAATTACAGGTTGTTGAACTTGGTCAATTTTTTGTTGACTTTCCACTGTATGGAATGTGGTTTGCATGTTATAGAATTTCCCCTGTATGGAATGTGGTTTGTGTGTAATACAGACACAGCTCATGTACGAGTAACAAGTCACAGTTTGCTCCTCAACCTCCTGTGTCCATGAGCTGCAATGGTTATAAAAAGAGAGCATACAGCAGCCATAAGGACCATGCGGGAGGGCTTGAGAAACAGATTTTTAACTATTTAGGCCTTATTAATTTCAGCTCGGGGAGATTTGGTGATAACTTTCTGTTTGTCGACATCCATCCGGCATAAACTTGCAATTGACATTTTCAACTCCGCAAAAACTACTGGACCAAATTTGATATGTATGTTCCATATCAAATGTTGATTAAAATTGTTCAAACAAAGTTGCCACATCCACGGGTACGCCACAAGAGACATAAATCTGAGTACTCCCCAATATTTTTAAAAATCTTCTACAGAACCACCAGTCAGAATCTTTTGATATTTGTTTTATTTATTTTGATATTTGTTTTAGTATACAGCATCCTTAGGAAGGTCAGATTAATTTTGTTCAAATCAAAACCCTAAGTTTATATTTGGGCTTTCAATTGGAGCCTGAATTTTAATTTAGTGCAATATCAGAAAACTTATTCAGGTACACCTCTTGATCTGAGTCATCAGGCTTGCTAAAACTGTTGAAGATATTATGACGAGACCTCTAAAATACTTTACCCTCAAGTCCCCATATTGCTCTGAAAAAGTTGTCCCAAGTGTATATTTTATTGAGAACTCTACTGCCACAAGCCAGAAAATAAGCAGACTGTCATCTGCAAAATGAGGTCCCCAGAGGGTGAATTTAGTTAGGATTCATTTATCTTCACAGTACTTTCTCATCATTATTGACTGCCTGTACAGTCAGCCAATAATGATGTGAAACCACTATGAAGATAAATTACAGGCAGACAACAGTATTGTAGAAACACTGTCAAGTCATCTGCAGCTGGGTTCATGTTTTTACAGTAGTATTATTGTAAAATTAATATGAGAATTTAAGGGTTACAGAATATGATAACAGAGGAAGCACCTTTCATATCCCAGTTTTTACTGTTTAAAAATTAGTTTCAATATTTTCTTTAATCTTTCAGTTCAATTCCGAGTATGCATCATGCTCCAGGTGCTGCTAATGTACAGAGGAGAAGGAGAAGGTAAGATTTGTATTCTTAACCCTTTACTTAACAGATTAACTGCATCTGCCCATGTAATTTACAGTTTGAGCTGTATCATAATAATATATTATATTTTTATACTGTACCAATGACCCAGACTTAGCTGGTGCTAACTCCTTAAATTCTAGGGCCAAACACAAATTTTGCCCCCCAATCCCCAAAATTTGCATCAAAATCCTAAATTTCAATGTCCTATGTGGTCCTTCATACTTATATCCACTGCGCATGCGCAGTGTCAAGGAAGTCTCGAAATTGGCTCAAAAAGACATTCTTTGTTTGGCCCTAAAATCATTAACATATCACCGATATTTGTACTTGTAAATCTCAGTTTAAATGATGCCAGACACATAATTATGAAAGAAATGGTGGATCTAAGGAAGAAATAGAAGGATGAGAGGAAGAAACAGTAGTAGGATGTGTTCAGGGCTGTAACTTATAATTGTTTTTACGAAATTATTTCATGTTCCCTAATTTCGGGGCATAGGCCTGATGTTGTCATTCTTGCTATGAATTTAACATTGTTTGTTCAGTGTTTCCTCTCTCCCTTTCCTTTATTCCCCCCTTGCTATTCTCCCATATGCTTTTGGCACAGTTTTTGTAATTTTTATTACTAAAATTTCTTGGGAGTTTTGGCTTGGTAACAGAATAATTATTCTGTTTTTTCCCATGCTTACGTCCTCACCCTTGGGGGGTTAGGCGTTTTGGTCTGCATCTACCATCTGATGTACTGCAGTTTCTTCTCTGGTAGTCTCTGTTTTACATCGGATAGTGTTTAAATTGGTAACTGATTTTGGGCCATGTTTACAGTGCCTGAAGTCATGTTGCCGGTTTTTGTACACTTTTGTTTACATTGACAACGGTTACTTCTGATAGTGATTACTTGTCTTCTGTTTAGCTCAGTTCATAGCAAGATACATTAATATTGTCCGTAAGTGTTACATTAATTTTTAAATATGTTTTAAAAATTTTGTCCACCCTTAGGCTTTTTTGGGATCCATTTTGGGAACTTGGGCTCTTCTGAAATTTTTTCGAAAATTTTTTTTCTTTTGAATTATTTTTTTCGAAATGTTATAATGGATTGTATTATATTATGTATCTTTGCTTTTAAGGGTTAGTGCGAGTACCATGACTGTTTATATTTTTTCATGATGAAAGAATATTGTTCAAATTGTAATGCGAGGAAATCTTCCTCTGATTCTCATGCTCATTGTGTTTCTTGTAGTCATTGTACTCGCACTAATTCTTGCTCAGTGTGTGTCAATTGGGATGACAAACGTTGGAGACGTGTGTCACGGTATTTTGTTAGCGGTGAGAGGTCCCTGCCAGTCCTCTCTCTGCAGGGTCACTCTAGTTTTTTCGGTCTCTTTTTCAGAGGAACAAGAACAGGGTGATGTTTCCGTGATGTCTTCAAGAAGTGTGCCTCCGTCGTCGCAGTATAACAAAGAGCGGATAAAGTGCTCAGGAAATACGACAATTGCCTAAGAGGTCCCAAGTAGGATCGACGGCATTGTCGTCCGCTAGCTCGCTCGGTGTAGTGACCATTCATGGAATGGCTCGGCAGCTGGGTTCATCTATTGCGGTCCAGGGAAGGAGTACAGGTGATTCGAGCACTATAAACATTGAATGTGCACACCCAGCGATGACGGATCCGAGGATAGTACGGAGGAAGCCAGTCAGTTCGGTACCTAGCTCGTCCAGGAATACCCGGACCGTGAGCGAGAGAGGCCCCCTCTCTCTTACAACAACATCTGGTACAGATGTTGTTGTATGTCACGTTCGTTAATCAGAGCATACGTTCACCTGCTTGGGATGCTCCGTCGCATAGACAGTCCAACGCGGCCTGTCTATTGGCTTCCTCGTCCTACGTCAGCACACACGACCGCACCTTGGCTATGTGACCGTAGATATCCAGCCTGCTTCGCTGACCAGGGAGTCCACGTCGACCAGGTCACGCCATCCGCTAGCCAAGGACACAAGTCCTTTCCAGTCGGGACATTCGCATATGAGAAGTATGCTGGAATTAACGTCCCAGGAGCTCCCAGCGGCTAATTTACGTAAGACCGTGGCTCCACAGGCCTCCGTGACGGACTTGCTATCACAGATAGCTCAATTCATCACAGCATCCCAGCAGCTATCAGAAACTTTTTCAGTAAAGAACTGCCCGAGCAAGTTGGGTCGGATCGCTCCCCTGCAGAGTCAGAAAGGCACGACCGAGGTGGTCCAATCGGATGGTAAAAGGGAATCAGCACAGCTGAAATTTTCCCTTCCCGAACAACTTAAGGTGGCCGTAGATTCATCCGGCATCACCTTTTAGAAGTTGTTTCTCAGGACCAAAAAATGCTGCGTTACCTGATGAGTAACTGAAAGCGTCACTGGACACAGACTTTTCGGCCGGATTAGGGACACTGTCCCACAGTTTCCGACCAAGTCCAGAAAGGTCGCACGGACATTAAACTTTTGTATGACGCTATATTCAAGCTAGCCTCTAAGACTGGCAAATTCAGTTTCTTATCGCCTAGCGCTATATATGCCTTTCATCAATGCTAGACATAAATTTGAAACGGCAGGATAAGGCATGCCGAGAGTTCCTCTGCGTTTGGACGACCAGGCTGAAGACCTGGAATTGTCATTGACAACGTCCATGTCTATTAACTCCAGTATACTGGAGATTACAATCTCGTCTAATAATTTAGACGCATTATCTTACGCAGATCACCTTACCAGAGCGTTATCATTACGTCTCGAAGGGAAAGAATTCCAGGACGTTATAACTTCCTTAAGAGTTCTTCTGAGGGCTTTAACATATTCTACCTATAACTCCGCCCTTTCAGTGGCAGTATGGAGTTAGTCAAACATAATGCTGCCCTGGCTCCATCCACAAGAGTGGATAGTAGGGTGAAAAACTCGCTTCTAGTTGCTCCAGTCTCAGGAGAGCTTCTCTTCGACGTTAAGCTTTCTACAACTATAATCAGATTACTAAGAAAGCTTCGGATTCTCTGCTTTTAATTCCGCTTTCAAAAAGTCGGACTCAGCAGGGAGGAGTAAGGCAGGCACTTCGGGGGCAAATACGTCCAAAGGAAATTCCTACAGAGGATCTAAGAAAGCCTCTATGTCTTACTCCGGAGACTGTCAGAGTAGAGACTCACATAGGGGTCGTAAAGCTGGCCGAGAGAATGGTCAAACGCCCCTAGATCAACTGGGCGAGGTGCGGGTCGTGGAGGATGTGGTTTCTCCTCCCGCAATTCTCGCAGGGCCAGGAGGTGATGGTCTAAACCTTTATTGATTTCCAGTGGACGGAAGGCTGTCGAGATTCTTAACCATTGGTTGTCAATTACGAACGATCTGTGGGTGCAAGGGGTTATTTCCGAAGGTCTAAACTATCCTTCAAGGAAAAACCTCCGTTATCTCAAGTCCACTCTGGTCTCAGCTTCCGTTAAACATTCAGAAGAGAGATTCGCTTCAACGTTCAGAAGAGAGATTCGCTTCAATCAGAAGTTCAATCTGTTCTGGACAAGAATGCTAGAGATGTTGTAGAAAACCAGGAATCTCCAGTTTTCTGCAGTCACCTGTTCCAGGTCCCCAGATCAGATGGCTCGTTTCATCCAGTTATAGATCTGAGCTGGATAAACAAGCTGATAGTGGCTCCAAAATTTTATATGGAGACCATCCGATCGGTCAGAGCGAGCACTCGAGTGAACGATTATGCTGTGAGCATAGGTCTCAAGGTTGTGTACTTTTACGTCATGGTACAACCGGCGTTTAGAAAGTACCTTCGCTTCGCTGTCCCAGGAGTGTTTTCAGTTCCGAGCACTGATGCTCTGGTCTGAATCTAGTGCCCTGGGTTTTCACTCGAATAATGATCTCGGTAATGACTCATTTCCGAACTCATTCGTCTGTGGTAACGTCAGCCTGCTTGGACGACATTTTTCAGGGTTACAATAGCAAGTTAACGCTTCAGAACGATGCTCAGAGCCTGCTTCATTTGATCTGTCGGCTCAGTTTCATAGTAAACGAAAAGAAGTTGGATCTAGTGCCTTTCAAATCGTTCACCCACGTGGGAATGAGCTTAGAGACGCACAACACTCGCTTTTGTCTTCCCTCAGAAGTAGTAACAGCGAGAGAATTCATGAGACTGACACGTTTGTGCGGAGGCGCCGCAGATCTTATTCTGATGGGGTGGCTACGTACTCGGCCACTCCAAATCTTTCTGAATTGGAGTGTGAAGATTCATTCGCTCGATACGAACATCATCTTGTTGAATCAACTGAAACAAGAGATTCAGACTTGGCAGATATTCAGTGGTTAACTCAGGGAGTTCCACTGCAATTGCCATATCCGAGTTTTACGATTATGACAGATGCCAGTCAAACAGGTTGGGGCGCAACATTGAGCCCAACAGATTCGAAGTGCCAGGGTCTTTGGGATCCGCAGTTCCTAAACAAGCACATAAACATCAAAGAAATAATGTCAGTTTGGCTTGCGCTATGTCATTGGATGAACATTAGTCGGAATTCACATGTGAAAATTCTGTCCGACAATTCAACAGTTGTTGCGTATATTCGGAACCAGGAAGCATTTCATTCCATTCCGTTATTCAACTTAACGGAAAGAATCCTTCTGTTTGTCCTTGAGCATCAAGTTCTATCGGTCTGTCATATTCCGGGTCGTCTGAACGTTTTGGCAGACTCCCTTTTTCGGAGGGGTCACTTGTTGACGTCAGAATGGACTCTCAACAAACGAGTATTCAAGCAGATTGCTACCAATGGGAGCATCCGATGATAGACTTATTTGCGATGCATCTCAACAATCAGTTACAGACGTATGTGTCGCCGTGTCCAGATCCTCGAGCATTTGCAGTAGACGCTCTCTCGATCTCTTGAGCCGGAATGATAGGATACGCGTATCCTCCAGCGCCATTGACTCAGCAGATATTGCTCAAGAATAAGCAATCTTACTGCAAAATTCTGTTGGTAGCATCTCTGTCACTCCAGAGACCATGGATAATCTACTCAGGTGTCTGTTGTGGGACATGCTGCAGAAGCTTCCTCCATGGGAGGATCTTCTTTCGCAGGGGAAATCGCGCATACTGCATCACAACCCACAAGGTCTCAACCTTCACGTATTTCCATTGTGCGGTCCTTCTTGCATGGCGACCAATTTACAGGACGAGCAGTGGATGCAATTTCTAACGGTAGGAGGACCTCCTCTTCGCTTAATTATGTTGCTAAGTGGAAGGTTTTCTCACGGTGGTGTAGGGTTCATTCTGTTATACCTATGCACATCATGATGGTTTACAGATTGGATCTAATGTCTCTTTATCTAAGTTAGTGAAAAACTTTTCAATAAATAGACCTAGAACCCTTAGATTAATTCCTAAGTGGAATTTAGCTTGGGTTCTTCTTAAGCTAAAAGAAGCACCATTTGAGCCTCTTGACACGGTGGACTTCAAATTCTTATCTTATAAGACAGCTTTTCTCTTAGCCTTCTCTTCGGCTAGAAGAGTTAGTGAGCTTCATGCACTATCTGTTGATGATTCTCACTATCGTAGTGTAGGTAATACTATTACCTTGACTACTAATGTTGGATTTTTGGCTAAGAATCAGGCTCCTAATAAGTATCCGGAATCTATTGTTATTAAGGCTCTTCCGTCTTCAGACGGGCATAGGCCTTTACTCTGTCCTGTTAGAGCTATACGTATTTACAATCGTAGATCTGAGTCATCAGAAAGGGACGTTAACGTTTCTTTCTGTCTCTGCTGCCTAATAGAAGGGACATTATGGTCCATTCTATTGCAAGGTGGGTTCAATTAACTATCCATACTGCTTATCTTCAACTCAGCAGTCTGTGCTTAAGATTTTGGCGCATGAAGTAAGAGCTCTATCTACATCTTGGGCTTATGCTAATAGTGTTGCTATTACAGATTTGATGAAGGCTGCAGATTGGTCTCAGCCTTCCACATTCACAAATTTTTATCTTATAAATATTGAGTCCATTTCTGGAGACCTGCATTGTTTAGGTCCGTTATCTGTTGCTCAGAATGTCGTCCACTAAACAGTTGCAACTAGAGTATGCAGGCTTTCTGTTCCGGCAGTGATTCTGTCCTGCTGCCCTTTTCGCTCTGGGGTATTTGACCCAGGGCAAGGGGAAGGGGAGGGGGCGGGGACAGTAATTCTGAGTCGGTGACGGGATGGTTTTAAAGTGTAAAGCTAATGTTTAACTCATTCATGTAATATTTTTAAAGTGTAGCTCGGTGTGAAGCATTTGTATATGTCACGTGTCATACGAGCATTAATATACAATCCTTGGACACTTTTAATGAGTATAAAGAGTCTCATTCTCTGGACTTCCTTTATTTATTGGCTTTCCTTTAAAAAATTAGTATAACGAGTTATACAGGATGTTAATAGAGATCATTTATGTTATTGTGCTCAATTACAGAATGGTATTGTGTCTTTCTTTTTTTGATACAAATAAGAAAGATACATGTAAAGCCTGTTTCTCCTTGAGGGGATAATTCTGTTTACATGTATTTGAGCCTATTGGATTTTCCTTTGTGTCCTAGGCCCTCCAGCCTTTTTTCTATTCAGCTAAGTCTGGGTCATTGGTACAGTATAAAAATGTTAAAAAATTTATAGTAATTTATATATTTTTTATACTTACCAATGACCCAGACAGGGATGGCCCTCCTATGAGTTGGGAACTCATACCTCCCCGCTGATTACATAATGCTTACCAGGCACTGGTTGTAAGAATGACTTTTGGAGCCAATTTCGAGACTTCCTTGACACTGCACATGTGCAGTGGATAAAAGTATGGAGGACCACATAGGACATTGAAATTTCGGACTTTGATGCAAATTTGGGGGATTGGGGGGCAAAATTTGTGTTTGGCCCTAGAATTTAAGGAGTTAGCACCAGCTAAGTCTGGGTCATTGGTAAGTATAAAAAATATATAAATTACTATAAATTTTTTAACTTTTCAGAAAATTTTAACAATATCATATCATGTGATTACCCCCCCCCCCCCCCCCACCCCCCTCCCCCCACACCCCATCCCATTGGAATATACTCATCAAGTTCATTCCAATGAGTGGGTCACATGATATGGTTTTGGTTAGTCGTTCCAATTAGGGGGTCACATAATGCGGTTTTGTTGAATTTTTTTTTTAAATTTGAAAAAAATATAATTAAAATAATAAATTTTGATACCCTGTGTATTGTGTAAAACATTAATTACCAGAGTATTGATTTGTATGACTGATTTTCTGCTTTTGAAGAATGATTAAATTATTTATCTTGACCCTTCCACTTGAAAGAACTCTTTCAGTGACCAGATCTATTAAAGAAGTTCCAATTTACTAGAAAACTTAAGTAGTAAATGTCTTAACCTAAATCTTTGTCTGAAGACAAATTTTAAATAATCTTTGAGGATTAAGTTTGGTTAAGACTATTAAAAAAAAATTCTTGTTTCTCTAGCACCTCCCTTGTCACAGAAAATCTCCCTTGTCACTTTTTTTTTCACCTAGAAATCTCTTCTATGACACTATATTGCACTTGTGGGACAAATATTTAAACAACTATACCTTGTTTGACAAGGCTTACAGAGCTCTGTCAAACAAACTATCGTTAAATTTTCAACTACATTTTGGGAGATTTTCACTGCGGAAAACATTGGTTTGCTACATAATAGTATAAATAGGTAAATTTCTGATTCCACATATTTTTAGAATTGTTTTGTGAATAAACAAAAAAAAACCCACCTCCCTCTTTCATCATAAAATTGAGGAAAAATTGCCTATGAAACGAGAAGTTTTTTTATATGCCTAAATGATGCGAAAAAGACTAACCCTCTGCACACTGTTGTCTAAATACTGAAATATCAAGTTGCGATTGTTCCCATACTGCAACTAAGAAATTGACCGGTTTCAATCTTGTTTGACAGAGCTCATTAAGATGTAAGTTTAGATATTTTGAAATCAGTGTACAGGGGTTTTTGTATATAAAGAAAAAAACACTAATTACTGAAGTGATGGTCCAAAACAACCAACAGTTGCAATTCAAAAGTCTTCATATCTACGGTCTGTTAGCTCTTCACCTTATGTAATGGCTTAAAACCTGCCAGCACTATTCACAAAACAGACAGATTCAAATTTTTTTATTATTTTTTTAATGTTTGCAGGCATTCTCTCCAGGTACTCTGGCTTCCTCCACTTGTAAAACTGCCCAACACAAGGTGCCCCTGGCTGTCAAAAGTGTTGTTAAACTCCAATATAATAAAATAAAATAAATAGATAAGTAATGTTTTGCAAATTTTGAAAATCCAGTGATAAAGAGTCAAATATCTTCCAGCAGCATGTAAAGAACTGAATGATGCATCCTGAAAGGAATGGTTTTGCGCGCCGAAGGTGCGCAGGGACGGTATGGGGGACAAGTCCCTTTCGACCCTCATTGACTGTAGGTGATTCATTCTCACATGTCTAGGCGTGTTGAAGGAGGAACTGCTTCGGGTACTCGACCGGTGTCACCAGTTGCGTCGTGATGGTCTCTTGGCTGATGTCGGTTGAACCCTCGGGTGAGGACCAGTGTGAGAGGTTGGGTCCTTTCACAAAGGTACTACCTCTCCCTGAGGTTGCAGTCGATCTGGATTTTTGGGCAAGTATAGTCTGCCGCTTCGAGGATGATTATGAGTGATGGCCATCACTGGCAAGTATAATCTGCCTCAGGCTGTCTCTGTTTGGTTGGACTCTTTGAAGGAAAATGATGCATTCTGTAATTAATTAATTTTGTAGTTCAGTTTTCTTTATTTTATAGGAGAAGTAAATCACCAGGAAAGCGGCCACCAGAGGAGCTGTTACAGCATTTTGAGTTAGTTTATGTTTCTATCAATTATGTTTCACATGAACATTTGTCTTTTTAGTGCAACTAGAATGTATGGGTGCACAGTAGCTCACTGGTTACGAATTTGAACTTTAAACAAAAACGTCCACGCTTTGGTCCCCACCTGGGGTAACTGCATTGTGTTCTTGGGCAAGGCACTTAATCCTGATTGCCCACATTAGGGCAAGGGTAGCGCTGTGTACTAAGGCATACTGCATGTCGATGGTGCACTTGTCTTTAAGCAGTGCTAACTCTGCTTGTTTCCTACCAGTTTGTTAAAAATTAAGTCCCTTAGTTTATATTTGAGCTCAGTACCGGAGCTCGACAATTTAACTTGGTGCGATATGAGACATACTCTTTAAAGAATCTTCTTTTACAGAACCACCACTCAGAATCTTTAATATCTGGTGTACAACATCATCATAGGGATCAGATTCATGTTTGTTCAAATCGAATACCTCCAGTTAATATTTGGGCTCCCTCTTGGGGCCCGAATTTTAATTTAGTGCAATATGAGGAATAATCTTTAGAAATCTTCTTCAGATTCACCTGTCAGAATCTTTTGATATTTGGTGTACAGCATCCTTATTGCAGTCAGATCAAAGTTTGTTCAAACCAAGTTCCTGTGTTAATATTTGTGCTCCCTATTGGAGCCTGAATTTTAACTTAGTCCAATATCGGGAATAATCTTTAAAACTCTTTTTCTCCAGAACCACTGGCCAGAATCTTTTAGTATACAGAATTCTTAAAGGGAGAGGATTCAAGTTTGTTCAAATCAAGCCCTTAATAATTTGGCTCTCTATGAGAGCCTGAATTTTAACTTAGTGCAATATGGGTGATTATTTAAAAAATCTTCTTCAGATTCACCTGTTAGAATCTTTTGATGTTTGGTAAACAGCATCCATTGGGAGGTCAGATCTAAGTTTGTTGAAACCAAGTTCCTGTGTTAAAACTTGGGTTCCCTACTGGAGCCCGAATTTTAACTTAGTCCAATATGAATAATGATATTTAAAACTCTTTCTCCTGAACCACTGGTCAGAATCTTTTGATGTATGGTATACAGGATCCTTACAGGGGTCGGATTCATGTTTGACCAAATAATCCCATTGATGAATAACTGGGCTCTCTGTGGGAGCCTGAATTTCAGCTTAGTGCAATATGAGAAATTATCTTTAAAAATCTTCTCCTTCAGATCCACCAATCAGAATCTTTTGATGTTTGGGATACAGCATCCTTATGGGGGGCGGGGGGGGGTGGGGGGGGGGGGGGGGGGGGGTCAGATTAAAGTTTGTCAAATCAAGTCCCTGGATTAGTCTTTGGGCTCCCTATTGGAAAAAATTAACTTTTCTTGATTTCCCAATGATAATTTTAGTTGTTCTTGATCGAATCAAATAAAATTTGATATGAAGATGTCTCCACATAAAATACAGGTCAAGTTTGGTCTGACCTTTTTTGATACAGTTATGTCCCATTTTCGATTTTCGATTCCATTTTTTTCAAATACCGTGAATTGCACACTTTTTTTTGGGGGGGGGGGGGGGGGGGAGGGGGGGGGGTGGACATGTGGCCGGTGGCCTTTATTTCTTTTGAATTGGAAACAGTCTTTAACTTTAGCATAGCCTAATACTTTAGTAATACAGTAAGTAGAATCCTCTTAATTGAATATCCATTTTGCCAGTGAAAATTATTCATTTAACAGGAGTATACAATTAACAAGGATTTGGTCAGTTTCCTGTGTTCTGGAGGTAAACCAAGCATTTATTCTATTATATCTTGTTTGACAGAGCTGAAAACAAGATGTAATAGAATAAATGTCTGTATTGGATGTAGTGAGGCCAAAAAGGTTGATAAATAAGGGGAATTTGGTGCGTGTCGCAGTAATTTTTTTCGACATACATGTATTACAAAAATTTACATACAATTAACAGGAGTTTACTCTACAACCCATATGCAATTAACAGATCAAATTTGTACTGAAGGTATGGTAAATGGTTTTGTGTTTGAAAATTATATTCGATTAACAAGGACATACAATTAAGAGATATCCAGTTGAGTGGGCTCCACTGTATTTCTTTTGGCTGTTTCGTTTACAACACCTGCTATTACGCGCTGTATAATGAAATGAAATGATTTCTAACTATACTCATTTTTACCATACAAATTTGAAAAAAGACTATTTTGCAGTCTGATATATTATTTCCTTGCATGCTGCTGGTGGATATTTCCTGCCCAGGACAGGATTTTTCTTACCAGTGCAATCAGTAATTTGGGTACATTTAATCAGAATTCACTTGTGTAAATTGATTTTTTCACCAATGATCCCCTGAGTTAATGGATGAAAAATATCCTGAAAAAAAAACTCAGCAGGTTAAGAATTAATTGGGGTAGGTGTGAGAAAACTAAAATCTACAACAGATCTGAACCAATAACCTTTGTCTCTGAGGGGATTATTTTGTAAAATGATTCATGTTATTTTCCTTCTTTGTTTATTCCTTATAATATAATTGATTTGGATACCCCCAGTCTCGAAGAGAATCGGGTTGTACTGGATTACATGCGTCTGTGCAACCCTCCGTCCATGCATCTGTCCATCTGCAGTGATATCTCAGCAGTGAGGGGATGGATTTCAATTAAATTTGGTGGGTGGGATCCTTGTGACAAGCAGCTCTTGCACATGTTATAAAAAAGTTGCATATTTTTCACCAGAGTTATTGTCCTTCCTTTGTCAATTTTTCAGGATTTTTTGGTCTTTACTTTGTTTTTAATTCATTTATGCTTCATTGGTCCAGAACTGCAGTGGAGGTACAATTGCTTTCAGAAATAGCTGTTGTCTTGCCTGCCTTCTTTTTAATTGAATCAGTGAGGTCATGATTAGCCATTGTGCAGAAATATGTGTCCTTAAACACCAATAAATAAATATATACTGTGTGTGGTAAACAAGCTCTGTTTTACTGGTAAAATAGGATCTGATCATCAATGCCTGGGGTGGAAGTCCTCTAAAATGGGCAACACGTGTATAATGATTGGCTGGACTTGACTTTATGTCCATGTTGCAGTCATGATTATCCATTGTGCAGAAATATGTGTGACCTTAATGCACCAATAAATAAATACTGTTTTCATCAACAATTCCAGGCATTACTCACAGCATGATTAATTAAAAAAGTTAGGGATGTGTAATCAGTAAAACACACTTATATAGATCGCCCCAAATTTAAATCCAGTTTTCAGGTGTATGTATATGAGAAAAACAAAAATTACTTGAGAACTTTAATTTTCCTTTCATCACACTTTTGTTATTTATTATTTGTAGGTATGGTTTGGTTGATACTGATGGTATGACAGAAGAACAGTTACGAGATATAGCCTTTGTACAAGTAGAGTAAGTTAATTTTGTATATCAGTTACTAAATCAGCTCAATAGAGTTTGAGGGGACCTGTGCTTTAGTATCCTGTATATAATGTCTGGTTTGTTAGCCTAACTGGTTTCGTTCTACAGGTGAACTTCGCCTCTTACGAACAAATCAAATTTGAAAATGTTTTCATGCATGCAGACCCAGAAAAAAAAAAAAATAATATTCAGACAAAAAGAAAAGTTTTGCCAAAACCTATCGACTGTTGACAGTTGACAACATCGAAAAACTGTAGGCTTATTGTAAAAACTGAACAATGTCTTTGTCACATTCAGAAAGAAGTACAGATCATAATGACAAGTGCTCAGAAGTGGCTTTTTGGCTTGCTATCAGTGCAAACAAATTCAAAAAAAAAAATTTCTTGTAACTGCCTTCATGCAGATTCATAAAGAGTATCAGATTGCTTACATCTATGGGTACGGAACTGTTTTCAGTTTCAAGCTTCTCTGTTTTCCAATTACTATAGATCCCCCCTGATGACGAAAAAGTTCACTTTATTTTAACATATTGATCATTAAACTTTTGCAATTCCACATTTTCTACAAATTGACATGAATATGGGCTGGTAAACCATTTTAATGTTGATTTTATCAGTGAAATATCCCCAATATATTTTTTTTCAGAATATCTTCATTATTTAAAAAGAAACTTTCAATTTATTTTTTTTTACTCATTTATGATAAAGATATAACCATAGATGACACGCTATTAAGTGAAAATAGAATATGTTTTCATTTTTGGAATTCACTAAAAAAAACAATGAGGGGTCTTTAGGTGAGTTTCAATGGTTTTTGAGAATAGTATGGGCTGGTTTTGTCCATTGCATTGGGTAAAGAGTTTAGATGAGATTTACACCAAGGCTGTACAGTGCACAGGGTTAGTTACTCATTTAATAATGAACATTTTTTCTAATCAGAAAGTGTGACTAACCCTGTGCATTGCACAGGGTTAGTCACACTTTTTGGTTATAAAAATCTGATAACTGCTATATCACACACTACATGAATATATATCCAGTGACTTAAGGCTTACAAATGGACAGGGTGAAGGATTCAAGGAACTAATTGAAATACACACTGGATTGTGGAATTTTTTCCAAAGTGAATTCCAACAATGAAAACATATTCTGTTTTTAATTAATAGCTTGTTAGATGCTAAAGTCGCGTATAAATATAAATAATCTTTTGCCTCAAGCGACCATTTTAATAGATTCGTTTGCCGTGAGTTTGATACCAGGTTCTATTATATACCCTCCTTAACCACAGACAAAAAATTGTACTGCATTTCATAAAATCTCAAGTTAAGTGGGGAGAAAATATTGGATATCGAGGCTGCGCATGCTCGCCGCATAGGACACCTGTGTTAAACTTTCTTGATATTTTTTGCCGACTGATATTGTCAGTATTATACTAGCACCCCAAATGAACAGTCAAGTTACCCAAACAACCGAGGGCTACAGAACTGTTCATTTTTCCCTCACCTATAGGAATGTGTGAGTAAAGTATTGGTGATGGTATATTTCTATCCTCCTGATAGGGAAGCATCTTAAATCCAGGTTGTCCATCCATCCAGCCATCCATCTGTCCATCCATCCATCCATCCATCCATCCATCTGTCTGTCCATGCATTTGTTCTTCCATCAGTCCATCTGTCAGTCCATCCATCCATGCACCTGTCCAACTTTATTTGTCTGTCTGGAGCCATAACTCTGTAATGCTTGGGTGGATTTCCATGAAACTTTACACAGAGGTAAAGACCAGTGGATGATCTTTTGCACAGCAACTCCATGTTCGAGTGACAAAGGACAGGAATGGAAAAACTTAATTCTCTCACAGACTGTATTTGTCCGTCCGGAGCTATAATTCTATAATGCTTGGCTCACAAAGTTGTTGTCTGCTTACACACTTCAGTCATTTACAATCCCTGTGTACAGAGTTTCCTTGTTTAAAAGCTTACTCTATATCAGTTAATTCTTTAACCAAGAAAGTTTTATTTTAAAAAAATAAACTAAATTCCACTCCGGGGGGAAAAATATCTCTATTTTCCAATAAATCCATTCAGATATTGTCAAAAAACTTGTGCATTACAGTACAAGTCAAAATAAGTTATAAAACTGCAATAAACTAAGTATACAGTCGGTTCCGGTTAATATGATACCCTGGGTGCATGGGAATTTTATTATAATAACCGATTATTATAATAAGAGGAATTGGTTTCGTCAACACGGCGACAGTGTAGACACGCCGGTAAATACAAGTTGCATTTACTGGCGTGTCTGCACTGTCGCAAATGCAAACATCAACGAGAATTCACCTTAATAATTTTTACCTTAAGACTTAGTTTATTGCTCATGAGATATTTCATCAACTCAAAAACTTCAAAGGTTGGTTATTTGAAATATTTTCGAACATTCACGGTGCACATAATTCAGAAAATACATGTGTTCATTGTGGACATTTTTCTGTCAGATGACCTTGTCAAATGTCAACCAGTGAAATTTGCCGGTGAATTGGACTCGGTTGTAATTCCCATTTAAAACTTTTGTGTCTCAATTGGAAATTACGACCGACTTTGTCCGGAAATAAATACGAGCATGACATCATATGGGGGAAATACTTGGCTCAAAAAACAAGCACTGTTTTTGAACAACATGCATTAACATGTATCATTTATTAAATAAAACTTGATGAATATATACACAACAGGATGGATGTATTATTCACATTTTATAACAATTAAAAATTAAAATCATGACTTGTCTTCAGTGTTGTATCTAAAATTCAGCCCACGTCACACCCGGAATCCCCCAAGGAACTGCCATGGGACAGTATCCGTCAAAATAAATTGTGGAATATAACAAGGAAATTTCGCCGTCATTTTTCCTTCACTGATAAGCCGTACAGACATAGATTTATCAGTGCAGAAAAAATGGGATGAAATTTTCTTGTTATATTTCATGATTTATTTTGATGGGTACTCTTGAACTTTTGAACGTGGGGGAGTGGGTGGGGGAGGGGGGGGGGGGGGGTCAGGATTGGTACTTGTCGTGTTTTCACACCAGGAATCCTCCAAGAAACTGCCATGGGACAGCACCCGTCAAAATAAATTGTGGAATATAACAAGGAAATTTCGCTGTTATTTTTCCTTCACTGATAAGCCGTACGGACATAGATTTATCAGTGCAGAAAAAATGGGATGAAATTTTCTTGTTATATTTCATGATTTATTTTGATGGGTTCTGTTAACTTTTGTACGTGGGGGAGGGGGGGGGGGGTCAGTTAGGAATGGTACTTGTCATGTTTTCACACCAGGAATCCCCCAAGGAACTGCCATGGCGCAGTATCTGTCAAAATAATTTTTTACAGGTGTTCACGGACTCCAGTTGATGTATTCTGTGATTTTGGATTGTCGGCTATTTTTTTTAACAATTTAATAAAACGCTTTCTCCAATACGTAAATGGACTTGAAAATTAAATTGTCACATTGATTGTCCTCAAAGAACTGTCTGAGAGCCCGCAGACTTGAACGGACTTCCATATTAGTGATAGGCAATAAAGGTTCGTCATCATCAGAGTCGGAATCACTTTGGGTACATGTATTCAAGTCCTCTTTAACGACAGAACAAATTCCAGCATCACTTGGTGTGCCAAAACACTCAATTCCAACTCGACATTGTTTACAAATTCTAATAATTCATCCCTACACATATTTGTGGGTGTTTCAATGTCATTTAAAAGTTCAGAGTCCTCTAAATCATCTACACTGCTAGCCTCACAGAAACCACCTTTTTTAAAACAGTTCACAATTGTAGTTTGTTGCACACACGACCATGACAATTTTAATAGGTGTACAGATTCTAACAGGTTCACTTTTTTTACAATGTCACTTGCTGTCACACTGGGATTTGAGTCAATCTCACTTATAAGTTTACGAACAATTTCCTTTCGATAATTTCTTTTTAAGTTACTGATTATACCTTGGTCACATGGTTGAATTACTGAAGTGGTATTGGGTGGCAAGAATTCAACTTGTACGTGTTGTAGACTGTTGGCATAATTCTGAGGATGGGCAGAACAGTTATCGACAAGAAGTAAAATTTTGCATTTCTGCCGTTTCATTGACTTTTTCCAAGTCCTTCAACCACTCAATAAAGATCTCACCTGTCATCCATGAATTTTTATTGTTTTTGTATTTCACAGGCAGTGTATTTTTGCCCCGGAAACACCTGGGGTCTTTTGATTAACCAATCACTAGCAACTCACGCTTATCTGTCCCTGACATGTTGCAACACACGAGCACCGTTTATCTCTCCTTTGCTTTTTTCCCACTGCTTGCCTTTTCTCCCTTTGATAGAAGAAACGTTCCAGTTGGTAATGCCCTGTAGTATAAACTGGTCTCGTCGGTGTTGTAAATGTCATCATATGAATATTTATTTAAAAAACCTGGAAGCACATCCTTCAGCCATGTGTCAGCAGCTTTGGTATCTGCATCTTTCTTTTGCCCGTGAAGCTTTTTGTAGCTTATTTGATTTCGTCGCTTCCATCGTGACAGCCATCTGCTTGTGGGGTTGAGGTCAGGCTTTTCCAGGTGTTGGGCCAAGTCTTTGGACTTTTCCATTTATAAATCCCCAGAAATTGGAATATTTTTCTCTGGCATTTCCGAACCACACCGACATCAGCTGCCTTTCCCATCTGTTGCCTTTTTCTGTCTCGATTTCCATCAAACTCTCACTTCTTTCGTATCTCCTCGCGTTGAGAGGAAATTTTAGAAATTGCGGCCTGTGAACATGAAACTCTCTTCGAAAGCTCTGTCTGAGTGTGTTTTTTGTCCAATAGTTTAACAATCTCATATTTATCATTGTGTGACAGAGCCGTGCATTTACGTTTAGACATTTTGAATGATTTGACCCTCGCAACAACCCCGCCCCTGTTTTATGTAATTTTGGGCTACCCCTGTTTTTTCTATGGAACAAATAAATCACAAACAGCTTTCTCTTCCTTTGCACAGAAAAACAATACCTTTTATTAAATAATAAAAAAACCTGCAAAGAACTGAGGGCTACTTTGTTTTTACAGGGTTACAAATAAAGAACAAACAACTTTACCGCAGACAAACTCTATCACCCTTCGAAAGCAATCCAACTCATCAAACAAAACAACCGACAACAATAATCACATCTTGGGAAAGCCAGTGAGTTCCTCAATTTTCCCAGAATGCAATTTTCAAAATGGCCTTACATGTACACAATCAGCTTGTTATTTTTAAACAAAATTGGACATTAAAAGACAAGAAAATGTTTCTTTGGTATGTTTGTTGAGTTATTCGAATTAAAAGTGTTGAAATGTTTATGAAACAACTGTCTTCAAAAGTATGTATATTTTTATCGAAGCCCTTCATCGATGATGACCACGTTGCGTAAGTGATGTTGACATGCAGTAAGGCCAGGTTTACAATATCACCACATGTGCTGAAACTATCACCGTATGAGCCGATGATGGATAGAATATTTATTAAAACTTATTTTAAGGGTAAAAGAAAATAGAAAAAATCAACAAAATGATGCAAAAATATCGAGTATGATGATAATTTTGTATTACATTAAACGGAAATGCAAAAATTTATATTACATTAAGCAGTAAAAAAATACATGAAACGTGATGAAAATGGTTTGGTGCAGAGCATTTTTATTATAATAAGCGAAATATTATAATAGCCGTTATTATAATAAGTGGAGCCGACTGTACTTCTGCTTGTGCACTGATAAGACCAGAATCTGACATCATTTTCTGGATAGCTCTGGGAGAGCTTTCCAGATAATGATGTCAGATTCTGGTCTTAACATGGTAGTAAGAGAAAGATACATAGTTTAAAGTGGTTATCCTACAACTTTATTTTGACTTGTACTGCTTGCCAGTTTGACATCCATATGTGTGTGGTTCTATTGAGAAAGTTCCACCATATGAGCTTGGCTTCTATGTTCAGATGTATTTTACTAAATTCAAAACCTTATGGATTATAGTAAACACCAAATACAATACAAAACTTTTCATTCCAGTATTATAGGCCATTTGGCCATACTTTGGGGGCATCCATGGCTGAGCTATCACTGTTAGTCTTTTGTTATTTTTGGGGTTATTTTATTTTATTTTATTTTTTTTTGGGGGGGGGGGGGGGGTACTGATCTTGACCTGGGACAGATGTTTGGGGAGGGGAAAGTCTACTGCCAGAGGGAAGGGAACTTCATACCCCATCACCTCACACTGGAGAGGAGGGAGGGGCATGGGAGTTAATTGATGTTTTACTTCAAGTTGTTGTACATTCACCAAAGTTAAGCAACATCAAGCCCAGTTAATCCTCGGATGGGTGACCATCTGAGTGATCAATTCGGACTCCCGCATTGTGTCCTTGGGCAAGGCACTTAACCCTAATTGTCCACACGATGACGCCGTGGACTAAGACGTACTGCACATCGATGATGCACATGTTTTCAACCAATCTAACCTTGCCTGTGCTGCTGTGCGGAGTTAGGATGTTGGGGAGCTGGCAGCTGCTCATCATTGATTGGTGGTTCTCTCCGGGTACTCCGGCTTCCTCCACCCATAAAACTGTCATGGTCATGATTAGCCATTGTGCATAAGTATGTGTGACCTTAAACACCAATAAATAAATACTAAATAAATAATTAGTTGTAGTACATAGCCTATTGGTGCCAGGGGTGGCAAACTTGCATTTAGGATATAATCATAATAGACTGTGTTGGAGAAAAAGTTACAAGTTTGGAAGTGAACTTCAGGATTATGTGATATCATCCAACATTACTGACTTTTTTCCAACCCCAAATATTGAACCTCTTAGATGGAGTTAGAGACCCACAACTATTAGGGTGGCTAAATGCTGGGGGCGTTAAGTGCAAAGTAAAGTAAGTGTAAATAGCCAACTTCTTTCCTTTTTTGCAGGTGGGGGTGTAGGGCTTACCAAATAGATGAGTTGCTGTTGCATGCAGTATTTAAGGTCTAAAAAAATTAAAAATCTGTTTCTCAGGCCCTCCCGCATGGTCCTTTTGGTTGCCGCATGGTCTCTTTTTATAACCAAATTAAACTTTAAAAAAATAAAAATTAAATGGTTTATGTCTGATATTTTACCCAAGTTAAAAAAATTGATGAATTTGTCCCTTCAGTGAAAGAAGGCTTTGCAGTGCTTTAGCATTGCAAAGCCTTCTTGCGCTCAAGGGATGAAATACACCACCACCCATGGTATTCTGTAGATTATGAGGCCTAAAACTTGTACCAAGAACATAAACTTCAGATGGCCAAGAAGTAATTACTGAAATAAAAAATAAAATAAAAAACCGCTCGCCCGCATACAATTTTACAAATAAATGCCTGAGAAACAGAAGATTTAGTTTGTGTGGCCTAAGTGAAAATTTTTGCAAAATCCTACAAACTGTTTCCTCTTGAAATCGTCTTCTATGATCAAGTCTCCTGCACAGGATCCTTGATGTTAGAAGAAGAATTTAAGTAAGTTCCACTTCTGAAAATACAGTATGTGGAGAGTGGATTGTAACTAAATCACCCATGTAGTGGAGTTATCACCCAAACTATAACTTTCAAATTTTGTACATATCGACAAAAAACACAAGCAATGTTTAAGCCAATGGACCTCCGGGTTAAACCCGGAGGTCCATTGGCTGAAACTTTGCTTGTGCTGGTTATGCTTTGCAACAAATTTGCAATTATTGGTTGGGTGGAATCTCCACTCTGCAGGTGTTTTAGTGATAATACACTCTCCACGTACTGTACATTTATTTTGTTCTGGAATATTCTGATTTTTGCTTGAGTTGCAGTTGCACACAATATTTAAGTGGAGACTGGCAATATTAATGGTTGTTTAAAAGTTGCAATATATACAACTTGAAGAGCAATGAGGTTCAGTTTGATTCAAAATCTTAAGCCTGATTTGATTCGTTCAGAATTTGGGGAGCGGGTGCAGCCACATGGAAACATTATGCCAGTGGTGTGAGTCCTCCAAATTGAGCTGCATGGAACAAAACTGATTGGCTACACTTGACTTCATACTTGTGCCACCATCACAAGTAAAATGATTGGCTGCACTTGATTTCATACTTGTGCTACCATCACAAGTAAAATGATTGGCTACACATGACTTCATACTTGTGTTACCATCACAAGTAAAATGATTGGCTACACTTGACTTCATACTTGTGCCACCATCACAAGTAAAATGATTGGATACACTTGACTTCATACTTGTGCCGCCATCAGAAGTAAAATGATTGGCTACACTTGACTTCATACTTGTGCCACCATCACAAGTAAAATGATTGGCTAAACTTGATTTCATACTTGTGCCACCATCACAAGTAAAATGATTGGCTACACTTGACTTCATACTTGTGCCACCATCACAAGTAAAATGATTGGCTACACTTCATTTCATACTTGGGCCACCATCATGATTAAAATGATTATCTACACTTGATTTCATACTTGTGCCACCATCACAAGTAAAATGATTATCTACACTTGATTTCATACTTGGGCCACCATCACAAGTAAAATGATTGGCTACACTTGATTTCATATTTGTGCTGCCATCACGATCCAGTAATTTTGTGAAGTCTCATTTCTGTCTTTTATGTAATTTTATGAGCTCTGTCAGTGCATGACCGTAACATTTTTGATAAAGGGAATGCCATAAATTGTCACTTGGGTTAGCTATACAGTGGAGCCCACTTACACAGAACCATTTACCATACCTACAGTACAAATTTGACCTGTTAATTGAATATAGGTTATAGAGTAAACTCCTGTTAATTGAATAAAAAATCTTGCAACCTGTCGAGAAATTACCCTAACTCACCCCAGTTTTCCTTTGTTTATAGACCTATTTGGCCTCCAATACAGGCATTTAATCTATTATGTCTTGTTTGACAGAGCTCCATGAGCTCTGTCAAACAAGATATAATAGATTAAATGCTCAGTTTATCTCTAGAATACAGGAAAGTGACACAATTCCTGTTAACTGAATACTCCGGTTAATTGAATAATTTTCATTGGCAATGGGGCTATTCAGTTAACAGGGTTCTACTGTACTATTAAATAATCATGTGTTGTTAATGTTATCATAAAATTTTAGGACAAATGCGGAAGCCTTTAAAATTCCAAATAAGGCAAGGCAGAAACAGAAGATTCGTCCCCCGAAAACAAAAAGTTTTGGGTGAGTATTATAACTAATTTTATCAGATTGCAGAACTAAACCTGAATAGAAATGGATCAACATATCAAGTGAGGTTACAATTTATTACACATCCATTCAACTTTAAACCCTTGTATTTAACGGAATAGCTGCTATGACATAAATGATTCTGTATTCAATGGGTGATGTACAAGCCAGAACTTTTTTCCCAGCACCGTTCATACTAGTTCCTTTCCCATCGAGTCATTAGTTACACTTCGAAAAGTTTCCAAATTTCATTATACAATTATCGACAGTCTGTTGAATAGTGTGAAAATGAAAACGTCCAAAGCAAAATAAAGTCAGTTCACAAAAAATTAGTTAACCAAAAATGAGATAATATTTTAAAAAAAACCCAATCATTTCCAACCAGAACATTAACCCAGTCCCGTGGCCGTCTCGTTTTGTGGATCCGTTATATCTAAATTAGTCAACTTTATTTCGGTAAATTTTCTTACATCTTGACATGCTTCGAACTTCTTTTCAAAATGTTTCTCCCAGCTGTTTTGCAAATCTGCACAAATTTGTACTTATATTTTTACTAACAGTAATAGCCACCAAATGGTTAGGCATGAATGGGCACCAGCCGAAGAGAAACAGCAAAACAAATTTCAACAAACACAGGTTCCAAAAAGGTTGTTTTGATTTTTTATCGATCCATTTGATCAGTACAGCTTCAGTCAAAACAAACAGACTCTTCACCTTTGGGCTTAAACATTGGAATTAAAATTTGTTCATTTAAATGAATTTTAATGCATGGGCCGGGTAATAAACACAGAATGCAATGTATGTTTGAATCGGTGGGTGTTTTACATAACTCATTGGAATGACGTAATCATATTTCGCTTGACAACTCGAGCGAAATATGAGTACACCATTCCAACTCGTTATTAAAAACACCCACCGATTCAAACACACATCGCATTCTGTCTATATATTGTGTCCTCTATAAAACAAGGAGTGTGGTTTTCAGAAATATCATTTGTATATCAGGGTATTTGGTATGGTATCATGGTGTCCAATGGAACTCTTCTGTCTCACAAAAGATCATTAACCCTCTGCACAGTGATGTCAGAATACCAAAAATTCAATTGGCATTTTTTCCCTTATTGATAAAATAGGAATTAAACTGCTTCAATGTTGTTTGACAGAATTCAATTTACCAAGTTCTGCCAAATCACTCTTGAAACTGAGAGGGGATGTTGTTAACCTTTTACCCAATGCAGATGATATCAAAATTTATTATTTTGAATATTCTTTTTTAAAGGAAAGGTGAGGAAAAATAGATTTGTTGAACAAGATGGGCGATCCAAGGTACTCCAAATGTGTTAGTGGTATTCAGCAAGTGGTACTCTTACGCTGTCGTGACTTCCTCGTGAAACCGAGGAAGTTGGGAAATCTTGGAAGTGGTGAAATCGTAACATAGCCATAATATTGAAAGTTACCGTAAATGACAATAAACAAACAATGAATAAATAGACAGAACGCGATGTGTGTTTGAATCGGTGGGTGTTTTACATAACAAGTTGGAATGGCGTAGACATATTTTGCGAGACCCTTCGGCTCTCGCGAAATATGATTATGCCATTCCATCGAGTTATGTAAAACCCCCACTGATTCAAACACACATCACGTTCTGTGTTTATTACACAACCCATGCATTAAAATTCATTTAAATAAACAAATTTTAATTCCGATGTTTAAACCCAAAGGTGAAGAGTCTGTTTGTTTTGACTGAAGCTGTACTGATCAAATGGATTGATAAAAAATCAAACAACCTTTTCGAAACCAGTGTTTGTTGAAATTCGTATCGCTGTTTCTTTTCGGCTGGTGCCCATTCTCACCTAACCATTTGGTGGCTATTTCTGTTACTAAAAATATAAGAACAAATTTGTGCAGATGTGCAAAACAGCTGTAGGAAACATGTTTAAAAGAAGTTTGAAGCATGTCAAGATGTACGAAGATTTACCGAAATAAATTTGACCAATTTAGATATAAGGATCTTACAAAACGAGACAGCCACGGGACTGGGTTAATGTTCTGGCTGGAATTGATTGGGTTTTGTAAAAATATTATCTCATTTTTAGTTAACTAATTTTTTGTGAACCAACTTTATTTTGCTTTGGACGTTTTAATTTTCACAGTATGCGACAGACGGTCAATAATTGTATAATGAAATTTGGAAACTTTTCGAAACGTAACTAATGACTCGATGGGAAAGGAACTAGTATGAACGGTGCCGGGGAAAAATTTCTGGCTTGTGCTTCACCCACTGAATACAGAATCATTTATGTCGTAGCAGCTATTCCATTAAATACAAGGGTTTAAAGTTGAATGGATGTGTAATAAATATTATCACTAAAAGCTTGACTACTATTATGGCATCTATTCTACATTCATATAGACCCGTTTTCAGGTTATTAAAAAGACATCACCAGCATCACTCTTCAATATTTTCTTTTTCTTTTCAGTTTGTACATATTTACCTCTGTTGCCAATTGCAATAGTATTTGTCTGTATACAGAATGGGAGAAGAGAGTTTCCTAAGTGGAAAGCACATGTTTTCCAGTCCCAGTTGGACATGTTTAGAAGCAAATAAAAATATGTTGAAACTAAATTACTTGCGGCCATCATTAATTCCTTGTCAAACACTCGGCTTCAAACCACTCCATTATGCCCAGTAACACCAGTTTTCGTAATTGTGTTCAACAAGTAACGATTAATGGTTTCGATGTAAACACTTTGGTTGTGCCAAGTAATGCTGCATCAAGGGGATTAACCCTGGCTTGGTTCATATCAGCCAAAATCAAGTGAGTTTGAAGTCCTATCAGCCAAGTGTGATATTGGGCCATTCTGGGAAAGAAAATCATATCTCCTGAATAAATGGAGATACTTGACAACCATTGAATTCCACAGGTTTATTGACCTATTCAGCCTTAGTACATCAGTTATAAGCATTTAATCTATTATATCTTGTTTGCAAGCCAGAAAATAAGCAGACTGTTATCTGCAAAATAAGGTCCCCAGAGGGTGAATTTAGTGATGCTACCCTGCAAAGCAGGGTAGCATCCCTAAATTTACCCTCTGTGAACCTCAATCTGAATGTGACCCCATATACTTCTTTGAAACACTTTGGCAGGTGACCCCCTTGGGGCCTCTTGTTCACATTAGTGATTATCTGGCTGAGGGCCAGATTATTTTTGGTGGTCATCTATTTGTTATTCAAAACTTGTTTTATTACAAATTATTGGAGAGTGCTCTGGTATCTTCATTTTTTGAAAGCCTGATAGTGGCTTCTAGCACTCAACCAGTTAAGAAGACTTGACAGCAGAATTCTATTAGTATTTTAAGCTGTGATAACATTTGGTTCAATGGTTGTCACTGAGCACTATTTAGGAGAAAATAGGAATTCAGGTTATTACTTTAAAAAATCGAAAAAAATAATAAAAGAAATGACCACAAAGTATCAATGCACTGTTTGATTTCGTATTTCTTATCAACCTACTCACAATTGTTTACTACAGGCTTGCACTACAGTGGAAGTCCCTAACTCGAATAAAATACTCTCTATTTTTGTCTTTCCCAAGCAAGTTGGGAAAGAAAAGTGGTGCAAAAGCACCAATAAAAATAAGCCAAAACTGGGTCGAGTGCAACCGGCGCAGACCCAGTACGGGACGCTCTCTCCCAAGTACAACTCCACGACTTCCGTTGCCAGTGCGTATATACCGTCTCTAAAGACTCATTCTTTTTATAATCCGCTTCGTGTCGAGATGTTTTTGCATGCTTATCAGTGTTCCACCAGCTCGATGTTTGATGATTCCTGATTCATTATACCACAGTGTATCCTTTGTATTCTCAGGAACAGTGTTTTATATTCTCTTTTCTATTATATGTCCATAATGTATATTTATTTGCTCTCTCTCGAGTCGCGCGCGAATTTCGCGTGCCACGCGGTTCGGACTTAGATTTTTCACAATTATTGTTAATGCTTTTTTTGCAAAATTTTCTAATTGTGTTAGAGTTAGGTGTCAGCGGGGTACCACTCCTACAGTGTTTCTTCTTTCTTTTGAGAGTAGTCTTCCTGTTGTGTGGTTCCCGGTCGACCGTCTGGGGTCTTTGTTTCTGTCACCTTTCTCTCTTCTTTAGGGGTGTTCTGTTTTCTGATCTCACCTTCTCTGCTCCTCTCACCTCTATCATGCCCAGGACAATTCCTTGTGGGCAATGTCTGCTGCCAAAGCATGTGGACGATGTACATTCGTCTTGTTCCTCCTGTAATGGGTGTTCGGCCGAGCGGCCGTGTGGTGTCTGTGGAACATGGTCTTCCACCTTCTGGGCGTCAGTAAACCGTGTTGTTCGTTCTCGTGGCCATGCCTCCCGCTCCCACGGGAAAGGAGAACGTGGTCGTTCGGGGCCTCCCGATCCGACTTTGTCTGGTGAGAGTTATTCCTCCTCCATGGGGGATGTGCAGTCTTTTCCTGTGGTGGATACTGCGGGAGCCGTTGAGTGTTCTGGTGTAGAGATGCCTGGTTCCGGGACTACGGTCCCCCTCCAGTCGACATCTGAGGCTGTCACTAGGGTTGTGACTCCTCCTTCGGAGCCGAGCCGGTGTGCTCTCTCCACTATTTCACCAGCCTCAACGACTCTCGACGTATCTACTACTGCTGCTGGCCCGTCTGCTTCGTTGTCTGTTTCAGCCGGCCTCGGCTTTTCGCTGCAGGGGACTGCAGGACTGTCCGATACTGTAGACGTGGGATATCGGCCTCAGCCTTCCCTGACTTCAACTCGGCGAAGTCGGAAGGGGCTGCCGGCCGAGCCCATCGCTGTGGTCTCTTCGCCGTCGAGCACCACAGTTGTGTCTTTGGATTCGGATGTTCGTAGTGGAAACACTATGAACTCCGTGGCGTTTCCGTCTACTCACTCTGGTCACACGACCAGTTTTGGGGGACCAACGCCTTTTGTGCAGCCTGGACCTTCTGCCCCGCAGAGGTCCGCAGTGACTCTCATGAGTTCTCGCAATATTGATCCTCAGGGTGCATCGTACCCCTATACACGTCTGCCTTCAGATGTTTCGGCTGCCGCCCGTCGTCCCGCGTCGGTTGTTTTGGAGGATCGTGACCCTTCGCTGGTTAAGAGGGTCAGAGGTGAAGCCACTTTGCCGGTTTGCTCCCCTGTCGAACCGGTCGGTACAGGCAGTGAGCTTAGGGAGGCCCTCTCCTTACTCACTCAGGTTCTTTCTAAGAGCCTTCCTGTTGCTTCCAGCGAGGCTATGGGTGGTTTCCAGGTGCCTCCTATGGCGCCGCCTCCCGGGATTGGAAACAGGCCGGTTTCCGATTCGTCTGGTGTCCCGACACCATGGGAGGCATCGGCTGGTTTGCCCACGATGGGCTATGTGTCTTCCGACTCTGGGGAGGAGTCCGACATGCTTGAGGTCGAGGGCCAGCAGTCTTCGGACTTGGGGGTGGCTCTTGACTTTGTGTTTGGGTTTCTGCCTGAGCTCAAACCTGCTAACCAGCCGACAGTGTCAGCCTGGCCGCGATCATCGGTCGCGCACCAACAGCCTATGGAGCAACCTGCTTCTGGGCGCCTTCGACCGTGCCAGTCAGTACAGGTGGTTGAAGCTTTTTCAGCATTGGATGCCAAGCTGAATTCCAAGGCTTTGAAGACTTCGTTCTTCACCAGGGTTGACACCTTTTTGCCTCCTGTGCGTTATCGTTCCTACGATTCCGCCAATCCGTCAGTCTGCCAGGCTTTGACGGTTCTGGATCAGGACTCCACTTCCCTCGGGCTTTCCAAGCCCAAGTCTGCCGTCATTCCAATGACGACTCTGGAGTCCACGTTGGGCTTATCTAGAGAGATGCTTGGCATGCTTTCTCTCTCAGATCACGTCGTCTCAGCTTTGGCTGCTTATCTGCCTCCAGATAAGTTTGACGAGGTACAGGCTCCTTTGCGTGAGCTGTCCAAGGCGCTTATGCACCTTACTCACACGCATGCCTGTAACACGGCTAATTTGGAATTAGTTCGAAGGGACGCTGTGCTGGACACAGGACGTTCCCTTCCCGAGGAGCAGCGTGCTACTCTTCGATCTGCTTCTTTGGCAGGTCCGCAACTTTTCCATGGTTCCGTGTCGACGGTCCGGGATGATGTCCTATGTCATTCCAAAGATCAGCTGCTGTTTCGTCAGCTTGATCAGCCTTCTCGGGGAGGCAAGGGCCGTTCCAAGCCTAACAAGTACCCTTCTGCTTCCTCTGTGAAGCAAAAGGCTGGTCCTTCTGCCGCCGCCTCTACTTCTTACTCACGGGGTAAAGGTAGGGGTCGGCAGAATCGAGGGAAGTCTCAGGATTCTTCATTTAGCAGAGGAGGTGGTTTCTCCTCTCGCGGGCCTCGTCGGGGCTCGAAATGAAGGTCCTCACCTCGACTCGTCCCAGGTTGGAGGAAGGATAGCAGAGTTCGCAGACCATTGGACCACCATCACATCCGATCCATGGGTGTTAGATGTTCTTCGGTCCGGGCTGCGCATATCCTTCCGATGGCACCCCACTCTGTCAAGGGTGCCTCTTCCAACCACAGTTCCTTCAGACGTTTTACGTCGGGAACTTTTGTCCACGGAGATTGCCAATCTCCTGGCAAAGGGGGCGATCGAGGTCGTCAAGAACGTTCAGTCAGTGGGTTTCTATTCCCGCCTGTTCTTGGTGCCGAAGAAGGACGGCCGACTCTGACCGGTTATCGATCTGAGTATCCTGAACCAGTCTATCATTGCTCCCAAGTTCAGCATGGAGACTTTCAGGTCGGTCCGCCAATCAATTCACCAGGGAGATTTCGCAGCCAGCATCGGCCTGCGAGACGTTTACTTCCAAGTTCCGATGCATCGGGCGTCACGGAAGTATCTCAGGTTCGCTTTTCTGGGGCGAGTTTACCAGTTCAAGGCCATGCCTTTCGGCCTCAACCTGGCTCCTTGGGCGTTAACCAGACTGATGTCGCATGTGATAGCATTCCATCGCACACAGTCCAGGGTGACTACTTCGGCATATCTGGACGATATCCTCCAGAGGCATTCCAGTGCTGCCTTACTGGAATTGGATGTCGCCACTCTGTTGAGCTTGCTCACGTCGCTAGGATTCAGAGTCAACGAGGAGAAGTCGGACCTGGTCCCTTCTCAGTCGTTTTGTCATCTGGGGATGTCTTTCCAAACCAAATTCAATTTGGTGGCTGTTCCCCAGGCCAAGGCTGTGATTCTCTCAGCTTTTGCTCTGACTCTGTCCCAGTCCAGGTCCGCGACCGCTCGGAGTTTTCTCCGGCTGATCGGTCTCTGCGGTTCGGTGACGGATCTCATTCCTCTAGGTCGGCTGCATGTCAGACCTCTCCAACACTTTCTGCTCAGTCGTTGGAGGCCGAATGTAGATTCTCTGGATCAGGTGCTTCCGTTTCCGGACTCTCTGTATCCTCACCTTCTTCCCTGGACAGATGTTCAGTGGATTACGCAGGGTGTTCCACTGGACTTACCCACGTCCGATCACGTTCTGACGGCAGATGCCAGCGATCTCGGATGGGGTGCGACGTTGGATCCTCTCGGTCTTTCCGTACACGGGATGTGGGACCAGGATCAAGCAGCTCTACACATCAACCAGAAGGAGCTTCTTGCTCTTCTTCTGAGTTTCAGGCAGTGGATCCCTCACCTGTTGAATCGCCAGGTCCTTCTACTATCCGACAATTCGACAGTGGTTGCTTACATTCGGAACCAGGACGGCACGCACTCGCTTCCGATGTACGAGTTAGCTTGGGATCTTCTACTGCTTGCTCAGGATGTTTACGCCGGAGTGGTTGTTCGTCACATTCCCGGTCGTCTGAACGTCCTAGCTGACTCCCTGTCTCGACAGGGCAGGGTTATTTCCACCGAGTGGATGCTTCACAGGGCAGTGTTCCAGTCGCTTTGCGATCTCTGGGGACGTCCCCACATCGACCTCTTTGCGACTCGTTGGAACCATCAGGTGGACACTTTTGTGTCCCCGTGTCCAGATCCTCTGGCTTTTGCCGTGGACGCTCTGTCACTCGATTGGAACGGTCTAGTTGGCTACGCCTTCCCGCCGGTTCCGATTCTTCCTCAGGTTCTCGCCAAAATTCGAACCTGCAGTTGTCGAATCATTCTGATCGCTCCCCTGTCGCCTCAGCGGGTGTGGATCAATCAGCTCCGCTCGCTGATGGCGGCGGTTCCGGCACGTCTCCCGCTACGTCGCGACCTTCTTTGTCAAGGTCGCCCGAGGAGGTTTCATGTCGACCCGACTTCGTTGTGCCTTCACGCATATCTTTTGTCAGGTCCTGTCTCCTCCGTAGAGGTTTTTCGAGACGAGCAGTGGAGTGCATTTCTTCTTCAAGGAGGCACTCCACTGGTTTAGCTTATGCAGCTAAATGGAAGGTCTTCTGTCGATGGTGTGCTGATCACTCTGTTGATTATGCCAATCCTTCGATTTCACAGATTGCAGAGTTTCTGGTATATCTGTTTGATTCTCAGGGTCTCCAGCCTGTTACCATCAAGGGTTACAGGTCTATGCTTTCAGAGACTTTTTCTTATGTGGGGAAGCGTCGTATCGGCACTAATCCTTACCTCTCCAAGCTTGTTCGGCACTTTTCTTTGAAAAGGCCTCGGACTTTGCAGCTTACTCCACGATGGAATCTTTCGTGGGTGCTGCTTTGCTTGGGAGGGGGGGGGGGGGGCGCCGTTCGAACCTTTATCCCAGGTGGATATGCATTTCCTCACATATAAGACGGCTTTTCTGATGGCATTTGCTTCGGCCAGACGGGTTAGTGAGCTTCACGCCCTCTCGGTTGACCCGGCCTTTTTTAGGAGCTCTCCCAACAGTGTTACTTTTACCACTGATTGCTCCTTTTTGGCTAAGAATCAGTTACCAGATACTACTCCTCCTCCTATCTGTATCAGGGCTCTTCCCTCTGTTGAGGGTACTCGCCCTTTGCTCTGTCCGGTCCGTGCTATTCGCATTTATCTTGATCGGACACGCTTCATACGGAAAGGCAGAAAACGTTTTTTTCTGTCTCTCATTCCGGGTCGACAGAAGATCTCTCCCCAATCCATTTCTCGATGGATTTGTCTTGCTATTCGTACGGCTTATAGTCGTTTAGCAGCTGGCGATTGTATTACCAATCGTATTTCTGCCCACAAGGTGCAGGCACTGTCTACCTCTTGGGCTTATTCTAACTCCGTCAAGTTGTCGGATGTTATACAGGCAGCCTACTGGAGAAATGCTTCTACTTTCTCCACCTTTTATTTGCATCAGTTGCAGGAGCAGTCGGAAGACCTTTTTGCCCTGGGTCCTCTTTCTTCTGCTCAGGCTGTTGTCTGCCATAGCCATTAGGCTTCTTGAAGGTCAGTTTCAGCCTTGTGCTGTTACTGCCCTTTTTCTGTCTGTGTGTCACACAGGCTCATATGTCTCTTTTCATTGTCCTTTACCAATGATTGCGACATTATGGTTGATAAGCCTCGGGACCTCTTCCTTCTACTTCACGGTTCCAGTGCACTAGGGTTATGTGGGGGTTGGTTATGCGATTCCCTCCAGCCTTTTGTCTATTCAGCCTGTAGTAAACAATTGTGAGTAGGTTGATAAGAAATCTAAATTTTATAGTAAATTTCCTTTCTTATTATACCTACCACAATTGTTTACATGGAGGCCCTCCCGTCTTCTTTACGGGTAAAGAATCTTTCCTCCCCGCTGATCACATAACTCTAATGTTTACGGATTCAAAAAGAATGAGTCTTTAGAGACGGTATATGCGCACTGGCAACGGAAGTCGTGGAGTTGTACTTGGGAGAGAGCGTCCCGTACTGGGTCTGCACCGGTTGCACTCGACCCAGTTTTGGCTTATTTTTATTGGTGCTTTTGCACCACTTTTCTTTCCCAACTTGCTTGGGAAAGACAAAAATAGAGAGTATTTTATCCGAGTTAGAGACTTCCACTGTAGTGCAAGCCTGTAGTAAACAATTGTGGTAGGTATAATAAGAAAGGAAATTTACTATAAAATTTAGATATCATAAGACGTACAAAAGTATCAAAGGGTTAACTATCTCTCATCTCACTTTGATGAATGTCCGCTTACAACTCTGAATCTTAGATTGCGATGAATTTTCTGTACAATTCTCTACTCTTCATCCACCTAATCCTTACTTATTGCCTTCTTTAATTTCTCATCATGTAAAAACTCGGCTTCAAGTCACTCCATTATTCCTGGTCACATCAAATGTCCAGATTGCGTTTGGCAAAAACCTGTAAAAGATTTCCATGTAAACAAACTAGTTGCACCTAGTAATGCATCAAGGGGGACAACTGTAGATTGACTCATATCAAGAAGACAGTGCGCAAAGTTTGGCGAGAATACTCGTTCTGTTCGCGTGGATGTTAAGCAAATTTAAATCCATGTGAACGGATGACCGGTTAGCCAAATATTGCATCTGGAATGGTAGAGTCTGAGTGACTTAACCCCCTTCACTCTGATGTCAAAATACCAAAATTTCAGGAAGCAGTTTTTTCCCCATAATGCATCTAGAAATTTAACCAATTCAATCTCGGGTTGTTTGAGAATGCAGCCCAAAGTGGGTGGTAAACTCCATCTAAGGCTAAATACTTGCACGAGGCTGCATTGGTTAAATTTCAAGTTGCATTATGGGAAATTTTTTCTGCCTGAAATTTAGATATTTTGACATCAGTGTGCAGAGGGTTAACCGGCCTTTATTGTGTCTTGGTGCAATTTGAGGAAATTTCTTTAGAAATCTTCTTCAGATCGGCCACTCAGAATCTTTTCATGTTTGGTATACAACAACTATAGGGGGAGGGGTGGGGGGAGAGGGCAGATTCAAGTTTGTTCAAATTGAGTCGCTGGATTAATATTTGGGATCCCTGTGCAATGCGTGGAATATTCTTTAAAAATCTTCTTCAGATTCACCAGTCAGAATCCTCTCATATTTGGTATACATCATCTCTAGGGGGGGGACAGATTCAAGTTTGTTCAAATTGAGTTTCTCGGTTAATATTTGGGTTCCCTATGGGAGCCTGAATTTTAACTTAGCGCAATATGAGAAAATTTCTTTAAAAATCTTCTTCTTCAGGTCCAGCAGTCAGAATGATTTCATATTTAGTATGCTACATCTCTAGGGGGGGTCAGATTCAAGTTTGTTCAAATCAGGTCCTTGAGTTAGTATTTGGGCTCTCTATTATAGCCCAAAGTTTAACTTGGTGCAATGTGAGGAAATTTCTTTAAAAATCTTCTTCTTCAGATTGGCCACTCAGAATCTTTTCATGTTTGGTATACAACATCTATAGGTGGAGCAGATTCAAGTTTGTTCAAATTGAGTCGCTGGGTTAATATTTGGGCTCCCTGTGGGAGCCCAAATTTTAACTTTTGTGCAATGCGTGGAATATTTTTTAAAAATCCTCTTCAGATCCACCAGTCAGAATGCTTTCATATTTGGTATACAACATCTCTAGGGGGGTCAGATTCAAGTTTGTTCAAATCGGATCCCTGAGTTGGAATTTGGGCTCTCTATTGGAGCCCAAAGTTTAACTGGGTGCAATTTGAGGAAATTTCTTTAAAAATAATCTTCTTCAGATCGACCGCTCAGAATCCTTTCATGTTTGGTATACAATATCTATAGGGGGGTCAGATTCAAGTTTGTTCAAACCTGGTCGGGGGTTATTAATTTGGGCTACCTATGGGAGCCTGAATTTTAACTAAGTCCAATATGAGGGAGTTTCTTTAAAAATCTTCTTCTTCAGATCCACCAATCAGAATCCCTTCATATTTGGTATACAACTTCTCTAGGTGGGTCAGATTCAAGTTTGTTCAAATCGGGACCCTGGGTTAATATTTTGGCTCCCTATTTGAGCCCAATGTTTAACTTAGTGCAATGTGAGGTGATTTCTTTAAAAACCTTCTTCATATCCACCAGTCAGAATTCTTTCCTATTTGGTATGTGACATCTCAAGGGGGATCAGATTCAAGTTTGTTCAGTTTGAGTCCTTGGCTTAATATTTGGGCTCTATGGGCAGGGGTGGTGTTGGGGGGGGGGGGGGGGGGTGGGGGGGGTGGGGGGGGGGGGCTGCATGTTACGTTCAGGTAAGTTCAAATCCATTCCTTAGTGTTTTTCCATAAAATATGCCCCTCATGACTTCATTCCTTTGTAGAGTTGATGAACCATGTCTTCCTTAGTGTTTTTCCATAAAATATGCCCCTCATGACTTCATTCCTTTGTAGAGTTGATGAACCATGTCTAACTGAATGTGACCCCAATTTATTTATTTATTTATTAGGCCTAAAAAAAATAAAAATCTGTTTCTCAGGCCCTCACGCATGGTCCTTTTGGCTGCCGCATGCTCTCTTTTTATAACCAATCCAAACTTAAAAAAATCAAAATCAAATGGTTTATGTCTGATATTTTACTCATGTTAATAAAATTGTCCCTTGAGTGCAAGAAGGCTTTGCAATGCTTTAGCATTGCAAAGCCTTCTTGCACTCAAGGGATCTAATACACCACTACCCATGCTATTCTGTAGGTTATGAGGCCTAAAACATAAATCAAACCAAGAACATGAACTTTTTAATGGTAAAGAAATAATTATAAAAATAAAAAATAAAATAAAAAAACGCCCGCCCGCATGCAATTTTACAAAAAATGGCCTGAGAAACAGAAGATCTACTTTGTGAGGCCTTAGTGGTGTTTATTTATTTATTGGTGTTCTAAGGTCACATATTTATACACAATGGCTAATCATGACCGTGACAGTTTTATGGGTGGAGGAAGCCAGAGTACCTGGAGAGAACCACTGAGCAACAGTGAGCAACTGTCAGCTTTGTTCAATGAATACTTCAGTTCTTGTTCAATGAATACTTCAGTTCTATCTCAACAGTTGACGATTCGAATGCTTCCTTACCAGACGCACCACCCCGTGTTTCCGATGGTATTGATTCTATCACTTTACATTGTGACGAAGTATATTCTGCTATGAAGTCAATAAAAGTGTCCAAGGCGTCTGGTCCCGATCTAATAAGCCCGCGTCTCCTTAAAGAATGTTAATCCTCCTTGTGCGAGCCACTTTCAATCTTATTTAATATACTACTGAATAACTCATACTTCCCCTCACTGTGGAAAAAAGCAAATGTCTCCCCGATCCTAAAAAAACAACCCTCAAATTCAGTAACCAATTATCGCCCAATATCATTGATCAGCTGTGTTGGTAAATTATTCGAAAATTGTGTATTCAAACGCTTGTGGCAATTTCTGATTGACAACAATGTTCTCAGCCAATTTCAGTCAGGCTTTACACCCGGTGATTCAACTGTCCTTCAACTGACTGACATATACGACGAACTCTGTCGCGCACTTGACGAAGGTAAGGAAGTCAGAGTAGTCTTCTGTGATGTCAGTAAGGCTTTTGATAAAGTATGGCACGCTGGTCTTATCTACAAGTTGGAGAGCATTGGCATCTCTGGTGAAATGTTACTGTTTTTAAAATCGTATCTTGCGGATAGGTCACAGCGTGTCGTAATAGCATCGGAGGCATCCTTGTGGAGACCCATCAATGCCGGTGTGCCTCAAGGGTCGATACTCGGGCCGTTACTGTTCCTAATATACATTAATGACATAACTAGAAACTTACTTAGTAGCATACGCCTCTTTGCTGATGACACCTCCTTATACCTAATTATAGAGAACCCAGAACAAGCCTCTACCATAATCAATATTGACCTTGCGACAATTGAACATTGGGCTGAAACATGGCTGGTTGAATTCAATCCGAACAAAACTGAAAGTATGCTTATATCACGTAAAAGCAACCCCATCTCCCATCCACCTTTATTTTTAGGCGATTCACGGATATCGGAAGTGTCCAACCATAAACATTTAGGAGTAATACTGAACAGCACCTGCACATGGAATGACCATATTGATCATATCTGCACAAAGGCCTGGTCTCGTTTGGACCTGTTGAGGAGGCACAAATTTTCTCTTGACCGTATTGTCTTGGAAAAAATATACTTTGCTTTTATTAGGCCTCTTCTAGAATACGCTGATACTGTTTGGGATAATTGTTCCCAGTCCAAAATGGCGGAACTCGAAAAAATACAGATTGCTGCAGCAAGAATAATTACGGGAGCAACCGTGAGTGCTAGTAAAACATTGCTGTATGCGGAAACACGATGGGATTCTCTCCAAGAAATGACGCCGTAAACATAAGCTAATTCAGTTTTTCAAGATGTATCATTGTATATCACCTCCATATATCTCAAATAAAGTCCCACCACTCGTCTCCTCTACGAATGCAACGTTCAGTCTACGATCAAGTCAGAACCATCGAGTTCCCTTTTGTCGAACACAATTGTATAAGTCTTCTTTCATCCCTAGCGCTTCTGACAAATGGAACAACTTACCCCTGCCTGTCCGCGAGAACTCGTCTCTGATACATTTCAAGACCTTCCTGAACGGCGGTAATTAACGACCACCAAGGTTCTACAGTAACGCGACTTCTTGTGCAGCCCAAATATATCATTGTAGGTTACGACTGCAGTGTAGTAATCTTAATTCCCATCTATATGATAATCATTTATCACCAAATCCACTTTGTCAGTGTGGTAACCAAGAGACTCCTGATCACTTCTTCTTTCATTGTCCAGTTTTCTCAGCTATCCGTAATTATACAATTAACCTGCTACCCTTTGAAGTTGATACATCCACACTCCTCTTTGGTTCAGAATTTTTGAATAACGAAGATAACCATCTTATCTTTGAAGTGGTACATGACTTCATTTTAGCAAGTAAACTTTTCCATTGATTGATTTACAACATAACGTTAATTCATTCAATCTTATCAAACAGGAATAATGCCAAATAAGCTTAACTGGATGACTATACCCCTCTCCACATGCAGCCATTAACTTGTCTTGCAGCTCGAGGCCACTACTCACTATACTTTTACGTCTTACTAGATGAACCGAATGAAACAAGCTACCTTCTTACGTCTTTCTCTAGTGTATTTAATGCATTAAGTATTCAAGCTGGCAGATATTTGTCTTTTTTCAAATCTTTGTATTTTATTCATGTTGTAGTTTAAACATTCTCACATATCGTTGCCCTGTGGTCCGCATCTCTCAATGGCACCTTCATCTCGTTTTATGTCAATACTGGTCAGAACTATAAAAAATCTATCACTCAAATTTATTATATTTTCAGTTTTGGTTTTAGAGAGATTGCCTTGACCCAACGTAGGCGCGAGCTCGCCGTGCTCGTTCCGATGGTGGGTCACGAGCTGTGTCTGTTGGGTGGATAATGAAAAATCGAGTGGTTCAATAATTCAGTTTGTACCCGTCATCTTATATCCTCGGGTGAAGAGTTAATCTGCCGTACCAGGAGCAGGGCCACGGGGAAACGATATGTGAGCTCACCTATTAACCCACACTACCTGCTTGCGAAAACTGATAATCAACCTAAGGAGACGACTAACATAAGCTATAAGCTTTCTGTCGAATCCCTACCTTACATAGCAACCCATATCTATTTGTATATCTTTGTTATTTTGTGTTCTGTTGTATTTCGTGTTGTATACATCATTTAGCTTAATGTACACAAATAACAAATTCTTGAATAAATATTGTTTAAACTAACTGTCAGCTCCCCAACATACTAATGCCACACAAGCAGGGTTAGCATTGGTTGAAGACAAGTGAACCATCGACCTGCAGTACGCCTTAGTACACAACGCCGCCGTGTCCCCACGCGGGCAATGGAGATGAAGTGTCTTGCCCAAGGACACAACACGGTTGTCGCAGGTGGGATTCAAACCGAGGACCTCTCGGCTTGCAGCCTGCACCTCTACCTACTGAGCCACCACGCTGCCAATGTGACCCCAAATACTTCTTTGAACTACTTTGGCTGGTGAGCGATTAAGGACCCTTGGGGCCTCTTGTTTATGTTATTTTTCATTTTTGTAATTATTTCTTTGCCATCAAATGTTTATTTCTTGTTTTGGTTTATGTTTTAAGCCTCATAATCTACAGAATAGCATGGGTGGTGGTGTATTTTATCCCTTGAGTGCAAGAAGGCTTTGCAGTGCTAAAACATATTATCAGTTATATTAACTTTGGTAAAATATCAGACATAATACATTTATTTTTTTATTTTGGTAAAGTTTCATTTGTTATAAAAAGAGAGCATGCTGCATCCAAAAGAACCATGCGGGAGGACCTGAGAAATAGATATTACATTTTTTAGACCTAAACAACTTTGTATGACTGGCAAATTAAACTGACTGTTAACAGTGTTCAGTTTTATACTCATCATACCAGATCATTCCTGTAGGTAATTATCAAATTGTAGTTTTGGTAATCATAGAATTTTTCGAATTTCAGATGTAGAAAATCATTGAAAGTTTTTTATGAATTATCTGAAAAGACGTCCGGGACGACCCATGTTGTCTCCTTGGGCAAGGCACTTCATCCCAGTTGCCTACATGGGGGTATGATGATGCCATGTTCTAAGGTGTACTGCTTGTTGATGGTGCACATGTCTACAACTGCTGTAACCCTGCTTGAGCAGAGCTTGAATAGAGTTAGAATGTTGAGGAGCTGACAGTTGCTCGAATGACACAGAGAATAAAAGAATGAATGGGTGTGTGGATGTAATCAAGCATGCAATTGGAAAGCATTTTTCTATGAAGAGGTGACAAAAAGGTCCAAAGGGCCGAGTGCTTTTTCATAAATATATATATGAATGTTATTATTGTATAGCACATGTCACGTTAATCAAGATTTACTACTACAGTATAATCCTCTTAATTGAATATCCATTTTGCCACTGAAAATTATTCAATTAGCAGGAGTATACAATTAACAGGGATTTGGTCAGTTTCCTGTGTCCTTGAGGTAAACTGAGCATTTATTCTATTATATCTTGTTTGACAGAGCTCATAGAGCTCTGTCAAACAAGATATAACAGAATAAATGCCTGTATTGGATGTGGTCAGGCCAAAAAGGTTGATAAATAAGGGGAATTTGGTGCGTGTCTCAGTAATTTTTTCGACATATTACAAAAATTTATATACAATTAACAGGAGTTTACTCTACAACCCATATGCAATTAACAGATCAAATTTGTACTGAAGGTATGGAAAATGGTTTTGTGTTTGAAAATTATATTCAATTAACAGGGATATACAATTAAGAGATATCCAATTAAGTGGGATTGACTGTACTGCTGCTCGTCGTTGCTGGGCGGTTCTCTCCGGGTACTCCGGCTTCCACCAACCGTAAAACTGTCACTGTCATGATTAGCCATTGTGCATAAGTATGTGACCTTAAACACCAATAAATAAATAATAAATCCGAAAAGAGCAAAAATATTTTTAATTAATTAGACCTTTTTTTATCTTTTCCAAGTGGATCTGATAAACACAGAAAAGGCCCTGGCAGTGACATATCTGTGAAATCTTCACAATCACACAAAAACAGCAGAGAATCTGGTGCTATAGGAGTTGTACAGTCACAAACTTCTAACTTCTACTACAGGTTTGTATTTAAAAATTTATACCATGATTACCTATTCTACTATATATGAAAAGCCTATAACCATAAAGTTTAGCTTTACACACCAACCATTGTGAACACGCCAGCAATGGGATTTCAATAGTAAAAAATTATACCTACAGTGGAACTACATCCAAGTTGACCGTTGGTGACGTCGACCTGAATGCGAACTTGTCTAACTTTATCGCACGTCGCCTCGCGAAGAGTGAACTGAAAGTGGCAATTATTTATTACGTTTTTAAATGGGTTTACCTCATAAGATGCCCAAAATTAACAAACATACATTGTCTCATGTTAATAAAGCATCCATAACTCGAAATAGTATGTTATTATGTTATTAAAATGAAAAAGGCCCTGTTTCTTTTCTTTTTCTATTTCGTTTCGGTGATAAAATTGACAGCGGAAGTACCACCCTCCGATGCTCATGTAAACAAAAACAGATTTGCACGTATGTACGTCTGCTGCTCAGTAAAATCGAGAAAAAATAATAGCAACTCTTAATAATCTGAGGATCGTGGTATAAATAAAATATACCCAAAGTAGCTTGGTGTACCAAATGTTCACCACTCGTTTTTTTAGTGGAAGGTTTCTACATGCCTGCAAACAAAGTTTATTGGGGGCATAAGGGATGGAGCTTGTATGTCCATGTGTCTGTTAGTTTTTACTCTTTTGTGTGTCCAGATGACTGCATCTGTTTGTGAATATGTGCACTTATTCTGATGAACTAAATTATTTGACCAGGCCTTTTGTTTATGGAGTTTTGCATAAAAATATATATTTATTTTTTGTGATTTTAACCCTTAAGGGCTCAGTGGTCATGTCGTGCTGGTCTGAAAATATTTTGGTGCCGGGTGGAATTTTTCTTTGATTCCAAATGAAGTTTTTGGTGAGAATTATCAAAGACTTAGTGCCAATTGGAATCTCCATGTAATTGAGAAAAATTAACCATGTGTCGTCTTAGGTCGGGTGGCATATAGTGATTGAAGTGTGCGTGTGTCTATCCATCCATGTGTCCATCTGTGTTTGTGTGTGTCCGAGCCAATAACTCGAAAACGGTAGGTCCACAGTCATCAAACTTCACACAGTTATAAAGGACCATGGGAGGATGTGTCACACACCATAGCTGGGTTCGTACCATCAAGGTCAAGGTCACATTTCAAGGTCACACTAAAAATTGGTCAATATTCGTGTCTCAGCCATAACTCAGAAACGAATCATAGTACAATTGTTAAACTTTTTACAAATATTAAGGACACCGCATCTGCAACGTGGAGGTCACAATTGACAATTATGTTCACCACTCGTGGTGCTCCCCATGAGCTCTGTCAAACAAGATATAATAGATTAAATGCCTGTATTGGATGTTCTGAGGCCAAATAGGTCTATAAACAAAGGAAGACTGGTGAGAGTCAGGTTAATTTCTTGACAGGTTACAGGATTTTTTATTCAATTAACAGGAGTTTACTCTATAACCTATATTCAATTAACAGGTCAAATTTGTACTGGAGGTATGGTAAATGGTTTTGTGTTGGGAAATTATATTCAATTAACAGGGTTATTGTCCCCCGACCCTTCGGGGGACTATTGTAATCAGCAGTGTCCGTCCGTCCATCTGTCCATGCGTGCATCCATCCGTCCATCCATCCGTCACACCCTTGTCCAGATGATAACTTTAGTTTGGATGATTTTACTGAAACTAAATTTGGTATGTGTCTTACTTGGGTGGAAATGCAGGTTAAGTTCGAAAATGGGCATGCTCCACTGATTTCTACTGGATTTATTCCCCTTTTTCGACTTAAAAAATACAGTTTTTGTGTTGTCCGGATGATAACTTTAGTTAGGATCATTTGATTGAAACGAAATTTAGTATGCTGCTTATTTGGGTGGAAATGCAGGTCAAGTTCGAAAATGGGCACACTCCACTGATATTTTTATACTGTACCAATGACCCAGACTTAGCTGGTGCTAACTGTAACAAAACCAGGGCCAAACACAAATTTTGCCCCCCAATCCCCAAAATTTGCATCCAAAACAAAAAGAAATCATGTCCTATAGGACCTCAATACTACGCACCCACTGCGCATGCGCAGTGTCAAGGACATCCCGAAATTGGCGCCAATTACCATTCTCTGTTTGGCCCTTCATCAGTCAACATCTCACTGATCTTTGTGCTTGTAAATCTCAGTTTAAAGGATGCCAGACACGTAATTTTTGGAGAAATGGTGATTCTAAGGAGGATATAGAAGGAGGAGAGGAAAAAGAAGTGACAAAAAATAATCAGGGCTGTACTTAAAAATTTTTTGATGAAATTATGTTAAGTTGCCTATTTTCGAGGCATGGGCCTCTTGTTGTCATTCTTGCTAAATGTTGCACTGCTTATTCAGTGTTTCCTCTCCCCTAGCCTTCTAAAGTCCCCCTTTGCAATTCTCCCATGCTTTTGGCATATTTTTGAGAAAGTTCATTTCTAAAATTTTCCTGGGAGAGTTGCTTGGATACAGAATGTTTTCTGTTATTTTCCCCATAGTTATGTTTTCACCCATGGGTGTATAAACGTTGTGTTCTGCATCTTCCATCTGATGTTCTGCAGATTCTCCCCTGGGAGTCTCTGTCTTGCATCAGATAGAGTGTAATTTGGATGACTGATTTTGGGCCAGTTTTTTCAGTGCCTGGAGTCATGTTTTCTGGTGTTTTACACTGTTTGTTTACATTGGCAACAGCCTTTTTTGAGGGGGGCTGTTTGCCTTTGGTGTAGTTTATCTCACTATAAGATACATTTATATTGTCCGTAAGTGTCTCATTAATTATTTAATATAAATTTAAAATTTTTGACCACACTTTGCCATCGGATCCATCGGGGCTCAACGTTACTTTTCAGAAACTTGGGCTTCGCTGAAAAAATATTTTTTCAAAATTATTTTGATTTGCAATTGTTTTTTCATTTATTAATGGATCATGTTATTATGTATCTTTGTGTCAGGGGTTTGTGCGAGTAACTAGGACTTGTTGTTGACTTTTCACAATGAAAGGATATTGTTCAAATTGTAATGGGAAGAAATCTTCCTCTGACTTTCATGATCATTGTATTAATTGTAGTCAGTGTTCTCGCACTAATCCCTGTTCTGTATGTCAATATTGGGATGACAAACATTGGAAACGTGTGTCACGGTATGTTACTGGAGAAAGGGCTATGCCAGCTCTTTCTCCGCAAGGTCACTCTACTCTCTCAGTTTCTATTTCAGAGGAACAAGAACAGGGTGATGTTTCCATGTTATCTTCTGCAAGTGCGCTTCCGTCGTCACAAATGAATTCAGAGCTAGCGGCAAAAGTGCTCATGGAGATTAGACAAATGTCGTCCGCTAGCTCGCCCGGTGTAGCGTCCATTCACCGAATGGTTCGGCAGCCGGGTTCGTTCGATGCGGTCCAGGAGGAAATGTTGGGTGATGCGAGCACTATAAACATTCAGTGTGCACACCCAGTGACAGCGGATAGTAAGCGAGATCGGAGGAAGCCTTTGAGTCCGGTTCCTAGCTCATCCAGGTCCAGCCGGGCCGCGAGCGAGAGAGGCCCCTCTCTCGTACAACAACATCTGGGACCAGATGTTGTGGTACAAAATGTGTCGCAAGCGGAGCATACGTCCGTCGCTCGGGACGCTCCATTGTATAGGCAGTCCGCGGAGACTGCTAAGGCTTCTTCTTCTCGTCAGCGCACACGACCGCACCTTGGCTGCGTGACCGCCGATATCTTACCAGCTTCGCCGATCAAGGATTCTTCGGCAACCAGGTCACACCATCCGGCAGCCAGGGATTCGAGACCGATGGACTCCGGACGTTCGCATAGAAAAAGTATGCGGGAGCCATCTGATGCGGAGCTGCCCTCGGCGAAGCAGCGAAAGACTGCGCCTCCGCAGGTCTCGACGCCGGACATTCTTGTGCAGATAGCACAGCTTATCGCAGCATCCCAGCAGCCGACAGAAATGGTGTAGGATCGAGAATTATCCGACGGCGCTGGGTCGGTACGCTCCGCCGAAGCATCGGGGGCGGACAACCGGGAGCATCATGAGGTCCGACCGGATGGTGAAAGGGATACGGATGATTTGGAGCTATCCCTTTCGGAACAACATAAAGCTGCCGTGGACTTCATCCGGCACTTTCTCCCTCAAGTTGTTCCGTCGGGCCAGACTGCTGCGGTTCCGGACAAGAGGATTATAGCGTCATTGGACTCTGAATTTTTTGAGCGGTTCAGGGACATCGCTCCCGAGTTTCCGTCGCAGTCCAATAATGTTGCAAGAACATTTGAATTATTGAACGACGCTATATTTAAACTTGCTTCCAAGACGGGGAAAGCAGGTTTCTTGTCCGCCAATACTCTCAACCTGCCTTTCATTAATGCAAGGAATAAATTCGACACGGCAGGACAGGGTATCCCGAGAGTTCCTCTGCGTATGGACGACGAGGCGGAAGACTTAGAGCTATCATTACCGTCGTCGGCTTCTATTCCAACTGCGGTGTTGGAAACAGCTATTTCGTCTAACAGAGCCAATTTAGATGCCTTATCTTACGCAGATCACCTTACTAAGGCATTATCACTGCGCCTTCAAGGGAAAGAGTTTCAGGATATACAATCCTCTTTAAGACTTCTTTCAAGGGCAGTAGCTTATTCCACGTGAAACTCCGCCCTTTCTGTGGCAAACCTGGAGTTGGTTAGACGTGACGCAGCCCTAGCTACATCCACACTGGTGGATACTAAGGTGAAGAACTCTCTTAGAGTCGCTTCGGTCTCCGGAGAACTTCTCTTTGACGGCAAGCTTTCTGCTATTTATGATAAAATTACAAAGAAAGCTTCGGATTCTCTGTTGTTCAAATCTGCTTCTAAGAAGTCGGATACAGCAGACAAGAATAAGACAGGCACTTCTGGGTCTAATGCGCCCAAGAGAGGTTCCTATAGAGGTTCTGGTGCGTCCTCTTGGTCTTATTCGAGAGACCGTCAGGGTAGCAACTCTCGTTCGGGACGTCCTTCGGGCCGGGACAACCGGTCGGACGCCCGGAGGTCGACGGGACGAGGTGCGGGTCGTGGAGGATGTGGTTTCTCCTACCGCAGGCCTCGCAGGTCCAGGAGGTGATGGCTTAAACCTCTATCGCGTTCCGGTTGGCGGAAGGTTGTCAAGCTTTTCACAAGAATGGGCGTCGATTACGGACGACCCTTGGGTGAGAGGAGTGACTTCGGAAGGTCTAAAGATATCCTTCAAACGAAAGCCTCCATTAACTCGAAGTCCAAAGTGGACTCAACTTCCGTCAAATCCGCAGAAAAGAGACGCTCTGTTATCAGAGGTGCAGTCTCTTTTAATGAAGAACGCGGTAGAGGTCGTAGAAAACCAGGAGACTCCGGGATTCTACAGCCATCTGTTTCTGGTTCCGAAACCAGACGGCTCGTTCCATCCAGTCATAGATTTGAGCTGGATAAACAAGCTCACGCGTCCTCTCCAAATTTTCTTGACTCAGAATTGGAGTGTGAAAATTCATTCGCTCGACGTAGACGTTCTCTTGTCAGATCAAGTGAAACAAGAGATTCAGACTTGGGCAAACATTCAGTGGTTAACTCAGGGAGTTCCGCTGCAGTTGCCGGATCCGAGTTTTACCATTATGACGGATGCCAGTCAAACAGGTTGGGGTGCATCATTGATCCCAACAGATTCGAGATGCCAGGGTCTTTGGGATCCGCAATTCCTGTGCAAGCACATAAACATCAAGGAAATGATGTCAATTTGGCTTGCGTTACGTCATTGGATGGACATTATTCACAATGCTCATGTCCAAATTCTATCTGACAATACGGGTTACGTCATTGGATGGACATTATTCACAATGCTCATGTCCAAATTCTATCTGACAATACGACAGTAGTGGCGTATATACGGAATCAGGGAGGCACTCATTCAGTTCCGTTGTTCAATCTAACGGAAAGAATCCTTCTGTTTGCGCTAGAACATCAGGTTCTTCTTTCGGTCCGTCATATACCGGGTCGTCTGAATGTGCTAGCAGACTCCCTTTCACGAAAGGGTCGCTTGATGCCGTCGGAGTGGACTCTCAACAAACAAGTATTCAATCAGATTTGCTACCAATGGGAACGGCCAATGATAGACTTATTTGCGACACATCTCAACAATCAGTTGCAGACGTATGTGTTTCCGTGTACGGATCCAAGAGCATTTGCAGTAGACGTTAATTCAACAAGTATTGCTAAAGATAAAACAATCTCAGTGCAAGATTCTGTTGGTAGCATCTCTGTCGCCACAGAGACCGTGGATAAATCTACTCAGGTGTCTGTTGTGGGACCTACCGCGAAAGCTTCCTCCACGGGAGGATCTTCTTTCGCAGGGGAAATCGCGCCAACTCCATCACAACCCGCAAGGTCTCAACCTTCACGTTTTTCCGTTGTGCAGTCCTTCTTGCATGGCAAGCACTTTACAGGACGAGCAGTGGACGCGATTTCTAACTGTAGGAGGACCTCCTCTTCGCTAAACTATGTGGCTAAGTGGAAGGTTTTTCGTCGTTGGTGTAGGGATCATTCTGTAGATATTTTTGATCCCTCTATACCAGACATTGCAAACTTTCTAGTATACTTGTTTGACGAAATCAAACTGTAGCCTGTTACTATTAAGGGTTATAGGTCTATGTTATCTGATACCTATGCACATCATGATGGTTTACAAATTGGATCTAATGTCTCTTTATCTAAGTTGGTTAGAAACTTCTCGATAAATAGACCCAGAACTCTTAGATTAATTCCTAAATGGAATTTAGCTTGGGTTCTTCTTAAATTGAAGGAAAAGCCATTTGAACCTCTTGGGACAGTAGATTTCAAATTCTTATCTTATAAGACAGCTTTTCTCTTAGCTTTCTCTTCTGCTAGAAGAGTCAGTGAGCTTCATGCACTGTCGGTGGATGATTCTCACTATCGTAGTGTCGGGAACACTATCACCTTCACTACTAATGTGGGTTTTTTAGCTAAGAATCAGGCTGCTAATAAATATCCGGAACCTATTGTTATTAAGGCTCTTCCGTCTTCAGACGGGCGTAGGCCTTTACTCTGTCCTGTTAGAGCGTTACATATCTATAAACAGAGATCTCAGTTTATCAGAAAGGGACGGAAACGTTTCTTTCTGTCTTTGATGCCTAATAGAAGGGACATTTCGGTCCATTCTATTGCTAGATGGATTCAGTTAACTATCCGTACTGCTTATGAGAGTTTATCTTCTTCTCAGCAGTCTGTGCTTAAGATTTCCGATCATGAAGTAAGAGCTCTTGCTACTTCTTGGGCTTATGCTAATAGTGTTGCTATTACAGATTTAATGAAGGCTGCTTATTGGTCTCAGCCATCCACATTCACGAATTTTTATCTCAGAAATATTGAGCCCATTTCTGGAGACCTGCATTGTTTAGGTCCATTATCTGTTGCTCAGAATGTCGTCCACTAAACAGTTGCAACTATAGTTATGCAGGCTTTCTGTTCCGGCAGTGACTCCGTCTGGCTGCCCTCTTCGCTCTGCCCTATTTGACCCAGGACAAGGGGAAGGGGGGGGGGGGGGGGGGGGGGGGCGGGTGTTCCCTTAGGTCACCTGCTTTATAGTGAAAAGCAAGGGAATGCCTCCTCCAAGTCAGTATTTCTGAGTCGCTTCCGGGATGGTTTTAAAGTGTAATATTAATGTTAAAATTCATTCATGTCTTATTTTTAAAGTGTAGCTCGGTGTGAAGCATTTGTATATGTCAAGTGTCAAACGGGCTTTAATATACAATACTCGGACACTTTTAAATGACTATAAAGAGTCTCAATTCTCTGGACTACTTTATTTATTGGCTTACTTTAAAAATAATTAGTATAAGGGTTATACTGGATGTTAATAGAGAACATGAATATTATTGTGCTCAATCATTAAGGGTATTGTATCTTTCTAATTTAATATTAAATAAGAAAGATACATGTAAAGCCTAATACTCCTTTTCTCCTTAAGGGGTTACCTCTTTATTATATAGTTGAGCTTATTGGATTTTCCTCTATGTCCTAGGCCCTCCAGCCTGTTTACTATTCAGCTAAGTCTGGGTCATTGGTACAGTATAAAAATGTTAAAAAATTTATAGTAATTTATATATTTTTTATACTTACCAATGACCCAGACGGGGATGGCCCTCCCAGGAGTTGGGAACTCTTGCCTCCCCGCTGAGTACATAGCGCTGATCAGGCACTACCAGTAAGAATGATAATTGGCGCCAATTTCGGGATGTCCTTGACACTGCGCATGCGCAGTGGGGGCGTAGTATGGAGGTCCTATAGGACATGATTTTTTTTTGTTTTGGATGCAAATTTTGGGGATTGGGGGGCAAAATTTGTGTTTGGCCCTGGTTTTGTTAGAGGTAGCACCAGCTAAGTCTGGGTCATTGGTAAGTATAAAAAATATATAAATTACTATAAATTTTTTAACTTTTACTGGATTTATTCCCCTTTTTCGACTTAGAAAATACGGTTTTTGTGTTGTCCGGATGATAACTTTACTTTGGATCATTTGATTGAAACGAAACTAGTATGTGGTTTAATTGGTTGGAAATACAGGTCAAGTTAAAAAATGGCCATGCTCTGCGAACAAATTGCATCCTAACAGCTCCCTTGAATTTGCCATCTTGGTCGGGGGACCGGGGGCGTTGCCCTTGTTCAGTTAAGAGATACAATTAAGTGGGCTCCACTGTAGCACGTTATCTGATTAATAATACTCCTGTTACCCAAATCACCTTTGAAAAACAGTTCCGCCCTCTACCAGTTAACAGATATTTTTTTTTAATCATTAATCAAGATAAATGGAGTGGGAAAATGTGTGATTCACAAGAATATTCAAATAACTAATATTATAACACCTTGTAAACAGTAACACAAAAGCAAGTAATTCAAATCATAACTGGTCTTTAAAAATGCTTAACCCTTCACCAAACAAATTGGCTGTATAATGTTTAAATTGAGCAGTTAAGGCCACACAATTAATTAATTGATTCTCACTCAGTGGTTTTTTTTCAAATCATTGAGAGAGGGAGGGTTTTATTTTTTTTTCATTTCAGTGAAAACTAAGTTTGCAGGGGATATAAAAATGGGTTTCATCTGTCCATCCATCCATCCATCCATTCGACTGTCCATCCATCCATCTGTTTAACCATCAGTCCATTTGTCCGTCCATTCATCCATAATAACTTTGGACCAGTGTATATATCTTCTGTATACCCCCAACAACTTGGTCCCCTTTTTAGTAAACCACTTCTTGGCGGGGGATACCGGTAGCATTGCACCTTGTTCTTGCACAAAATGAACACAGGTAGAGAGTCTTTCCACGGTCTTTTCACACTCAGAATATTTTGATAGTGCATAATTGTACAAATTAACTCATTTTGTTTTAACACTCGAGCATCTAATTCTGTTGGTGAACACTTTTTACTGCAACAGAACAGGTGCCCCAACCTTCTGTTTTTGGAGAAACTTGTAAGTTACATTTCAAGTGCCTTAGCAGTTGGTTGTAGGCATGTTTTGCCTGCCTATATGGGCAGCCAAGATTTGCCTAGAAACAGCTTCAAAGCCACTGGATGTAGATTGTATTTAGTTAAGCCTTTCCGATTTCAGTTACACAGATCATTAAAAAACAAAATGTTTTTGAGTTTCTCGATTTTGTAGTAATATTGGCAGACACTGCCAGACAATAAAAACATGCAATGAGGGGTTTCATTTTCAGTGTACTGTCTTAGAATTGAAGCAGGTTTGTTTTGATTTGTTTTGTTTTGGTTTTTTTGTGGGGGGTGGGAGGGCTAAAAATAAATATAAATAAATTCAACAAGGCCATGTCATGTGACCCCTTATAGGAGTGAGCTTGTTGATTTTGTTCCAATAAGAGGTTCACATGATATAGTTTTATTGAAATTTTGTTAAAATAACTAATTTTGATATTGTCTGTGATGTATAAAGGGTTAAGAGTGATTGAATTTTTAAACTTAAAATTTCAAGTCCTGAAAAGTGCTTAAAAATTACACCGTCTTCGAAAAAAGTTGTAAAAAGTTGTCACCCTATACTTCTGTACATCTGTCTGTTCATCTGAAATTCTTCCATGCTCATCTCCCTCCTACACTTGTGAACCAAACATGGTGAAACTTTACAGACATGATCATACCAGAAACTAAGTGGCCAGACAAGGACAGTATCAGGTACAGAAAGGCCAATGTCAGACTGAGGTTTAAAATCATCAGTCAAAATGTCTGATGCCAAAATTATTAATGAAGTTCTGTGATCAGAACATCATGCATGCTGGAAATCATGTACATAACTAGCAAGCCTAAAATTAATGATTATTGTGGTTTCTGGTCCTGGCAAGTTGGGAAGTGTGAAGAAAGTGACTGTACAGCTCATCATTATTTACAGCATGTGAAGAAATACGATTTGACATGGCCATACATGTATCTAAATTATGTTTGAAGAGTAATTCAGTTCCAATTCAGAATGAAACCAATCATACCTACCTTGTTTGGCAGGGCTCTTTGAGCCCTTCCAATCGAGGTATGGTTGGATGAATTCTGAGCAGTTTTAAGATGAAGGTTCATGTACACCCAAAACACATTATTTTGAATACTCAAACTCCATTTTGTAATATGTCAGATGTCATTCTCAAATGACAAACTTGATTCATTTGGTGTCTGACATTTTTTCTAGAGGCAAAATGAAAATTATTTTCAGGCTTGGACATGATAATCAGCAAATGGACATGTGCATGTTTCAAATTTTTTTTTAGCAGCATCAAATTTGACCATGCTCTCTCTCCTTGAACTTTGATTTAATATAGATTTCTAAACATTCCAAACTTTCTATGTTCTACATTCAGAGGTGCATTCTGGAAAGCTAAAAGGGAGGGTTTTAGTTACACTCATGCCCAAGTAACAACTTTCCATTTAACTTGCTCCCTCCTTCCAGCATTCAGAAGCAACCTGTTTAATGATATATCTTACTGCCTCCATTTAAATGTCCTACACAAGCATACAAATCTCTACTTCATATCTCCTTAACCACTTTAGACAAACTATTAAATGAAAACAGAATATGTTTTCATTTTTAGTCGAGTTGTGACAAAGTCAAATTCAACTTATAGTTTGATGAATGGCGGTTGGGTGGGTGGGCGGGCATAAACAATTGGTTTCCGGATGATAACTTGATAATGGTTTGACCTACGTTCATGAAACTTCATAGGTAGGTTGGCATCGGTGAGAGGAAGAACCCTATTTGTTTTAGGTCAAAGGTCAAGGTCACAATGACCTTGAACATATTAAATAATAAAGAATTGGTTTCCGGATGATAACTTGACTATGTTTCAACCCACATTCATAAAACTTTGTATGTAGTTTGGCCTTCATGCGAGGAAGAACCGTATTATTTTATCACTAGGTCAAAGGTCAAGCTCACAGTGACCCTGAACATAGTAAATCAAAACAATTGGTTTTTGGATGATAACTTGATAATGGTTCGACCCACGTTTGTGAAACTTCATAGGTAGGTTGGCATCAGTGAGAGGAAGAACCGTATTTATTTTGGACTTGCTAGGTGAAAGGTCAAGGTCACAGTGACCTCAACATAGTAAATCGTAAACAATTGGTTTCCGCATGGTAACTTGATAATGGTTTGACCCACATTCAAGAAACTTCATAGGTAGGTTGGCATTGGTGCAAGAAAGAGCCCTATTTATTTTGGAATCACTAGGTCAAGGTCAAAGTGACCCTTCACATAGAAAATTGTAACCAATTGGTGTCCGGACGATAAGTTGATAATGATTAAACCCACTTCTGTGCTGTCACAACTCGACTTTGGATCAGCAATCATATTGGCATTTTTGGAATTCACTAAATAAAAAATCTTTCTACAATCTACTCCAATGATGGGTCATAAGGTGAGTTTAAATGTTTTTGAGAACAGTACTGGCTAGTTATTTTTGGTGTATACATCGAGTAAAGAGTTGATAAAGATGAGATTTACTCTAAAGCTATACAGGTACAGGGTTAGTTACTTGGTTAATAATTAATTTTTAGCTTAACTTGACAAAGTCAAGATAAGCTATTGTCATCACGCGTGCAGAAGTCTGTTAGTCTGTCTGTTCACATTTTTCTTTTGCACAGGCTAAACCACTTAGTTCTTGTCTGATCGTCACGAAATTTATTATGCAGGTTTGTAGTCATGTCTAGATGAGAATGTCCCCTTTTGGTCAAGATTGGTCAACCAGGATGGCTGCCCGAGCCCCAAATCTGAAAACATTTAGCACAGTCTACAGGTCACATTTATGAAGAGATTTCATTGTAACTTGGTGGGATGACTCTGTATAATGTCTAGATGAGAACGTCCCCTTTTGGTCATGATCTGTCAACTGTGACAGCTGCCCAAGGCCTAAACCCAAAAACTTACAGCACAGTCTACAGGTCATATTTAATATGGAGGGATTTCATTGTAACTTGGTAGGATGACTCCGTATGGTGTCTAGATGAGAATTTCCCAATTCGGTCACGATCTGTCAACCGTGATAGTTGCCTGAGCCCAAAACCCCAAAACCTTTAGCATAGTCTACAGGTCATATTTATGGAGGGATTTCATTGTAACTTGGTAGGATGACTCCATATAATGTCTAGATGAGAGCGTCCCCTTTTGGTCGTGATCGGTCACCGGTGACAGCTACAGGGTCCCAAAGCCTGAAATCCTTTAGTACAGTCTACAGATTGTATTTATGAAGGGATTTCATTGTAACTTGGTAGGATGACTCCAGATAATGTCAAGACCTTGATGGCTGCTCAAGCCTAAAATCCAAAACATTTGGCACAGACTACAGGTTGTATTTATAAAGGGATTTCATTGTAACTTGGTAGGATGACTCAGTATGATGTGTAGATGAGGACGTCCCCTTTTGGTTGCGATCGGTCAACCATGATGGCGGCACACGCCTGAAGCCCAAAAACCTTTAGCACAGTCTACAGTCTACAAGCCGTATTTATGAAGCGAGTTCATTGTAACTTGATAGGATGACTCATTTTGGAATAATTTCACTGTAACTTGGTAACTTTGGTTGACATACATTAAGTGTGAGGGTCACATTAACTCACCCCTCAATTCTTTAGAAACAGTCTACACTTCAAATTATTTTTTTTGAAAACATAGCATACAGGGAATAGAAATTAACATATTCCCAATTATCACAATTCTTGTCTTATTTCATAATCCTTTCATAAACATTGAACATTATCCTTTTCATCAAACACAATTCACAGTCAAGTTAAGCTATAGTGTCATTGACACTTTTATTGTATAACCAGAAAGTATGACCAACCCTGTGCAGTGCATAGGGTTAGTCACACTTTCTGGCTATAAATTAATGCAATACACAGGGTTAGTCACACTTTCTGGCTGTAAATTAATGCAATACACAGGCTTAGTCACACTTTCTGGCTATAAATTAAAGCAATGCACAGGTTTTGTCACACTTTTTGGCTATAAATTAATGCAATGCACAGGCTTAGTCACACTTTTTGGCTATAAATTAATGCAATACACAGGGTTAGTCACACTTTCTGGCTATAAATTAATGCAATACACAGGATTAGTCACACTTTCTGGCTATAAATTAATGCATAAACCTTTTTTCTGTTCATGAAAAACTTACCAATTTCAAAAGTAGTCTGAATGAAATCTTTCTGAGACAAAGTTCAACCGACTAAGGATGTTAAAATGCATAAGGTTAGTTGGTTTCACGTTACAAAGAGTACAGGATTAATAGAACTGATGGAACTGATGGAAATATTTATACTGGATTCTGGAAATTTTTTTTAAAGTTAATTCCAAAAATGAAAACATATTCTATTTTCAATTTAGGCCTCACAAAGTAGATCTTCTGTTTCTCAGGCCATTTTTTGTAAAATTGCATGCGGGCGGGCGTTTTTTTATTTCATTTTTTATTTTTGTAATTATTTTTTTACCATTAAAAAGTTCATGTTCTTGGTTTGTTTTATGTTTTAGGCCTCATAACCTACAGAATAGCATGGGTAGTGGTGTATTACATCCCTTGAGTGCAAGAAGTCTTTGCAATGCTAAAGCATTGCAAAGCCTTCTTGTACTCAAGGGACAATTTTATTAACTTGGGTAAAATATCAGACATAAACCATTTGATTTTGATATTTTCAAGTTTGGATTGATTATAAAAAGAGAGCATGCACCAGCCAAAAGGACCACGCGGGAGGGCCTGAGAAACAGATTTTTATTTTTTTTAGGCCTTATAGGTTGATTTTTAGCTCAACTTTGGCGAAGCCAAATTTGAGCTTATGCCATGGCCCGTCGTCCGTCTGTCCGTCAACAATTGGATACGGCTCGGGCTAGAGGCCGTATTTATGAACCGATCTTTACGGAACTTCTTGGGTACCTTTGTTATGACCGTGGGACGAGAACGAGTGTTTTTGGGTGCGGTCCGAAATTCAAGATGGCTGCCAGCCACCATTTTGTCCCGACGATGCAGAAATCTGTTTTTTGTACAGAACTTCCATATGAAAGCTCCGATTTGAATAATTTTTTGTATGAATGTTTAGTACCATTAGATACATCACATATAATACGGGTTTTTTTCTCGTGCGTAAATTATGCAAATTAGACTAACTTTGATGTTTTTTGGTGTTACTTTCAGCACTGTAAGTGCAAATGCCAATACGGCTCGGGCTAGAGGCCGTATTTATGAACCGATCTCTACGAAACTCCTTGGGTACCTTTGTTATCACCGTGGGACGAGAACGAGTGTTTTTGGGTCCGGTCCGAAATTCAAGATGGCCGATGGCAGCCATTTTGTACAAAATTTGGTGCAATCAGATTTTTGCACAGAACTTCCATATGAATGCGCTGATTTGAATAATTTTTTGTGTGAATGTTTAGTACCATGGGATACATCACATATAATACGGGTTTTTTTCTCGTGCAGAAATTATGCAAATTAGATGAACTTTGATTTTTTCAGTGCTACTTACACACAATAAGTACGCATGTCAATACGGCTCGGGCTAGAGTCTGTATTTATGAACCGATCTTCACAAAACGTCTTGGGTACCTTTGTTATCACCTTGGGACGAGAACGAGAGTTTCTGGATGCGGTCCAAAATTCAAGATGGCTGCCAGTGGCCATTTTGTACCGAAATTAGGTCTAATCAGTTTTTTGTACACAACTTCTATACGGCTCAGGCTAGAGGCCGTATTTATGAACCGATCTTTACGAAACTTCTTGGGTACCTTTGTTATCACCGTGGGATGAGAACGAGTGTTTTGGGGTGTGGTCCGAAATTCAAGATGGCCACCAGCAGCCATTTTGTACCAAAATTAGTGCAATCAGTTTTTTGTACAGAACTTCTGTATGAAAGTTCTGATTTGAATAAATTTTTGTATGAATGTTTAGTAACATGGAATACATCACATATAGTACGGGTTTTTTTCTCGTGCAGAAATTATGCAAATTAGATGAACTTTGATTTATACAGTGCTACTTATACACTGTAAGTGCCCATGTCAATACGGCTCGGGCTAGAGGCTGTATTTATGAACCGATCTTCACAAAACTTCTTGGGTATCTTTATTATCACCTTGGGACGAGAAGGAATGTTTCTGGGTGTGGTCCAAAATTCAAGATGGCTGCCAGTGGCCATTTTGTACCGAAATTAGGTCCAATCAGTTTTTTGTCACAACTTCTACCCAGCTCATATTTGTGAACTGATCTTCACGAAACTTCTTGGGTACCTTTGTTTTCACCTTGGGACAGGAATGAGTGTGTTTTGGGGTGCATTTGTTATCACTGTGCTATGAGAACAAATATTTTGGGGTTCAGTCAGACCCACTCTGGGACTCAAAGATTTTTTTCTAATTTAGCATCTGACTGTCACCCACCTTTACAATACTTTACCTATACATTTGTTACAGGCAACGGTCAGTATTTATGTACAGACTGTTACAATACTTTATATGTACCTTTGTTATCAGGTCATTACCTAGATGTAAGTCATTGCTGTGTCACATACTTTACATGTACATGTCTTTGTCTTGACAAGTTGAGCTACAGTGTCATTGACACTTTCATTCCTTTATCTTTCCATCCAATTACTTCAGTATATATATTCAGACTATTTTTTAATTCATGTTACAGTGACACAGAGAATGCACCCAGTAGACAAACTAACTGGTCAACTGAACATTCAAAATATTCACCAACAACTCGACACTCCTTGCCTAGAGAGATCCAAAGCGTAAGTTTCTTAATGTATTTTCTTTTTCAATTTATTTCAAAGCAAACAACTTCTTGAATTTAATCTTCTTTTGTGATTACACCCCCCCCCCCCCCCCACACTTGGGAGAAGTTGTCGCCCTACAAGTCCAGCAATACATATATGTACACCCTTGTGTCCATCCAAAATTCTTGTGTGCACATCTCCGTTTTTATGTTTGAACCAGTATATAATAATCCACAAACGAAACTCGCACCAACAAAACTTTCCAATTTCCAAATAGCCTGAATGAAATCTTTCTGAGGCAAAGTTCAACCAACTTCATGTCATCTGGGTTTATATCGAACTCTACATTTACAAACTGCGTTTTCAGTTTCTCAGGAAATGATCAAAATCAGAATTAAATTTAACTCAGTGTTTCTTTGAATGACAGCACCCTCACATCAAGTGGAAAAGGAGATTGAAGTTTTGTGTGGGCATGGCCTATGACGTTCCTTTTAACTTACGAAGTTCATTGGTCAATAAAAATTTTAATGACACAAGAACATGTTTCGGTGAAATGTATCGTTATTTCAGACAGAATTTTAGAAAAGTATGCCTTTTTTATTCAATTATCACTAGGAAGCATTATGCGACCTCGTTTTTAGCTCATATTGACAAAGTCAAGCTCAGCTAATCTCATCGCTCTCCGTCCGTTGTCTGTCCTTCCGTCGTCCATCAACACCATGTTTTGGTCTTTCCCTCCAAAACCACTGGGCCAATTCAAATGAAAGTTTGTGTGAGTGATGGTCCCAAAGGGGCATTGCATTTTTGTTCTACTCAATATGCCTAACCCCATAGGGAGGGAGTGGGGGAAAATGCTCCAAAATATTTTTATATCTTCTCAAGAACCAGCGGGTACAATGACTTGATATTTGTTATGGAGCTTCCTTTTGAGCCGTAGAATCAATTTTGTTCAAACGAAGTTTGTGAAGCAATATTTGGCTTTGTAATGGGAGAGGTAAGATTTCTGGCCCTGCCCAAAAATTTTTTTTAGAACCAATGGTCCAATTTGAATCAAATTTAGTATGTGGTATTATTGGGTCATAAGTACTTGACTCATGCCAAAAAAAAAATTCCTGCATCCCCATGGGAACACTGGGAGCTAAAAATATAAATATTTTCAAACGCCCATATTTTCCAAACTACATGGAACAGAGAGCTGTTATTTGGTTTGAAGCATCCTTAGGACAAGTAGAATTGAACAGTAAAAAAATTGCCATCAGTTATGTTAGGGTGTTCTGTAGTGGGCATCGAAAAAATGCTGAGTCAGCATATTTGCAAAAATTTTAAAAAATGTTTTCTCCAGAACCAATCATCAGAATCTTGATATTCGGTATACAGCATTCATAGGGAGGTCAGATACAAGTTTGTTAAAATAAAGCCCATTGGTTCATATTTGGGCTCAATACAGGAGCTCGAATTTTTAACTTGGGGTAATATGGGGAATATTCTTTAAAAATCTTCTTCAGAACCACCAGTCAGAATCTTTTAATGTTTGTTATACATCCTTGTTATGAGGGTCAGATTCAAGATTGTTCAAACCAAGTCCCTAGGTTAATATTTGGGCTTCCTATGGAAGCCCAAATTTTAGCTTTGTGCAGTATGGGGGATAATTTTTAAAAATCTTCTTCAGATCCACCAGTCAGAATGTTTTCATATTTGGTATGCAACATCTCTAGATGGCTCAGATTCAAGTTTGTTCAAATCGAATCCCTAGGTATATATTTGGGCTCGTTATGGTAGCCCAAATTTTAACTTAGTGCAATATGAGGAAATTTCTTATAAAAATTCGCTTTCATATTTGGTATACAGCATCTCTAGAGGGGTCAGATTCAAGTTTGTTCAATTCGAGTGCCAGGGTGAATATTTGGGCTCCATATGGAAACCTGAAATTTAACTTAGTACAATAGTCAGAATGCTTTCATATTTGGTGCAACATCTCTAGGGGGGGGGGGGGGGAGGGGGGGGGTCAGATTCAAGTTTGTTCAATTCGGATCCTTAGGTTAATATTTGGGCTCGCTATGGTAGCCTAAATTTTAACTTAGTGCAGTATGAAGAAATTTCTTTAAATTTCTCTTCTTCAGATCCAACAGTCAGAATGCTTTCATATTTGATACACAACATCTCTAGGGAAGTCAGATTCAACTTTGTTCAAATCGTGAGCCTGCGTTAATATTTGGGTTCCCAATGGGAGCCGGAATTGGCCATGTAGCTGAAGAATTAGAAATTTTGTATTCAGTGCCCTCTAGAGGTGTGTAACTAAGACTAATCCACATAGGTTGTATCAAGGGGCTTCATAGGGGAGCACTACGTTTTACATTATGATCAACTGAAGAAAAGGCATGATGCCCGGATTATTTTTGTCACTCCTGAGGAGCTCAAGGATTGACTGTGTATCCTATGGAGATGGATTGCTTAATGTAGACTCATTCTTGGACTCTGTTTATATTGTGTTCTGTTCAAGGTGAGCACTTCAGGCCCCGTGGGGCCTCTTGTTTATTTTAACTCCTCAAAGTTTAAATTTATTGCCCCTCAAGTTTAATTATAAGGATTGATCATTTGTTTCTGTCTATTTCTTGAGTTATGAACTCCAAAAAAACAAAGCCACTCTTGGCGTAAATAGGCTAGCTACGCCAATTTACACAGTTTGGCCTTTGTTCTGTGGGATTCATAACTCAAGAAATAGACCGAAACAAGCGATCATTCCTTATATAAATTGTGCCTCACAGTATTTTTATTACCTGCGTCACCAGCGGCACAGCAGGTCTAGTAACCGCTCGACTACATCCGTCCATCAGTCCGTCGAAAACTCTTCTTCCGTCAAAGTTTTCTTGGCTTCTATGAAAGGGAATGCTTTTATATTTGGTCTGCTGCTTCATAATGATGAGTTGTATCTTGTATCTAATTTTCAGATCTGTCGTGCAGCCACTTCCTGTTTGCCGATACTTTACTTTGCATGCAGCGATGCAGGTCCAGACCCGGTATTGGCCTTGGCTTGTTTCATAAGAAACAAAAGCATAAATAAAATACATAAAAATTGTCTGTTTGAGAAAATGCTTGTGGTCAGTCCACCTAATATGAATATAAAGTTAAAGAAAAAAAAGTTAGCACTTAACTTTTTACCCAACGCAGACTATATTTATTATTTTAAACATCATTTTTTTTAATTTTTCAAAAAATTTTAACAAAACCATATCATGTGTCCCCTCATTGGAACAAGCTCATTGAGCTCATTCCAATAAGGGGTCACATGATATGGTTTTGTTGAAATTTTCTGAAAAATTAAATTTTTTTCAACTGCTCAATTTGCATATTACGCGGGCGGATGCAGGCGATTCGTTAGGTAAATGGTTAAAAAAAATATGTTGTAAGGCCCCACAAAGTAGATCTTCTGTTTCTCAGGCCATTATTTGTAAAATTGCAGGCGAGCAAGCCTTTTTTTATTTTATTTTTGATTTCTCTAATTATTTCATTTGAGAGAGTGGTTGCTCAGTGGTAGACTGTTGAACTTCTGTGCTAGAGGTCCCGAGTTCGATTCCTGTCAGTGGCGACCTGCGTTGTGTCATTGGGCAAGGCGCTTTATCCCGATTGTCTATATGGTGGCACAATGACGCTGTGTATTAAAGCATACTGCACGTCGATGGTGTACATGTCTTCAACTACTGTAACGGAGCTTGAACAGAGAATGTTGAGCTGACAATTGCTCATCCATGCCCGGAGGTTCTCTCCAGGGACTCCGGTTTCCTCCACCCGTAAAACTGTCACAGTCATGATTAGCCATTGTGCATGAGTATGTGACCTTCAACACCAATAAAGAAATAAAGAATTTAATTATTTCTTTGCCACAAAAAGTTCATGTTCTTGGTTTATGTTTTAGGCCTCATAATGTACAGAATAGCATGGGTTGAGGTGTATTTCGTCCTTTGAGAGCAAGAAGGCTTTGCAGTGCTAAAGCATTGCAAAGCCACCATGCAATCAAGGGACAAATTTATCAATTTTTTTTAACTTTGCTAAAATATCAGACATAAACCATTTAATTTTTATTTTTTTAAGTTTACATTGGTTATAAAAGAGAGCATGCGGTGAGAGGGTCTGAAAAACAGATTTTTAATTTTTTAAGCCTAATAAGAAAGTAATATCTCTGTTCATTTGCACAATGCATGTATTCCATTCATCTTTGTAATTATAATTTCAGGGCCAAAGATCACAACCTAATCACTTACAAGAAAATTCCAGTTATGGTGCTCGACATGATTATTCCAAAGGGTCACCTAGGTAATTAGTTTCTTTACAACTAATTGGCATCATATTTAATTAAAATGATTTTAAAAAATTACAATATGCTTGAGTGAATCAGATGCAGTACTTGCTACTTAAACCTTTACCTAATGTACTGGATATCAAAATTTATTATGCCCCGAAAAATTTTTTTCGGGGGTATACAGTCAAGGTCTCTGTCTGTCCGTACTTCTGTATGTCCATGCATCTGTCCATATGAACATTTTGTATTATAACTCGAGCATCAGTTGTCGGATTTTAATGTTCTTTGGTATGGTGATAGGGCAGCTTGGGGGAATGGATGCTTTAGTACCTTGCCTTTCGTCCATTCATGTTTGGTAGAGTTATGACCCCTGTTTGTTTTTGGCCTCTGTTTCTGACTAAGGTAAATTGTACCTTAGCCTATAGGGTTGTTTGGATGAACCAATTCTCTTCAAACATTCAGAAGTTATTTATTTACATGCAAGTCCGACTTTGCTACCTTCGGGGACATCAGCACACGCGTTAGCGTTGCTCTTGTTATTTTAATTATTGTTTTTTCAAATTTTTTAAAAAATTGCAACACACCCATATTATGTGACCCCCTCATTGGAATGAGCTCATTGAGCTCATTCCAATGAGGGGGTCACATGATATTGTTTTCTTTGATTTTTCTGAAATAAAATATTTTTTCAACTGCTCAGTTTGTAAATTATGTGGGTGGATGTGGCCATTTCATTAGGTAAAAGGTTAACTGCGTAAGAGAAGAAATTATCCAAAATGGGATTACAAAGTTTATGTTTTTCTCTTGACTAAAAACTAAAAAATTACTGCCATGTGACACTCTGGTGGGAAGAATTCATTGAGCCGTTTACGTGTCATAACACAGCATACCAGCTCTTCACACAGATGATATGGCAATTGATGGGTAGAGATTTACAGGTGTCTGTATGCTTTTGTGGGTTTGAAGGTACATGTATGTCTGTCTGAGCTCTGGACACATAATAGCTGCTTCGTTCCTCACCAAACCTTGTACAGATATGCCATGTGGTGAGATCTTAATATTTATTGTCTTTGGAAGGTCACAGGTCACAAAATTCAATAAAATAAATTTTCATCTTCAGCCACTTACCTGTTTAAGCTCAACCCATGTAATGTTAATATGAAATGTAGAGGAACCTCATAGTTATTCACATTCAGAAATCAAAGGTTAAGGTGACATGGCAACAAAATTTGTGTGTGTTTGCACGCAAGACAGAAATTGCTGCACCTTTCCTCACACCAAATTTTGTACAGATAGTATACATCGTAGGGCTGCAATGATACTACCTTCCCCGTGGGAACCCCGGGAAGTAAGCAGCACTTGTTTACTGTGGTAAACCAGTTCCGCTTTACTAGTAAAATAGGACCCAGTCACCAATGCTTGGGGTGAAAGTCCTCTAAAATGGGCAACATGTAGATCAACGATTGACTAAACTTTACTTCATCTCTATGTTGTGTCACGATTAGCCATGGTGCATAAATATGTGACGTTAACCACCAACAAACAAACAAACAACGATACTACCCTCTTTTTCTCATAATGCCTCTCTTGTTCAAATCATTTAATTAATTCTGAAACTCAGAAGCTGAATCTGATCCTGTGTATTAAGATTAAGACAGGACACAATGAGGGTGGAATACAGGAAGGTGGGAGGTGGACTCTAATCAAAGACCTGAGATGGAGTTTTTCTAGTATTTCACGCATGCCAAAAGCACGTGTGAATGCAGGAAAAACTCCAACATGGGTTGTTGATTCCTGTTCCCCGTACTCTACCTGAGTTGTGTTCTGTATTTTTATCTTACAGTCAACATGTATTTTGTCTGTATTAACTCCGCAACTATCGTGTATCCGACCCCCTGATACAGATGTTTATATCAGGGGGTCGGATACAAGCATGTTCCTTTCGCGCGAGTTCCATTTTTTTTCTTTTCGTTCATCCGTACGAATAAATAGTACGTTATATATTCGTCTACATTCTTGACTTATCTCCTATATATTGTAAGATAAAATGATTATTACCTTTATGTGGATGTACAAAATATGTATCCGAGTCTCGCTCCGGGTTCTAAGGGTAGATCACGACTCGTCTTCGACTCGTCGTGATCTGCCCTTAGAACCCGGAGCTCGACTCGGATACATATTTTGAACATCCACATAATGGTAATAATCTCTATATACCATGTTTCAACTTGAATTGAGTGGATGAATAAAAATATTACCTTTGTCGATCTGTTTCCATTCATGCTTGAACACCATTTTGTGTTGAAGAATTTCAATCATGTCATAATGTTACTCATATGCGTAAAATCCAATCAGATAGGATGACTAGTTTTGGAATGATTTTACTGTAACTTGGTAACTTTGGTTGACATATGTTAACTGCTAGGGCCACATCAACCCAGGTCTTAATTCTTTAGTACAGTCTCCACTCAAATTATTCTTAATAAAGGGAGCAGCAATTAACATATTCTCAATTATCACAATTCTTGTCTTATTTCATAATCCTTTCATATAACATTATCCTTTTCATCAAACACAACACACAGTCAAGTAAAGCTATAGTGACACTTTCATTTCATTACTTGTCTTATACAAATAGCAGATAGGGCTGCTCGGTATATCGATAAACCGATATATACCGGTATTCAAACCAATATCCATTGAATACCGGTGTAAATACAAAAATATCGGTTTATCATCATTATTTATTTGCCCACAATTTAATTTTCAAGATGTCTTTGAGTTTTTTAACTGTAGCACCGAATGAATAATATTATCTCTTTATCCGAGGAATCATCCGCTTGTACCCTCGTAATATACAAATTCAGCAATTGAAAAAATTTCAACAAAACTATATCATTGAGCTCATTCCAATAAGGGGTCACATCATATAGTTTTGTTGAAATCTTTGTGTAAAATCTGGTAAACTAATTTTTAAAATAATAAATTTTGATATCGTCTGCGTTGGGTAAAGATTTTTTGAACCGCATCATCAAGGCATGCTAATTCATTCCGACTGTGATGCCTGAAGTCTTGATTGTGGTACTTGTGTTCATACATCTGAACAGTTTTCGATATACCGGTATCCCGCGGTATTTTTTTGAAAACCGATACCGGTATTCAGTTTTGAATATCGTGCAGCCCTAATAGCAGATGACATTTCAAGAAAATGTTTACCAGAATAACTAAATATTTTATTTCTTGTCTTGAAAACATAACTTATGACCCCTCATCAGAATGAGCTAGTTCATATGAGGTGTCATAACCTATGTTTTGGGGGAAAAAAAAAATACAAAAATTTGAATGGCGATTTGTGTGAAAAACGCTGGCCAGCTTTATTCATTTCGTTAGCTAAAAGTTGAAATTATACATTTTGTGATAAAAAAAAAATCTCAAATTCGTCACAATTTGACATGGAATTTCTGAACTTCATTCTCTAAAATCGATGTGGGTCTCAGTAAACCTTGGATCCAAGTCTGAAAATAATTTTCATTTCGCTTCCAGACAAAATGCCAGACACCAAACGAATCAAGTCTGTCGTTTGAGAATGACATCTGACATATTACAAAATGGAGTTTGAGTATTCAAAATAATGTGTTTTGGGTGTACATGGACCTTCATCTTAAAAGTGCTCAGAATTCATCAAACCATACCTTGTTTGGCAGGGCTCAGTGAGCCCAGCCAAACAAGGTATGATTGGTTTCATTCTGAATTGGAACTGAATTACTCTTCAAACATAATTTAGATACATGTATGGCCATGTCAAATTGTATTTTTTCACATGCTGTTAATACTGAGGAGCTGTACAGTCACTTCCCAACTTGCCAGGACCAGAAATCACAATAATCATTAATTTTCGGCTTGCTAGTTATGTACATGATTTCCAGCATGCATGATGTTCTGATCACTCAATTTCATTGATAATTTTGGCATCAGACATTTTGACTGATGATTTTAAACCTCAGTCTGACATTGGCCTTTTTGTACCTGACATTGTCCTTGTCTGACCACTTATTTTCTGGTATGCTTGGATCGGATCAATATTTGTGAGCTCAGTACATAAATTTCATATGAAATCGCAACTCATTATCCCCCATTTCTTAAGGAAATTTTTGTGTTTTACAGAATGAATCACAGTGGTGCTTCCACTCATACCTCATACACTAACTACAACTCACAAACTAGAAACCCAACCACTTATTCTGCAAATGATCCATCAAAGAACAGTCCTCTGAATTATGCAAGAAATGGTCACAGTTATTTCAACAACAATTCTTCCAAGTATGAAAATAAAAAGTAAGTTCTCTTATAAAAGTGTCTTTATGTGTGACAGTGTATATAATGTTTGACATCGAACATAAACAAACTTCTACCATAGTTCTTAAAAATGTCCTACTGGGGTGTGCCCTTTGTCCCATTGATTTTTTTTATTCCCCCAAATTTTGGGAGGGGGGATATAGCCTTGGCACTGTTCGTCCATCTGTCCGTCTGAGATGGAGTTGGTTTCCACTCTGTAATTAAAGTTCTGCTTGGCCAACTGAAACCAAACTTGGCATGTGGATTAGGCATGATTAGAGGAAGAACCCTTTTCATCCAAAGGTAAAGATCACAGAGACCTTGAATTTAAAGTTTTTTAGGTCAAAGTTGTTTCTACTTGTTGATTAAAATGTTGTTTGCCTGATCGAAACCAAACTTGGCATGTGGATCTTGAATAATGAAAGCAGAAACCCTTGTATTTTTTTGATCATTATCACAGTGATCTTGAAATTAAAATTTTATCAGTCTGAGCTGGTACGGCCCTCTTAACTGGTAGAGTGCTAAATTATTTTTGGTCATCCAAATTTGTTCATGTGTCTTTGTCTTGTTACAATTTATGGGAGAGTGCCAAGGGGCACTCTCCCATAAATTGTAACAAGGAAAACCCATATAGACTTAGTAATTTCATTTCCAAGATAATATGAAGCACATCAATGAAATATGACAACTTTAGGCTGGGGTACCTGCTCATCATATGAAAGCCCTGATAGTGGCTTCCAGCACTCTACCAGTTAATTATTAAAATTTTGCATCCCTAATCAAAACCTAATTTGGCATGTGGGTTGACCATGATGAGAGGAATAACCCTACATAGTTTTTGGTCATTGCACCAAAGGTCAAGGTCACACTGATCTTGAACTTAAAATTTTACCAGTCCTGATCGAAACCAAACTTGACATGTCTTCAAATACCAGTAATCTTATCTGTATTATTTGAGTAAATACTACCAACAGTGGCTGTGTTAAATTAATGAAATACCAAGGGTGATTTTTTAGGGGGTTTGGCTACCTCTAGTTTAGTGGGGTTTTATGACACTTTCAATAGCCTTGATCACCATGTGTCAGACAGTTTTATGGGTGGAGGAAGTCTGAGTACCCAGAGAGAACCATCAAGAAATGGCAAGTGACGTTCAGTGTCCCCAACATATTAACTCTGCTCTAGCAGGTTTAGCATCAGTTTAAGACAAATACACCATTAATGTGCTGTAGACCTTAGTACACAGCACCACTATATTTCCACGGGAGCATAGTGGCTCAGTGGTAGACTGTTGGACCTCTATGCTAGAGGTCACGAGTTCGATCCCCGTCCGGGACGACCTGCGTTGTGTCCTTGGGCAAGGCATTTTATCCTGGTTGCCTACATGAGGGCACGATGACACCGTGTATTAAGGCGTACTGCACGTCGATGGTGCACATGTCTTCAACCGCTGTAACCCTGTTTGAACAGAGCTTGAACAGAGTTAGAATATTGAGGAGCTGACAGTTGCTCGTTGAAGCTCGGTGGTTCTCTCTGTGTGCTCTGGCTTCTTCCACCCATAAAACTGTCACAGTCACGATTACCAATTGTGCATAAGTATGTGACCTTAAAACAGCAATAAATAAATAACTATATCCCCACAATGGCAATTGTGTAAAAAGGTTATCGAGTTATTCAAAAATGGGGAAGGTGCTCTCAAATCCCATCAACAAAGTCGATATCATGTTGCCAGTTTGAAATCATGCAATGGTTCCTCTGGGAAATTTGTTCTATTTCTTAATCCAACTCAGTTGAGTACCAATACAGTCAAAAACAGGAAAACATGCATCTTAATGTACTGATGAATATATTTCAAGGTGAGATTTTGTTTATGTTTGTTACGATTTATTGTCATTAAGTCCTTGAAAGGGCTTTGAATTTGTTCCTTGCCTTGCTGTGTGAGTGCCTGAAAACTTCTCTCTGTGGTAAACTATTCTCTATGGATACTGTGTATGCATGTGTAACATCGCATGATTAACCCTCTGTACACTGATGTTAACCCTTTACCTAACATGAAAAGCAGACGACACTTGCGAACAAAATCTTGAATAACTAATATTTTTATACTGTACCAATGACCCAGACAGAGCTGGTGCTAACTCTTAAAAATGTTGGGCCAAACACAAATTTTGCCCCCCAATCCCCCAAATTTGCATCTAAAACCAAAGAAATCATGTCCTGAATGGCCCTCCATACTTCACCTCTACTGCGTATGCGCAGTGTCAAGGACGTCCTGAAATTGGCGCCATTAATCATTCTTATCATCAGTGCCTGGTAAGCGCTATGTCCTCAGCGGGGAGGTATGAGTTCCCAACTCCTGGGTGGGCCATCCCCGTCTGGGTCATTGGTAAGTATAAAAAATATATAAATTACTATAAATTTTTTAACATTTTTATACTGTACCAATGACCCAGACATAGCTGAATAGTAAAAAGGCTGGAGGGCCCAGGACATAGAGGAAAATCCAATAAGCTCAACTATATAAAATAGAGTCATCCCCTCGAGGAGAAAAGGAGTATTAGGCTTTACATGTATCTTTCTTATTTATGATAAATTAGAAAGACACAAAACCTTCTATAATTGAGCATCATAACATCCATATTCTCTATTAATATCCAGTATAATTCTTATATTAATTATTTTTAAAGTAAGCCAATAAATAAAGTTAGTCCAGAGAATTGAGACTCTTTATACTCTTTTAAAAGTGTCTGAGGATAGTATAATAACGCCCGTTTGACACGTTACATATTCAAATGCTATACTTTAAAACTATGACATGAATGAATTTAAAACATAACTTTCACTTAAAAACCATCCCAGTAACAGCTCAGAATTACTGACTCCGGAGGAGGTATCCCCTTGTTTTCATAATAAAACAGGTGACCCAAGGGATCACCCTCCCCCCCCCCCCCCCCTTTTTCTTGCCCTGGGTCAAATAGCCCAGAGCGAAGAGGACAGCAGGACGGAGTCACTGCCGCAACATAAAGCCTACATAGCTATAGTTGCAATTGTTAAGTGATCGACATTCTGAGCAGCCGATAATGTACCTAAACAATGCAGGCCTCCAGAAATGGACTCGATATTTCTGGGATAAAAATTTGTGGATGTGGATGGCTGAGACCAAAATGCAGCCTTCTTTAAATCTATAATAACGACACTATTTACGTAAGCCCAAGATGTAGAAGAGCTCTTACTTCATGAGCCGAAATCTTAAGCACAGACTGCTGAGTTAAGGATAGATTATCCTAAGCAGTACCGATAGTTAATTGAACGCATTTAGGAATAGAATGGACCGTAATGACCTTTCTATTAGGCATCAGAGCCAGAAGAAGCTTTACGTCCTTACTGATAAACTGAGATCTGTTAATAAATACATAAAGGTCTAGCCAGACAGAGTAAAGGCCTATGCCCGTTCGAAGACGGAAGGACCTTAAAAACAATAGGTTCCGGATATTTATTAGGAGCCTAATTCTTAACCAAAAATCCAACATTAGTAGTAAAGGTAATAGAGTTTCCGATACTACGAAAGTGAGAATCGTCCACCGATAGTGCATGAAGCTCACTGACTCTTCAGCAGAAGAGAAGACTAAGAGAATTGCTGTCTTAAAAGGCCAGAATTTGAAACTACTGTCTCAAGAGGTTCAAATGGTTGCTTTAGTTTAATAAGAACCCAAGCTAAATTCCGTATAGGAATTAATCTAAGGATTCTAGGTCTATTTATCGAAAAGTTTCAAACTAACTTAGATAAAGAGACATTAGGCTCAATTGTCAACTATCATGGTGTGCATAGGTATCAGATAACATAGACCTATAACCTTTAATAGTAACTGGCTGCAGTTGATCTCGTCAAACAAGTATACTAGAAAGTTTGCAATGTCTGGTATGGAGGGATCAAAAATATCAACATAAAGATCCCTACACCAACGACGGAAGACCCTCCACTTTAGCCGCATAGAATAGCGAAGAGGAGGTCCTCCTACAGTTAGAAATCGCGTCCACTGTTCGTCCTGTACAATGCTTGCCATGCAAGCGCATGCGCAGTGTCAAGGACGTCCCGAAATTGGCGCCATTAATCATTCTTTGTTTGGCCCTTCATCAGTTAACATCTGACTGATCTTTGTGCTTGTAAATCTCAGTTTATATGATGCCAGACACATAAATATTAGAGAAATGGTGGTTCTAAGGAGGATGTAGAAGGAGGAGAGGAAAAATGAGTGACAGAAAATAATCAGGGCTGTAACTTAAAATTTTTAATGAAATTGTGTTAAGTTACCTATTTTCGAGGCAACGGCCTGTTGTGGTCATTCTTGCTATAAAGTTACACTGCTTGTTCAGTGTTTTCCTCTCTCCTTTTCCTTTAAGTCCCCCCTTGCTATTCTCCCATGCTTTTGGCATATTTTCTGTAATATTATTACTAAACTTTCTTGGGAGTTTTAGCTGGATAACAGAATGAGTTCTGTTCTTTTCCCCATGTTTACGTCTTCACCCTTGGGTGTTTAGGCGTAGTGTTCTGCATCTACCATCTGATGTTCTGTAGTTTCTTCCCTGGAAGTCTCGGTTTTGCATCAGATAGTGTATTATTGGTAACTGATTTCGGGCCAGGGTTATCAGTGCCTGGAGTCATGTTTCTGGTGTTTTTACACTTCTTGTTTACATTGACAACAGCCTCTGTGTGAGGGGGATTTCTTGAAAATAATATATTGATGTTAGTTTAATCATATCTAGATACATTATTATTATTCGTAAGTGTTGCATTAAATTTTTAAAAATATTTTTAAAATTTTTGTCCACACTTAGGCTTGGGATCCATTGGGGCTCAACGTTACTTTTCAGAAACTTGGGCTTTTCTGAAAAAATATATTTTTATACTGTACCAGTGACCCAGACATAGCTGGTGCTAACTCTTAAAATATAGGGCCAAACACAAATTTTGCCCCCCAATCCCCAAAATTTGCATCTAAAACCAAAGAAAACATGTCCTGAAAGCCCCTCCACACTTCGCCTCTACTGCGCATGTGCAGTGTCAAGGCGTTCCGAAATTGGCGCCATTAATCATTCTAAGTTTGGCCCTTCATCAGTTAACATCTGACTGATCTTTGTGCTTGCAAATCTCAGTTTAAATGATGCCAGACACATAAATATTAGTGAAATGGTGAATCTAAGGAGGATACAGAAGGAGGAGAGGAAAAAATGTGTGACAGAATATTATCAGGGCTGTAACTTAAAATTTTTTAAGGAAATTATGTTAAGTTACCTATTTTCGAGGCAGCAGCCATTTTGTTGTCATTCTGATTATTTAGTTACACTGTTTTTTAAGTGTTTTCCTCTCTCCCTGTCCTTTAAGTCCCCCCTTGCTATTCTCCCATGCTTTTGGCATAGTTTTTGTAATTATTATTACTAAATTTTTTTGGGAGTTTTAGCTGAATAACAGAATGAATTCTGTTCTTTTCCCCATGTTTACGTCTTCACCTACGGGGGGTTAGGCGTTGTGTTCTGCATCTACCATCTGATGTTCTGCAGTTTCTTCCCTGGAAGTCTCTGTTTTGCATCAGATAGTGTGTTTTTGGTAACTGATTTCGGGCCTGGGTGCCTGGAGTCTTATTTTAGTGTTTTTACACTTATTGTTTACATTTACAACAGCCCTCTGTGTGAGGGGGGGATTTCTGGAAAATAATATCTTGATGTTATTTTAATCATAACTAGATACATTATTATTGTTCGTAAGTGTTGAATAAATTGTTTAAAATATTTTTAAAATTTTTGTCCACACTTAGGCTTGGGATCCATTGGGGCTCAATGTTACTTTTCAGAAACTTGGGCTGTTCTGAAAAAATATTTTTTCAAAATATTTTGATTTCAATTATTTTTTCTATATTAATGGATCATATTATTATTATGTATTTTGATTGCCAGGGGTTAGTGCGAGTACCAGGACTTGTTTTCTTTTCACATTGAAAGGATATTGATCAATTGTAATAAGAGGAAGTCTTCCTCTGACTTTATAATCATTCTATATGTGGTCAGTGTACTCGCATTAACTCCTGTTCTGTATCGTATGATTTCGATGACAATATGGGAAGCGTATGTCACGGTATGTTATTGGGGAATTGGACACTCCGGTCTTTTCCCCGCAGGGTCACTCTACTTTATCAATTTCTATTTCAGACGATCAAGATTAGGGTGATGTATCTGTGATGTCTTCCAACATTGTGCCTCCGTCGTCACAATTAATGAAGGGCTAGCGGAAAAGTGCTCATGTAAATACGCCAATTGCCTAAGAGGACCCTAGTAGGTTCGACGACCTTTGACGTCCGCTAGCTCGCCCGGTGTAGCGTCCATTCACCGAATGGTTCGGCAGCCGGGTTCGTCCGTTGCGGTGCGAGCACTATAAATCAACGTAATGCACACCCAGTGACGGCGGATCGGAGGGAGAACGGAGGAAGCCTTTTAGTCCGGTTCATAGCTCGTTCCGGTCCATCCGGACGGCAAGCGAGAGAGGCCCCTCTCTCGTTCAACAACATCTGGCCCCAGATGTTGTGGTACAAAATGTTTCGCATTCGGAGCATACGTCCATCGCTCGGGACGCTCCGACATATAGTCAGTCCGGAGTAGACTGTCCATAAGGCTTCCTCATTCTCATAGTTGCGCACACGACCGCTCTTGGCTACGTGACCATGGATATCCAGTCAGCTTCACCAGTCAGAGATTCATCGGCGACCAGGTCACACCATCCGATAGCCAGGGACACGAGGCCTGCAGACTCCGGACGTTCGCATAGGAAGTGTGCGGGAGTCAACGTACACGGAGCTTCCGGCGGCAATGCATCGTAAGACCGCTACTGCACAGGCCTCGGAACGGACGTGCTTTCCTAAATTGCACAGTTTATCGCAGAATCCCAGCATCAACTGAATCTGTCGCATATTTTTTATCCGACGATGCTGGGTCGGGACGCTCCGCGGAAGCGGGTACGGACGTCCAAAAATTTCATCCGGTCCGACGGGATACCGAAAGGGATTTGGAGGATTCGAGCTTTCCCTTTCGGAACAACATATGCTGTTGTGTATGTCATCTGACTTGGTCTTCTACAGCTTCTTTCGTCGGACCAGAATGCTGCGATGCCGGATAAGAAACTGATAGCATCGGTGGACTTAGAAATTTTTGGTTCGGTTCAGGGACATCGTCCCTCAGTTCCGACATAGTCCAATAATGTCACACAACCTTTCGAATTATTGAACGACGCTATATATATTATTATTTTATGCTTGCTATAACCAAGCATTTCTGGTTTCTTGTTCGCAAAGTTACGAAGATGTCTTTCAAAAGTGTGCCTCTGTCGTCATAGTTAATGAAGAGCTAGCGGCAATAAGTGCTCATGGAATATGTCTTATCGCCTACGGAGTGACATTCGCTAGCTCACCCGGTGTAGCGTACATTCATCGAATGGTTCGGCTACCGGGTTCGTCCGTTGCGGTCTAGGAAGGAGATTTGGGTGATGCGAGCACTTTAATTACTTTAGTACTCACCCACTGACGGCAGATTGAGGACAGATCGGAGGAAGCCTGTTAGTCCGGTTCCTGGCTTGTCCAGGTCCGTCCGGGCTGTGAGTGAGAGAGGTCCCTCTCTCGTCCAACAACATAGGGGACCACATGTTGTGGTTCAGATATTTTACATTCGGAGCATATGTCTGTCGGTCGGGACGCTCCGTTATATTGACAGTCCGAGAGACTGTCCTAAATGCTTCCTCATCCTCACAGCAGGGCACACGACCGCACATTGGCTACGTGACCTCGAGTATCCGATCAGTTTCGTCATTCAGTGATTCCACGGCGAATAGGTCGCGCCATCCGGTAGCCAAGGGACACGAGGCCTATACACTCCGTTTGCTCGCATATTGGTAGTATGCACGGGGTAACGATCACGGAGCTTCCAGCGGCAATGCATTGTAGGACCGCTTCTCCTCAGGCCTCAGTGACGGACGTGCTATCCGAGTTAGCACAGTTGTTTCGCAGCATCCCAGCAATTGACAGTTTCTTGGTCGAATCAGGAATTATCCGACGGCGCTGGGTCAGTGCGGTCCGCGGTTGCATCAGGTACGGACGACCGAACGCTTTATAGGGTCCGACAGGATGGCGAAAGGGATTCAAAAGATTTCGAGTTTTCCCTTTAGTAGTATCGGAAGCTGCCTTTCATATCTTCTGGCATTATCTTCCAGTGATTGTTATTTCGGACTTCATTGCTGCGATCTTGGATAAGAGACTTATAGCGTCATTGGACTCGGATTTTTCGATCGGTTCAGGGACGTTGTCCCTGACTTACCGACGCAGTCCAATAATGTCATTACAACATGTGTTTTATTTTTCGACGCTATATATACATACAAGCCTGCTACCAAGCATGACAGTTTAGTTTCTTGTCCGCGTTGCTCATTTCTGCTGTTTTATCATTTATACGAGTAGTTTATTTTGGCAGAGCAGGGCATACCGAGAGTTCATATGCATCTAGACGGTGTGGTTAAAGACTGGAAATATTCTTTTTCGCCGTTTATGTCTTTTCCAACTTCAATGTTGGAAACGACATGATGTATAGTAGACTTAACTTAGACGCTTTATCATACGTAATCCGCCTTACTGAGGCGTTATCATTACGTCTTCAAGAAAAGATTTACGGGATATTATTCTCAATGTAATTTCTTTTGAGGGCAGTAGTTTGTTCACGTATAACTCCGCCCTTCAGTGGCTGATTGGAGTTGGTTAGACGTGACGCAGCCCTAGCTACATCCACAAGCGTGGATAGTAAGGTTAAGAACTCTCTCAGAGTCGCTTCGTTCTCGGAGGAGCTTCTCTTCGACGGCAACTTTTCGGCAATCCATGAATTGCTCGATTTACACGTTCTCTTGTCTATCTAGTGTTACAAGAGATTCAGACTGGGGCAAACATTCGGTGGTTGACTCAGAGAGTGCCACTGCAGTTGCCGGACCCGAGTGTGGCTGTTATGACGGTTGCCAGTCAAACAGATTGGGATATAATACTGATCCCAATGAATTCGAAGTGCCAGGGTCTTTGGGTTCCGCAGTCTCTTAGTAACCAATTTTCTTCCACGGAATAATGTTTTTTAGGCTTGCTTTATGTCATTGCATGAACATTATTCAGAAACGCATGCCCAAATCCTGTCCTTTAATTCGACAGTAGTGGCGTATCTCCGGAACCAGGGAGGCACTCTTTCGTTTCCGTTATTCAATTTAATGGAAAGAATCCGTCTGTTTGTTATAGTACACCAAGTTCTGTTTTGGTCCGTCATATTCCGGGTCGTCTGATTGTTTTACCGGACTCCCGTTCACTTACGGGTCGCTTGTTGCTGTCAGAATGGACTCTCAACAAACAAGTATTCAATCAGATTTGCTATCTATGGGAGCGCCCAATGATGATTTATTTACGACACAGCTTGCTAATAAATTGCAGACGTATGTGTTGGCTTGTCCAGATCTCTGAGCTAATGTTGTTAACGCTCTATTGATCTATAGGACGGAATGATAGGATACGCGTATCCTTCGGCGCTGTTGTTTCAGCAGGTATTGCAAAGATAAACAACCACTATACATTTCTGTTGATGGCATCTCTATCTTCACAGAGATCATGGGTAATTTACTCTCTTGTCTACTGTGGGTTTTAACGTGAAATCTTCCTCAATGTGAGGATCTTTTTTCACTGGGTAAATCGTGTCATCTTTGTCACAACCCGCAAGGTCGCAACCTTCATGTATTCCGTTGTGTGGTCCGTATTGCATTGTAAGCATTGTACTGGACGAGCTTTGGACGCGATTTCTTACTATAAGAGATCCTCTTCTTCGCTATTCTATGCGGCTAAAGTGGAGGCTCTTCCGTCGTTGGTGTAGGGATCATTATGTTCATATTGTTGATCCCTCCATACTACTCATTGCAATTTTTTAGTATACTTGTTTCACAAGATCTACTGCAGCCTGTTATTATTAAGGTTATAGGTTTATGTTACCTCATACCTATGCACTCTACGATAGTTTACAATGGAGTCTTATGTCTCTTTATCTAAGCCAGTTAGTAACTTTTTGATAAATAGACTTAGAATCTTTAGATTAAATTCCTATATGGATTTTAACTTCGGTTCTTATTTAGCTAAGTAATCATTTGAGCCTCTGGAAACAGTAGTTTTCAAATTCTGACCTTTTAGACAGTAATTCTGTTGGTTTCTCTTTTACTGTAGAGTCAGTGAGTTTCATGCACTATCGATGGATGATTTTCACTTTTGTAGTTTCGGAATCACTACTTCTGTTACTATTTAGGTTGGATTTTTGCATAAGAGTTAGGCTCCTAATATCCGGAACCTATTGTTTTTAAGGTCCTTCCGTCTTCGTACGGGCATAGGCCTTTACTCTTTCCGGGTAGAGTTTATGTATTTATAAACAGATATCTGTTTATTACTTTGGGCGTAAGCTTCTTCTGTCTTTGATGCCTAGTAGAAGGACGTTACGCTCCATTCTATTGTTAATGGATTCTATTAACTATCGGTACTGCTTATGGTATATCATTGACTTAGCAGTTGTGCTTAAGATTTCGGCTCATGAAGTAAGAGTTCTTCTACATCTTGGGCTTACATTAATAGTGTCGCTATTATAGATTTTTGAAGGCTGCTCATTGCGCTCAGCCATCCACATTCATGAATTTTTATCTCAGAAATATCGAGTCCATTTCTGGAGGCCTCTATTGTTAGGTCTATTATCTACTGCTCAGAATGTCATTCACTTAACAGTTGCTACTATAGCTAGGTAGGCTGTCTGTTTCGGCAGTGTCTCCGTTCTGCTGCCCTCTTCGCTCTGGGCTATTTGACCCAGGGCAAGAAAAAGGGGGGGGGGGGGGGGAGGGTGTTCCCTTGGGTCACCTGTTTTACTATGAAAACAAGGGGATACCTCCTCCGGAGTTAGTAATTCTGAGCTGTTATTGGGATGGTTGTTTAGTGAGAAGTTTAGGTTTTTAAAATTCATTCAAGTCTTAGTTTTTAAAGTATAGCTTTTGATTATTGCATATGTCAACGGACATGATTATGCAATCCTCAGACACTTTTAGGAGTATAAGAGTCTCTATTCTCTAGACTTACTTTATTTATTGGCTTACTTTAAAAATTATTAGTATAAGGATTATATTGGATATTAATAGAGTACATGGATGTATGAAGCTCAATTTTGGAAGGTGTTGTATCTTACTAATTTATCATAAATAAGAAAGATACATGTAAGGCCTATTACTTCTTTTTCCCTACAGGGGATGACTCTATTTTATATTATTGAGCGTATTTCATTTTGCTCTATGTCCTGGGCCCTCCAGCCTTTTTACTATTCAGCTATGTCTGGGTCATTGGTACAGTATAAAAATGTTAAAAAATTTATAGTAATTTCTATATTTTTTATACTTACCAATGACCCAGACGGGGATGGCCCTCCAGGAGTTGGGAACTCTTGCCTCCCCGCTGAGTACATAGCGCTTACCAGGCACTGGTTTTTAGAATGATTAATGGCGCCAATTTCGGAACGTCCTTGACACTGCGCATGCGCAGTAGAGGCAAAGTGTGGAGGGCCTTTCAGGACATGTTTTCTTTGGTTTTAGATGCAAATTTTGGGGATTGGGGGGCAAAATTTGTGTTTGGCCCTATATTTTAAGAGTTAGCACCAGCTATGTCTGGGTCATTGGTAAGTATAAAAAATATAGAAATTACTATAAATTTTTTAACTTTTTCAAAAAATTATTTTGATTTCAATTATTTTTTCTATGTTAATGGATCATGTTATTATGTATTTTGATTTGCAGGGGTTGGTGCAAGTACTAGGACTTTGTTTTCTTTTCACAATGAAAGGATATTGTTCAATTGGATTAAGAGGAAATCTTCTTCTGACTTTCATAATCATTGCATAAATGTAGTCAGTGTACTCGCACTAACTCCTGTTCAGTATGTGTTATTTTCGATGACAACATGGGAAGCGTGTGTCACGGTATGTTAGCGGGGAAATGGCCATGTCGGTCCTTTCTCCGCAGGGTCACTATAGTTTATCAATCTCTATTTCAGACGATCAAGAACAGGGTGATGTCTTCCAAAAGTGTGCCTCCATCGTCACAATTAATGAAGAGCTAGCGGAAAAGTGCTCATGGAAATACGCCAATTGCCTAAGAGGTCCCTAGTAGGATCGACGGCCTTTGACGTCCGCTAGCTCGCCCGGTGTAGCGTCCATTCATCGAATGGTTCGGCAGCCGGGTTCGTCCGTTGCGGTCTAGAAGGAGTTTTGGGTGATGCGAGCACTATAAAACAACCAAGTGCACACCCAGTGATGGCGGATTAGATGAGAGAACGGAGGAAGCCTATTAGTCCGGTTCATAGCTCGTCCAGGCCCATCCGGGCTGCGAGCGAGAGAGGTCCCTCTCTCGTACAACAACATCTGGCCCCAGATGTTGTGGTACAAACGTTTCGCATTCGGAGCATACGTCCGCCGCTCGGGACGCTCCAGTATATAGACAGTCCGGAGAGACTGTCAGTAAGGCTTCCTCATTCTCATGGCAGCGCATACGACCGCACCCTGGCTACGTGACCTCCAATATCCAGTCAACTTCGCCAATCAGAGAATACGCGGCGACCAGGTCACGCCATCCAGTAGCCAGGGACATGAGGCCTGTAGACTCCGGACGTTCGCATAAGAAAAGTATGCAGGAGTCAACGTACACGGAGCTCCCAGCGGCAAAGCATCGTAAGACCGCTTCTGCACAGGCCTCAGTGACGGACGTGCTATCCCGAATAGCACAACGTATCGCAGCATCCCAGCAATGACAGTATCTCTGTCGCATCCTGTAATATCCGACGACGCTGGGTCGGGACGCTCCGCTGAAGCATCAGGTGCGGACGTCCGAAAACTTCATATGGTCCGACAGGATGGCGAAAGGGATTCGGAGGATTTCAAGCTTTCCCTTTTCGAACAACATAAGCTGCTGTATATGTCATCTGGCTTTATCTTCTAGAGGTTGTTTCGTCGGACCACAATGCTGCGATGCCGTATAAGAGACTGATAGCGTCGGTGGACACAAAAATGTTTTGGATCGGTTCAGGGACATCGTCCCTCAGTTCCGACACAGTCCAATAATGTCAGGAACTTTCGAATTATTGAACGATGCTATTTATATATATATGCTTGCTATTTACAAGCAAGTCTGGTTTCTTCGCAAGTTACTGAGATGTCTTTCGAAAGTGTGCCTCTGTCGTCATAGTTGAATGATGAGCTAGCGGCAAGTGCTCATGGAATACGTCAATCGCCTAAGAGGTTCCTAGTAGGATCGACGGCGTTGACATTCGCTAGCTCACCCGGTGTAGCGTCCATTCATCGAATGGTTCGGCAGCCGGGTTTGTCCGTTGCGGTCCAGGAAGGAGATTTGGGTGATGCGAGCACTATAATAGACAATAGTACACACCCAGTGACGACGGATTAGAGGAGAGATCGGAGGAAGCCTGTTAGTCCGGTTCCTAGCTCGTCCAGGTCCGTCCGGGCCACGAGCGAGAGAGGTCCCTCTCTCGTACAACAACATCTGGGACCGGTTGTTGTGGCACAAACGTTTCGCATTCGGAGCATATGTCCGCCGCTCGGGACGCTCCGTTATATAGACAGTCCGAGAGACTGTCGATAATGCTTCCTCATCCTCACGGCAGCGCACACGACCGCAACTTGGCTACGTGACCTCGAGTATCCTGCCAGCTTCATCATTCAGTGATTCCACGGTGAACAGGTCATGCCATCCGGTAGCCGAGGGACACGAGGCCTGTACACTCCGGTCGCTCGCATAGTAGAAGTATACACGGGGTAACGAACACGGAGCTTCCAGCGGCAAAGCATCATAAGACCGCTTCTCCACAGGCCTCAGTGACGGACGTGCTATCCAAAATAGCACAGCTTATTGCAGCATCCCAACAAACGACAGAATCTCTGTCGGATGAGGAATAATCCGACGACGCTGGGTCGGTTCGCTCCGCTGATGCATCAGGTACGGACGACCGAACACTTCATAGGGTCTGACAGGATGGTGAAAGGGATTCGGACGATTTCGAGCTTTCCCTTTCGGAACAACAGAAGATGCCATACAGTTCTTCCGGCATTATCTTCCAGAGGTTGTTCCGTCGGACTAGAACGCTGCGATGCTGGATAAGAGACTAATAGGGTCATTGGACACAGAGTTTTTGATCGGTTCAGGGACATCGTCCCTGAGTTGCCGACACAGTCCAATAATGTCACTAGAACCTTTGAATTATTGAACGACGCTATATATATATAAGCTTGCTACCAAAACACACTAGTCTAGTTTCTTGTCCGCAAATGCTCTAATCTGCCTTTCGTCAGTTCTAGGAATTTGAAATGGCAGGACAGGGCATACTGAGAGTTCCTCTGCATCTTCGACTGGGCTGAAGACTGGGTATTGTCTTTTTTGCCGTCTATGTCAATTCCAACCATGACGTTGGAAACGACAATGATGTCTAATAGATTTAACTTAGACGCTTTATCATATGTAGACCACCTTACTGAGGCGTTATCATTACGTCTTCAAGAGAAAGAATTTCAGGATATCATTCTTAATGAGATTTCTTTCAAGGGCAGTAGTTTTCCACGTATAACTCCGCCCTTCAGTGGCAACCTGGAGTTGGTTAGACGTGATGCAGCCCTAGCTACTTCCACGCGCGTGGATAGTAAGGTGAAGAACTCTCTCAGAGTCGCTTCGGTCTCGGAGAAGCTTCTCTTCGACGGCAACCTTTCAGCAATCTTTGAATTGCTCGATATACATGTTCTCTTGTCAATCAAGTGTAACAAGAGATTCAGACGTGGGCAAACATTTGGTGGTTGACTCAGAGAGTTTCACTGTAAGTTGCCGGATCCGAGTTTTTCGATTATGACGGATGCCAGTCAAACAGGTTGGGGCACAATATTGATCCCAACGGATTCGAAGTGCCAGGGTCTTTGGGTTCCGCAGTTTTTAGGCAAGCACTTAACTTCCAAGAAATGATATTATTTTGGCTTGCACTACGTCATTGGATGAACATTATTCAGAAACGCATGTCCAAATCCTGTCCGATAATACGACAGTAGTTGCGTATATCCGGAACCAGGGAGGCACTCATTCGGTTCCGTTATTGAATTTAATGGAAAGAATCCTTCTGTTTGTTATAGAACACCAAGTTCTGTTTCGGTCCGTCATATTCTGGGTCGTCAGATCGTATTAACAGACTTCCTTTCACGTAAGGGTCGATTGTTGCCGTCAGAATAGACTCTCAACAAACAGGTATTCAATCAGATTTGCTACCAGTGGGAGCGCCCAGTGATAATTTATTTGCAACATAAGTCACCAATCAATTGCAGACGTATGTGTCACCGTGTCCGGACCCCCGAGCATATGTAGTTAACGCTCTATCGATATTGTAGGACCGGATGATAGGATATGCGTATCCTCCAGAGTTATTGATTCAGCAAGTATTGCTAGGATTATACATTCACAATACAATTCTGTTGGTAGCATCTCTGTCTCCACAGAGACCGTGGATAAATTTACTTAGGTGTCTGCTGTGGGACTTACCGTGAAAACTTCCTCCACGAGAGGATCTTTTCTCGCTGGGGAAATCGTGTCAACTTCATCACAACCCGCAAGGTCTCAACCTTCACGTATTCCGTTGTGCGGTCCTTCTTGCATGGCAAGCATTGTACAGGACGAACAGTGGACGCGATTTCTAACTGTAGGAGGACCTCCTCTTCGCTATTCTATGCGGCTAAAGTGGAGGGTCTTCCGTCGTTGGTGTAGGGATCTTTATGTTGATATTTTTTATCCCTCCATACCAGACATTGCAAACTTTCTAGTATACTTGTTTGACGAGATCAACTGCAGCCAGTTACTATTAAAGGTTATAGGTCTATGTTATCTGATACCTATGCACACCATGATAGTTTACAATTGAGCCTAATGTCTCTTTATCTAAGTTAGTTTGAAACTTTTCGATAAATAGACCTAGAATCCTTAGATTAATTCCTATACGGAATTTAGCTTGGGTTCTTATTAAACTAAAGCAACCATTTGAACCTCTTGAGACAGTAGTTTCAAATTCTGGCCTTTTAAGACAGCAATTCTCTTAGTCTTCTCTTCTGCTGAAGAGTCAGTGAGCTTCATGCACTATCGGTGGACGATTCTCACTTTCATAGTATCGGAAACTCTATTACCTTTACTACTAATGTTGGATTTTTGGTTAAGAATTAGGCTCCAAAAATATCCGGAACCTATTGTTTTTAAGGTCCTTCCGTTTTCGAACGGGCATAGGCCTTTACTCTGTCCGGCTAGACCTTTATGTATTTATTAACAGATCTCAGTTTATCAGTAAGGACGTAAAGCTTCTTCTGGCCCTGATGTCTAATAGAAAGGTCATTACGGTCCATTCTATTCCTAAATGCGTTCAATTAACTATCGGTACTGCTTAGGATAATCTATCCTTAACTCAGCAGTCTGTGCTTAAGATTTCGGCTCATGAAGTAAGAGCTCTTCTACATCTTGGGCTTACGTAAATAGTGTTGCTATTATAGATTTAAAGAAGGCTGCATTTTGGTCTCAGCCATCCACATTCACAAATTTTTATCTCAGAAATATCGAGTACATTTCTGGAGCCCTGCATTGTTTAGGTACATTATCGGCTGCTCAGAATGTTGATCACTTAACAATTGCAACTATAGCTATGTAGGCTTTATGTTCCGGCAGTGACTCCGTCCTGCTGTCCTCTTCGCTCTGGGCTATTTGACCCAGGGCAAGAAAAGGGGGGGGGGGGGGGGTGGAGGGTGTTCCCTTGGGTCACCTGTTTTATTATGAAAACAAGGGGATACCTCCTCCGGAGTCAGTAATTCTGAGCTGTTACTGGGATGGTTTTTAAGTGAAAGTTATGTTTTAAATTCGTTCATGTCATAGTTTTAAAGTATAGCATTTGAATATGTAACGTGTCAAACGGGCGTTATTATACTATCCTCGGACACTTTTAAAAGAGTATAAAGAGTCTCAATTCTCTGGACTAACTTTATTTATTGGCTTACTTTAAAAATAATTAATATAAGAATTATACTGGATATTAATAGAGAATATGGATGTTATGATGCTCAGTTATAGAAGGTTTTGTGTCTTTCTAATTTATCATAAATAAGAAAGATACATGTAAAGCCTAATACTCCTTTTCTCCTCGAGGGGATGACTCTATTTTATATAGTTGAGCTTATTGGATTTTCCTCTATGTCCTGGGCCCTCCAGCCTTTTTACTATTCAGCTATGTCTGGGTCATTGGTACAATATAAAAATGTTAAAAAATTAATAGTAATTTATATATTTTTTATACTTACCAATGACCCAGACGTGGATGGCCCTCCCAGGAGTTGGGAAATCATACCTCCCCGCTGAGGACATAGCGCTTACCAGGCACTGATGGTAGGAATGATTAATGGCGCCAATTTTGGGACGTCCTTGTCACTGCGCATGCGCAGTAGAGGTGAAGTATGGAGGGCCATTCAGGACATGATTTCTTTGGTTTTAGATGCAAATTTTGGGGATTGGGGGGCAAAATTTGTGTTTGGGCCTACATTTTTAAGAGTTAGCACCAGCTATGTCTGGGTCATTGGTAAGTATAAAAAATATATAAATTACTATAAAATTTTAACTTTTTTGTCTCAAACACATAGGTTATGACCCCTTATTGGAACGAGCTCAACATGCTCATTCCAAAAAGGGGTCATAACCTGTGTTTTTGAGACAAAAAAATGAAAAAATAATGAAAATTAATTGGCGATTTTCTGGCCGGTCTTGGCCGATACGTTGTGTGAAGGGTTAAAATATAAAAATTTCAACCTCCATTTATTTATCCACCATACACTAGTCCAGACATGCTGGAACTCTATCTGTTGATGAGAATTGAGGCCAAATGATTAATTTATTAATTTACACACATTTATTGCACGTCGATGGTGCACATGTCTTCAAGCTGCCAGTTGCTCATCGATGCTTGGTGGTTCTCTCTGGGTACCCTGGCTTCCTCACAATTAGCCATTGTGCATAGGTATGTGACCTTAAACACCAATAAATAAATAAGTAAATAGACAGCCCCCCCCCCCCCACCCCCCTCCCCACTAAAAAAAAAAGAAGAAAATAATCCAAAACGGTAAACAAAAATAGAGTCCCATATAGTCCTCCATACTTAACTTTTGTGCATGGAGCCATGTAAGTGTACTCAATTCCCAACAGTAACCATTTTTAGCTCAACTTTGCCGAAGCCAAATTTGAGGTATTGCCATGGCCCATCGTCCGTCTGTCTGTCTGGCCATCGTGCCGTACACACGGCTCGGGCTAGAGGCCATATTTATGATCGGATCATTACGAAACTTCTTGGGTACCTTTGTTATCATTGTGAGATGAGAACGAGTGTTTTTGGGTCCAGTCCGAAATTCAAGACGCCCGCTGGCAGCCATTTTGTACAAAATTAGGTGCAATCCGATTTTTGCACAGAACTTCCATATGAAAGCTCTGATTTGAATAACTTTTTGTATGAATGTTTAGTACCATAGGATAGATCACATATAATACGGAGGTTTTTTTCGTGCATAAATTATGCAAATTAGACTAACTTTGATTTATTCAGTGCTAGAGGCAGTATTTATGAACCGATCTTTACGAAACTTCTTGGGTACCTTTGTTATCACCGTGCGACGAGAACGAGTGTTTTGGGGTCCGGTCTGAAATTCAAGATGGCCGCTGTACAAAATTAGGTGCAATCAGATTGTTGCGCAGAACTTCCATATGAAAGTGCTGATTTGAATAAATTTTTTGTGAGAATAGTACCATGGGATACATCACATATAATACAGGTTTTTTTCTCGTGCATAAATTATGCCAATTAGACTAACTTTGATCTATTTCATGTTACTTTCAGCACTGTAACTGAAAATGCCAATACGGCTCGGGCTAGAGGCCGTATTTATGAACCGATCTTTACGAAACTTCTTGGGTACCTTTGTTATCACCGTGGGACGAGAACAAGTGTTTTTGGGTGCGGTCCAAAATTCAAGATGGCTGCCAGTGGCCATTTTGTACCAAAATTAGTGCAATCAGTTTTTTGTACAGAACTTCTGTATGAAAGTTCTGATTTGAATAAATTTTTGTATGAATGTTTAGTAACATGGAATACATCACATATAATACAGGTTTTTTTCTCGAGCAGAAATTATGCAAATTAGGTGAACTTTGATTTATTCAGTGCCACCTATACACAGTAAGTGCATGTGTCAATATGGCTTGGCCCAGAGGCTGTATTTATGAACCAATCTTTACAAAACTTCTTGGGTACATTTGTTATAACCTTGGGATGAGAACAAGTGTTTCTCGGTGCGGTCCAAAATTCAAGATGGCTGCCAGTGGCCATTTTGTACCGAAATTAGATCTAATCAGTTTTTTGTACACAACTTCTATACGGCTCAGGCTAGAGGCCGTATTTATGAACCGATCTTTATGAAACTTCTTGGGTGCCTTTGTTATCACTGTGGGACGAGAACGAGTGTTTTTTTGGGTGCAGTCCAAATTCAAGATGGCCACCAGCAGCCTTTTTGTACCAAAATTAGTGCAATCAGTTTTTTGTACAGAACTTCTGTACCAAGGTTTTGATTTGAATAAATTTTTGTAGGAATGTTTAGTAACATGGAATACATCACATGTAATACAGGTTTTTTTCTCGTGCAGAAATTATGCAAATTAGATGAACTTTGATTTGTTCAGTGCTACTTATACACAGTAAGTGCACATGTCAATACAGCTCGGGCTAGAGTCTGTATTTATGAACTGATCTTCACGAAACTTCTTGGGGTACCTTTGTTATCACCTTGTGACAGGAACGAGTGTTTTTTGGGTGCCTTTGTTATCACTGTGCTATGAGAACAAATATTTTTGGGTTCAGTCAGACCCACTCTGGGACTCAAAGATTTCTTTTCTAGTTTAGCATCTAACTGTCACACCACTTTTACAGTACTTTACCTATATATTTGTTACAGGCTATGGTCAGCATTTATGTACAGACCATTACAATACTTTACATGTACCTTTGTTATCAGGTCATTACCTAGATGTTTGTCATTGCTGTGTCACACACTATACATGTACATGTCTTAAACAAGTTGAACTACAGTGTCATTGACACTTTCGTTCTCTTTGGGCCAGTGTAAACAGTCTTGGTTTCTCAACTCTTTGAAATTTCTATGTTTTCATGGCCTCAAACAGTGGCTCAAGGAGGAGAATAATGCTTCAGAAGATACAACATCAGCAAGGAGACAGACTGTGATTCATTTAGGATTGTGCTTTCAAAATTATGATTTAATAATTTAAATCTTGTGTCACCCAATTTCAGGTCAATGTATATTCTTCCCTTTCCCAACTCCCCTGCCGTTTCAACATATTTTGGCTTCTTTTTTTTTAGAATATTTTCTTCTGTAAATTATGCGCTTTTTTTACGTTGGAAGTGGCTACCCAAGGACACCATTCTATTTTAGAATATTTCTTCTGTAAATTATGGGTTTTTTTATGTTGCAAATGGCTACCCAAGGACACCATTCTTTGGGTACCCACTCAAACTGGGCCCTGCTCTAGCATGTCAAGCTTTTGCTTGTTTGGTTATACTAATGGAATTCACTGGAGCAGATTTCATGCAGATGTGGTATGCTTTCAATTAATTTATAAATTGTCTTTGTTAATGTACTTGGATTCCGTGTTTGATTTTTGTAGCCTGTATATCAGTTAATAATTAAGATATTATCAACTGTTTTTAGTTGATGATATCTTTATTTCATCTCTTACAGTCCCGCAATCTGTGTCACTGATAAGTTGGATTTGAAAGTATTGCTTGTTCTTTTCCATAGTTTCACTATGGGCTGGCCTTAATAAGGTTTAACCCTTAAAGGTCTGAACGATTGTCCTGAATTCACACCTGACCACAGCCTGTACATGTCTTGTAGTACAGCAGTAATTTCTAGTCAAGTCTTGGCTGCCAGTTAAGGCAGCCAAGACTTGACTAGAAACCACTGCCTAGGTAATTTGTCTATTCTCAGTGGCACCTTATGATGGCAGGTTAAGGGCATCTAGTCAGAGGATGTAAAAGTCCGATATCATCCTATTATTGCATCATTGTAGTCAATTGCAGTTACATTTAGTGTGCTTTTGTCCTGTATTTTTTCAACTTTAACTCTAGATGCCGTCATTGTTCAAATATCTGTTTTTCCCATCCAGGACGTCCCATGTTGTGTCCTTGGGCAAGGCACTTTATCCTGGTTGTCCACATGGGGGCATGATGATGCAGTGTACAAAGGCATACTGCACATCGATGGTGCATATGTCTTCAACCACTCTAACCCAGCTTGTGCGGAGCTTGAACAGAGTTAGAATGTTGAGGAGCTGACAGATGCTCAGTGGTTCTCTCCGGGTACTCCGGCTTCCTCCACTCGTAAAACTGTCACGGTCACGATTAGCCATTGTGCATAAATATGTGACCTTAAACACCAATAAATAAATAAATATCCGGTTTTAGACGTATCAAATCACGTCTGTAGCCATTTATTGCTTCCTGAGGCATCATATTTCAAGGTAAGTTATACACTTTATACCTTGCCAAGGTTATTTATGAAATTTGTTATGTTTGAACGACATTCATCATCTTGGGTTATACAGTGGAGCCCACTTAATTGTGTATCTCTTAATTGAATAACCCTGTTAATTGAATATAATTTCCAAACACCAAACCATTTACCATTTCTTCAGTACAAATTTGACCTCTTAATTGAATATGGGTTATACTCCTGTTAATTGACTAAAAAAAATCCTGTAATGTGTCGAGAAATTATCCTGACAATCACCAAATACCCAATGTTTAGAGACCTATTTCACATAAGTGCATCTAATAGAGACATTTATTTTATTATATCTTGTTGACAGAGCTCATTGAGCTCTGTCAAACAAGATATAATAGAATAAATGCTCAGTTTATCTCTAAAATACAGGAAAGTGACAAAATCCCTGTTAATTGGATACTCAGGGGGGCACGGTGGCTCAGTTGGTAGAGGTGCAGGCTGCAAGCCGAGAGGTCCTGGGTTCGAAACCCTCCTGCGGCAACTGCGTTGTGTCCTTGGGCAAGACACTTCACCCCCATTGCCCACGTGGGGGCACGGTGACACTGTGTACTAAGGCGTACTGCACGTCGATGGTGCACTTGTCTTCAACCAATGCTAACCCTGCTTGTGTGGAGTTGGTATGCTGGGGAGCTGACAGTTGCTCGCCGTTGCTCGGTGGTTCTCTTCGGGTACTCCGGCTTCCTCCACCCTTAAAACTGTCATGGTCATGGTTAGCCATTGTGCAGAAATATTTGACCTTAAACACCAATAAATGAATAAATAATTCAATACTCCTGTTAATTGAATAATTCTCACTGGCAAAGTGGCTATTCAATTAACAGGGTTCCACTGTACCCCAACGTGGTGAGATTCAAGTTTGTTCAAGCCATGTCCCTAGGTCCATATTTGGACTCACTGTGTGAGCTCGAATTGTAACTTAGTTCAAAATGAGGAATTTTCTTTAAAAAACTTCTTCTTCAGAACCAGCAGTCGGAATGTTTTGATATTTGGTGTGCAGCATCCTTAGGGGGGTGAGATTCAAGTTTGTTAAAGCCAAGTCCCTGGGTTCATATATGGGCTCCCTGTGGGAATCTTTGGATATTTGGTATAAGCTTTTCTTAGGAGGAGCAGATGCAACTTGTTGAAATCAATTCTCTGGGTTGATATTTAGGCTACCATGTCTGGTGAGCGCCCTCAGGCCCCTTGGGGCCTCTTGTATTTATGAAGGGATTTCATTGTAACTTAGTAAGGATGACTCTGTATAATGTCTAGATGAGAACATCCCCATTTGGTCATGATCTGTCAACCGGTCGGCTGCCCAAGCCCGAAACCCAAAAACTTTTAGCACTGTCTACAGGTCATATTTAATATTGCGGGATTTTATTGTAACTTGGTAGGATGACTCTGAATGATATCTAGATGAGAACGTCCCCATTTTTTGCAATCTGTCAACTGTGATGGCTGCCCGAGCCCAAAACCTGTAGTCCTTTAGCACAGTCTACAGGTCGTATTTGTGGAGGGATTTCATTGTAACTTAGTAAGATGGCTCCATATAATGTCTAGATGAGAATGTCCCCCTTTTGGTTGTGATCGGTCAACTGTGATGGTTACTGGAGCCTGAAGCCCAAAAGCCTTTAGCACAGTCTACAGGTCGTATTTATGAAGGGATTTCTTTGTCACTTGGTAGGATGACTCCAGTTAATGTCTAGATGAGAACGTCCTCTTTTGGTCATGATAGTCCAACCACGACAGCTGCCCGAGCCCAAAACCCCAAAACATTTAGCACAGACCATAGGCCGTATTTATGAAGGGATTTCATTGTAACTTGGTAGGATGACTCAGTATAATGTCTAGATGAGGACGTCCCCTTTTCGTTGTAATCAGTCAACCTTGATGTCCACACATGTCTGAAGCCCAAAAACCTTTAGCACAGTCCACAGGCCATATTTATGAAGGGATTTCATTGTAACTTGATAGGATGACTTGTTTTGGAATAATTTCACTGTAACTTGGTAACTTTCGTTGACATACATTAACTGTGCCGCATTAACCCACCCCTCAGTTCTTTAGTACAGTCTACACCTCAAATTATTTTAATTGAAAACAAAGCATACAGGGAACAGAAATTAACATATTCTCAATTGTCACAATTCTTGTCCTATTTCATAATCCTTTCATAAACATTGAATGTTATCCTTTTCATCAAACACAACACACAGTCAAGTTAAGCTACAGTGTCATTGACACTTTCATTTGGTATGCAGCTGCCTTAGGTCCAGTGGAATCAAATGGACCAAAACATTGCTATCGGTTTTGTCATGGGGTGCCGTATGGGTATGCCCATTATAACACTGCTGTCAATGGGAAAATGCTGAGTCATCATCATTCTTGTACTCCATCAACTAAATTGAAACTTGTCTTCTTTATTTAACACCACTGGGCCGAATTCATTCATTTATGGCACAGACCATCTTTGGAGTATACCCTTTCTACTTTGTTCAAATGAAGCAGCTGCCATATTTGAACTGGTTGAGTTTACTCTAAAGATTTTTTTCCCAAAAACCTACTATGCCCCTTGGTGTGGGGGTTAATGCTCCATAAGCCAAAAATCCTTTAAAAATTCTCTTCTCATAAGCCACTCACATTAATGCTTAGATTTCTGGTATGGAACTTTCGTTAGTGATGCAGATGTACTTTTTTCAAAGAAACTCAGTAAGTGAAAATTTGGGCTCCCAAAGTTGGTGGAATTTACTCTTCTGATTTTTTCCCCCCCCAAATTTCTATATCCCTTGGCGTGGTGTTAATGCTCCATAAGCCTAAAATGCTCTTAAAATCCTATTTTTATAAGCCCCTTGCAATAATGCTTAGATTTCTTGTTTGGAACTTACTTTAGTGATGCAGATTCACTTTTTTGTAAAGAAACTCAGTAAGTCAAAATTTGGGCTCCCAAAGTTGGGCTCCACTCAAAATTTCTATTTCCAGAACCAATGGGCAGATGTGAACCAAATTTGTCATGTAGTATATAACTGGGTCATAAGTATTTCATTTATGCCCCAATTTTATTTTTTATCCCCTCAAAAAAATATTTCAGGGGACTATTAAAATTGCCAGTGTCCATCTTTGTGTTCGTCTGTCCCACTTTGGTTTCCCTATGATAACTTGAGTTGTAGTTGGCCAAATGAAATGAAATTTGATATGTATGAAGGTGTATCAAATTTTATATAAACATTTTAAGCTCATCTTGACAAAGTCAAGCTGAGCTAATCTCATCGCTCTCCATCCATCGTCCATCCGTCGTCCATCAACACCATTGTTTTGGTCTTCTCCTCCAAAGCCACTGGGCCAATTCAAGTGAAAGTTTGTGTGAGTGATGGTCCCGAAGGGGCATTGCATTTTTGTACAACCCAACATGCTCAGCCTCATAGGGAGGGAGTGGGGGAAAATGCTCCAAAATATTTTTAAAATCTTCTTCTCATGAACCAGTGTGTACAATGACTTGATATTTGCTATGGAGCTTCCTTTTGAGGTGTCGAATCAAGTTTGTTCATACAAAGTTTCGTGAAGCAATATTTGGCTTTGTAATGGGAGGGTAAGATTTTGGGCCCTGCCCAGAACTTCTATATTCTGAACTGCTGGTCCGGTTTGAACCAAATTTGGTATGTGGTGTTATTGGGTCATAAGTACTTGAGACATGCAAAAAAAAATATATTTCTGCATCCCCATGGGAACCCTGGGAGCTAAAAATAGAAATATTTTCAAATGCCCATATTTCCAAAACCATACAGAACAGAGAGCTGTTGTTAGGTATGAAGTATCCTCAGGATCAGTAGAATTGAAAGGTAAAAAAAAATTGCCATCGGTTATGTTAGGGTGTTCTGTAATGGGCATCGAAAAAGAGTCAGCATATTTGCAAAAATTTTTTAAAATCTTTTCTGCAGAACCAATCATCAGAATCATTTGATATTCGGCATACAGCATTCATAGGGGGGTCAGATACAAGTTTGTTAAAATAAAGCCCATTGGTTCATATTGGGCTCAATATAGGAGCCTGAATTTTTAACATAGGGTAATATGGGGAATATTCTTTAAAAATCTTCTTCTTCAGAACCACCAGTTAAAATCTTTTAATGTTTAGTATACATCATTGGTATGAGGGTCAGATTCAAGAATGTTCAAACCAAGTCCGCAGGTTAATATTTGGGCTTCCTACTGTTCAATATGGGGGATAATTTTAAAAAATCTTCTTCAGATCCATCAGGCAGAATGCTTTCATATTTGGTATGCAACATCTCTAGGGGGGTCAGATTCAAGTTGGTTCAAATCAGATCCCTAGGTATATATTTGGGCTCGCTATGGTAAACCAAATGCTTACTTAGTGCGATATGAGGAAATTTCTTTAAAAATCTTCTTCTGCAGATCCACCAGTCGGAATGCTTTTATATTTGGTATACAACGTCTCTAGGGGGGGGGGGGGGGGGGGGGGGGGGGGTCAGATTCAAATTTGTTCAAATCGGATCCATAGGGTAATATTTGGGCTCGCTATGGTAGCCCAAAATTTAACTTAGTGCAGTATGAAGAAATTTCTTTAAAATTTCTCTTCTTCAGGTCAAACAGTCAGAATGCTTTCATATTTGGTACACAACATCTCGAGGGAGGTCAGGTTCAACTGTGTTCAAATCAAGAGCCTGGGTTAATATTGGGGCTCCATATGGGTGGCCGGAATTGGCCATTTTGCTGAAGATTTAAAAATTTTGTATTCAGTACCCTCTAGAGGTGTGTAACTAAGATTAATCCACATAGGTTGTATCAAGGTGCTTCATTGGGAAGCTCTACATTTTGCATTATGATCAACTGAAGAAAAGGCATGTTACCTGGATTATTTTTGTCACACCTGTGGGACTCAAGGATTGACAGTGTAGCCTATGGAGATGGATTGCTTTATGTAGATTCATTCTTGGACTCGGTTTATATTGTGTTCTGTTCAAGATGAGTGCTTCAGGCCCTGTGGGGTCTCTTGTTTATACTGCTGAGCAAACCACAAGCTAAAGTGTACAGCATAAAGCCACTATAGTGGCTTTCAGAACTTTTGAGAACCGCATTCTGCAGATGACAGTCTGTTTATTTCCAGACTTGTTTAAATTTGAATAGAAGATGACACTTAGGAAAAATATTTCTTGAATGATTATAAATTTTGATTGTCTGCCTCAGAAACACAGCTTATGTTCCCTCAATGAGTTCATTCCAATTAGGGTTAAAAAATTGAATGGAGCTGGCTGGTTTGAGCTGTTAGGTTAGGAAAAGGGTTATTGTTTTCACCCTGTCCTTCTGAATGTAGAGAAAAGATACTTCGAGAAATCTCAACACAATTTCTCAGTTTCACAATTGTTTTTTTGATTTTATACAGTGGAGCCTACTTAACTGTATATTTTTTAACTGAATAACCCTGTTAATTGAATATAATTTCCCAACACAAAACCACTTACCACACCTCAAGTACAAATTTGACCTGTTAATTGAATATAGGTTATAGAGTAAACTCCTGTTAATTGAATAAAAAATCTTGTAACCCGTTTAGAAATTACCCCGACTCTCCCCAGTTTTCCTTTGTTTATATACATATTTGGCTTCAGTACATCCAGTACAGGCATTTACTCTATTATATCTTGTTTGACAGAGCTCTTTGAGCTCTGTCAAACAAGATATAATAGAATAAATGCTATGTCTATGTCTAGAATACATGAAAGTGACACAATCCCTGTTAATTGAATACTCCTGTTAATTGAATAGAGAGTAATCGCTTCACTGGACTGGTTACGTGAAATAATTCATTAGAGGTGAGGGACGTACAAACACGAGTGTGTGAATGTGCACGAGTGTATTACAATATAGTCAATAGCCTCGAATGAATTATTAAATCTAACCAGTCCAGTCAAGCGATTACTCTGTTTATTACTTTTCATTATTAACGATAATTATATTATTTAACCCTTTACCCAACATAACGGTCAAAACCGGCCAGTGCTATTCTAAAAAATCGCCAATTAATATTTTTATACTGTACCAATGACCCAGACATAGCTGGTGCTAACTCTTAAAATATAGGGCCAAACACAAATTTTGCCCCCCAATCCCCAAAATTTGCATCTAAAACTAAAGAAAACATGTCCTGAAAGGCCCTCCACACTTTGCCCCTACTGCGCATGCGCAGTGTCAAGGACGTTCCGAAATTGGCGCCATTAATTATTCTAAGTTTGGCCCTTCATCAGTTAACATCTGACTGATCTTTGTGCTTTTAAATCTCAGTTTAAATGATGCCAGACACATAAATATTAGTGAAATGGTGATTCTAAGGAGGATAGAGAAGGAGGAGAGGAAAAGAATGTGTGACAGAATATTATCAGGGCTGTAACTTAAAATTTTTTAATGAAATTATGTTAAGTTACCTATTTTCAAGGCAGCAGCCATTTTGTTGTCATTCTGATTATTTAGTTACACTGTTTTTTTAAGTGTTTTCCTCTCTCCCTGTCCTTTAAGTTCCCCCTTGCTATTCTCCCATGCTTTTGGCATAGTTTCTGTAATTATTATTACTAAAATTTCTTGGGAGTTTTAGCTGTATAACAGAATGAATTCTGTTCTTTCCCCATGTTTACGTCTTCACCTACGGGTGGTTAGGCGTTGTGTTCTGCATCTACCATCTGATGTTCTGCAGTTTCTTCCCTGGAAGTCTCTGTTTTGCATCAGATAGTGTATTTTTGGTAACTGATTTCGGGCCTGGGTGCCTGGAGTCTTATTTTAGTGTTTTTACACTCATTGTTTACATTTACAACAGCCCTCTGTGTGAGGGGGGGATTTCTAAAAAATAATATCTTTATGTTATTTTAATCATAACTAGATACATTATTATTGTTCGTAAGTGTTGAATAAATTGTTTAAAATATTTTTAAAATTTTTGTCCACACTTAGGCTTGGGATCCATTGGGGCTCAACGTTACTTTTCAGAAACTTGGGCTGTTCTGAAAAAATATTTTTTCAAAATATTTTGATTTCAATTATTTTTTCTATATTAATGGATCATATTATTATTATGTATTTTGATTGCCAGGGGTTAGTGCGAGTACCAGGACTTGTTTTCTTTTCACATTGAAAGGATATTGATCAATTGTTTTAAGAGGAAGTCTTCCTCTGACTTTATTATCATTCTATATGTGGTCAGTGTACTCGCATTAACTCCTGTTCTGTATCGTATGATTTCGATGACAATATGGGAAGCGTATGTCACGGTATGTTGTTGGGGATTTGGACACTCCGGTCCTTTCCCCGCAGGGTCACTCTACTTTATCAATTTCTATTTCAGACGATCAAGATTAGGGTGATGTATCTGTGATGTCTTCCAACAGTGTGCCTCCGTCGTCACAATTAATGAAGGGCTAGCGGAAAAGTGCTCATGTAAATACGCCAATTGCCTAAGAGGACCCTAGTAGGTTCGACGGCCTTTGACGTCCGCTAGCTCGCCCGGTGTAGCGTCCATTCACCGAATGGTTCGGCAGCCGGGTTCGTCCGTTGCGGTCTAGAAGGAATTTTGGGGTGATGCGAGCACTATAAATTAACTTAATGCACACCCAGTGACGGCGGATCGGAGGGAGAACGCAGGAAGCCTTTTAGTCTGGTTCATAGCTCGTTCCGGTCCATCCGGACGGCAAGCGAGAGAGGCCCCTCTCTCGTTCAACAACATCTGGCCCCAGATGTTGTGGTACAAAATGTGTCGCAAGCGGAGCATACGTCCGTCGCTCGGGACGCTCCGTTGTATAGGCAGTCCGCTGAGACTGCTAAGGCTTCCTCTTCTCGTCAGCGCACACGACCGCACCTTGGCTGCGTGACCGCCGATATATTACCAGCTTCGCCGATCAAGGATTCTTCGGCGACCAGGTCACACCATCCGGTAGCCAGGGACACGAGGCCTGCAGACTCCGGACGTTCGCATAGGAAGTGTGCGGGAGTCAACGTACACGGAGCTTCCGGCGGCAATGCATCGTAAGACCGCTACTGCACAGGCCTCGGGAACGGACGTGCTTTCCTTAATAGCACAGTTTATCGCAGCATCCCAGCATCAACTGAATCTGTCGCATATATTTTATCCGACGATGCTGGGTCGGGACGCTCCGCGGAAGCGGGTACGGACGTCCGAAAGTTTCATCCGGTCCGACGGGATACCGAAAGGGATTCGGAGGATTTCGAGCTTTCCCTTTCGGAACAACATATGCTGTTGTGTATGTCATCTGACTTGGTCTTCTACAGCTTCTTTCGTCGGACCAGAATGCTGCGATGCCGGATAAGAAACTGATAGCGTCGGTGGACTTAGAAATTTTTGGTTCGGTTCAGGGACATCGTCCCTCAGTTCCGACATAGTCCAATAATGTCACACAAACTTTCGAATTATTGAACGACGCTATATATATTATTATTTTATGCTTGCTATCCAAGCATTTCTGGTTTCTTGTTCGAAGAGTTATGGAGATGTCTTTCAAAAGTGTGCCTCTGTCATCATAGTTAATGAAGAGTTAGCGGCAATAAGTGCTCATGGAATATGTCTATCGCCTACGGAGTGACATTCGCTAGCTCACCCGGTGTAGCGTACATTCATCGAATGGTTCGGCTGCCGGGTTCATCCGTTGCGGTCTAGGAAAGAGATTTGGGTGATGCGAGCACTTTAATTACTTTAGTACTCACCCAGTGACGGCAGATTGAGGACAGATCGGAGGAAGCCTGTTAGTCCGGTTCCTGGCTTGTCCAGGTCCGTCCGGGCTGTGAGCGAGAGAGGTCCCTCTCTCGCCCAACAACATAGGGGACCGCATGTTGTGGTTCAGATATTTTACATTCAGAGCATATGTCCGTTGGTCGGGACGCTCCGTTATATTGACAGTCCGAGAGACTGTCTTTAATGCTTCCTCATCCTCACAGCAGGGCACACGACCGCACATTGGCTACGTGACCTCGAGTATCCGATCAGTTTCGGCATTCAGTGATTCCACGGCGAAAAGGTCGCGCCATCCGGTAGCCAAGGGACACGAGGCCTATACACTCCGTTCGCTCGCATATTGGAAGTATGCACGGGGTAACGATCACGGAGCTTCCAGCGGCAATGCATCGTAAGACCGCTTCTCCTCAGGCCTCAGTGACGGACTTGCTATCCGAGTTAGCACAGTTGTTTCGCAGCATCCCAGCAATTGACAGTTTCTCGGTCGAATCAGGAATTATCCGACGGCGCTGGGTCGGTGCGGTCCGCGGTTGCATCAGCTACGGACGACCGAACGCTTTATAGGGTCCGACAGGATGGCGAAAGGGATTCGAAAGATTTCGAGTTTCCCCTTTAGTAGTATCGGAAGATGCCTTTCATATCTTCTGGCATTATCTTCCAGTGATTATTATTTCAGACTTCATTGCTGCGATCTTGGATAAGAGACTTATAGCGTCATTGGACTCGGATTTTTCGATCGGTTCAGGGACATTGTCCCTGACTTACCGACGCAGTCCAGTATTGTCATTACAACATGTGTTTTATTTTTCGACGCTTTATATATATATATATACAAGCCTGCTACTAAGCATGATAGTTTAGTTTCTTGTCCGCGTTGCTCATTTCTGCCATTTTATCATTTATACAAATAGTTAATTTTGGCAGAGCAGGGCATACCGAGAGTTCATATGCGTCTAGACGGTGTGATTAAAGACTGCATATATTCTTTTTCGCCGTTTATGTCTTTTCCAATTTCAATGTTGGGAACGACATTATGTATAGTAGACTTAACTTAGACGCTTTATTATACGTAATCCGCCTTACTGAGGCGTTATCATTACGTCTTCAAGAAAAGATTTACGGGATATTATTCTCAATGTAATTTCTTTTGAGGGCAGTAGTTTGTTCACGTATAACTCCGCCCTTCAGTGGCTGATTGGAGTTAGTTAGACGTGACGTAGCCCTAGCTACATCCACACGCGTGGATAGTAAGGTTAAGAACTCTCTCAGAGTCGCTTCGTTCTCGGAGGAGCTTCTCTTCGACGGCAACTTTTCGGCAATCCATGAATTGCTTGATTTATACGTTCTCTTGTCTATCTAGTGTTACAAGAGATTCAGACTGGGGCAAACATTCGGTGGTTGACTCAGAGAGTGCCGCCGCAGTTGCCGGACCCGAGTGTGGCTGTTATGACGGTTGCCAGTCAAACAGATTGGGATATAATACTGATCCCTACGGATTCGAAGTGCCAGGGTCTTTGGGTTCCGCAGTCTTTTAGCAATCAGTTTAACTTCCGCGGAATAATGTTTTTTAGGCTTGCTTTATGTCATTGCATGAACATTATTCAGAAACGCAGGCCCAAATTCCTGTCCTTTAATTCGACAGTAGTGGCGTATCTCCGGAACCAGGGAGGCACTCTTTCGTTTCCGTTATTCAATTTAATGGAAAGAATCCGTCTGTTGGTTATAGTACACCAAGTTCAGTTTTGGTCCGTCATATTCCGGGTCGTCTGATTGTTTTATCGGACTCCCGTTCTCTTACGGGTCGCTTGTTGCTGTCAGAATGGACTCTCAACAAACAAGTATTCAATCAGATTTGCTATCTATGGGAGCGCCCAATGATGATTTATTTATGACACAGCTTGCTAATCAATTGCAGACGTATGTGTTGGCTTGTCCAGATCTCTGAGCTAATATTGTTAACGCTCTATTGATCTATAGGACGGAATGATAGGATACGCGTATCCTCCGGCGCTGTTGTTTTAGCAGGTATTGCTAAGATAAACAACCACAATACATTTCTATTGATAGCATCTCTATCTTCACAGAGATCATGAGTAATTTACTCTCTTGTCTACTGTGGGTCTTAACGTGAAATCTTCCTCTATGTGAGGATCTTTTTCACTGGGTAAATCGTGTCATCTTTATCACAACCAGCAAGGTCGCAACCTTCATGTATTCCGTTGTGTGGTCCGTATTGCATTGTAAGCACTGTACTGGACGAGCTTTGGACGCGATTTCTTACTATAGGAGATCCTCTTCTTCGCTATTCTATGCGGCTAAAGTGGAGGCTCTTCCGTCGTGGTGTAGGGATCATTATGTTCATATTGTTGATCCCTCCATACTACTCATTGCTATTTTTTAGTATACTTGTTTCACAAGATCTACTGCAGCCTGTTATTATTTAGGTTATAGGTTTATGTTACCTCATACCTATGCACTCTACGATAGTTTACAATTGAGTCTTTTTGAGTCTTTTGTCTCTTTATCTAGGTCAGTTAGTAACTTTTTGATAAATAGACTTAGAATCTTTAGATTAAATTCCTATACGGATTTTAACTTCGGTTCTTATTTAGCTAAGTAATCTTTTGAGCCTCTGGAAACAGTAGTTTTCAAATTCTGACCTTTTAGACAGTAATTCTGTTGGTTTCTCTTTTACTGTAGAGTCAGTGAGTTTCATGCACTATCGATGGATGATTTTCTCTTTCATAGTTTCGGAATCAATACTTCCGTTACTATTTAGGTTGGATTGTTGCATAAGAGTTAGGCTCCTATTATCCGGAACCTATTATTTTAAGGTCCTTCCGTCTTCGTATGGGCATAGGCCTTCACTCTTTCCGGGTACAGTTTATGTATTTATAAACAGATATCTGTTTATTACAAAGGGCGTAAGCTTCTTCTGTCTTTGATGTCTAGTAGAAGGACGTTACGCTCCATTTTATTGTTAATGGATTCTATTAACTATCAGTACTGCTTATGGTATATCATTGACTTAGCAGTTGTGCTTAAGATTTCGGCTCATGAAGTAAGAGTTCTTCTACTTCTTGGGCTTACTTAATAGTGTCGCTATTATAGAATTTTGAAGGCCGCTCATTGCGCTCAGCCATCCACATTCATGAATTTTATCTTAGAAATATCGAGTCCATTTCTGGAGGCCTCTATTGTTAGGTCTATTATCTACTGCTCAGAATGTCATTCACTTAACAGTTGCTACTATAGCTAGGTAGGCTGTCTGTTTCGGCAGTGTCTCCGTTCGGCTGCCCTCTTCGCTCTGGGCTATTTGACCCAGGGCAAGAAAAAGGGGGGGGGGGGGAGGGTGTTCCCTTGGGTCACCTGTTTTACTATGAAAACAAGGGGATACCTCCTCCGGAGTTAGTAATTCTGAGCTGTTATTGGGATGGTTGTTTAGTGAGAAGTTTAGGTTTTTAAAATTCATTCACGTCTTAGTTTTTAAAGTATAGCTTTTGAATATTGCATATGTCAACGGACATGATTATGCAATCCTCAGACACTTTTAGGAGTATAAGAGTCTCTATTCTCTAGACTTACTTTATTTATTGGCTTACTTTAAAAATTATTAGTATAAGGATTATATTGGATATTAATAGAGTACATGGATGTATGAAGCTCAATTTTGGAAGGTGTTGTATCTTTCTAATTTATCATAAATAAGAAAGATACATGTAAGGCCTATTACTTCTTTTTCCCTACAGGGGATGACTCTATTTTATTTTATTGAGCGTATTCCATTTTGCTCTATGTCCTTGGCCCTCCAGCCTTTTTACTATTCAGCTATGTCTGGGTCATTGGTACAGTATAAAAATGTTAAAAAATTTATAGTAATTTATATATTTTTTATACTTACCAATGACCCAGACGGGGATGGCCCTCCCAGGAGTTGGGAACTCTTGCCTCCCCGCTGAGTACATAGCGCTTACCAGGCACTGATTATTAGAATGATTAATGGCGCCAATTTCGGAACGTCCTTGACACTGCGCATGCGCAGTAGGGGCAAAGTGTGGAGGGCCTTTCAGGACATGTTTTCTTTAGTTTTAGATGCAAATTTTGGGGATTGGGGGGCAAAATTTGTGTTTGGCCCTATATTTTAAGAGTTAGCACCAGCTATGTCTGGGTCATTGGTAAGTATAAAAAATATATAAATTACTATAAATTTTTTAACTTTCATTATTATTTCATTTTTTGTCTCTAAACCCTAGGTTATGACCCCGCATTGGAACGAGCGTATTGAGGGGTCATAACCTATGTTATAATAGTTATTCAAGAAATTTTTTTGGCAAGTGTCGTCTGCTTTTCATGTTAGGCAAAGGGTTAAAAAAAAGCAAAAAAAAACAATGAAGTCCCCATTACACCCACGGCAAAGTGTCTTCGTTTGCGCGCACGGATACATGACACAATTGTTGATTGCATAATTCACTTGTGAAAAATTGTGAAGTTGTCATTTATAATCAAACCCAGAAATCCCAGTAAATCACACTTTGGAAAGTAATAAATAGTTTTCGTTGGCAAAATGGCTATTCAATTAACAGGGTTCCACTGTACTTTTATAGTATATTTTGTGTGTGCAGAATTTTTAATTTATACCTGCATGTTATTTGATTTGTTTATACTAAACTAGCATCGTAGACAAAGATAGACACAATGAAGACAAAAGCATGAACAACTCAAGAGATTCAGATAAATTGGTTTCAGAAAGCTCAGGTCAGCCTGACAGCAATAACAGGTAATACAACTAATGAAGATTTTCTTTGTGCTTATTAATTCAAAATGTTTGAAACATGAATCACTTCACCCCTAGAGGAAAGTTCTGTATTCACTTTTATCCCCCAGCAGGGAGGGGATATAGCAGAAAGTTTCCTCTCTCTGTCCATCTGTTCTTCTGACTTTTTGTTCATCCATCCATCAAAAATATTTTGAACATTTATGTGAGAACTTGAACAGTAGTTATTAGGTTTCAACTAAATTTGGTGCTCTGGTTTGTAGTAACAATATCATGGACAAGTTCCATGAATGCCATTAGTACATGCCTGTTCTATGAAATCCCCATCTGCAGCAAAACTAAACCATGTGGAAAATGAAATTCTGTTGTGCACATATGTGCAGAACAGAAATCATTGACAGACAATTTTTAAATAGAAGCGAAATTTCATTAGAATTTTCTACAAATCGTGCAACGCAATTACAATTAGAATTGCTAGTGATAGCTGAAAATTGTCCCCTGAGTCCCAATGTGTTCTATGTGCCAGAAGGCACATAGAACACATTGGGACTCATGAGATGAAATAGTAACACGGGTTCCACTCGCAAAGTTGGTTGGCAATAAAATATGTTCTTTTTGTTGATAGTTGTCAAATGAATTGCTGAGTGTTCTTCTAATAATTGTTTTTATAGACATGAAGGCATATAATAAACACAGAATGACACGTGCATGTGAATGGGTAAATTGATATGGCATTTGTGTCATCACGAGAATAAAACTCGAGGGCTTCGGCCTCTCGTTTTATCCTTCCATGCTGGCATGCATGCCATATTTATTAACTCATTCACACGGGTGTTTCCTTCTTTTGTTAACTCCTTGTTGCTGACAGATATTTCTGCTCAAGACAGGAATTCTAGTGCCATTGAAATGTGTAAAATGTGAGGATATTTAACCAAATTTTCTCCTGTAAATTGTACAGACATTTTGGCCAATGATTTCACAAATCAAATTTTTGTGAATTTTTTCATCAAATCTAGCCTTGCTGCTGTGCAGCAGAGTTGATGAAAATATCTTTAAATTACTCAGCGGGTTAAGACAAATTATGGGAGTTATTGCCCTTTGGTTGTTTATTTTTCTTCAAGATTTCATTGTTTATGCAATCACTTGCATAGCTAATCTCATATTTCAATAAAATTTGGTAGACTGCTCTATATTAACTTATTTTCCACAAGTTTGAAAACCACATTGATTTCTCTAAAACTGAGTGAGTCATTGCCCTTTGTCAAATTTTGCTAAAAATTTCTTTGCTTTTGCAGTAACTTGAATAAGAAACATCTCATATTAAACAATTTTGATAACCTGTGTATTCATGATATCTAAGACAAGTTCAAATGTTATGGTGACTTCATGAAAATTGAAGGAGTTAGGGTCCTTTGTTGTTTCCATTTTACTTGAAATTTTAATACTTATGTGATTACTCGAAAAAGTAAATTTAAGATTTCAATCAATTTTAATATACAGCTTCTTATCAAAGTTGTCTTGAATTGAACCGCAAATCATGGCGATTTCAAGATTTTTTGTTCGGTTAACAGGAGATCACTAGGTAAAGAGTTATCTCATTAAGTGTCACTTGATTTTGAAGGATTATATTTTTTATTGTCATCCCACCATAATTATTAGTAGCCTGACATATATGCGAGACTTGCAAACATGAGCCACGATTAGATATGGAGTTGTGTAAATGATAAAATAATGTTATCATTTATCCACCATTTACCTAAAAATGTAATCACAAACTGCGGTATCAGTAGCGATCAAAAATCATCAATAAATGATCTTGTATCACTATTGCAGTAGCAATGAAAGTCATGAACAATGAAGGTATGCAAACCAGATGGATTATTTCAGCAGTACAGTGGAGCCCACTTAATTGGATATCTCTTAATTGTATATCCCTGTTAATTGAATATAATTTTTAAACACAAAACCATTTACCATACCTTCAGTACAAATTTGGTCTTTTATTTGCATATGGGTTGTAGAGTAAACGCCTGTTAATTGTATATAAATTTTTGTAATTGTTGAAAAAATTACTGTGACACGCACCAAATTCCCCTTATTTATCAACCCTTTTGACCTTACTACATCTAATACAGGCATTTATTCTATTATATCTTGCTTGACAGAGCTCTATGAGCTCTGTCAAACAAGATGTAATATAAATAGAATAAATGCTCAGTTTACCTCCAGAACACAAGAAACTGACCAAATCCCTGTTAATTGAATAATTTTCACTGGCAAACTGGGTATTCAATTAAGAGGATTCTACTGTATCAGTAGCGATAAAAAATCAGCTATAAACAATCTTGTATCACTATTGCAGTAGCAATGAAAGTCACACAACGTCATGGGAAATTAAGGCATGCAAACCAGATGACTATTTCAGCAATACAGTAGAATCCTCTTAATTGAATATCCATTTTGCCAGTGAAAATTATTCAATTAACAGGAGTATAAAATTAACAGGGATTTGGTCAGTTTCCTGTGTTCTGGAGGTAAACTGAGCATTTATTCTATTATATCTTGTTTGGCAGAGCTCATAGAGCTCTGTCAAACAAGATATAATAGAATAAATGCCTATATTGGATGTAGTGAGGCCAAAAAGGTTGATAAATAAGGGGAATTTGGTGCGTGTCACAGTAATTTTTTCGACATATTACAAAAATTTATATACAATTAACAGGAGTTTACTCTACAACCCATATGCAATTAACAGATCAAATTTGTACTGAAGGTATGGTAAATGGTTTTGTGTTTGAAAATTATATTCAATTAACAGGGATATACAATTAAGAGATATCCAATTAAGTGGGCTCCACTGTACTGGCAATCATTAGTCATTTCCTTCAAATGCTGCAATGAATGATGCGTCTAGTTTTCCCCAACATACATTCCATGTTGCTGGGAATTGCACTATCCAGTGCATAAACAATCCACCATGCCCCATTTTTAATTTCATTCATGTTGAATGAATTTCCTTGCATGCCATTGGGTTGACAGAAATTATTTTGATCAGTTGAGTGTGGCTTTTTGTTTGTTAATTACTTTTGAGAAGTCATGATTATGGGTTTTGTTACATGTTTTGGGCCTCATAATTTACAAATAAGGCAACACAAATTAGATCTTCTGTTTTGCAGGCCATTATTTGTAAAATTGCATGTGGTCGAGCATTTTTTGGTTGAGTTGTGACGAAGTCAAACTCGACTTATAGTTTGGTGAAAAGCCGGCGGGCGTAAACAATTGGTTTCCGGAGGATAACTTGATAGTGGTTTGACCCACGTTCATGAAACTTCATAAGTAGGTTGGCATCGAAGAGAGGAAGAAACCTATTTATTTTGGACTTGCTTGGTCAAAGGTCAAGGTCACAGTGACCTTGAACCTTGTAAATTGAAAACAATTGGTTTCCGGATGATAACTTGACTATGGTTCAACCCACATTCATGAAACATCACATGTAGGTTGGCCTTTGTAAGAGGAAGAACCCTATATATTTTGGACTCACTAGTTCAAAGGTCGAGGTCACAGTGACCCTGAATATAGTAAATCAAAACAATTGGTTTCCGGATGATAACTTGATAACGGTTCGACCCACTTTCATGAAACTTCATAGGTAGGTTGGCATCAATGCGAGGAAGAACCCTATTTATTTTGGACTCACTAAGTGAAAGTTCAAGGTCACAGTGATCTTCAACATAGTAAATCATAAACAATTGGTTTCCGAATAAGTTGATAATGGTTTGACCCACATTCATGGGGGGGGGGGGGGAGGTGCGCGGTGGCGTTGCGGTGACCAGTTCTCATCAGATCACCGAAGTTAAGCAACGTCGAGCCCGGTTAGTCCATGGATGGGTGACCAGTGACGCATGGGAAAGGCACGCGATCACTCTCACGCACCATCGCTCACGCAAAAATTGTTCAAGGTGCACAAATAATTGCTCGCTTCTGTTCTTGGGTGTTTTTTATCCATTTGAGTTGCGTCAACAGAAACATTCAATTAATTTTTGATGTTGGGAAATTTTTAATCACTCACAATTTGATGCGTTTAATTCCAAACAATTTCCTTTTCGTCATTATGAACATGACACACAGTAGTTCTCTTACACATCCACACACAACATGCTAATAGTAAGAGGGTTGTACATTGACAACTCGCCCAGACCTTACTCCTGCCAGAAAATGAACTCGCATGTTCAGATATAAAAAACGGTCGTCATTCTGAGATCTGAGAAATGTTTTAATACTTCCGTATTTTTTTTTATCAAAGACATGTGGAATGTTGCCCCATTCCTTATTTTCATTTACACACGTGACACCTGTCGCTCAAATTCACCAGTGTCACGAATTAATGTGCCTGATTTGGAATTTACGCATCCATTTTCCTCGATTTTAATAATCTGCCATTTAAAATCCAGAACTAATTTTAGTGGGTTACATATATTTTCACCATCAAAATTTCCATCCGTGTTCAGTTGTATTCATACATTCGTTTGGAAAGACGCTTGTCAATGAAAATTGCGAAATAAATTTTTCTACATGTCGTAATATATAGTTCACTTCAGATTATCTAGATCTTACAAGATAAAAGTTCATTTCAGGAATTCTGGTAATACATTTAATAAACAAACACTAGATTTCAAGCTTGCAATTTTATTCTGAACCACAGGCAAACAATAACATTAACTTAATTTAGAAAAAAAATACACTTTGAATGTACAATTCAACAGTATTAAAAAAATGAAGATAAACATTGAATCAAAATCACTCTCTTCACATTTTTCACTCTCGAAAACTTGCTTTGAGGTGAGCGATTTTCCACTAGCCTCCATTTTGCTCCCGTTCGTCACTGGGTGACCGCCTTAGCAATCAATTCGGACTCCCGCATTGTGTCCTTGGGCAAGGCACTTAACCCAATTGTCCACATGGGGGCACGATGACACTGTGTACTAAGGCTTACTGCACATCGATGGTACGCATTTCTTCAACCAATCTAACCCTTGCCTGTGCTGCAGTGCGGAGTTACGATGTTGAGGAGCTGGCAGCTGCTCGTCGTTTGCTCGGTGTTTCTCTCCAGGTACTCTGGCTTCCTCCACCCATAAAACTGTAATGGTCATGATTAGCCATTGTGCAGAAGTGTATGACCTTAAACTCCAATAAATAAATAAATGAATAAATACCCACATTCATGAAACTTTATAGGTAGGTTGGCCCAGGTGAGTGAAAGACCCCTATTTATTTTGGACAGGCTAAGTCAAAGGTCAAGTTCACAGTGACCTTGAACATAATAAATTGTAAACAGTTGGTTTCCAGATGATAATTTGACAATGGTTCCACCCACGTTCATGAAACTTCATAGGTAGGTTGGCATTGGGGCAAGAAAGTGCCGTATTTATTTTGGAATCACTAGGTCAAAGGCCAAGGTCACAGTGACCGTTCACATAGTAAATTGTAGACAATTGGTTTCCAGACGATAAGTTGATAATGATTAAACCCACTTTTGTGCTGTCACAACTCAACATTGGAACGGTGATCTTGTCAGCATTTTTTTTTATTATATACTACTCAAAGTTTGCTAAGCACCAAATAATTGATACATCATTGTGAAATTTGCTTGTGACATATTTGCGATATTTTTGGTGGAAATGATTTAGGAATGTATTGAGATGGTCCCCAGTGTTTACATTAGCTCTCTCGACAGGCAGACTTTTCGTGACAGTCATGGAAAGCATGTACTCCTTGATTTTCATGATGTTTTCATGTACTGTCTACATGTACATGACATGTGTAGGGTATTCAATCTTCATTTCAACACAAACCCTTGTGATTTAATGGTTGAATATGGCAAATGCAAATGTAAGAAGACATTTGTCTGAAGCAGAAATGTGGTGGGCTGTAGGGATGGTGAAGCAAGGGGCTACCCATCGTCAGGTTGGTGAAGCCCTTGGTGTGCACCATATGGTGATCACCAGAGCCTGGGCAAGATTTCAGCAGTATGTCACACCAGTAAGATGGCATGGTGTTGGCAGAGACAGGGCAACATCTGCAGCTGAAGACCGTTTTTTGATCATTCAGGCCCATAGGAACCACTTTGCCAGCTTCGCAGTGACCAGAATGCATCCGGGTTAAATGTTTTGACTCAGACTATCCGGGCAAGGTTGCACGAATGTGGTCTCTGATCGAGAAGACCATGTATTTGCATTCTGCTGTCCCAGAACCACTGCCAGGCACGATATGAATGGGCCATGGACCACGTTGGATGGACCAGAGAAGATTGGTGACCTGTCCTTTTTACAGATGAGTCAGTGTACTGCCTAGACCACACAGACAGGCGTTCTAGGGTATGGAGAAGACCAGAAGAGCAATTCCATGTAGCCAACATTGCTGAGTATGACAGATATGGTGGAGGGTCAATCATGGTCTGGGGCAGCATCAGCAGGGATGGACGTACAGAGCGCTGTGTCCCTTGAACGTGGTTTATGGACTACACAGCGGTATATTGATGAGATCCTGGATGTCCACGTAAGATTGTATGCAGGTGCAGTGGATGATATATTCATTCTGATGGACGATAATGCCCGTCCTCACGTTGCCCATTCTGTCAGGGAGTACCGACAGAGGGAGGGTATTGAGCGTATGGACTGGCCAGCAAGATCCCCTGAACTCAATCCAATCGAACATGTCTGGAATGAGTTGCAGCTTGCAATTTCAGCCCGTCCAGTCCAGCCAAAAAGTGTCCATGAGCTTGGTGCCATGCTCGTCTAAGAATGGAACAACATCCCACAAAGGACCATCTGGAACCTGGTTGGGAGCATGAGAAGGCGTTGTCAAGCTGTAGTTAACAATGATGGGTCTCATACTCGATATTGAACCCATACCAGTTCGCTCCGTCAACTTTTTGGCAAATTGAAAAATTTTCTCTTTTACCAATATTATCCATTTTCCAAGGTTATCGTATTCAAAAGCTAAAAAATAATGTCAAACACAATCAGAATCTTAATTTCTGGTCTTAAATCATCAAAGATATAGTTAAATAAAAAATATATACACTTTTCATAACAATCCATGGTTATCGTATTCAAAAGCTAAAAAATAATGTCAAACACAATCAGAATCTTAATTTCTGGTCTTAAATCATCAAAGATATAATTAAATAAAAAATATATACACTTTTCATAACAATATTTCAACTAAAACTTAAAACAGGTAGTTGGATATACTTGGTGCTTAGCAAACTTTGAATGGTATATTTTTTATTTCCGTAATTCTTTCTTTTCCATCAAACGTTCATGTTCTTGGTCTATGTTTTAGGCCTCATAATCTACGGAATAGTATAGGTGGTGGTGTATTTTGTCCCTTGAGTGCAAGAACACTTTGCAATGCTAAAGCATTGCAAAGCCTTCTTGCACTCAATGGACAAATTTGTTCAATTTTTTTTTAACTTGGGTAAAATATGAGACATAAACCATTTAATTTTATTTTTTTCAAGTTTACATTGGTAATAAAAATAGAGCATGCTGCAGCCAAAAGGACCATACAAGAGGGCCTGAGAAACAAATTTTTAATTTTTTTAGGCCTAACATGGGCAGTGGTGTACTTTATCCATTTTATTAACTTGGGTAATTTATTAGTCATAAACCAATTAATGTAAATGTTTAGCTCAACTTGACAAAGTCAAGCTGAGCTATTGCCATCACTTCTCGTCCGTCGGCTTATGTACGTACGGGCATACTTACATCCACAATTTCCATTGGCTCACCTCACAGGTCGCATTTATGATCAGATCGCTTTGAAACTTGGTGTGCTTGTTTGAGGTGACCTCTAGATGGGAGCTATCAATTTTCTTCAATTTCCGTCAAAAAAAGTTCCCGCGGCCAACGTTCTCAGAACTTTGTTTAGTCAGACCACAATATTTCCCTTTGGCACACCCTACAGGGCACATTGATGATCGGATTGCTTTGAAATCTGGCATGCTTGTTTGGAGTGACCTCTAGATGGGAGCTATCGATTTTCTTCAATTTCCGTCAAAAAATGTTGCCGCAGCCAATGTTCTTTGAACTTAGTTTAGTCAGACCTCAATATTTCCCTTTGGCACACCCTACAGGGCACATTTATGATCGGATTGCTTTGAAACCTGGCTTGCTTGTTTGGGGTGACCTCTAGATGGGAGCTATCGATTTTCTTCAATTTCCGTCAAAAAATGTTGCCACAGCCAACGTTCTTAGAACGTAGTTTAGTCAAAGCTCAATATTTCCCTTTGTCACACCCTACAGGGCACATTTATGATCAAATTGTTTTGAAACCTGGCATACTTGTTTGGGGTGACCTCTACATGGGAGCTAATGATTCTCAGTATTTCCCTTTGGCACTCCCTACAGAGCACATTTATGATCGGATTGCTTTGAAATCTGGCATGCTTGTTTGGAGTGACCTCTAGATGTCAGCTATTAATCTTCTTCCATTTCCATCAAAAAATGTTGCCACTGGCAACAACCTTTGAACTTAGTTTAGTCAGGGATCAACTTATTCCTTTGGCACACCCTACAGGGTACACTTATGATCAGAATGGTTTGAAACTTGGTATGTTTGTTTGGGGTTACCTCTAGATGGGAACTATCGATTTTCTTCCATTTCTGTCAAAAATAGTTGCCATTGGCAACAACCTCTGATGAACTTAGTAAAAACTTAGTGCAGTTAAGCATCAATATTTCCCTTTGGCACACCCTACAGGGCACATTTATGATCGGATTGCCTTGAAGCCCGACATGCTTGTTTGGGGAGTCCTCTAGATGGGAGCTATCGATTTTCTTCCATTTTCGTCTGCCAAAAAATGTTGCCACTGGCAACAATCTTTGGACTTAGTTTAGTCAAGCATCAATATATTCCTTTGACATGCCCTACAGGGCACATTTATAAATAAGATCGGTTTGAAACTTTGTATGTTTGTTTGGGGTTACATCTAGATGAGAGCTATTGATTTTCTTTGATTTCCGTCAATAAATGATGCCGCAGCCAACATTCTTAGAACACAGTTTATTCAGACCTCAATATTTCCCTTTGGCACACCCTACAGGGCACATTTATGATTGGATTGCTTGCAAACTTGGTGTTCTTGTGTGGGGTGACATCTATATGGGAGCTGTCGATTTTCTTCTATTTCTGTCAAAAAATGTTGCCGCTGACCTTTGAACTCAGTTTAGTCAGACCTCAATATTTCCCTTTAACACACCCTTTAGGGCACATTTATGATCGGATCACTTTGAAACTTGGTATGTGTGTTCGGGGTGACCTCTAGATGTGAGCTGTTGCTTTTTTCATTTCCATAAAACACCAGCCTTTGAATTCACTGCATTTGTGCATCGACTTATCCCTTTTGCACTCTCTGCAGGGTATCTCTGCAGGGTATATTTATGAATTTCCATAAAAATTTTTTAAAAAATTATTGCCATGAGCAGTGACCTTCTACGTAGTGCATTTGTGCATTAACATCTTCCTTTGGCATGCCTCAGAGGGCACATTCATTATCAGGTTGTTTTGAAACTTTGTATGCTTATGCAAGGTGACAGAGATAGTAGCTATTGATTTTCTTTTCATTCCCATCAAAAACTGTTGTTTTTAGCAACAATCTTTAAATTTATTGCATTTGTGCATCAACATTCTTTGACATGGCCTACAGGCCACATTTATCATAGGATTGTTTTTGAACTTGGTATGCTCATTAGGCAAGACCTTTAGATAAGAGCTATTGATTAGCAATCATTTCTGTGAAAAAAGTTGTCATTTACAATAACCTCTGAACATACTGCATTTGTGTATCAACATTCTTCCTTTAGCCATGCAGTCTTACAGTTTACATTTAAAAATGCATGGATTACTCTGACGTTGTGCACACACAATGCTGTTATGTTGAAATTTCATCAAATAACATTGGTACCAATGATATTCAATTTTGCCATTTCATTTATAACTTACCAAGTTCAAGTTTGTCAAATTGAGCTACAGTGTCATTGACACTTTCATTTAAAGTTGCATTGGTAATAAAAAGATAGCATGCAGCAGCCAAAATGACCATGTGGGAGGGTCTGAGAAACATTTTATCTTCGTTAGGCCTAACAGTTTCTCAATTTCATATCTTTAATTTTTCAGACTTACTGAGTGATATATAGAGGATATTCACGAAAATTTGATGAATACCGAAAATATCTCGTGAGTGGCTACAAAGAAATATGAGGATCTTCACGAGCGACGCAGTCGCGAGTGAAGATCCTCATATTTCTTGTAGCCACGAACGAGATATCAAATTTTCGTGAATTTTCTTTTTATTTAATGCTCTACGACTACAAACTCTCCAATTTGTGGCCTTTATTTGCCATTAAGGCGCAAAATTTATGTGCCGAACCGGCGTCCATACAAAAATTATAACAACCAAACTCCAACCATTGGAATGTGTGAATATCCGCACAAAAAGTAGTCCCGTCTTATTTCTCCCCTAACTTTACGATTTACGAAGGCTGGCGAATTGAAATAATCGCAATGTGTTTCGAAGAAATAGAACAATAACAAAAAACACCACTTTCTTATTTTCAATAACAAGACACGTCATTTTATTTTTTTTGAACTCAATGCACTGAAGACGTGTGAAGTTGAACTGAAGAAATTTGAAAGTGATTTCGGCTTTTCGCTGGAAGGTGAATGAGAAAGTCAAACTTTGAAACCGCTGATTTAATGAATTGATTTAGTCACTGTCACTATCAATTATTCGAATTCGTTTGTATTTGGGACTCTGGAATTCATTACTGATGTGCTGACTCGTTTAAAGTACATGTGATTCGTCATCCGAACCTACGATGAAATATCGATTTCTAAATATCATTTTGATATTTCGTTTTGCCGACCGACAGGGGAATATGACTTAATTTTTCAGCGTGAATTGATGCCTGAGCATTAAATAAAATTTTCTTATTTCAGGCCTGATTCTCATACACAAAGACCAAATGAAAATTCTAAAGGTTACCCACAAATATCCCAGGTAATGATGGTTTAATGCATGTGTTAAGCAGAGAATGTTTGTGGTAATAAGTGATGTAAGAATCCTGGTTTTTGTTTTACAGCTTCACTCTACATACTCATTTAACTCTCCTTTTATAGACTAGTTTCTGCTTTGCATTAGGATAGGATGGGTGTTGCTGTCTTCTGGTACCATTATGCCTTTCGACGAATGATTAGGCTATTAAAAAAAAAATTCTTGTTTCTCAGGCACCTCTCCCATCATAGAATATTTACCCCTAGGCCTTTTTTTCCACGTAAAAATCTCTTCTGTGACATCTTTTGAACTTGTATGCATACCAGAAAGTAAGTGATCAGACAAGGACAATGTCAGGTACAAAAAGGCCAATGTCAGACTGAGGTTTAAAATCATCAGTCAAAATGTCTGATGCCAAAATTATCAATGAAGTTCAGTGATCAGAACATCATGCATTCCTGAAATCATATACGTAACTAACAAGCCGAAAATTAATGATAGTTGTGATTTCAGGTCCTGGCAAGTTGGGAAGTGTGAAGAAAGTGACTGCACAGCTCATCAGTATTAACAGCATGTGAAGGAATACGATTTGATATAGCCATACACATATCTAAATTATGTCTGAAGGGTAATTCACTTCCAATTCAGAATGAAACCAATCATACCTTGTTTGGCAGGGCTCACTGAGCCCTGCCAAACAAGGTATGATTGGATGAATTCTGAGCAGTTTTAAGATGCAGGTATATGTACACCCAACACACATTATTTTGAATACTCAAACTCCATTTTGTAATGTGTCAGATATCATTCTTAAATGACAGACATGATTCATTTGGTGTCTGACATTTTGTCTGGAAGCACAATGAAAATTATTTTCAGGCTTGCTTGTAGGACAAAAATTTAACCAACTATACCTTGTTTGACAGAGCTCACACAGCTCTGTCAAACAAGATCTAGTTACATGTATTTAAATTTTCAACTACATTATGGGAAATTTTTGCTTCTGAAAACATTGGTTTGCCCCATATTAAATAGTGTGATTAGTTAAACTACCGATTCCAAATATTTTCAGAACTGTTTTGTAAATAAGCAAAAAAAAAAAAACTCCAGAAAGCTTCTCTCCCTCATCATAACATTGAGGAAAAATTGCCTGAGAAATGGAATTTTTTTAAGGGCCTTAAATTTTGTCTTTGCTGAAACTTTGCTTGTGTTTCTTATATAGTATGTATCTTACATTCTAGGTAATGATGGGATACCACTAAAACACAGAAAGGGTGAAGCTTGCCGTCAAAACAATAATCCATTTTCTGTGAAAAAAAATTACAAGCAAAATTTTGGGCAGTTTATCATCCAAACTTTTCCAAGCTCTTTCTATGCTTTCCTCAAATTATTTAAATAAATGACAAGTGGAAATCATATTTATCGTGTTTAATCAGCCACATCTGCCTGCGTCTGCGTAATATGTAAATTCAGCAGCTGAAAAAGTATTATTTTTCAAAAAAATGTCAACAAAACCATATCATGTGACCCCACTTTGGAACAAGCTCATTGAGCTCATTCCAATGAGGGGTCACATGATATGGTTTTGTTGACATTTTTTTTAAAATTAAAAAAAATGGTATTTAAAATAATAAATTTTGATATAGTCTGTGTTGGGTAAAGGGTTAAGCAGTAATCCTCCTTTCTTGTACTGTGCTACATCAGGGAAAAGCAGCTTTAGATGTCTTGCAAAATGTCCCCATCTAAAAACAGACGTGAAGATCGGGTAGGGGAGGTGGTTATTTTCTTTCTTCTTGTACATGCATCTGTGGTGATGTGCACATATCTCTTCATCCCTCCATCTTTTAATCTATCAGTCTGTCCATCCATCCATCCTTCCACTCATGTTGCCATCCAATAACTGTTGATTGACTATTTGGAATCAGTTGATTTAGGATATGCATTTATCACCAAACAATATTTACAGTACGTGGAGAGTGGATTGTAACTAAATCACCTGCAGAGTGGAGTTATCACCCAAACTATAACTTCCAAATTTTGTACATATGGACAAAAAACACAAGCAATGTTTCAGCCAATGGACCTCCGGGTTTAACCCGGAGGTCCATTGGTTGAAACTTTGCCTGTGGTTGTTATGCTTTGCAACAAATTTGCAATTATTGCTTGGGTGGAATCTCCACTCTGCGGGTGATTTAGTGATAATACACTCTCCACGTACTGTAGGTCATGTTTGATTTTGAACAAAATCAAACTTGACTTTTTTTTATCCAATTTCTCTGCCAAAAAGTGCTTAGACATTTGGAATTTTAATTTCTATCCGTTTAAGTTTGAATAACTTTAAAAAATCAATTGATTTTTGGTAAATATTTATAGCTCTTTCTATGTTTGTGGATCATGCTTATCCCTGACATTGTAATTTGGAAAATCTTTAACTGTTTGAGTACTGGAAGGGCCAGGGGCCATGGTGGCATTGCGATAACCAGTTCTTGTCAGATCACCAAAGTTAAGAAATGTCAAGCCCGGTTAGTCCTCAGATGGGTGACTGTCTGAGCAATCAATTCGGACTCCCATGCTGCGTCCTTGGGCAAGGCACTTAACCCCCTTGTCCACATGGGGGCACGATGACCCCATGTGCTAAGACGTACTGCACATAAATGGTGCACATGTCTTCAACCAATCTAACCCTGCCTGTGCTGCAGTGCGAAGTTATATGTTCGGGAGCTGGCAGCTGCTCGTCGTTGCTCGATGGTACTCTCCGGGTACTCCGGCTTCCTCCACACATAAAGTTGTCTCGGTCATGATTAGCCATTGTGCATAAATATCTTACCTTAAACACAAATAAATAAATAAATACTGGAAGGCAATATTTGGGCTTTATTCCAAAGTGCAGATGCCATAATTTAACCCTTTGAGCACTGGCGGTATCTTCCATGCCAGGTATATGGCAGAAATTGGAAGAGTCCATATCCATTATTTGGTGATAGAGCAATTAAGTTACGTGTTCCTGGACTGGAAAAGTGGCCTCTCGTGATGAAAGAGTTAACCCTTTACCTAACGAATGGACCCACATCCGCTCGCGAAAGATGCAAATTGAGCAGTTGAAAAAATTAAATTTTTCAGAATATTTCAACAAAACCATATCATGTGACCCCTCATTGGAACAAGCTCATTGAGCTCCTTCCAATGAAGGTTCCCATGATATGGTTTTGTTGAATTTTTACGAAAAATTTTAAAGAAATTATATTTAAAATAATAAATTTTGATATTGTCTGCATTGGGTAAAGGATTAAAGGCTTCATATTCAGTGGATATGCTTCATGTCTTCTTTGAAATAAAAAAATTTAATTTGTATGAATTTGCCTTTTTACAATTTATGGGAGAGTGCCTTTGGCCAGGGCCAACTGCATTGTGTCCTTAGGCAAGGAATTTAATCATGATTGCCCATGTTAGAGGCATGTTGGCAGTGTGCACTAAGGCATACAGCATGTTGATGATGCACTTGTCTTCGACCAATGCTAACCCTGCTTGTGTAGAGTTAGTATGTGGGGAGTCTTACAGATACTCGCCATTGCTTGGTGGTTCTCTCCTGGTACCCCATCTTCCTCCACCCTTAAAACTGTCCAACACGAGGTGACCCTGGCTATCAAAAGTGTTGTTAAATCCCAATAAATAATAATAACTGATTTTATTATTTGCTAGCCTGTGAATTATCACAAATTATCTAAACGATATTTCTTGATATCTATCAACTCGATAGATATTGAGAAATATTCCTCAGTTGCATCCTAAATGATGTCACACTTCGATGCATGATGTCACCTTGAAGGAATGATCAGCTGATCTTTGTTATTGTTTTGAAAAGAACACATTTGGGGTCGAATTGGGCCGAATATTGTGCAATAAAATGTCTCGTGGCTTATAATAAAAAAGAAAATCTTCTCTGTTTTAGTCAGTGTCAGGAATTATCTCATGTGTGGACCTGAAAGTATTATTTTTCACTCGCGCTTCCTAAATGACATTACTCTTTGGCACATGATGTCACCTTGAACGTTACCCTGAAGGAACTATCAGCAGCTTTTTTTGTTATTGTCTTGAAACTGTTTGCAGTCGAATTGGGCTGACTACTGTGCAGTAAAATGTCACATAGTATATAATAAAAAGAAAATCTCCGCTGTTTTAGTGAATATCGGGAATTATCTCATGAGTGTGGACATGAAAGTATTATTTTTCATGAGTACAAGAGCTCATGAAAAATAATACTTTCAGGTCGACACTCATGAGATAATTCCTGATATTCACTAAAAGAGCGTAGATATCCTCTGTTGTCTCCTTATGCACAATCTGTGTTGCTGTACTAATAATGGAGATGTCACTTCTTTTGCTGATTTGTAATTTATTCTGAAGTAGCTTGATATTACACAGAGGGTGTCTTCCAACTTACACTATATCTACTTTTCATCTATCCAATGCACACGTTATTAAAATATATTGTTTTAAAGATTGTCAACTTCTTTAAAAAATTTAAACAAAATCATATGTGACCCTCATTGGAGCGAGATCATTAAGGGGATCACATGATATGGTGTTGTTGACATTTTTTAACCCTTTACCCAACAAATCGGCCACATCCGCCTGCGTAATATGCAAATTCAGTAGTTGAAAAAATATTATTTTTCAAACAATTTCAAGAAAACCATATCATGTGACCCCTCGTTGGAACGAGCTCGTCGGGCTCGTTCCAATGAGGGGTCACATGATATGGTTTTCTTGAAATTTTTTGAAAAATTTGAAAAAATTATATTTAAAACAATAAATTTTGATATCGTCTGTATTGGGTAAATGGTTAAAGAATAATTGTTTTTCAACAGCTCAATTTATGAGGGAGGATGTACCCATTTTGTTAGTTAAAGGGTTAATGATCGGAATTTCACTCATTTTTTGTTGTTGCCTCACTCACTTTCAGATTCTCTTTGTATTTGTCAACTTGTAGATGTTCCCAGAACTCCTTACAGGTGCATAGAAAACCACAAAATTTTTGAAACAGTTTTTTTATGTTTTGATTGCTCTTGGAATTTTGACCTCTGACATCAAATATCATTAAAGTCCATCATCCTCTCCACACTGATGCCAAAATGTTAAAATTTCAACCAGTTTATTCTATCATACACCCGAACTAGATGTTTACCAACTTCAGTCTTCTTTGACTGACCTCTATTAGGCCACACAAAGTAGATCTTCTGTTTCTCAGGCCATTATTTGTGAAATTGCATGCGGGCGAGCGGTTTTTTATTTTATTTTTTATTTCAGTAATTTCTTCTTCGCCATCAAAAGTTCATATTTTTGGTTCAAGTTTTAGGCCTCATAATCTACAGAATAGCATGTGTGGTGGTGTATTTCATCCCTTGAGTGCAAGAAGACTTTGCAATGCTAAAGCATTGCAAAGCCTTCTTGCACTCAAGGGACAAATTCATCAATTGGGGTTAAGTGCCAATTGCATTGGTTAAATTCCTAGTTGCTTTCAGGAATAAAATTTCTGATTTAAATTTAGATATTTTGACAGCAACGTGCAAATAGTTAAAGAGTTAACCTTTATGCACCCGGGTAGTGTTTAAAAAATTTCCATTATCTCATTGTCTGAAAGTTGCTTGCCATTGCTCAGTGATTCTCTCCAGGTACTCCAGCTTCCTGCACCTGTAAAACTGTCTGGCGTGAGGTGATGCCGGCTGTTGAAATGTCATTAAACCCGAATAAATAAATATCTCATCGCATGCAAATGGGAGTGCAGTGGCTCAGTGGTAGAGTGTTGGACTTCTATGCTAGAGGTCCCGAGTTCGATCCCCGTCCGGGACGCCCCACATTGTGTCCTTGGGCAAGGGACTTTATCCCGGTTGCCTACATAGGGACACGATGACGCTGTGTACTAAGGCGTACTGCACATCGATGGTGCACATTTCTTCAACTGCTGTAACCCTGCTTGAGCGGAGCTTGAACAGAGTTAGAATGTTAAGGAGCTGACAGCCATCGATGCTCGGTGGTTCTCTCCGGGTACTCTGGCTTCCTCCACCCATAAAACTGTCACTTTCACGATTAGCCATTGTGCATAAGTATGTGACCTTCAACACAAATAAATAAATATTGCAGGCAAATCAAGTGCTATGGCAGACTTAACTTGACCAAAAACCACTGACAGGGTAATATGGTTAATACCCATATGAAATCTTAATTATCTGTTAGTTCAGTGGAGCCCATTTAATTGGATATCTCTTAATTGTATATGCCTGTTAATTGAATATAATTTTCAAACACAAAACCATTTACCATACCTTCAGTACATATTTGATCTGTTAATTGCATATGGCTTGTAGAGTAAACTCCTGTTAATTGTATATAAATTTTTGTAATACGTCAAAAAAATTACTGTGACACGCACCAAATTCCCCTTATTTATCAACCTTTTTGGCCTCACTACATCCAATACAGGCATTTATTCTATTATATCTTGTTTGACAGAGCTCTATGAGCTCTGTCAAACAAGATATAATAGAATAAATGCTCATTTTACCTCCAGAACACAGGAAACTGACCAAATCCCTGTTAATTGTATACTCCTGTTAATTGAATAAATTTCACTGGCAAAATGGATATTCAGTTAAGAGGATTCTACTGTACTGCAAATGAAAATATTGGTCATCCTGCAAGTTATTCACAGCCATGTTCAGATTTTTGTGACATTCTGCATGGTTGAGGGGGTGAAAAGTCCTGTGTGAAAGTTTTACAAGTGTATGGTTGCATCTAACAATACAGTTATGTATATATGCTTTGAAATTTAAAGAAACATATAAGGCCTAAAGAAGTTAAAATCTGTTTCTCAGGCCCACCCACATAGTCATTTTGGTTATCGCATGCTTTCCTTTTATAACCAATGCAAACTTACAAAAATAAAAATTAAATGGTTTAGGCTAAAAAAAAATAATGTTTTGATTCTCAGGCCCTCCCTCGTTGGATCTGAACCTCCTCATTAGACATTTTTATTATGTCATGTTTTTTAAAGAATTTGTGAAAACTTGGAATGGTCATTTTTTCACATTTCTCGACATATAATTATTTAGCTGTGTTTGCAGTAAATCGGTTTTTCTTGTTGCAGTTTATGGGAGAGTGCCCAGAGGCACTCTCCCATAAACTGTAACAATGCAAATTCTGATATACTGGATCATGATTTAATTATTTATTTATTTGCTGATGTTTAAGGTCATATATTTCTGCATAATGGCTAATAATGGCCGCAACACCAATATAAACTCAACTTTAACCAATCATTTAGAGCCATGTTTCCCATTTTAAAGGTCTCCTACCCCAAGCCTTGGTTACTGGGGCCTATTTTAATGGATCATGATGCTTGACAGATCTATACCATTAAAAAGAATAATAAAATACACATCCTTTTAGCTGTTGTTACGGCAGTTAATTATAAAAGTTATACTATAATTACACTAAAATACAACCTTTTCTCTTTTTCAAGTGGCAAGACAGAAAAAGATTTACTGAGTATACTCAACCCTTTACACGAAAAAAAAAAATTGAAAAAAAAAATATAAAAATAAAATCCTCCCTCCCTCACTGATTTGAAAAAAAAATTGCCTGAGAATCAATTCATTTTTTTTATTTGGCCTTATGTCTGATATTTTACCAAAGTTAATAAAACTGATAAATTTGTCCCTTGAGTGCAACAAGGCTTTGCAATGCCCTAGCATTGCAAAGCCTCCTTGCACTCAGTGGATGAAATACACTACCACCCATGTTATTCTATAGATTATGAGGCCTAAAACATAAAACAAACCAACAATACGAACTTATGATGACAAAGAAATGATTACAAAAATAAAATATAAAATAAAACAAAAAAAACCTCCCATATGCAATTTTACAAAAAAATGTCCTGAGAAACAGAAGATCTACTTTGTGGAGGCCGAAACATGAAGAGATTTTCAATCCTCCCAGATACTTAATTGGTAGAGAGTATACCAGAAAATAAGTGGTCAGACAAGGTCAATGTCAGATGCAAAAAGGCCAATGTCAAACTGAGGTTTAAAATCATCAGTCAAAATGTCTGATGCCAAAATTATCAAGAAAGTTCAGTGATCAGAACATCATGCATGCTGAAAATCATGTAAATAACCAGCAAGCCTAAAATTAATGATTATTGTGATTTCTGGTCCTGGCATGTTGGGAAGTGTGAAGAAAGTGACTGTACAGCCCATCAGTATTAACAGCACATGAAGGAATATGATTTGAGATAGCCATACATGTATCTAAATTATGTCTGAAGGATAATTCAGTTCCAATTCAGAATGAAACCAATCATACCTTGTTTGGCAGGGCTCAATGAGCCCTGCCAAACAAGGTATGGTTGGATGAATCCCGAGCAGTTTTAAGATGAAGGTACATGTACACCCTGAACACATTATTTCGAATACTATTTATTTATTATTTATTGGTGTTTAAGGTCACATACTTATGCACAATGGCTGACTGTGACTGAACTCAAACTCCTTTTTGTAATATGTCAGATATCATTCTTAAATGACAGACATGATTTATTTGGTGTTTGACATTTTGTCTGGAAGCACAATAAAAATTATTTTCAGGCTTGGTAGAGTGCTAAATTATTTTTCAAAGGTGACATGAGAAATTACCGGGACTCTCCTTAGTTTTTCTTTGTTTATAGACCTATTTGGTATCAGTACATCCAATTCAGGCATTCAATTTATTCTATCTTGTTTGATGGAGCTCTGTCAAACAGGATATAATAGAATAAATGCTAAGTTTATCTCCAGAATACAGGAAAGTGACACAATCCCTGTAAATTGAATACTCCTGTTAACTGAATAATTTTCATTAACAGAGAAGCTCAATTAACAGGGTTCTGCTGTACTAAAACTTTTTTAGCTGCAACTAGCAGCTCTATAAATGGCAATCCCGGTCTGTCGGTCGGTCTGTCTGTCTGTCGGTCGATCGGTCTGTCTTTGACCAACGAGTTTCATGTCTGTCTGTGACCAACAAGATTCAAAACTCAATAACTTTGAAATACTTGATTGAATGACTTTATATTTGGCAGGTAAGTGTATCTTATTGATGTCTAGCCACTGTTCAGTCTGTCGGTCTGTCTGTGACCAACGAGTTTCATGTCGGTCTGTCTGTGACCAACGAGTTTCAAAACTCAATAACTTTTGAAATACTTGATGGAATGACTTTATGTTTGACATGTAAGTGTATCTTATTGATGTCTAGCCACTGTTCAATGCATGTGTTATTCCAAATATTTTTTTTGGAGTTATGGCCCTTGATGAACTTAGAATTTTGTGAGATTGCACCACCCGTCGCAGCTACGGCGTCGATGTCATGATTTTTCATCTCGCTCTTCACAGCTACATTGGCTTTCCCTCAAAAGTGAAAGAAACTTTTTTGGTGCCAAAATTTTAGCCATCAAAGATTTTTAAAATTATTAGGGCAATTGGTTAAATCAACACCCAACAGCGTGAACACTACATGCAAGTTGTTCCTGTCAGTGACCATAACAGGCTACTTATTTACAGGCTTGATCTCAATTTAACCCTTTACCCAACGCAGACGATATCAAAATTTATTATTTTAAATATTTTATCAAATTTTTCAAAAGATTTCAAAAAAACCATATCATGTGACCCCTCGTTGGAACGAGCTCGATGAGCTCGTTCCATCGAGGGGTCACATGATATGGTTTTGTGGAAATTTTTTGAAAAATAATACTTTTTCAACTGCTGAATTTGCATATTACGCGGGCGGATGCGGCCGATTCGTTGGGTAAAGGGTTAACGGGTTGAGTGATAGAAGCCCCTATCATGGCTCTACTGAAAAATGATGGAAGCTACTTTAGTGGCTTTGCACTATGTGCATTAGCTTGAGGTTCCATCAGAAGAATTTTTTTCACTTAAATAATTTTGCTGCAATCTATTGGAGAGGTGTCTTTGTTCAGCAAATATTTGTTCATAAATAATTGTTTTGTACTATTTATTGGAGAGTGCCTGTTGGTAATTTGGAATAAAAATCCAGTGTATGATTTCATAAGGTAAGTTGTGAAAAGACTCGGTGGCTCAGTAGGTAGAGGTGCAGGCTGCAAGCCGAGAGGTCCTTAGTTTGAATTCCACCTGCTGCAAGCCGAGAAGTCCTTAGTTTGAATCCCACCTGCGGCAGCCACTTTGTGTCCTTGTGCAAGACACTTCACCCCCATTGCCCACATGGGAGCATGGGGACTTTGTGTACTAAGGAGTACTGTATGTCGATGGTGCACTTATCTTCAACCAATCCTAACCCTGCTTGTGTGGAGTTAGTATGTTGGGGAGCCTGACAGTTGCTCGCCGTTGCTCGGTTGTTATCTCCAGGTACTCTGTCTTCCTCCACCCATAAAACTGCCCCATACAAGGTGACCCTGGCTGTTGAAAGTGTCATTAAATCCCAATAAATAAATAACGTGGAGTGAAACAATCCCACTTTTTGGTTGAAGGTATGTTTACCATCATCATGCTCTATGCCTTAGTACATAGCGCCACCATAGGCAATTAGGATGGAGTATCTTACCCAAAGTCACAACTAGTACTGAAATGGTTAACCCGATAACCGATTTGAAACCGGTTACCTACCTAACCGATTCAAAAAAACGTCAACTGGTTATCCGAAATATCGATAGTGATCGTCATTCCACGGTTAAAACATAGTAAATCTGCCGCTTCTTCTTTGGGATAGATAACAACCCGAAGCAGTGCTGTATATATTGAGAAATAATCGACTTTGGCGTTCAAGACTTCGTTAATGATTGGTAATTTCCGTCAGTACTGAGTGACCGCAGAAACTATTTCATAGTGTGTATACAAACGAACATTGTCAAGAACTCGACGTTTGTATACACACTACTGAATAGTTTCTGAGAATACTGCTTTCCAATTCCAATAGTTTTGATACCAGATTCAGTGAAATAATGGCTACGGTTAACCATATATTATCTGGTCATAGCTCTCGGTTAGTCAGTTGTGTAAATGAGCCAACCGTTTCAGCCCTCGTCACAACACAATGATGAGGGTTCAGATCAAACTATTGACCTTTCTACCAATGCCCTGGCCAATGAGCCCTCACCACCTTTGCTTCAGTGGCATAATAGGACTTTAGGTGTGAGTTGTGTAAACTGTGTGACATGATTATAAATGATTGGTGAATCATTATGCATTTAACTCTTTGCATGTTGTTGGCAGATATTCCTGCCCAGGATGGGATTTCTCTTGACACTGAAATATGTGTAATTTTGGGACATTTAATCTAATTTTCACCCTGTAAACTGATTGGATGTTTTCACAAATGATTTCTCGAGTTAAATTTAAAAGAATTTTTCAACAAATCTAGTCATGGCTGCTTCACAGCAGCCATGACTAGATTTGATGAAAAATATCTTAAAAAGTACTCAGCGGGTTAAGAGTTAATTGTCATGATACAGCCATATATGTCCGAAATTACCTTTAGTCTCCACAAAGTGGATCTTCTGTTTCTCAGGCCATTTCTTGTAAAATTGCATATGGGCGGGTGTTTTTTTATTTTATTTTTTATTTTCATAATTACTTCTTTGCCATCAAACGTTCTTGGTTTGTTTCATGTTTTAGGCCTCATAATTTATGGGTAGCATGGGTTGTGGTGTATTTCATCCCTTGACAATGATGATATGGTGGTGTATTTGTCAAGGGACAAATTTATCAATTTTATTAATTTGGGTAAAATACTAGACATAAACCATTTGATTTTTTTATGTTTGCATTTGTTATTAAAAGAGAGCGTGCGGAAGTCAATAGGACCATGCTTGATGGCCTAAGAAACAGATTTTTGACTTTTTTTTAGGCCAATCCTTCTGCACAGTGATATCAACCTGCAAATTTTTCCCATAATGCAACTAGGAATGTAATCTATTCTGTCGAGCAAGGTTGAATTGGTTAAGGCCACACAAAGTAGATCTTCTGTTTCTCAAGCCATTATTTGTAAAATTGCATGCAGGCGAGCGTTTTTTTTATTTTATTTTTTATTTCAGTAATTTCTTCTTTGCCATCAAAAGTTCATGTTCTTGGTTCAAGTTTTAGGCCTCATAATCTACAGAATAGTATGGGTGGTGGTGTATTTCATCCCTTGAGTGCAAGAAGGCTTTGCAATGCTAAAGCATTGCAAAGCCTTCTTGCACTCAAGGGACAAATTCATCAATATTTTTAACTTGGGTAAAATATCAGACATAAACCATTTAATTTTTATCTTTTTAAAGTTTAAATTGGTTATAAAAAGAGAGCATGCGGCAGCCAAAAGGACCATGCGGGAGGGCCTGAGAAACAGATTTTTTATTTTTTTAGGCCTAAATTAATAATTGCATTATGGGAAATAGCAGATTGAAATTTCATTTGTGACATCAATGGTTAATTTCTGGGCTGCACAAAGTTAAAAAAACAAAACAAATTTTAGGCCTAAAAAGTTAAAAATCTGTTTCTCAGGCCCTCTGCATGGTCCTTTTGGCTGCCGCATGCTCTCTTTTAATAGCCAATGCAAACTTAAAAAAATAATAATTAAATGGTTTATGTTGGATATTTTACCCAAGTTAATAAAATTGATAAATTTTACCTTGAGTGCAACAAGGCTTTTACAATGCTTTAGCAGTGCAAAGCCTTCTTGCACTCAAGGGACGAAATACTTCACCACCCATGCTATTTTGTAGATTATGAGGCCTAAAACATAAAACAAACCAAGAACATGAACTTTTGATGGCGAAGAAATAATTACAAAAGTAAAAAATAAAAAAAAACTCCTGTCCACATGCAATTTTATAATAAATGGCCGAAGAAACAGAAGATCAACTTTGTGAGGCCTTCCTTATCTGACATAATTTAATCCACACAGTCGACAGTACAAGTGTCATTAAACCTCAGTACACACAAATACATGTCCAAAAATTTACAGCTTGAAATATTTTGTATATTGACACAATATGCAGATGTTTAAACACCAATAAAAAAAAAAACAAGAAAAAACGGTATTCAGATTTCTGTCATATATTATGACTTGTTCAGAATATATCTTTACAAGCTGAGTTGGAAGTGCGGTGGCTCGGCAGTTACAGTATTGGACTTCAAACCGAAGGGTCTACGATTTGAGCCTTGCCCGAGTTAACTGCATTGTGTTCTTGGGCAAGGCCCTTAATCCTGATTGCCCATGTAGGGGGCAGTGTGGTGCTGTGTACTAAGGTGAACTGCACTTCACTGGTGCACTTGTCTTCAACCAATACTAACCCTGCATGTGTGAGTTAGGATCTTGGTGAGTCTGACAGTCGCTCGGAGGTTCTCTCTGCGTACTTCAGCTTCCTCCACTTGTAAAACCCTCGGACATGAGGTAACTGACTGTTGAAAGTGTCGTTAAATCCCAATAATTAAATATATAAATTTGCAAGCTGAGTTAAGATGCCTCAAAATCTGTACTTGATTAATTGCTAGAGTGCTAAATTATTTTCGACCACCAAAAATTGTTAACATGTCTTTGCCTCGTTACAATTTATAGGAGAGTGCCTATGGGCACTCTCCTATAAATTGTAACAAGGCAAATCTTAACAGACTAAATAATATCACTTCAAAGATAATATGAAGCACAGCCGGGGACGCGGTGGCATTGCGGTAACCAGTTCTCGTCAGATCACCGAAGTTAAACAACGTCAAGTCCGATTAGTCCTCGGATGGGTGACCATCTGAGCGATCAATTCAGACTCTCACATTGCGTCCTTGGACAAGGCACTTAACCCCGATTGTCCACATGGGGGCACGATGACGCCATGTACTAAGGCATACTGCACGTCGATGGTGCACATGTCCTCCATCAATCTAACCCTGCCTGTGCTGCAGTGCGGAGTTATGATGTTGGGGAGCTGGCAGTTGCTTGTCATTGCTCGGTGGTTCTCTCTGGGTACTCTGGCTTCCTCCACCCGTAAAACTGTCATGGTCATGATTAGCCATGCGCATGAGTATGTGACCTTAAACACAATAAATAAATAAATGAAGCACAGCCGCTGAATTTGAAGCCTTTAAGTTGAACCTGCACTTCCGAATAAAGCCCAAATATGGGCTTCCAGCACTCTACCAGTTAAGCATTGAGATCTTGATAACAGAATGATGTATAAGGAATTATCGTTTGTTTCTGTCCTTTTCTTGAGCTTTGAACCCCCCTTTTCTTGAGCTTTGAACCCCAAAAAACAAAGGCCAAACTGTGTAAATGAGCCTTTGTTTTTTGGGGTTGATAACTCAAGAAATTGACAGTAACAAACAATCATTCCTTATAATTAAACTTGAGAGGCAATAAATTTAAACACTCTCTATTTTGTGGAGTTGAAATAAAAACCAGGTTGTATCATGCTTCCTAGTGATAACTGAATAAAAAAGTCTTAGTTTTCTAAATTTCACCGAAATGTGTTCTTGTGTCATTAAAAATTTCAATTACCAATGAATTGCGTAAGTTAAAAGGAAAGTCATAGGCCACACCCGCACAAAACTTCAATCTCATTTTCAATTTTATTACATGCCCATGCAGTCTCTCTTATGCAATACGGCATGCAATACGGCTGTGCAATACGGAATTCCGTATTGCACACCAACCTGTTCCAACCGGGACTTTTTTTATGCAATGCGACTGCATAAAGTGCATGGTGTTTACCACCGTTGATAGAAAAGAAAATTAGGTCAGTAGGTGCTTGGGTCATGTAATAAATACAAAACCACATGTATGTTTCAATGAGTCGTTTTGTATTCAATTCGTCAGATGTGCGTAGAAAGAAAATGTCTCGACCTTCGGTCTCGACGTTTTCTTCCTACGCACATCTGACTCATTGAATACAAAACGACTCATTGAAACATACATGTAGTTTTGTCTATTGATTGGAGGTGCTATCATTCCATGCAACACTGAGTTAAATTTAATTCTGATTTTGACCATTTCCTGAGAAATTAAAAACACAGTTTGTACATGTGGAGTTCGATATAAACCCAGATGACATAAAGTTGGTTGACCTTTGTCTCTTAAAGAGTTCATTCGGGCTATATGGAAATTGGAAAGTTTTGTTTGCGCGAGTTTCGTTTTGGAACGGCCATTGTTTATATTTGATCTGGGTAAAATGATGAATGCAGATGTTCATCTATTGAGTATAAAAAAAATGAACACGGAATAAAAAAGCATGACAAGGATTTCATTGTTTATTAAATTTTATTTTTACTCCTTTTAATATGATGAGATAAATATTAATTACTTTTCATTTTGAAACGATTTGAGTGTGCAGGAGTTCTTTTCGATTCACATTATGCAATGTAATCTTTAAGATTGACATTGGGGCGTGGTTTAGGGCGTGCCTAAATGCATTTCTTTTCAGTTCATTGTTTTATGAAAAGTGAAAAAAGAAATTCTTTAGGCCACACAAAGTAGATCTTCTGTTTCTCAGGCCATTATTTGTGAAATTGCATGCGGGCGAGCGTTTTTTTATTTTATTTTTTATTTCAGTAATTACTTTTTTGTCGTCAAAAGTTCATGTTCTTGGTTCAAGTTTTAGGCCTCATAATCTTCAGAATAGCATGGGTGGTGGTGTATTTCATCCCTCGAGTGCAAGAAGACTTTGCAATGCTAAAGCATTGCAAAGCCTTCTTGCACTCAAGGGACAAATTCATCAATTTTTTTAACTTGGGTAAATTATCAGACATAAACCATTTAATTTTTATTTATTTAATTTTAAATTGGTTATAAAAAGAGAGCATGCGGCAGCCAAAAGGACCATGCGGGAGGGCCTTAGAAACAGATTTTTTTATTTTTTTAGGCCTTAGCCAATCATTTTGCCTGAAAATGCATGAACAAGCAAATAGAGGATATCTAGTGTTTTTGAGTGGATACTGAAAATTATCTCATGAGCGACCAAGACAAATGAAAGTAAACAGCGCATCGAATCATTGATTCGCCGAAGTGATTTGGTCTATACTCGGCACAGATAGCATCTTGCAATCTGATTTAGCTGGCGGGTTTCTAGTCCAAGCATGACCTGAAAGGCTGTAATATAAGTTTTTGGTTTGGTATGTCCTTTGAAAACTTATATTACAGACTTTCAGGCCATGTTTGGACTAGCGGATGTCATGCATCAATTCAAGGTGTTGAATTATTGCTGGAACTGATCAGTATCCACTCAAAAACACTAGATTTACTTTTCATTATACGTTTTTAGAACAAATTGATCATTTTCAGTGATAATTTGTCTTGTATTCACCTTGAAGTGATGCTTTGAAAGCCGCCATTTTGATTGATACCGCGAAAGTGAAAATTTCTATATCTTCACGGTGGAGGATATGATTTCTATCTTTCTGCAATTTCGATAATCTATCATTTAGCATTTACTAAATATGTTTTTGTATTTTTTAGGACCACAGCTCTCATAATTACCAAAGATACGGAAGTCAGCCATATTATCATTATTCTAATCAGCCTTATGGTGAACAGAATCGACACGTTTCTCAAAGCTACTATCATAACAGGAATCCACAACAAATAAATCAACCATTCAACAGAAATCTGTCATCATTTCCTCAATCTTCTGACCTGTCTGTCTCAAAGAGTGATAAACCACACAATGCAAGTCTTTCACATAACTCCCAGTCCCCAAAAAGTGGCAATTTTCAGAATGGGGAGCTAAACACAAGCCATTCTCAAAGGGATCATCATAACACAAGCTATTCTCGGAACAATGACCAACACAACACAAGTTATTCTCGCAATACTGACCAACACAACCAGTCTCGGAAGAGTGACTATCAAAACACAAGTTATTTGCAGAATGATGATTCACATAACACAAGCTTACCAAGCAATAAACAGTCAATGCATATAAAAGGTGCTTTTCGGATAAATCAAATGCAAGGAAAACAAGATACGTCATTTCATCATCAGAACTTCTCCAGTGAGGTGCTAAACAACAAGAGTTCTCCTGTAACTAAGAAATCAGATTTATATCACACACAGAGAGATTATAAACGAAATGAACTTAGCACTGAGTTGTGATATTGGTGAGACAATTAAGCCAGCAAGTGTTTGTAGGGTTGATATTTGAAATCCTTGAAATATAGTTCCTCCAGTCAGTTCAGCAGGGTAGCGGAGGGAGGGGAGGATTGGGGGACAACACTAAACTCCTCTTCAGACTTTAAAATGTGTCCTGCTTCGTGTGGTTGTTTTCAGTTTTGTGAGAATCGCCAGCATTAGTCGATGGTTATACGATTAATAGTCGTTCCCCATAAATTCAACAAACAATTTCTAATACACTTACATGGAGAGTAATCGCTTGACTGGACTGGTTACATGAAATAATTCATGCGAGGTGAGGGACGTTGTTCAAACACAGGTGCGTGAATACACATGAATGTTTTACAATATAGTCTCTCACCTCGAATGAATTATTTCACGTAACCAGTCCAGTCAAGTGATTACTCTGTTTATTATTTTTCATTATTAACGTTAATTATATTATTTACCATTTACCTAACGTAACGGCCAAAACCAGCCAGCACTATTCTAAACAATCGCCAATTAATTTTCATTATTTTTTTCTTTTTTTGTCTCTAAAACATAGGTTCCAATGAGGGGTCATAATGTATGTTTTTGAGACAAAAAATGAAAATAATAGTTCTTCAAGAATTTTTTTTGCAAGTGTCGTCTGCTTTTCATGTTAGGTAAAGGGTTAAAAAAACAATGAAGTCCCCATTACACCCACAGCAAAGCATCTTTGTTTGTGCGCACGATTACATGGCCCAATTGTTGATTGCATAATTCACTTGTGAAATTATTGTTTATAATCAAACCCGGAAATCCCAGTAAATCACACTTTGGAAAGTAATAAAAATTTAAAATGGACAATGTATGAATGTGTGCACATTTCTGTGTTGAGATAAAATGGAAATGCCAAAATATCTTCAATTAATCTGAAGAATTTAACCAGAAGAATGTTTGTGGAAATGTTTCATTTCTACAGCTAATTGCGAGAAATTTCAAAAAATAAACCTCCCTCCATTCCTACCTAAGTTACAATTTACTACAGTAGAATCCTCTTAATTGAATATCCATTTTGCCAGTGGAAATTATTCAATTAACAGGAGTATACAATTAACAGGGATTTGGTCAGTTTCCTGTGTTCTGGAGGTACCAAGCATTTATTCTATTATATCTTGTTTGACAGAGCTCATAGAGCTCTGTCAAACAAGATATAATAGAATAAATGCCTGTAATGGATGTAGTGAGGCCAAAAAGGTTGATAAATAAGGGAAATTTGGTGTGTGTCACAGTAATTTTTTCGACAATTTCAAAAATTTATATACAATTAACAGGAGTTTACTCTACAACCCATATGCAATTAACAGATCAAATTTGTACTGAAGGTATAGTAAATGGTTTTGTGTTTGAAAATTATATTCAATTAACAGGGATATACAAATAAGAGATATCCAATTAAGTGGGCACCACTGTACTACAAGTGAACTGATTAAATGGTTTATGTCTGATATTTTACCCAAGTTAATAAAATTGATAATTAGTACAGTGGAGCCCACTTAATTGGATATCTCTTAATTGTATATCCCTGTTAATTGAATATAATTTCCCAACACAAAACCATTTTCCATACCTCCAGTACAAATTTGACCTGTTAATTGAATATAGGCTATAGAGTAAACTCCTGTTAATTGAATAAAAAAATTTGTAACCTGTTGAGAAATTACCCTGACTCTCTCCAGTTTTTCTTTGTTTATAGACCCATTTGGCCTCAGTACATCCAATATAGGCATTTAATCTATTATATCTTGTTTGGCAGAGCTCATAGAGCTCTGTCAAACAAGATATAATAGAATAAATGCCAAGTTTATCTCTAGAATACAGGAAAGTGACACAATCCCTGTTAATTGAATACTGTTAATTGAATAATTTTCATTGGCAAAGTGACTATTCAATCAACAGGGTTCCACTGTACCTCGAGTGCAACAAAGTTTTGCAATGCTTCAGCACTGCAAAGCCTTGTTGCACTTAAGGGATGAAGTACACCACCACCCATACTATTCTGTAGATTATGAAGCCTAAAACATAAAACAAACCAAGAACATGAACTTTTGTGGGCAAAGAAAAAATTACAAAAGTTTTTTTATTCATTAGGGTTTAACGACACATTAACAGCCAGGGTCATATCATGTTGGTGACAGTTTTACAGGTGGAGGAAGCCAGAGTACCCGTAGAGAACCACTGAGCAACGACGAGCAGCTGTCAGTTCTCCAACATCATAACTCTGAACTCTGCACGGCAGCAGAGGCAGGGTTAGATTGGTTGAAGACATGTGCACCATTGACGTGCAGTATGCCTTAGTACATAGCGTCAACGTGCCCCCATGTAGGCAATCGGGGTGAAATGCCTTGCCCAAGGACACAATGCAGGAGCGCGAATCAGTTGCTGGAATGGTCACCCATCCAACCACTAACCACGCTCGACGTTGCTTAACTTCGGTGATCTGACGAGAACTGGTTATTGCGATGCCACCGCGCCCCCAATTACAAAAGTAAAAAATAAAATAAAAAGACACCCGCCCACATTCACTTTTATAATAGATGACCTGAGAAACAGAAGATCTACTTTGTGAGGCCTTATCTGACATGATTTAATCCAAGCAGCTGGACAGTACAAGAGTCATTAAACTTCAATACGCACAAATATATGTCAAAACAAAAAAAATTACGGCTTGAAGTTTTTTATCTATTGACACAATATGCAGAGGTTTAAACTCCAACAAAAAAATTGAATTGTACAAGAAAAAATGGTATATAGATTCCTGTCATATACTTGTTCCAATGGGGTCATTCGAGTGTGTACAAGACAGAAGATTCTATTTACTCTGCAATCTGCCATATCTCCCCAAACTGCTAATTATTCAGATGGTACCCTATCTGAACAATGCTCTTTAGTACAGTGGAGCCCACTTAATTGAGTATCTCTTAACTGAATAACCCTGTTAATTGAATATAATTTCCCAACACAAAACCATTTACCATACCTCCAGTACAAATTTGACCTGCTAATAGAATATAGGTTATAGAGTAAACGCCTGTTAATTGAATAAAAAATCTTTTAATCTGTCGAGAAATTGCCCTGACACTCCCCAGTTTTCCTTTGTTTATAGACCTATTTGGCCTTGGTACATCTAGTACAGGCATTTAGTCTATTATATCTTGTTTGACAGAGCTCATGGAGCTCTGTCAAACAAAATATAATAGAATAAATGCTAAGTTTATCTCTACAAAATAGGAAAGTGACACAATCCCTGTTAATTGAATACTCCTGGTAATTGAATAATTTCCATTGACAAAGTGGCTATTCAATTAACAGGGGTTCCACTCTACTAATTAAAAGTGTGCTGGTTACACAGAACTGGTAATCAGTTATTCAGTCCTGAAATTTCAAAATTACGTTGTTGCAAAATCATGCGGAAAACAAAGGCCATTGGATACTGCAAGTAACTATGGCTAGACATTTCAAAGGTTAATAATGACCAGTGGAAAGATCAGATCATGTGATAAAAAAATTTCAAGGCATTCCAAATGGCTCCTGTGCTGCAGAGGTTCATGCAGATATTTAACATTGATGTTGCTCATGCTTTTATAGCCAGGGCCAGAAAAAGGGTAGGTGATTTGGGGTAGTAAACAAGGAGAATTAGGTTGCCCATTGAATTGTATTAAAACCTGTTATTTATTTACAAATGAAATTTGAGGACTTATATAAGGAGCTTCCGAGATGCCTAGTTAGGTATGTACATTTCATGCAGATATTTGAGGAAGTGGCAACTTCTGCAGTCTAAATTTTGACGATTTTTCATACAGGCCTACAAAAAGTTAAAAATCTGTTTCTCAGGCTCTTCCCCATGGTCCTTTGGGCTGCCGCATACTCTCTTTATTTTTACCAATGCAAACTTAAACTAGATAACACTACAGAGGAATGAAGTTATTTAATTATTTATAACTCTGTTGTCCATTCCAGATGATTTTTCTCTTGTACTGGGATGCTACCTCAGAAATAATGCCATGATTTCCAGTAATGCAAAACTTGGGAATCCAAATATCAACCTAGAAACTTAATTTGAACAAACTTGAGCCTGAGCCCTTCCCTCCCACCACCAGGATGCTGTATACCAAATGTGAAAGCATTCTGACTGGGGGATCTGAAGGAGAAGATTTTTAAAGAAATTTCCTCATACAGTAGAATCCTCTTAATTGAATATCCATTTTGCCAGTGAAAATTATTCCATTAACAGGAGTATACAGTTAACAGGGATTTGGTCAGTTTCCTGTGGTCTAGAGGTAAACTGAGCATTTATTCCATTACATCTTGTTTGACAGAGCTCATAGAGCTCTGTCAAACAAGATATAATAGAATAAATACCTCTATTGGATGTGGTGAGGCAAAAAAGGTTGATAAATAAGGGGAATTTGGTGCATGTCATTTTTTCGACATATTACAAAAATTTATATACAATTAACAGGAGTTTACTCAACAACCCATATGCAATTAACAGATCAAATTTGTACTGAAGGTATAGTAAATGGTTTTGTGTTTGAAAATTATATTCGATTAACAGGGATATACAATTAAGAGATATCCAGTTAAGTGGGCTCCACTGTATTGCACTAAGTTGAAATTAGGGCTACCATTAGGAAGCCCAAATATGAACCAAGGGATTTGATTTTAACAAATAGGAATGAGACTCCCCTAGAAATGTATACCAAATATGAAAGCATTCTGACTGGTGGAGCTGAAGAAGAAGAAATTTCCTCATATTGTGATAAGTTAAAATTTGGGCTCCATAGAACCTAGAACAAACTTAAATCTCACCCCTCTAGAGATGTTACATATCAAATATGAAAGGATTCTGACTGGTGGATCTGAAAAAGTTTTTTTTAAGAAATTTGCCTCATATTGCACTAAGTTAAAATTTGGGCGCCCATATTGAGCCCAAATATGAACCAAGGGGCTTCATTTTAACACAGTTGTATCTGATCCTCCCTATGGATGCTGTATACCAAATATCAAAAGATTCTGTTCAGTGACTGTGGAGAAAATGTTTGTTTAAATTTTTTTATCATTCATTTATTCGGTCCTAAGGATGCTTCGTACAGAATAACAGCTCTCTGTTTCATGTGGTTTGGGAAATATGGGCATTTGAAAATATTTCTCTTTTTAGCTTCTGGGGTTCAAACAGGGACACAGGAAAATTATTTTTGGCATGAATCAAGTTCTTATGACTCAGTAATACCACATATCAAATTCGGTTCAAAATGGACCATCAGTTCAGAAAATAGAAATTTTGGGTGGGGCCAAAAATCTTGCCCCTCTCATTACAAAGGCAAATATTGATCCATGAACTTCATTTGAACAAACTTGATTCTACACGTAACACCTCAAAAGAAGTTCCACACCAAACATCAAGTCATTGTACTCACTGGTTTATAAGATTTTTAAAGAATTTTCCCCCACCCCATCCCGATGAGGCTGGGCAAGTTGATTTGAAAACAAAAAAACAAAATGTGATGTCAGAACAAGCACTCACCTCAAAACACAAAACCAATTACCAGTACAAATTTTATCTGTTAATTGCATATGGGTTGTACAGTAAACTCCTGTTAATTGTATATAAATTTTTGAAATTGTCGAAAAAAAAACTGAGACACGCACCAAATTCCCCTTATTTATCAACCTTTTTGACCTCACTACATCCAATACAGGGCATTTATTCTATTATATCTTGTTTGACAGAGCTCTATGAGCTATGTTAAACAAAACAAGATATAATGGAATAAATGCTCAGTTTACCTCCAGAACAAAGGAAACTGACCAGATCCCTGTTAATTGTATACTCCTGTTAATTGAATAATTTTCACTGGCAGAATGGATATTCAATTAAGAGGATTCTACTGTACTGATTTTTAGGGACATCTTCATGCAATCTTATACAGGGAGCACGGTGGCTCACAGGTTACAGCATTGGACTTTAAACTGAAAGGTTCACAGTTTGATCCCTTCCAGGGGTAACTGTGATGTGTCCTTGGGCAAGACATTTCATCCTGCTTTCCCATATCAGGGTTCCCGCACCTTCTTAAATTCCTTGAAAGTCCTTGAATCTCAAAACACCCTCCCAAGGACCTGGAAAATCCTTGAATATTGAAGGCCATTCTGGAAACTCCTGGAAATGGAGTTTGCTATGCATGGATAGTGTGCTATTTCAAAATACTGTACACCTGATGTCTATTCTTTTACCTTTTTACCTAGTAGCAGATGACACTTGTGAAAAAATTACTGTGCATTTGAACGTTTTCATTTTTTCCAAAACATAGGTTGTGACCTTTCATTAGAACGAGTGTGATACGCTCGTTCCAATGAGAGTCATAACCTATGTTTCAGAAGTGAAAAATGAAAATATAAAAAGATTGAACAGTGATTTTCATGGAAAGCACTGGCCGTTTTTTTTCCGTTGGCTTAGATAAAGGGTTAAGTTATATTTTCTGTCTCTTGGATGCAAGTGGAAAATGTTTCCTGGGAAATCCTTGAATTTTGTCTGTTTTTCTCCTTGAAATTCCTGGAAAAAGCACTAAAAACCCTCTTGAAACTCCTGGAATTTGCTCAGAGGTTTGGTGCAGGAACCCTGCATATTGGAGTACAGTGGCACTGTATACTAAGGCATATTGCTCGTCGTTGGAGCACTTTTCTTCAACCAATTCTGACATTGCATGTGTGCAGGTAGTACATTGGGGAGTCTGACAGTTGCTTGCCATTGCTTGGTGGTCTCTCTGTCCAACACAAGGTGATCCTGGTTGTCAATACACAGAAAGACACATGCGTGAGAATGGGTTAATCAATATGGCAGGAGTGCCAGTGCAGAAGGACAAAACAAGAGGCCACATCCTTTCGCGATTAACCAATTCACATGCGTGTGTCGTTCTGTGTTTATTACACGTCTTTGAAAACAACTATTACAAGGATACTCAGCAATTCATTTCACAACTCCAGTGGAGCCCACTTAATTGGATATATCTTAATTGTATATCCTTGTTAATTGAATATAATTTTCAAACACAAAACCATTTACCAAACCTTCAGTACAAATTTGGTCTTTTAATTGCATATGGGTTGTAGAGTAAACTCCTGTTAATTGTATATAAACTTTTGTAATTGTTGAAAAAATTACTGTGACACGCACCAAATTCCCCTTATTTATCCACCCTTTTGACGTTACTACATCTAATACAGGCATTTATTCTATTATATCTTGTTTGACAGAGCTCTATGAGCTCTGTCAAACAAGATATAATAGAATAAGTGCTCAGTTTACCCCCAGAACACAGGAAACTGACCAAATCCCTATCAATTGTATACTCCTGTTAATTGAATAATTTTCACTGGCAAAATGGATATTCTATTAAGAGGATTCTACTGTATTCTCATAAACAACACATTTCCAACCCAAATTTGTGAGGGGAACTTGTGTTACTATTTTGTCCCCTGAATTCCAATGTGTTCTCTGTGCCTACTGGCACATAGAACACAATGGAACCCAGGGGACAATTTTCAGCTATTGCTAGCGATTACAATTGTAATTGCGTTGCTCGAATTGTAGAAAATTCCAGTGAAATTGCGCTTCTGTTTAAAAATAGTTTGTCAACAATTTTCGTTCCGCACATATGTGTGGAACAGATTTTCATTTTCTGCATGGTTTAATGTTGCTGGAGATGGGGATTACATTGAACAGGCGTGTAATAAAAAGTGTTTCTAAACCCCAATAAATTTTAAAAGTGTTGCTAAACCCAAATAAATAAATAAATAATGGGAACTTATAAATGGGTTCTGTTTGTTCGCATCCTTGGAAGCAACATCATAGTTTTCTATCCTCTGTGCCATTTCTTAAAAATCCTGAAATTTTCACACCCCTTACTAAAGACCTCGAGGGTTCTTCCAATATTGAAAACATACCAGAAATTAAGTGGTCAGACAAGGACAATGCCAGGTACAAAAAGGCCAATGTCATACTGAGGTTTAAAATCATCAGTCAAAATATCTGATGCCAAGATTATTAATGAAGTTCAGTGATCAGAACATCATGCATGCTGGAAATCATGTAGATAACTAGCAAGCCTAAAATTAAAGATTATTGTGATTTCTGGTCCTGGCAAGTTGGGAAGTGTGAAGAAAGTGACTGTACAGCTCATCAGTAACAGCATGTGAAGAAATACGATTTGACATGGCCATACATGTATGTCAATTATGTTTGAAGAGTTATTCAGTTCCAATTCAAAATGAAACCAATCATACCTTGTTTGGCAGGGCTCATTGAGTCCTGCCAAACAAGTTATGGTTGGATGAATTCTGAGCAGTTTTAAGATGGAGGTCCATGTACACCCAAAACACATTATTTTGAATACTCAAACTCCATTTTGTAATTTGTCAGATGTCACTCTCAAATGGCAGACTTGATTCGTTTGGTGTCTGACATTTTGTCTGGAAGTGAAATGAAAATTATTTTCAGGTTTGATTGGAAACCTGGTTCTTGCAGTTTTTTGAATATCCTGGAATTTTAAAATCCTTTACTAAGGTCCTGGTGAGTCATTCACTATTGGAAACTTTCTTGACACTTTGGAAAAATAATATATCAGGCTGTCAGAGGCGTTTCATTTAGGCACTTCCATTGTTAGTTTCATTAGTGAATTAAAATGCAGATACAATTATGATAAAATATTAACCGTTTATTCAACATACATGATATCAAAATTTATTTTAACTATTATTTTTTCTCAAATTTTTCACAGTATTTCTACAAAACCGTATCATGTGACCCCCTCATTTGAATGAGCTTGTTTCACAGGGTTCATACAGCTCTTGAAAAACCCTTGAAAATTAGTTTTTTCTTGAAAAACCCTGGAAATTAGCCCTTGAGAAACCCTTGAACTTTCAGAAATCTCTTGAAAAACCCTTGAATACCAAGCTATTTCCTGGGCATTGTAAATATATGTGTACTCGCCTTTTACTTGTTTGTTGCGCTCGTGTCGCTCAGTTAAAAAAAAACATAAAAAAGTATGGAACATTTTACAAAGATTACTGTAACACAGATCACACTTTGGGTACCAGTACTTCCTGACTTTCAAAGTCAGATCCGTGTCACATGAATCTTAGATTTTTAGAGCTCATACAACAAGATGAATAGTATATGTAGCCCTTGAAAAAAAAAGAAGCCCTTGAAGAACCCTTGAAAAACCCTTGAACTTTATGAGCAAATTTTTGTATGAACCCTGTTTCAACAAGTGGGTCACATATGGTTTTGTTGAAAATTGCTGAAATTTTTTTTTTAAGTACTCTGTTTGTAAATGTGGCCAGTTCTTTTCATGAAGGGTTAAAATGGCATTATTTCACAATTCATGTTTCCTAATTGTCTCGGAACATCTTTGAAAATCCTTCAATTTCTTGTATCTACCGTTGAAACTAGAAGTCCTGTCACAATTAGTGCAGAACATTCTCGTTAGATAATGTGCCCCTTATTAATAGCAGAAGAATAAAGTAGTCTATATGAAATCCACCAGAGCATTTTAGCAATGCAATGCAAAATGTTTGATCAGTTCAGTCTGTGAATTCACTACTTACCTAGCTAGGTCAGTCGTGAAGCACAGATTGAACTGATCAAACCCAAGACAATGTTGATTCCACAGTATTTGGAGGGTGGATTACTACTAAACTGCTGTGGGGTAGATTTTTCACTTGGCAATTATTTAGAATTTCCGAGGGCAAAAAACAAAAAGAACTTGCAAACTGTCATCACATGGACCACCGCGTTGCACCCAGTGGTCTATGTTTTGAAAGTTTGCAAGTGTTTAAGGTCACTTTTAGCATCTTTGGCTCTTTCATGACCACAACATAGGTATGAAGTAAAGGTCAGCCAATTGTTTAGACTTTTTAGTATTTATGCTGCCCATGTTTGAGGACTTCCACCCAAGTGTTTGTTCCAGGTCCTATTTCACCAGTGAACAGATATTACTGAATTTTTGTATGAATACCAAATGGATTCCTCCACTTTGCTGTAAGTTATATTCTTTAGGATGATACCATTCAGGAGTTTGGGGCATTGAAGTGTTAAATGTAAACTTACAGGACAAAATAAGTGTTGTAGTGTTTAGTCAGTGAACCCCGAAAATTGCTTTTCCGGTCCAGGAATGTCCTATTATTATGCCTCAAATATAGTTAGTTCAATCAGAACGATGCAATACCATGTAAGGGTTCCACCATATCAGGTAAGTAGCAGCCATTACTATTTTGATCAAATTGATGCATTTCCACTCGCTTCGAATTTTCAAAATTTGAATTAAAACAAGAGAATTTAAGTACCAAAAATATTTTCAGGATATCTCATTGATTTAAAACATTAAATATTTTACAAATGGACAGAAAATATTATTTGTAGCCCCAAAAGTTCTGCATTGTTTTTCTGACTATATACCAACTATAGTCTATCGATTTTTTATGCGGAAGTGCACATCTCCTTTGCAGTTTACTCAACAGATTAAGTGATTTTTTGAACATTCAAAAGTGCTTCGTTAACCCTTTTCGGTTGGTAATGACAGTAAATGTATGTAAGGGTATTTGAGATATGCTAATAGTGATAATAGCGAAGATTGTTTACTGTCATCATGGATACATACCGGTGCCAGATACTGTTGATGATTCTGTGCGGTGCTGTCAATACTGCTTTCTAAAAAGTAAATGTCTGGTCGTTCTTTGTTTCTCATGAAAATTTATTGATCCCTTGATCTACATGGACTTTCAACATAAGTACGTTACATGGCATATAGTTGGCCGATACATTTCCTTACAAGGCTCTGAGAGTTCATATCAGGTTCGGCTTCACCTCACCTGATATGAACTCTCACCGCCTTATATGGAAATGTATCAGCCCGCTATACACCATGTAACTTACAATTTCATTAAGTAGGATGGCTGCTAAATAAGTGAATGTGTGGGGTAGACTAATCAAGCCTTAGGGCTGCACATTGAAAATATTAATTACTCTATCCCCAAACAATGAATATGGACTCTTCCAATTGCTGCCATTGAACTGACATGAATGATACCTCTGGATTTGAAAGGGTTAAACTAATTGTAAAGTTCATTTAACTTGTTGCCTGTATATACATGCCAAGGTGTATCTCCATACATTCTAACCATCTGTGATTCATTTTATTTCATGTAATCTATGCAAGTATTGTAATTATTGTGGACAGATAATTTATAACTAATAAATTATAACATACCTTCATTGCATTATCGTCAGTCATTTCTGCTTTTATCCATATCATTAAACAAAATTGCTCTGCAAAAGGATGTCTTTTTTTTCAAACCTCTCTCCCTCTTCCTAGTACACATCCTGTAAAGGGCTTGAAATTATGTCAAAAAACAAGAATAAAATTTGGGCTCTGCTTTCCCATTGGTGACAGTGTTAAAATGTGTTCCCATATGTTACTCAATAACACAACTAATTGCAGAGTTTGGGCCCATTCAATTCTACCAGTCCTAAGGATGCTTCATGCCAAAGAACACTTCTCTCTGTTTCATTCAGTTTTAGACTTTTGGGAATTTTTTTCAATTTTTGTGAACCAAACCTGCCATTTGCAATAAACTAAGTAAACTACTGCTCCTGCACTGACAAGATCAGAATCTGACATTTTCTGGAAAGCTATCCGTGTAGGAAGAGAAAAGATACATAGTTTATAGGATTATCCTACAACTTATTTTGACTACTGCTGTAAACAAGTGCAACTGTAATTATGTTAATACATGTATTACTCTCAAGTTACTTATCTGAAATACAGATTGATGACAGGTGTTTGGAAAGGAATGGAAATTTTGTTTATTTTGTTTTCCCAGTAGCTGTCCAGTAAAAATAAATCCTTTAAGATATGACAAAATTGAAGTAAAATGGGTTTCCTGTAACCCTTTAACTATCCAAAACTATTTGAAAGAGAATAGTGTCTGGAAAAATTGTAATTTTAAAAATATTTAACCTTCTTTTACTGATTTTTTTGTTGAAACAGAATTCATAAATGTGTGCATTTTCAAGTAATCTTCTTTGAAACTACAAATCAAAATGTTTTGAAACTTAATATGACTGATGACTGTAATCCACTCTACCAGTGATCCTCATTTAATCATCGGCTTGCAATTATGGCTGCAATTGTGGCTTTGTTACTATAGAAACTCTATAGGAAATCACATTTTCATCATCTTTTCTGAAAGTACTAAGCCAATGTGAACTAGACTTTGCAGGCATGGTATATGAGAGGTTCTCTACAACTGTTACTCATTTTATTCCTGTTGGATAAAAAACATGGCCACCAGAAGCATTCTTTGATTCTGATTGGACAATTTTGGAAACTTCTCTGAAACCACAGGGCCAAATGTTTTGAAACTTTGCATGGTTGATGACTGGGACACACTCTACCAGCGTCCTCATTTAATGTTGATTGTGTTGCAAACATGGCCACAATTGCAGTTTATAGTTACTATTAGAAAAACCCTATGGGAAATCCCATTTTCATCTTCTCTCTGGAATTACTGAGCTGATGTGAACCAAAACTTGGCAGGAATGGTCTATAGGAGGCCCGCCACAAACAATCTTCTTTTTGTTCATGTTGGTTGGAAAATATGGCCACCAGAGACATTCAATGATTCTGTTTGATGGATTCAAATGTTTTGAAACTTCACGTGATTTAGGACTGGGACACATTCTACCAATGATCCTCATGTAATGTTGCAAACATAGTCACAATTGCAGCTCATAGTTACCATGGAAAGCCTGTGGGAAGTCACATTTTCAGCTCACCAACCTTAGTTGCGTGAGCTTATGGCATGGCTCGATCGGTCAACATCGGTGCCAGCAAATGTGTCCAATAATGTTAAAGCTTCTGTTTAGGTCACTTACTCACCCTATTTCCATATCATGGCCTTTATAATGCTGCTATATGATGATTATTATCATTCTACCATGATTTGACTCCTCCTGCCCTGCGTTTTAAACATTTTTCTTGACATTTTTAGTTGCGTTTAGTTTTCTGTTTAGCTCGGTATTTCATGTTTAACTTAGTGTTTAGGTCAGCTGCTGTGCTCCTTCACTTCCCATGGCACTTATATTCATCATACATGTTCCTCAATATCATTGTTCCATGATAAACCCTTCATACTTTGCATTTTAAACATTTTTCTTGACATTTTTAGTTGTTTAGTTTTCTGTTTAGCTCAGAATTTCATGTTTAACTGAGTGTTTAGGTGATCTGCTGTGCTCCTTCTCTTCCCATCGCACTTATATTCATCATATGTTTTCCTTAGTATCATTGTTCCATGATAAACCCTTCATACTTTGCATTTTAAACATTTTTCTTGACATTTTTAGTTATGTTTAATTTTCTGTTTTGCTCAGAATTTCATGTTTAACTTAGTGTTTAGGTCAGCTGCTGTGCTCCTTCTCTTCCCATGGCACTTATATTTATTATACATGTTCCGCAGTATCATTGTTTGATGATTAACCCCTCATACCCTGCATTTTAAACATTTTTCTTGACATTTTTAGTTATGTTTAGTTTTCTGTTTAGCTCAGAATTTCATGTTTAACTTAGTGTTTAAGTCCGCTCCTGTGCTCCTTCTCTTCCCATGGCACTTATATTCATCATACATGTTCCTCAGTATCATTGTTCCATGATTAACCCCTCATACCCTGCATTTTAAACATTTTTCTTGACAAATTTATTTGCGTTTAGTTTTCTGATTAGCTCAGAATTTCATGTATAACATAGTGTTTATGTCACCTTCTGTGTTTTACTTTTAAGAGGTTGTGATTAGGTCAGCTTTGTCGCATGTTATGAGCTTGTTTGATACAGATCTTGCGCTTGCCAAAGTTACGATCAAAGAGGAATGTTGGTGAGCTATAGGGCGTTCACGTCCTTGTTATATGTAGTTTCAGATGAGCGATTACAGGCTCTTTAGAGCCTCTGGTTTATGATTAAGCATGACTAGAAGATGGTTCCTTTCAATAAACAGCATTCTGACATATCCAGTATGGTTGCCATGGCAGCTATCTTGGACTTTCAGGGACTTTTGATTGTCCATGTGATAATCCAACAGATAATATTTTTTTAAGGTTGATTAGAGGATGGTTCCTTTCAATAACCAGCATCAATGTCCATCCGTCTGTCCGGCCATTAACTTTTGTTTGTCCACACAATAACATGAAAACAATACATCCAACAGGTACTGTCTTTTATGGTTGATTAGTCATGACTAGAGGATGGTTCCTTTCGATAACCAGAATTCTGGCATATCCCATATGGCCACCATGGCAACCATCTGGGAGTTTTGGTGACTTTTGATTCTCCACACAATAACTTGAAAACAATATATTCAACTTGAATGGGTCATAAAAGAGGAATGTACAATTATTTTTGAAGGAATTATTGACCTTTCGTCTACTAAAAAATTTTTCACAAGCGCAATTTCTTTGTAGGCAGCTCACCGCCTATAAAAAATGATCCACTGCCTGGCAGTGCACTTGTTTAACTTCTGGGATACCCTCATGGATGCAGCAAAATCTTTGTTAAACATGAATCAAATACTGATGACCCAATAACAGTGCACACCAAATTTTGTTCAAATCAAGTCCATGGTTCTGAAAACACAAATTTTGAGTGGGGGCCAAAAAATCTTGCCCCTCCCATTACAATGGCAAATATTGCCCCATAGCAACAAATTTCAATCTACGCAGCAATATGAAGCTGAAGACCAAATATCAAATAGACAAGGGGAGTACATTAATTTAAATGAAATTGAAATGGCCCACCCCAATCACCACGTTTTCGACGAGCAACAGACCAAGTGTGATCAGTATTGCTCATCCTGACTTTTATCAAATCATATTTCTAACAGAAGGAAGGGGGAGGGTCCACTGGTGAGTTGTTCTATTTTTAGTCGAGTTTTGACGAAGTCAAACTCCACTTATAGTTTGATGAATGGAGTCAGGCGGGCGTAAACAATTGGTTTCCCAGATAACTTGATAATGGTTCATGAAACTTCATACGTAGTTTGGGATCGGTGAGAGGAAGAACCTTATTAATCATTGGACTTGCTTGGTCAAAGGTCAAGGTCACAGTGACCTTGAACATAGTAAATTGTAAACGATTGGTTTCCGGATGATAACTTGACTACATTCTTGAAACTTCATATGTAGGCTGGCCTTTGTGAGAGAACGAACCCTATTTATTTTGGACTCGCTAGGTCAAAGGTCAAGGTCACAGTGATCCAGAACAATAAATCAAAACAATTGGTTTCTGGATGATAACTTGATAATGATTCAGCCCACATACATGAAACTTCATAGGTAGGTTGGCATCAGTAAGAGGAAGAACCCTTTTTATTTTGGACCCACCATGTCAATGGTGAAGGTCACGGTGAAATTGAATATACTAAATCATGAACAATTGGTTTTCGGATGATAACTTGACTATGGTTGAACCCACAGTCACGAAACTTCATATGTAGGTTGGCCTTTGTGAGGGGAAGAACCCTATGTATTTTGGACTCACTAGTTCAAAGTTCAAGGTCACAGTGGCCTTCAACATAGTAAATTTGTAAACAGTTGGTTTCTGGGTGGGAACTTGATAATGGTTTGACCCACATTCATGACACTTCATAAGTAGGTTGGCCTAAGGGAGTGAAAGACCCCTATTTATTTTGGACTCTCTAGGTCAAAGGTCAAGGTCACAGTGACTCTGGACATAATAAATCAAAACAACTGGTTTCCGGATGGTAACTTGATAACAGTTTGGCCCACGTTCATGAAACTTTATAGGTAGGTTGTCATCAGTGAGTGGAAGAACCCTATTTATTTTGGACTTGCTAAGTTTAAGGTCAAGGTCACAGTGGCCTTCAACATAGTAAATCCGTAAACAGTTGGTTTCTGGACGACAACAGTTTGACCCACATTCATAAAATTTCATAGGTAGGCTGGCCTAGGTGAGGTGAGTGGAAGACCCCTATTTATATTGGACTCTCTAGGTCAAAGGTCACAGTGACCTTGAACATAATAAATTGTAAACAATTGGTCTCCAGATGATAATTTGACAGGGGTTCCACCCATGTTCATGAAACTTCATAGGTCGTTTGGTATTGGTGCAAGAAAGAGCCCTATTTATTTTGAAATCACTAGGTCAAAGGTCAAGGTCACAGTGACCCTTCAAATAGTAAATTGTAATCAACTGGTTTCCAGTTGATAAATTGGTAAAACCCTCTTTTGGGCTGTCACAACTCAACTTTGGATTGGTGATCCTATCGGCATTTTTTGTTTTAAAATAAGTTTTAGACACTTTTAAGTGATTTACTGCAAAAAGAAAATCACCCAATCAACCCTCAGATAGACGATTTTTTTGCCCCACTCTCATTCAACTAGCTGAGGGCTAGATTATATTTGCTGGTCTGAATTTATTCAAAATTTATTTTATTACAAATTATAAAAAATAAAATATTATTTGCATTTGAGTGATTAAGAAACCCGAGAAAGAAAAACATTGGCTTCTGCTTTGATACCCTTATTTCCTGATAGAGGCTTCTACAGATGTCACTCAACAAGTTAACCAAACAAGAGCACCACCTTGCATTGCATAATCCATCTGGCAGGATTTTTCTAATTGCACATAACTACTGTTTTGATCCATGGACCAACCAATAACATCGGACAGGGGGCGCGGTGGCTCAGTTGGTAGAGGTGCAGGCTGCAAGCCGAGAGGTCCTCGGTTCGAATCCCACCTGCGGCGACTGCGTTGTGTCCTTGGGCAAGACACTTTACCCCCATTGCCCACGTGGGGGCACGGTGACGTTGTGTACTAAGGCGTACTGCACGTCGATGGTGCACCTGTCTTCAACCAATGCTAACCCTGCTTGTGTGGAGTTGGTATGTTGGGGAGCTGACAGTTGCTCGCTGTTGCTCGGTGGTTCTCTCCGGGTACTCCGGCTTCCTCCACCCGTAAAACTGTCACGGTCATGGTTAGCCATTGTGCAGAAATATGTGACCTTAAAACACCAATAAATAAATAAATAAATAACATCGGACAGAACCACAATTTGAACTGAAATTGTATTTTAGTATGACTGAGACACAAACCAAGTTTGCTGTTGATCGACAAATCCAAACTCAAGTTATTGTCCAAAAAACAAAAAATTGACAAAAATGTTAAATTTTTAAAGACGAAAAGGGGCATAACTCTGGAAAGAATAGTCTAACCAAAAATATAATCACAAGTGCACAGGTTCTCATGATGGTGAACATGCATACCAAGTTTAAAAAGAATCGGTACAAAAACCACCGAGAAACCCTATAGACAAGGATATAAAGTCAAGTCCAGCCAATCCTTTATATCCATGCTGTCCATTTTAGAGGACTTTCACCCTTGCTCACTGCTGATAACAAATGGAAGGATTAACTGGAAAGTTTTTCTGAACTGTGGAGAGCTAACATAACTGCATATTTCGGTAACCGGTTCTCATCAGATCACCAAAGTTAAGCAATGGTGAGCTTGGTTAGTCCTTGGATGGGTGACCCTCTAAGCGATCGATTTGGACTTCTGCGTTGTGTCCTCAGGCAGGGCACTTAACTCCGATTTTCCATAGGAGGCACGATGACGCCGTGTACTAATGCGTACTGCACACATATGGTGCGCATGTTTTCAACAAATCTAACCCTGCCTGTGCTGCTGTGCGGAGTTACGATGTTGGGGAGCTGACAACTGCTTGTTGTTGCTCAGTGATTCTCTCTGGCTTCCTTTATCTGTAAAACTGTCACCGACACATTATGGCCTTGGCTGTTAAAGTGCTGATAGACCTCAATAAACTAGAGGAACTATGAGCAAGCTCACAAAGTGATCCCCCCCCCCCACATCCACGCCCGCACCTGTCAGAACGGAATTATATTGTTTCATGCACATCTTATGGAGTTCTTCCATTGTGTAAAGTTTCATGAAAATTCTTCAAATGGTTTAGGAGGAGTTGCGATTATAAGGATGGACAGACGGACAGACAGGGTGATTCCTATATACCCCCCATTCTTTGTTTGTGGGGGGTGTAATAAATAACTGCATATTTTCCTCCCATTTACCTATTATGGACAGAAATGTTGATGACCAGGGGTGATCCTAAGCAAATTGGGAGTAGCATAGTATTGGTCTCTAGTATGCAAGGATTTAAACAATCTTCTGGAAGTTAACTGGTCGAGTGCCAAATTATTTTTCAAATGTGAATTGTAACACGTGTATTTTTTTTTCAAACATACAATGCTGCCAATGAGACAAGCCTTAATTTAGCAAGGTTTTGTGCATCAACAGCTGTTTTGTTAGTATTTCTTGAAGAGTGCCTGTTTGCACTTTCTAATAAATTGTAACATTACAAGTATATATGAACCTTTCTTTGTCTACCGCAGGGTGTAGAGCTATTAAAGTGGCTTTCAGCACTTTTCAGTAGAGTCCTGATAGTGGCTTCTAGCACTTTACCAGTTAAGCAGTGTCTCCTTACTGTGGTAAACAGCCTCTGATTTACTGGTAAAATAAGGCCTGGTAACAAATGCCTTGGACAGAAATCTTCTAAAATGGGCAGCAGGGATATAAATGATTGGCAGGACTTGACTTTTTATCCATATTGCAGTCATTGATAAGCCATTGTGCAGAAATATGTGGCATTAAACACCAATAAATAAAATTAAATAATCTGGAACAGAGCATAATAATCAAGACATGATATTGAAAGGTGTAAATACACAGAATGGCACATGCATGTGAATGGGTTAACTGGTAGAGTGCTGGAAGCCCATATTTGGGCTTTACTCTGAAGTGCAGGTGCCACAACTTAAAGGCTTCATATTCTGTGGATATGCTTCATATTATTTTTGAATTAAAATTGTTTAGTCTGAGTATTTGCCTTGTTACAATTTATGGGAGAGTGCCATAAATTGTAACAAGGCAAAGAGACATGGACAAATTTGGATAACCAAAAATAATTTAGCACTCTACCAGTTAATCGATATGGAACGAGCATCCGCACTGAAGGATAAAAGGAGAGGCCACAGGCCTCGAGGTTTCTCCTTCCGTGATGGCACAAGTCCATATTGATTAAGCCATTCACACACGTGCGTCATTCTGTGTTGATTACATGCCTTCATGTCTTTGAAAACAATTATTAGGACACTCAGCAATTCATTTGACAACCATCATCAAAAACACAACACATTTTATCGTCAACCAAATTTGCTAGGGGAACCCGTATTACTATCTCATCCCCTGAGTTCCAGTGTGTTCTATTTGCCTACTGGCAGCCTACTGGCACATTGGAACTTGGGGACAATTTTCAGGTATCGATAGCAGTTCAAATTGTAATTGCACTGCATGATTTTTAGAAAATTCCATTGAAATTTTGCTTCTATTTAAAAATAGTCTGTCAACGATTTCACATTGGTGCCAAATGGATTTTCATTTTCTGCATGGTTTAGTGTTGCAGTTGATGGGGATTACAAAGATCAGGCATGCATTATAATAAATTATGGGCTGAATATAAAAATAAGAATACTTGAAATAATAACTTTATTTTATCAATACTTCAACAAAACCCATAAGCACCTTATATTACAGCAAAAAAGTCACATTTACAATTGAAGATATAATAAAACTTTTAAATTGTAACAATATATAGATGCAAATATTTGATAAACTGTGTATAACAATGACAAAACTCTTTCAAACAAATGGAAAGCATGCTTTTATAAAGATAACAGTATCCCAAACTTCCCACACACAGTGGAATCCACTGGACTGAATATTGCGCTCAAATGAATAAACCTGTTAACCCTTCACCTAACACAAAATACAAATTCTTGAATAACTAAATTGTTTGCATCAAAAACATAGCTTATGATCCCTCATTGCAACAAGATTGTTCCAAAGAGGGGTCATAAGCAGGCCTGAAAATAAGCAATCTGACATTGACAAAATCAGGTCCCAAGAGGGTGAATTTGATGATGCTATCCCATACAGTGGGCCAATTTATCCTAGGGATACCTCTTTTTGTTTAGTTTGGAGAACCTGATTCAGACTGAGGTTCACAGAGGGTAAGGGGGTGCGGTGGCTCAGTAGGTAGAGGTGCAAGCCGAGAGGTCCTCGGTTCGAATCCCACCTGCGTTGTGTCCTTGGGCAAGATACTTCACCCCCATTTCCCATCTGGGAGCACGGTGACGTCGTGGACTAAGGCGTACTGCACGTCGATGGTGCACTTGTCTTCAACCAGTGCTAACTCTGCTTGTGTGGAGTTAGTATGTTGGGGAGCTGACAGTTGCTCGCCATTGCTCGGCGGTTCTCTCTAGGTACTCCGGCTTCCTCCACCCATATAACTGTCATGGTCATGATTAGCCATTGTGCAGAAATATGTGACCTTAAATAGTGATGCTACCATGTGCAGGGTAGCATCACTAAATTCACCCTCTAGGGACCTCATTCTGCAGATGTCAGTCTGCTTATTTTCTGGCTTGGTCATAAACTATGTTTTTGAGACAAAAATAACACTGGCCAGTTTTGACTGCTATTGTTGAGTAAAGGGTTATCTCTTTACCTAACAAATCAGCCACATCATCTCATGTAATTTGCAAAGTGTGCAGTTTAAAAAAAACATTTAAAAAATTTCAACAATACCATATCATGTGATCCCTCAAGTCAGTGTTAACTACATTTTAGCAAGGCACTTAATTCTGATTGTCCATTTGGTGGTGGGGTGGGGGTTGGGGCACCAATTATTGCATTCTGAAAACCGAAAGTCATGGCTGTTCTATTAATTGCATTTAGGTAATAAGGGGAATAAACTCTTAACTGAGAAAACTAGAGGTACTGTGAGCAAACTCACAAAGTGATACCCCCCCCCCCCCCCCACGCTTGAAATGTATAAGTTAAATTATCTCCCCTTGGAAATGTCAGAACGGAATTATATTGCTTCATGCACATCTTCATATGGAGTTCTTCCATTGTGTAAAGTTTCATGAAAATTCTTCAAACGGTTTAGGAGGAGTTGCGCTTACAAGGATGGACAGACGGATGGACAGACGGATGGACAGGGTGATTCCTATATACCCCCCCCCCCCCCAAACTTTGTTTGCGGGGGGTATAAAAATCTGTCCAAGAATTACTCTGACAATCAGAGAACTGACTGTGTTTATGGATTCACTCCATCCAATATAATATATTTTACATGCATGGTTCAGAGAGTTTCATGAGCTCTGCCAAACAAGATATAATTGAAAAAAACGCAGGCTTTTAAAATACCCTTGGAAGTGGAGCAGTGCTTGTTAACTGCAGTAAACACTCAAGTTCTGTTTACAGGTAACATAGGAGACTGAAAATAGTGTGAAGTAGGCAGCCTGGGTATAAACAGTTGGCTTTGCTTGACCTCTACTTGAGTAAACATCATTTTATACCATGATTACCTATTCTACTATATATAAAAAGCTGATGACATAATTTTTAGCTTTACACACCAACCGTGGTGAACACGTCGGCAATGGGATTTCAATAGTTAAAATTTACACCTACAGAGGAACTACATCCAAATTGACCTTTGTGACCTTGCTTTGAAATGCAAACTTGTCTAAATTTATCACTTGTGAAGACTCAAATGAAACCAGCAATCATTTATTATGTTTTTAGCAGCGACTAGCAGCTCTATAAGTGGCAATGTCTGTCTGTCGGTCTGTCTGTCTGTGACCAACGAGTTTCAAAACTCAATAACTTTTGAAATACTTGATGGAATGACTTTATATTTGGCATGTTAGTGTATCTTATTGATGTCTAGCCACTGTTCAATGCATGTGTTGTTCCAAATATTTTTCTTGGAGTTATGGCCCTTGATGAACGTAGAATTTTGTGACTAACAAGTTTCTGAAACAATAACTTTCAAACTACCTGGTTGAATGACTTCATATTTGATATGTAAGTGTATCTCATTCATGTCTAGCCCATGTCCGATGCAAATGTTATTCCAAATATTTTTCTTGTTTTTTTTTTACCATCACCTGTAAATTGCCCCTAGAATATTTTTTGGACTTACAAATTGCACCACCCGTCGCAGCTACGGTGTCGATGTCGCGATTTTAAAATAAATTTACCTCATAGGATACCAAAAATTAACAAATATATGTTGTCTCATGTTAATAAAGCATCCATAACATGAAATAGTATGTTATTATATTATTAAAATGAAAAAGGCCCCGTAATATGCGCGTTTCATTTTCTATATCAGGGACCGACCTGGGCATGCGCCAGTGCGTATTTGGTTCTGAAACATCAGGACCTGGCTCTTAAATCTCAGAAATAGGCTTCTCAGTTGGCACGTAACTTCTCAGATCATATTTTGATATTCTTTTGATGGATAATCGAGAGAGACACTCTTACGTGTATTATATATATGATTATCATTTATCATTGTTGTAGAGTGCTCAAGTTAATACTTCAAGTCTTAATTACCAAGCATTAATCTTCACTGTGGTTTCTGATCAAGTCTTGGCTGCCTAAATAGGCAGCCAAGACTTGATCAGAAACCACAGTAAAGATTAATGTTTGCTATAGTGTACTGAATGAAAATGATGAGAGCTATTACATACTTGCAGTGTGTGTTACAAACAGCAGTGTGACTCCGTAAATTGAAATCTGGCACATGAATTGAAAAAATAGGCTCTGAGGCTAGAGCGTATTTTAAATAGTCCTGATCGGTCCCTGCTATATCTTTTTGGCGATAAAATTGCCAGCAGAAGTACCGCCCACCAGTGCTCATGTAAACAAAAACAGATTCGCAAGTTTGAATATTGATTTATTTAACATTTAAACTCTTATTAATCTGATGATCATGGTATAAATAAAATATACCCAAAGTAGCTTAGTGTACCAAATGTTCACCACTCATGAACATTTGGTAAGAGTATATTCTATATAAAAACAAGCTATCGATTGAAAATAGAATATGTTTTCATTTTTGGAATTCACTAAAAAAACCCTTCCACAATTCATTCTAATGAGGGGCAAAATGCAGAGTTTAACTTTGAATACTTCTTGAGAATATTACTAGCGGTTCTGGCCATTACATCGGGTAAAGAGTTAATATAGATGAGAATTATAGTACACAGGTTTAGTTACTCAGTTAACCCTTTACCCAATGCAGACGATATCAAAATTTATTATTTTAAATATCATTTTTTCAAATTTTTCAAAATTTTTTTTAAAAACCCATATCATGTGACCCCTCGATGGAACGAGCTCGACGAGCTCGTTCCAACGAGAGGTCAAATGATATGGTTTTGCTGAAATTTTTTTAAAAATAATATTTTTTCAACTGCTGAATTTGCATATTACGCGGGCGGATGCAGCCGATTCGTAGAGCTGTAGGTTTTTAAATTTCTTGTTCGGTTTCGGTTTTGATTTTTCAGGTGGAGAAAAACCTCGGTTTGGTTCGGTTTTCGGTTTGTTCATGAGGCCAAGTAAAATTCAATAAAACTCATTCTTATGTCCGGAGTCATAACTGAATGGTAGTGAAATTGAGTGAAACTCAATGAATGCCCGAAATAAGCTATAATACATGAAGAATCAAGAAGGCCAATATAATAATTACCTAAATATACAGAACTTTTATTGTGCTTGGCCATTTTTCGAGGTCTGACACCAACACGCAACTTGAGGAAAGCTGCAAACACAACTAAACTGAAATGTCGGAAATTCACAGAATGTAGCCTTCCAGAGAAGTGAGAGTACCCAGAAACTGCCATTGGCAGTGTCTGGGAACTCTCACTACTCTGGGATGGCTACATTCTGTGAATTTCTGCAGCAAGAGAGTATTTAATAAAAAAAGAAAAACCTTAGATTATGGGATGTCGACGGTTTCGGTTTCGTTTTTTTTTTAAAAAAAACTAAAAACCTCGGTTCGGTTTCAGTTAACCTACAGCTCTACCGATTCGTTGGATAAAGGGTTAACAGTGAAACTTTTTATAACCAGAATGTGTCACTAACCTCATGCATTGTAATAACTCAGTTAGTAAGCTATGATACACTGGCTGACCATAGACATTGCATAGGATTATTTAATAGGCTGCCATACATGTGTATCACACACTACCTAAAAATATGCACCAACTAAGGCTGTAAAAATGTACAACATTAGTTGGTTACACATTACATAGTGTAGAGGATTCAAGAATGTAATGGAAAAACATGTTCTTATGCTGGATTGCGGAAAGTTTTTCAATGCGAATTCCTAAAATGAAAACATATTATATTTTCAATTAACCCTTTACCCAACGTAACGGCCAAAACCGGCCAGCGCTATTCTCAAAAATCGCCAATTAATTTTCAAAATATTTTCATTTTTTGTCTCAAAAACATAGGTTATGACCCCTCGTTGGAACGAGCTCGTCGAGCTCGTTCCAACGAGGGGTCATAACCTATGTTTTTGAGACAAAAAATGAAAAAAATTAGTTATTCAAGAATTTTTTTTGCAAGTGTCGTCTGCTTTTCATGTTAGGTAAAGGGTTAATAGCTTGTATAAAAGAGGTTATGACAATCCTTTGTTGTTTCTAGTGCTGGGCAATATCAGGTAAAATTCAAATCGCGGTTTTCCACAAAAATAATCACGATATTGTAAAGGTCAAGTGGAAGATATGGAACCATAATCACAAGTTCAGGTATTAGGCCCTACTACACGTATTAGTGGACCAATTTTTGTAAGCAGATAGTAGTGCTAAGTACAGGATGACCTTTTTTCAGGAGATAGAGAACCTATCACAAATTGTAAGTTTCTCCAACACTCAGCACATGCATGCAGAACTAAAATTTAGAAAACTGTAAACTACTGAAGATAACATTTCGACTTCTTCCACACAGTGGGAGAAGTCGGAATGTTATCTTCAGTAGTTTACAGTTTTCTCAAGTGGAAGATCGCTCCCGCTTTATTAATTGTAAGCGGCGGTTTTAGCGTCGGCATTTTGAAAAAAGTTTCTAAGCAGATAAGTAATGGAATGTTGCAAACTCTTAATTGAGCAGACTGAATTACTCTCACATCTTAAGTTATTTCGATTTTTTAGTTTTTCCACAATATTACTTGCGATATCTTTTTATAACCGGCTATACGGTACCCGATTAATCGGGAAACTGCCCAGCACTAGTTGTTTCCGCCCATTATTTGGTATATTGTCTGACAGGAGTCGATTATTATTGAACTGTGTCCATTATTTTTCCAGTAAACATCCAATAGAGATGGGCAATATACATAAAAACTGAACCGATACTGATATCAAATAAACAGCTGTGTCATGAGCGCATGATACGCCCATTATTAATTACCATAGTGAAGTACACAATATGAGTATACATGACTGTGTATTTGTCAGGTTTTTTTTATTTTCTTGTACATTTGATGAATAAAGTCCCATAACTCTGGAATGACAAATCGGGCAGCGACACAAATAGAAAGGGAGATTCCTTCCATCAACATATACTTGCCACCAAAAAATAACGAAAATTGCTCAAAGCATTTTCAAGTTATTGTCCCACATGTGGAAAATTGCCTATATCATGACAAATAAAGTCCTATAACTCTGGAATGACAAATCAGACAGCGACACAAATTGAAAGGGAGCTTCCTTCCATCAACATATACTTTCCACCAAAAAATCGCAAAAACTGAACCGATACTTGTTAAGACATGTACATGTATAGTATGTGACACAGCGATGACAAATATCTAGGTAATGACCTGATAACAAAGGTACATATAAAGTATTGTAACGGTCTGTACATAAATACTGACCGTAGCCTGTAACAAATATACAGGTAAAGTATTGTAAAGGAGGGTGACAGTCAGATGCTAAACTAGAAAAGAAATCTTTGAGTCCCAGAGTGGGTCTGACTGAACCCCAAAATATTTGTTCTCACAGCACAGTGATAACAATGGCACCCCACAACACACTCGTTCCTGTCCCAAGGTGAAAACAAAGGTACCCAAGAAGTTTCGTGAGGATGAGTTCATAAATACGAGCTGTATAGAAGTTGTGACAAAAAGCTGATTGGACCTAACTTTGGTACAAAATGGCCACTGGCAGCCATCTTGAACTTTGAACCACACCCTGACACACTCGTTCTTGCCCCAAGGTGATAACAAAGGTACCCAAGAAGTTTCATGAAGATCGGTTGATAAATACAGCCTCTAGCCAGAGCTGTTTTGACATGCGCACTTACAGTGGTGTATAAGTAGCACTGAATAAATCAAAGTTCATCTAATTTGCATAATTTCTGCACGAGAAAAAGACCTGTACTATATGTGATGTATTCCATGTTACTAAACATTCATACAAAAATTTATTCAAATCAGAACTTCCATACAGAAATTCTGTACAAAAGACTGATTGCACTAATTTTGGTACAAAATGGATGTTGGGGGCCATCTTGAATTTTGGGCCACACCCAAAAACACTCATTCTCATCCCACTGTGGTAACAAAGGTACCCAAGAAGTTTCATAAAGATCGGTTCATAAATTCGGCCTCTAGCCTGAGCCGTATAGAAAGTGTACAAAAAACTGATTAGACCTAATTTCAGTACAAAATGGCCAATGGCAGCCATCTTGAATGTTGGACTGCACCCAGAAACACTCGTTCCCATCCCAAGGTGATAACAAAGGTACCCAAAACGTTTCGTGAAGATCGGTTCATAAATACAGACTCTAGCCCGAGCCGTATTGACATGTGTACTTACTGTGTGTAAGTAGCACTGAAAAAATGAAAGTTCATCTAATTTGCATAAATTCTGCATGAGAAAAAAACCTGTATTATATGTGATGTATCCCATGGTACTAAACAATCACACAAAAAATTATTCAAATCAGCACTTTCATGTGGAAGTTCTGTGCAAAAATCTGATTGCACCTAATTTTGTACAAAATGGCTGCCATCGGCCATCTTGAATTTCGGACCGGACCCAAAAACACTTGTTCTCGTCCCATGGTGATACCAAAGGTACCCAAGAGGTTTCGTAAAGATCGGTTCATAAATACAGCCTCTAGCCCAAGCCGTATTGGCATTTGCACTTACAGTGCTGAAAGTAACACTAAATACATCAAAGTTAGTCTAATTTGCATTATTTACGCATAAGGAAAGAACCTGTATTATATGTGATGTATCCCATGGTACTAAACATTCATACAAAAAAATATTTAAATCAGAGCTTTCATATCAAAGTTCTGTGCAAAAATCTGATTGCACCTAATTTTGTACAAAATGGCTGCCAGCAGCCAACTTGAATTTCGGATCGGACCCCAAAACACTCATTCTCGTCCCACGGTCATAACAAAGGTACCCAAGAAGTTTCGTAAAGATCGGTTCATAAATACGGCCTCTAGCCCAAGCCGTATTGAATTGTTGACAGACAGACGGACGACTGGCCATGGCAAAAGCTCAAATTTTGCTTCGCCAAAGTTGAGCCAAAAATTGAATTTTTAGCTGTCAAAAAAGTGACATAACTCTGGCAAACAATGTCGGACCAAACCCCAATTTGAACTTTACCTGTATTTTATGTTGATACACCAATATACCAAATTTTATTTGAATCAGTCAACAACACTAAAGTTATCATCGGGAAACCCGCCCAAAAAATGAATTTTCAAAGTCAAAAAAGGGTGCATAACTGGCAGAAATGGTCAGACCACACCCCGATTTGAACTTGACCTGTATTTTATGTTGATACACCTACATACCAAATTTCATTTGATTCGGCCGACTATAACAAGTTATCGCCAGGAAACCCATAAAAATGAATTTTTGAAGTCGAAAAAGGGGCATGACACTGGCAAAAATTGTTGGTCTGCACCCTGATTTGAACTTGACCTGTCTTTATGTTGATACACCAACATACCAAATTTCATTTGGCCAACTGTAACTAATTTTATCAGGAAACCAAAACAGATGAACACTGGCTATTTAAAAAAAACATTTTTGGGAGCTGGGGGACAATTACTCACTAGTGTAGACATGATTTGTGTTCATAAAAGAATGTCGCTATTGAGCTCCTTGGCAGTGGCATTTGTAGCGTGGTAGAATGATACAAGAACAACTTATTCTGTTTTTTTCCGCGATGTGAAATCCCCTTTGGTACTACTATCAGCAAATTTTGCTATCAGATACCAAATACCAAACAGATACCGAGGTATACACCCTAAAAATAACAAAACCGATACCCTACTTAAAATTCCAATACCAGCCATACCTAATATCCAATAAGTTGTAAAATATGTTCACTATTTAAATAAGCTGTGATAAAATCACAGTTATAAAACCAGATTATGTTCAAGTCTGGCATTCTCCAGGAGTGCAGGAGTGCTGCACGCCTACTGCACGCCTAGAAAAAATAGAGGAGGGCAATTTTTTACACCCCTCGATTTTCTGGAATGCCAGACCTGTTTGAGACTGCCTTTAAAATCTATTATCATTTTGTCCCCTGAGTTCCAATGTGTTCTCTGTGCCTACTGGCACAGAGAACACATTGAGACTCAGGGGACGACAGGGGTCAGCCGAGTGGGCGACTTGGGCGAAGAAGTCGCCTTGTCATTCCTCAAGTCGCCTTGGCTTACATTGGGGGCGAAATTCAAGTCGCCCTCCCAAACTTCCTTGGGAGACATGGCAGTTTACTGTATTTTCTTATGTTTTATTTTTTAAAAACACACGCTACCGCAAAAAACAGTAAACACGGTTGCTGTTAAAGTCTGTCACACGGCTATGAAAATAGCCTAAACTAGCCCAATTTTATATTTCTGAAAAGAATTGCAATGGCGTAGTCGTTCGAAAAGTTCGCCCCAACTGATAGCAACCAGCACAAAATGGCTATTTAAAAACAAAGTACCAGACAAAACAACGAATCACACAAGACACGCATCGAGTTAATTAGAATTTATTAAAGTTAACTACTGTTTCAAAACAAAAAAAATGTATTGGAGACACTTCATCCATATCGAAATTGCTTGCGGTTACGCTCTGTTCCACTGAAAAATTGGCTGCATTGAAATTCGCCCCGCAATTTGCATTGAATGTTTTTCTTTGAAAACTTGTGAAGTTTGTTGGAAGGGGGTTAAATGTAATAAGGCTACAATAGAAATCACAGATATTTGGATGGATAAGAATGGCAGACCTTCAACGCACCAATCGCATGTGTCAGTGAAAGATGGTTGGCAGAAATTGTCAGTTTTCTGAACAGTGTATTATTACCCAGCGCAGCCGGGAAGTGAGACAACTGAAATGTTTTGTCATTTACCAAAGAAATTAATTAACTCAAATTGTTAATAACGCTTAATTTACGAAGGATATCGACAACTTTTTTAACTACGCTTCAACTCAGTTAGGGTATTCAGAAACCATGAATGACCCAGCTTCTTATATGAACTTGAAATTTATTTTAAACACTTTAAATATTTTTTTAAAAAGAATATACCTTCTGTTACAGAGAAGAACACTCTCACCATGGGTCATACTAAATTTCAAATCCACATCGTTGAGGCAAATACAAAATCAACTGCACGGTAACCTTAGTCATCACTGTTAGGCAAAGAGTTAGGGGGTATTCAGAAACCATGAATGACACAGTTTTTTGTGGGGTGGGGTGGGGGGGGGATTTTAACCTACATTCTGTTATGTAACCATCTGACTTAGTTTTGTGTGTGTTTGTATGTTTGGATAACTTTTATTTTTTTCTCCACAATTGTGTCCTCTATGTTCATTTATTTTGTCACGATGTCATATACGTTTTATGTTTTTTTTTCTGATTTCTCCTTCATGTCCACTGACTTCTCCCTCCTGGGTCCTGACTTCTCCCTAAAGTCTCTGAAGGGAGAAGTCACTTCTCCCTAAAATCAGCTGCCAGGCTGACCCCTGGCCCGGGACGATATGTCAATGTTGCATTGATTCGCAATAATTCATGACCCATTCTGTGTTGCATTTAGATACATTTTGAGTGTAGAAGACAGTCACATAAGAATTGAATGCAGCATTTTTAATAATGAGAAGATGAGTGTGCCAATTTTTCCACTTTGCAGCTGAATATAGTACAATTTTTCAGTCACAATATTAATACCTTGAAGTGAACATAAAAAAATAACATACATGTTTTTGCATTGAAAATTTCGGGTGCAATTGCCCTCCCAAGCAATCTGAGGGGGCAATTGTTTTTCACTTCTTGATTTTCTAGATTGCCAGGCCTGTATGTTTAAGAAAGTGTCTAGTCCAAGGACACAATGTATTGACTGCTGGTCAGGATTGAACCAGGGACCTTTTTGGTTTGTTTTGGATTGAAAGCTGTCAACCTTAGATTTTTATTTAACAACTGTATTTGATTGACAGCTGTCAACCATAGATCTTTATTTAACAAGTATACAATTGTGAACCGTCGTACTGTTGTTTTGGATTGACAGCAGTGTAAATACAGTGAAGCCCACTTAATTGGATATCTCTTAATTGTATATCCCTGTTAATTGAACATAATTTCCCAACACAAAACCATTTACCATACCTCCAATACAAATTCGACCTGTTAATTGAATATGGGTTATAGAGTAAACTCCTGTTAATTGAATAAAAAATCTTGTAACATGTCGAAAAATTAACCCAACTCTCCCCAGTTTTCCTTTGTTTATAGACCTATTTGGCTTCAGTACATCCAGTACAAGCATTTAATCTATTATATCTTGTTTGACAGAGCTCAAAGAGCTCTGTCAAACAAGATATAATAGAATAAATGCTATGTTTATCTCTAGAATACAGGAAAGTGACAATCCCTGTTTATTGGATACTCCTGTTAATTGAATAATTTTCATTGGCAAAGCGGCTATTCAATTAACAGGGTTTCACTGTATTCCCAATCATATAATTATTTGAATAAAAATCCAAGGTTGGCAGCTGACATTCATCTCATCGCAGAAATTGCAATTTACAGTACAGCCGCTGTTGACTGTTGACTGGTCACTTACGACAGGTGGACAATATTTCCACGGACGTAATAATATTAGATTCCCAACACTAATTATAGGAATAATTATCAAAAATTTAATTTTCTACCCGGTGCTTCATTAATTCAAATTTTCCTCATGATTTTATTACCTGGTAAACGAATGCATGGACATCACCGTCCATGTGTGGATTTCGACCAGTCAATGGTGACTGTACTTTAATATTTATTTTCATATATATGGACCGACATTATTTTCCTGAGGGTCATCAATCAGATTACAATTTTATTTTGACCTGGAAGCCTGTAATCGCTCACCTAGAACTATGGAAAAATGTGATTTCCCAGAGTCTTTCCATGGTAACTTATTTATTTATTTATTGATGTTTAAGGTCACATATTTATGCACAATGGCTAAGCATGACCGTGACAGTTTTATGGGTGGAGGAAGCTGGAGTACCCGGAGAGAACCACCGAGCAACAACGCGCAGCTGCCAGCTCCCCAACATCGTAATTCTGCACTGCAGCACAGGCAGGGTTACATTTGTTGGAGGCATGCGTACTATCGACGTGCAGTATGTCTTAGTACACGGCGTCATCGTGCCCCCACGCGGGCAATGGAGATGAAGTATCTTGCCCAAGGACACAACACGGTTGTCGCAGGTGGGATTCGAAGCGAGGACCTCTCGGCTTGCAGCCAGTACCTCTACCTACTGAGTCACCGCGCTCCCTTCCATGGTAACTATGAGCTGCAATAGTGGCCATGTTTGCCACATTACGTCAACATTACATGAGGATCATTGGTAGAAGGTGTCCCAATCCTTAATCACGTGAAGTTTCAAAACATACGACTGCAGTTTCAGAGAGGAATATTTTTGCCAAATCCATCAATCAGAATCAGAGAATGTCTCCGGTGGCCTTATTTTCCAAACAATAGGAACATAAAGAGGATCGTTTGTAGAGGACCTCCTACAGACCATTCCTGCCAAGTTTGGTTCAGTAGTTCCAGAGAGAAGATGAAAATGTGATTTCCCATAAGGTTTCGATAGTAACTTTAAGCCACATTTACGGCATTGCTTACAACCCAATCAACTTTAAATGAGGATCCTTGGTAGAGGGGGTCCCAGTCATAATTTATGTGAAGTATCAACACATTTGTCCTGGTAGTTTCAGAGAAAAAGATTTTTGAAAATCCACCAACCAGAATCAAAGAATGCCTCTGGCAGCCATATTTTTCAACCCACAGAAACAAAATGAGGATCATTTGTAGAGGACCTCCCATAGACCATTCCTGCCAAGTTTGGTTCACATCGGCTCAGTAGTTCCAGAGAAGAAGATGAAAATGTGATTTCTCATACAGTTTCTATACTAATTATAAGCTGCAATTGCAGCCATGTTTGTGACCCAATCAACATTAAATGAGGATCATTGGTAGAGGGGATCCCAGTCATCATTTATGTGAAGTTTCAAAACATTTGGCCTTGCGGTTTCAGAGAAGATTTTTGAAAATCCACCAAGCAGAATCAAAGAATGCCTCTGGAAGCTATGTTTTTCATCCAACAGGAATAAAATGAGGACCATCTAATCTATAGACCATTCCTGCAAAGTTTGGTTCAACGGCCTCAGCGGTTACAGAGAAGATGAAAATGTGAAAAGTTTATGGATGACGAATGCCGGACACCAAGTGATGTGAAAAGCTTACAGGGCCTTTTAGGCCAAGTGAGCTTAAAATAAAAATTGAAAGGTTTATGTTCGATATTTTACCCCAAGTTAATAAAACTAATGAATATCCCTCGAGTAAAACAAGTCTTTGCAATGATCTGCACTCAAGTGATGATTTACTCTATGTATTGGGACAGCTAAAAATAATTATTTTCACAGGTGTCCCAATTCTTAGAAAATGGGGAAAGAACACAGCCTGGTCTTGATCTGATGCTGAATAAAGTTGTGTGTGATTCGTTTTCCATCACTATATACAAAACTCGCCGTTCTATTGTTTTTTATATTTTCATTTTTTGCTTCCAAAACATAGCTTATGATCCCTCATTGGAACGGGCGCATTGTGCTCTTTCCACTGAGAGATCATAAGCTGTGTTTTGGAAGCAAAAAATGAAAATTTTTAGTTACTCAAGAATTTTTTTTTACGAGTGTTGTCTGCTACAGTTAAAACTAGAAGTCCTGTCAGGAATAGTGCGCTTATGTAGGCTTAATTGCACGTTGGAATTGCGCGCAATTGGCATATCGAATGGAATCCAAAGCACGGTAGGTTCACCTGTTTACTCATAGCAAACACATGCAATGTTTCTGCCAATGGACCTCCGGGTTACCCGGAGGTCCATTGGCTGAAACATTGCTTGTGCATAGGCCATATGTACAGAATTTGATAGCTTTACTTGGGCCATAACGCGCACATTAACGCGCATATCGACGTGCTATTTGTGCGCATTTCATTACAGGACTTCTAGTTTTAACTGTACTAGCGACGGGCCAACTGGAAACAAATCTCCGGAATGTCCCAAACTTTGGAACATAAAAAAAATATAGTTTTCTCGGAAAAATGTGTGTCCCAAATCATAGAGTGTCCCAATACATAGAGTAAATACGGTACATATGCTAATCAGTAGATTAGGAGGTCTAAAAGATAAAAACAAACCAAGAACATGAACTTTTGATGGCAAAGAAATAATTAAGAAAATAAAACTAGAACTATCACTGAAGGTGATTAATACCCCCGCTTTGGGTTTTTAGAGGAATGCACTTCTTTCTGATCATGTAGGCGAAGGCCATAAGGAAATTGATTGATAAATGTAGGAGGAGTTGCGCACACAAGAAGTTCATGTAGAAACCCATATTAAATCAAAGTTCAATAGAGATAACCTGGTTAAAATTGTCGCAGATCAAAAATTTTGGAATATGCGCTTGTTCACTTAGTAGTGATGATGTTTGAAAGGTTTCTTCAAAATCGGTTCTTTAATGTAGGATGAGTTGCACATACAAGAATTTGTTCGGACGGAAAGACGTATGGACAGACAGATGGACGGACGTACAAGGCGATTCCTATATAGCCCCCAGTTCTTCGAAGCGGGGGTAAAATTAAAAAAAAAAGCTCGCCCACATGCAATTTTTCAAAAAGTGTCCTGAGAAACAGAATCTACTTTGTGGAGCCTTGTATCCTCAAAGATTCAGTCAAAGCAAGTCATGATTAAGAAATATTTTTTTTACACTGATTCAAAGAAAATGAATGTTTATGAATGGTATTATTAGAATCAAGTGTCTGGAATTCATCAGTTTGTTGGAAAAGCGAACTGTAGGTTCCAACCAAATGAAATATTCCAGATGAGTGAATCTAAACATAAGAGATACAGTTAAAACTAGAAGTCCTGTCACGAATAGTGCACTTATCTAGGCTTAATTGCGCGTTGGAATTGCGCTCAATTGCCATACCGAATGGCATCCAAAGCACGGAAGGTTATCTTGGTTACTCATAGCAAACACAGGCAATGTTTCTGCCAATGGACTTCCGGGTTACCCGGAGGTCCATTGGCTGAAACATTGCTTGTGCACAGGCCATATGTACAGGATTTGATAGCTTTACTTGGGCCATAACGTGTACATTAACACGCATATCAATGTGCTATTTGTGCGCATTTCATGACAGGACTTCTAGTTTTAACTGTACACACTTCAAGGACATGGCTGATTCTAGGCCATAACAGAATTAAATTCATTACAGAATTAGACTGTTGGCTCGAGAGCTTGACACAAACTGTTTCAAATCTATTTAGATTAGTTACTGTCATGACCTACACATATGCTATTGGGCCGAAATTTATTAACTTAACCCTTTACGCAACGAATCGCCCACATCCACCCGCGTAATATGCAGATTCAGCAGCTGGAAAAATATTATTTTTCGAAAAATTTCAACAAAACCATATCATGTGATCCCTCTTTGGAACGAGCTCGTCGAGCTCGTTCCAATGAGGGGGGTCACATGATATGGTTTTGTTGAAATTTTTCGAAAACAATTAAAAAATGATATTTAAATTAATAAATTTGAATATCGTCTGCGTTGGGTAAAGGGTTAACCCGTTGAGTATTTTTACTTATATTTTTCATCCGATTTCGCCAGCAGCCATGACTAGACTGGATGAACAATTAATCTACATTCAACTCAAGAAACCATTGGTGCAAAAATCCATGCAAATTACATAGGAAAAATTAAGATTAAATACGCCAAAATTATACTTATTTTAGTGGCAAGAAGAGAAATCCCATCCTGGCAGCATGTAAGGAGTTAAGAAAGATAACTTTAGATTGGAATCAACTTACCAGTAAGAAAAAACATATCTCAGTAATGAACCTGTGACAGCTTTTTCAAATAAACTGGCACAAAAAAGTCCACACCATTAAAAAAAATTTTAACTCGTTATTTTTTCAACCTGGGTAAAAAAATCGGTAGACTTAAACATTAATGTTGACATTTTTCACAATGTAGGGTCCATCACATTTATTGAAAAGGATAAGCATGAACTTGACCGTTTACAAAATTTGGGGATGTTAGAGCCTACAATATTTTCAAATTGGGCATCCCATACTATCCCAATAGGAAATCTGAGGCCCCATGGGACAAAAACTGTTTAGAGAAGGATTTAATTAGTATTTATGGCTAGTAAACACTATAGATGAATGAAATCATGTAACTATTAAAAACTCTGTTGTCCAGTGAGATGAACTATTTCTGGTATTGAGTTGCTACCACACAGAACTTAACCTGTATTTTATGTTGCTACACCTACAGATTAAATTTCATTTGATTTGGCTAAATATAACTGAAGTTATTATCGGGAAACTAAAAAAAAATCGAATTTTTGATGTTGAAAAGGGGGAATAACTCTGGCAAAAACTGTCGGACTGCTCCCAGTTTCGAAATTAACTTGTGTTTTTTTGGTAATAAACCAACATACCAAATTTCATTTGATTTGGCCAACTCTAGCTGATGTTATCATCGGTAAACCAAAGTGGCACGGATGCACACTGGCTATATTAATAGTCCCCCTTAAGGCTCCTTGGAGGACAAAAAATTTAATAGCTCTGGTCTAGGCATCACACCAAAGCAAGATATGAAGTTTGAAAGAGATCAATGTGAGAGATGCGGCCTGTAGGGTGTGCTAACAGAATTGTTGATAATTTATATGCCAAATCTAAGACGGCCACTAGCAGCCATGTTTTTCAACGAAATTCAGAAAAATTAGCTCCCATCTAGACATTGCCTGAAAGCCATGTATGAAATTTGGAAGTGATCGGATAAGATCTGCAGCCTGTAGCAGGGACCGACCTGGGCATGCGCCAGTGAGTATTTGGTTCTGAAACATCAGGACCTGGCTCCTGGCTCTTAAATCTCAGAAATAGGCTTCTAAGTTGGCGCGTAACTTCTCAGATCATTTTTTGATATTCTTTCGATGGATAATCGAGAGAGACACTCTTACATGTATTATATATATGATTATCAGTTATCATTGTTGTAGAGTGCTTAAGTTAATACTTCAAGTCTTAATTACCAAGCATTAATCTTCACTGTGGTTTCTGATATTGATAGTGAATCAAATCCCGAATTGAATCTTAAAAGAAAAGTTATTTCATATTGAACCAAACATAAGATACAGTACACTGTGATGGCCAATACAAGACTGTCTGACATCTTAAACACACTAAATAAATATTCTCTGTTGCACTGTCACTGAAATAGCTAGGCCTATTATCCACAGTTTTAGTTTTTGAAGGCCTAATTTGTTCCTATTTACATTCTTAAGAACGTGAATAGTAACTAGTTAAGCTTTCAAAAACTAAAACTATGGATAATATTCTGGCAAAATTCACTACTTACCTAACAATTAAAATTTGTCAATTACTCAATTTAATGTGATATTGAATTCAGCCTACATGAATGAATTGTTTAGAGACAATTTTATCCAATTTTTGCTGGAAATGTAACAAATTGAACTTAGTATGAGAAATTAGAAAAAAAATCAAATCTTCAGACTGATTTGGGATCGATCTCGAAGCAGATGTATGGTATCGATATCGAATCAAACATTGAATATTCAGAGGACCCTATTTTGAAGCTTTCTTATTTGGAGACTTTCCCTTTGTAACATGCTCATTGGTTTGATCTGCCGAACAATGATTCAGATGTGATTTTAGTGAAGGCACGTTAATAAACATGTCAAGACAAAATTTACACTGTAAAGAAATCCTGTCATCATTTTCTTCAACTTCATCATCATTTGAGCTTTGAAAAATCGTCATTGTTTCTACAGTTAAAACTAGAAGTCCTGTCACGAATAGTGCGCTTATCTAGGCTTAATTGCATGTTGGAATTGCGCGCAATTGCCATATCGAATGGCATCCAAAGCACGGCAGGTTCTCCTGGGTACTCATAGCAAACACATGCAATGTTTCTGCCAATGGACCTCCGGGTTACCCGGAGGTCCATTGGCTGAAACATTGCTTGCGCACATGCCATATGTACAGAACTTGATAGCTTTACTTGGGCCATAACGCGTACATTAACGCGCATATCAACGTGCTATTTGTGCGCATTTCATGACAGGACTTCTAGTTTTAACTGTACAGATTTCATTTCATCTTTTGTCTTTGCTTTTTTAATTGGAGATTGATCTTTTGAGTCACTGCTCGAATTTGATGATTGTACTTTACGTTTGGATCTCAAAAACACCAGTCCATGTGTTCGCACATGTGACTTCATAGAAGATTCATCTACAAATATTTTATGGCATACGTTACACTTTAAAGAGATACTATTATCTTCATCAGTAATAGAATTAACATTATCATTATTCTTAACATCAATAATTTTTATCTGTGAAGAACGGTTTGTTTCCTGAGCTTCTGTATCGATTTCTTCATCAAAAGTTTCCACTTCCTCTTCCATTTCTTTGATATTGTGAACCTCACAATAAAACTGAAAATCTTTTATCTTGTGAACAATAAACAAATGCCTCTTAAGAGTGGGGAGTACTGAGAATGACAGACCACAATCGAAGCACTGAACTGTGCTTGAAATACTGTGGGTTTTAATGTGAACATAAAATTCATCAGCTATCTCTGTCTGATAAGTGCACTTTGCACACACATAGTTTTTATCACCTTGAAGACGAAGACGTTTAGTAGGTGTGGCCAGTGTTTCTGGTCTATGTACTGATGATAACTGTTTTTGTGTGTCAGGGCTTGGTGAGCTACGTTCATCAGAAGATGATACAGAAGATGACTTTGTATTTTTAGAACATCGATTCTTGTGTTTGTTGTTAATATGTTTCTCCAAAAACTGATTAGAAGAAAATAATTTTGTGATGTTTTTTTTTTTACATATGTTACACTGTAACACTTCACGTCTACCTTCATGAGCTTTTTTGAAATGAATCTGAAGATCATTGGTATTAGTATATATATTACTACACAAATGACATGGAAAGTATTGTTTTTTGTGTTCTTCTTCATGACATATTAATTCAAGTTTGCCAGGTAAAAGATCACCACAAACTTGACATTGATGTAACTTTGGTGTGATAACTGAATCATCTGATACTGATTGTACTGTTGGCATTTTAATATTTATTTTAGACTGAGTATAAATAGGAAGTGATTGCACTTTTGACATTGTTACACTTGCTGTAGACTGAGTGTGAGCAGGGTCTAACTTTGGAACCAATTTTATCATGTAAACTGGTAACTTGGTTGAAGTATTGGCATTTTTTATTACGTTAGGATACTTCTTTATAATTCCATCATTAAAGTTATCGATTTGATTTTTATTTCTCTCAAGTAATGCATTAAAAGTTGTATTACTACATACTGCTTGATGATTTATAACACTCTCCATAGTAGGGAAAAATTTCTGACATCTTCTGCAAATACAAATGCCTTCTTCAACTTGATGCTTTTCAACATGAAAGCATAACTTCAGCATACTGAATAACATTTTATGACAAACTTGACATTCAATAGGAAATTTTTCGGCACTATTTTTCTCATGTACTTCACCTGTATCATTCTCTGACAATATATTCTCAGTAAATGTCTTACTGCAGTCATTAGTTGTGGAGAATTTTGATGTACCATCTAATGAGTTTTCTTCATCTGCATTATTTGGTTTGTTATCTCCCTTGACAACATCATTTGAACCTGTTTTATTTGACAGAACTGTTCCAGATGCAGCAGATACCGATATCTCTCCATTGGCCACATTATTTGAACCTAATTTATCTGACAGTGATTTGGGTTTGTCATCTCCCTTGATCACATCATTTGCACCAAATCTTTCTGACAGTGTTCTTGGTTTGTCATCTCCCCTTACTACATCATTTGAACATGATGTGTCTAATTGTGTTTTTGATCTGTTATCTCCCCTGATAATACCATTTGAACTTGATTGATTTGACAGTAATTCAAGAGATAATGGTTTATTTCTAGATGGCTGTAATTCAGATGGTGTCTCAGCTGGCAATGTCACAGCACAAATATGAAATTCTTTACTCTTCTCAGTTGCAAAATTAGAATTACATTTATCACAATACAAAACATCAACAGGAAGTGTTTTGTGCTTCAGAAAGTAATGAATTACAACTTTTTCTTTGGAACCAAACATTTCATTACAGTAGACACAAGCATGAAATTTGTTTTTTTCCTCTCTGTGCATTACATAATGTACTATAAGCTCTGATTTACTCTCAAACATTTCATGACATTCAAAGCATAAAAAGCCCCACCTCTTTTCATCTTTCATTCTTTTGAAGTGATCAGAAAGATGAAATGTCAGTTTCAATTCACTTTCAAAGATATGACCACAGCCTTTTAACACACATTCGTATAAGTTTTTCCATTTACCACATCCCACCTTGATCTTATCGGGAGTTGCATGTTTCATAAATCCTGAGTGTGTTCGAAATACAGAACAACATTGTTCACATTTGAAGTATTTCTGATTATGTTTGTTCATTAAATGATTTATAAATGTATTCTCAGACGGAAGAACTTTGGGACAGCAAAAACATTTTGTTGTAATAACTCTAGAAAAATGGAAACATTCAGTAGATAAATGCGCCATGAAATCTGTCATATGCGTTTTGAAATGTTTGCCGCATTCGGGGCACACATACTCCAATGCCTTCTCATGTAAACGTCTATGGGCTTTAAAAGAACATAAGGAGGGAAGAGACATATCACACCACTTACATAGCCATTTTTTTTTTTAAATCATTGTTTTGAGGATCAAAATGTTCAGACATTGGCAAGGTGGATTTATTCCACATATGACAACAATCACATAGCCATTTTTTTTTTAAATCATTGTTTTGAGGATCAAAATTCTCAATACATGCTGTAGATTCATCAGATTTTATTGGCTTTTTATATGGCAGAGGTTTGATTGAAAGAGCTTCAGTCTTGATATGAATTTGTCCTGCATTAGTATTTTTACTTCTATGAAGTCTTAAATGACCCATAAAAGAACATTTATTGTAGAAAAGTAATTTATAACCACACCAGGTACAGTTATAGTCTATTTCCATAGAATGACGTTGTTTATGGGCTGTCAGGCTTCTCTCAAACAAAAAAATATCACCACATTCAAAACATGGATATAGTTTAACATGATGAACATCACTGTTTTTATCATGATCAGGTTTATAAGCTGGAGATGGGTTTCGTCTTCTAAACAATTCTAATAGTTTATCTGACGGGACACTGTCCATATTTACAGTTGATAAATCAATATGTTTTTTATTTTGATTAATATCACTAGACGGATGATAAATAGCGGTGTCCCCCAATTTTTTCACGTATACTACAGGTAAATTAGGATTTATATTCCCCTTTTTAATATCATTGACACCTGTAGTTTTTAGTGTGACAGTTGTATCCTCAGTCTTCGCTGCAGAAACTACTTCTGTTGTTTTACTGCCACTGTCTGAAGATGCTGTCACTAAAATAGCATTTTTGGTTTGATGTTTTTCATTGTTGAGCAATGGAGTCATCAATAAATTATCATTTGTCAGTTGGATGGTGACAGTGGTTGGCCCCGGCTTTACAGCAGAAACGACTGAAGTGTTGTCGCCACTGTTTGAGGTTGCTGTCAATAAATTTACATTTAAACCCTTGGTTGATTCAATGATAGATTTTGAAATTTGTTGAGTTTGACAACTCACAAGACAACTGTTGGCTTCACATTTTCTAATTGCCAAATCTTGGTTTTCCAGAAGAACACTTTTTAATCGTGGGAAGCTATCAGAACATTTTTTTATTTCGGTATGATCACTTGTTCTCATGACACATGTCGATATGGGTAATAAGGTCCTTCCATTTCCAACAGTTTCATTTTTAGAAGTAGAAACATCAGTCTCTGAAGAGCTTGGAATGGTGAGTGAATCTTTGGTTAACTCTTTTAATGACATGACAGATGTTATAACTGGTAGTAAATTCTCTTCCTCCTGTGTTAAATTAGTTGCCAGAACAGGTTGCTCCATTTTAACCTCACTCTGGTTAATTACATGTATACCTTGTTCTAATTCCACCTCTGTTTGTTTACATACACCTGGCTCTAGTTTTACTTCTGTTGGCTTTTGTATACTTTCATTGGTTTTCAACAGTTCTAATGCTAGCATCTGAGAAGTTGATGAATGACTAGACTTAGGTTTCATTATGGATTGGTCCTGATTAGCTTTATCTAGTTTTTCCTCTTCTTCCATTATTGAAATCTCTGGAATGGAAAAAAAAACACAGGTCTGTATAAAATATGAATTAACGGTAGAGCTGTAGGTTAACCGAAACCGAACCGAGATTTTTTGTTTTTTTTTAAAACCGAAACCGAAACCGTCGACATCCCGTATCTAAGGTTTTTCGTTTTTATTAAAATAGTCTCTTGCTGCAGAAATTCACAGAATGTAGCCACCCCAGAGTAGTGAGAGTACACAGACACTGCCAATGGCAGTGTCTGGGTACTCTCACTACTCTGGGATGGCTACATTCTGAGAATTTCCGACATTTCAGCTTAGTTGTGTTCGCAGCTTTCCTCAAGTTGCGCGTAGGTGTCAGACCTCGAAAAATGGCCAAACACAATAAAAGTACATTTAGGTAACTATCATATTGGCCTTCCTGATTCTTCATGTATTATAGCTTATTTCGGGCATTCATTGAGTTTCATTCAATTTCACTGCCATTCAGTTATGATTCCAGACATATAGAATGAGTTTTATTGAATTTTATTTGGCCTCATGAATAAACCGAAAACCAAACCGAGGTTTTACTCAATCTGAAAAACCGAAACCGAACAAGAAACTTAAAAACCTACAGCTCTAATTAACAGGGCTTATATTTCATCTAAATTTGGGAGAATCCATTTGGATTCACACAAAAATGGATGCGAGAATCCATACTGCTAGAAGTGTCCCAGGATGCCATGAGCCACATCGCTAAAGCCCTATTGTAAACTAATAACACATGCTAACCCTTTTCCCGAAGCAGCATTTTAATTTCTAGCTCAACTTTGACGAAGTCAAATTTGAGCTATTGTCATGGCCTGTCGTCCGTCTGTCCGTACGTCAACAATTGGCTATGGCTCGGGCTAGAGGTCGTATTTATGAACCGATCTTTACGAAACTTCTTGTGTACCTTTGTTATGACCCTGGGACGGGAACGAGTGTTTTTAGGTGTGGTCCAAAATTCAAGATGGCTGCCAGTGGCCATTTTGTACCGATGATGCAAAAATCAGTTTTTTGTACAGAACTTCTGTATGAAAGTTCTGATTTGAATAAAGTTTTGTATAAATGTTTAGTACCATGGGATACATCATATATAATACGGGTTTTTTTCTCGTGCGTAAATTATGCAAATTAGACTGACTTTGATTTATTTAGTGTTACTTTCAGAGCTGTAAGTGCCAAGCTGCTATGGCTCGGGCTAGAGGCCGTATTTATGAACCGATCTTTACGAAACTTCTTGGGTACCTTTGTTATGACCGTGGGACGAGAACAAGTGTTTTTGGGTGCGGTCCGAAATTCAAGGTGGCTGCCAGCCGCCATTTTGTACCGACGATGCAGAAATCTGTTTTTTGTACAGAACTTCCATATGAAAACTCTGATTTGAATAAATTTTTGTATGAATGTTTAGTACCATGGGATACATCACATATAATACAGGTTTTTTTCTCGTACATAAATTGTGCAAATTAGACTAATTTTGATGTTTTTTGGGGTTACTTTCAGCACTGTAAGTGCAAATGCCAATACGGCTCGGGCTAGAGGCCGTATTTATGAACCGATCTTTACGAAACTTCTTGGGTACCTTTGGTATCACCGTGGGACGAGAACGAGTGTTTTTGGGTCCGGTCCGAAATTCAAGATGGCCGATGGCAGCCATTTTGTACAAAATTAGGTGCAATCAGATTTTTGCACAGAACTTCCATATGAAAGCCCTGATTTGAATAATTATTTTGTGTGAATGTTTAGTACCATGGGATGCATCACATATAATACGGGTTTTTTTTCTCGTGCAGAAATTATGCAAATTAGATGAACTTTGATTTTTTCAGTGCGACTTACACACAGTAAGTACACATGTCAATACAGCTCAGACTAGAGTCTGTATTTATGAACTGATCTTCATGAAATGTCTTGGGTACCTTTGTTATCACCTTGGGACGAGAACGAGTGTTTCTGGGTGCGGTCTAAAATTCAAGATGGCTGCCAGTGGCCATTTTGTACCGAAATTAGGTCTAATCAGTTTTTTGTACACATCTTCTATACAGCTCAGACTAGAGGCCATATTTATGAACCAATCTTTACGAAACTTCTTGGGTACCTTTGTTATCACCGTGGGATGAGAGCGAGTGTTTTTGGGTGTGGTCCGAAATTCAAGATGGCCACCAGCAGCCATTTTGTACCAAAATTAGTGCAATCAGTCTTTTGTAGACTTCTGTATGAAAGTTCTGATTTGAATAAATTTTTGTATGAATGTTTAGTAACATGGAATACATCACATATTGTAAGGGTTTTTTTTTTCGTGCCGAAATTATGCAAATTAGATGAACTTTGATTTATTCAGTGCTACTTACACAATGTAAGCACACATGTCAATACGGCTCAGGGTAGAGGCTGTATTTATGAACCGATCTTCACAAAACTTCTTGGGTACCTTTGTTATCTCCTTGGGATGAGAATGAGTGTTTCTGGGTACGGTCAAAAATTCAAGATGGCTGCCAGTGGCCATTTTGTACCGAAATTAGGTCCAATCAGTTTTTTGTCGCAACTTCTACACAGCTCATATTTGTGAACTGATCTTCACAAAACTTCTTGGGTACTTTTGTTTTCACCTTGGGACAGGAACGAGTGTGTTTTGGGGTGCCTTTGTTATCACTGTGCTATGAGAACAAATATTTTGGGGTTCAGTCAGACCCACTCTGGGACTCAAAGATTTTTTCTAGTTCAGCATCTGACTGTCACCCACCTTTACAATACTTTACCTATACATTTGTTACAGGCAACGGTCAGTATTCATGTACAGACCGTTACAATACTTTATATGTACCTTTGTTATCAGGTCATTACCTAGATGTTTGTCATTGCTGTGTCACATACTATACATGTACATGTCTTTGTCTTGACAAGTTGAGCTACAGTGTCATTGACACTTTCATTAAAACATAAACTGAATTTAATAATATTTTAAACAAGAGGCCCGAGGGGCCTGAGATGCTCATGTAAACCACAGTTGTATAAAGAAGGATTTAATTACAATTTATGGCTAGTTAACACAATATAGGAATGAAGTTATTTAATTATTTATAACTCTGTTATCCATGACAGATGATTTTTTTTTATAGTACATGTAATGGGATGCTACCACAGAAATAATGTCAAGATTTTTAGTAATGGAAAACTAGGGAGTCCAAATATCGACTTAGGGACTTAACTTGAACAAACTTGAAGGATGTTGTGTACCAAATATCAGAAGATTTTGACTGGTGATCCAGGAGAAGATTTTGAGAATATTACCAATTTTGCACTATGTTAAAATTTGCTCTTCCCCATAGGAAATATAAATATCAACCTGTGACTTTATTTGAAACAAGAGGCCTGACGGTGCTCACCTGACATGGTAGCCTAAACATTATCCCAGGGAATTGATTTCAACAAGTTGCATCTGCCCCTCCCCAGAAAAGCTTATACCAAATATCCAAAGAGTCTGACCAGTGAATCTAAAAAGGCTCAAGTGAGCCTAAAATGCACATCTGGCTCAAATTATCAAAACAGATGAGTGTATCAGTAACTTGTGATCAGTTGCAAGAACAATGTTTTTGATTTGCTATGACACAATCAAAGGCAACTTTTTTGGCCATTCATTTTTGCTGGTTCTAGGAAAGCTTCCTACAGTTAAAACTAGAAGTCCTGTCATGAACTGTGCGCTTATCTAGGCTTAATTGTGCGTAGGAATTGCGCGCAATTGCCATATCGAATGACACCAAAAGCATGGCAGGTTATCCTTGTTACCCATAGCAAACACAAGCAAGGTTTCAGCCAATGGACCTCCAGGTCCATTGGCTGAAACTTTGCTTGTGCACAGGCCGTATGTGCAGAATTTGATAGCTTTACCATCGAAATCGATATGCTATTTGTGCACATTTCAGGACAGGACTTCTAGTTTTAACTGTAGCAAGCTCTGCTCTGTGAAGTATTAAAAGACAACAACCAAATAAAAATTTTATTTTTGTTTTAAACTACTGTGGTCCTCTCTAGCACCCCCCCCCCCCCCCCCCCAAAAAAATAAAAAATAAAAAAAAACGCGCGAATCGATTTGAACAAACTTGAATTGACACCCTAGAGATGTTACATACCAAATATGAAAGGCTTCTTGCTGGTGGATCTGAAGAAGAAGAATTTTCCAAGAACTTTTCTCATATTGCTCTAAGTTAAACTGGGCTTCAATAAAAAGCCCAAATATTAACCCAGAGGTGTTGTACACCAAATATCAATAAACAGTTGGGCACCCATAGAAAGCCCAAATACTGATTCAGGGATTTGTTTCAATAAGCTTGTGTGAAATAATCTTCTCAGTGAGCCGGTTCCAACGACAGCCATATTTGTAAGATTTTATTGGCAAAGTGTCAGGATATTTCAGGTCATGTTAGCCTTCTATTGGTTAATTTGTTGCTGCTGTGTTAGTTAAAGGGTTAAATTGACTCAATTTTTTTCACGCGCATCCTAGCAGAGGTGTAGCAAGAATCTACATGGATTCTCGCTGGTTTTATTGTGCGAATCTTTATGCAAATCGATTCTCGGATTCTCATCGATATATAAGCCCTGCGACAAGAAACCGAAACATAACTTGCTTCATTAATTATTGTATAACACATGCATATATATACTATGGCTCACTGAAATGGTTTGTGCCACTGAGAAACACATGCACACTATTCACAATGAGACCATTATTGTCTCTGCTAAATTGTGCATTACCAAACAGTAGGTCTGAGACAGAAATGTCCAAGGCATTAAGGTTTTGCAGGAGAGCATTACGTTTTTCAGTAAGAGGACATTGCAGGAAATAATGCTCAGGAGTTTCATATATGTATCCACAATTACATCAGGGATTATCAGTGAGAAATCTTTCAAATTTATGGGCATTCAAATTGCTGCATCCTAGTCGAAGTTTACAACATAAGATTTGATTTGCTCTGCCACCAACACCATAATACCACGGAATGCTAATGCCTTCACTCGGTAGGGCTTTCTTAAAAGAATATAAAGTTACACAGTTGCAAGTGGAGGGGTTGAGAGCATTCCAAGATCATATAGTAGATGGCTGGAACATCCAGTAATGGCTTACTGTGTGACAGAGTATCTCACGAAGGGCGTCTCAGTGTCTTAATGGGTATCATGTAAGGTTATTAACTTGGGCTGGCAGCAACGGAGATAAATAGCTAGGGGTGAGTCCATTATACATTTTGTAAAATACTGATAATTTGTGACGCCTTCTGCGTTCTCTCAATGTGATAACGCCAGTTTACGTGCATAGAAGTCGATGACTAGTCCCTCTTGCAGCTCCACAGGCAGTGCGTAGTGCATCCAGCTGTAGATCTTCAAGCTGGTCTAGTTTCGTTGCCTAACAATTGTCCCAAATGATATCTGCATAGTCAAACAGTGGTAAGATTAATGACTTGTAAAGTGTTAATAAAGCTGCTCGTGATATGCGATATTTAAGGCTTCGTAGACAATTTATCATAGGACTAACCCTGGATACAACACTGTCCACATGAGCATCCCAAGTGCCAGAACTAGTAAAAAGGAGACCCAGGTGTTTATGGGTATTTATTTCAGATATAGGTATACCTAACAGATACAGTAGATGGTATATACAAGGAGTGTGTGTGCGGCTAATACACATGGACGCGGTTTTCTGAGGAATGAATAAGACTTGCCAAGTTTTGGACCATAAACTTATTTTATTTAAATCCTGATTCAGTATATCAGAAGATAATCTAGGTTCCTCAACAATGAGGTATAATGATGTGCCAGACTCTGTCATACAAACGGATATTGAACTTTATATCGTTTACAATATCATTAATATATATATTAAAAAGAAGAGGGCCAAGGACAGAACCCTGAGGAACACAGCAGGGATGCATTTAATGACAGACTTTAGACCATTAACTACTACTTGTTGGGTTCTATTTTCGAGATAATTTTCAAACTACGACAGTAAGCTTCCCCTGATTCCAAGAGCTTTTATTTTGTGCACCAAAGTAGAGTCCTGCAAATTTTCGAGATTCGATTCGATATCAATACCATACGTATGCTTTGAGATCGATCCCGAATCAGTCTCAGGATTCGATTTTTTCGAATCTCTCATACTGACTTCAATTTGTTACATTTCCAACAAAAATAGGATAAAACTGTCATTAGAAAATTCATTCATGTAGGCTCAATTCCTATTTATTTGAGTAATTGACAATGTTTAATTGTTAGGTAAGGTGTGAATTTGGCCCAGAACATTATCCATAGTTTGGGTTTTTGAAGGCTTAACTTGTTACTATTCACGTTCTTAAGAATGTGAATAGTAACAAGTTAGGCCTTAAAAAACTAAAACTATGGACAATAGGCCTAGCTGTTTCAGCAACGGTGCTACAGAGAATATTTAGTTATTGGTGTTTAAGGTGTTCACTCCGTCGCGTAAGGGTCATCACAGTGTTCCGTAACTTCCGTTTGATGCAATATGAAATAACTTGTCTTTTAAGATTCGATTTGGGATTTGACTCGATGTCGATATCAGAGACACGATTCGATTCGAGATTCGATTCGAAAAGAAATTTGTGATTCGCAGATCCCTACACCAAACCTTTGTGCCAGACTCTGTCAAATGCCTCACTTATATCACAAAAAAACCAACCTGACATCCTTATTCTGGTCCAGGGCCATGCTTATCAAATTTTCGACCATTTATTTATGGATTCTTTTTTGTGAATCGGCTGTACATGTGCATGCTTCGATGCAGTAGGAAAATATTCTTTTCTTAGGCCACACAAAGTAGATCTTCTGTTTCTCAGGCCATTATTTGTAAAATTGCATACAGGCGAGCGGTTTTTTATTTTATTTTTTTTTTCTGTAATTATTTCTTGGCCATCAAAGTTCATGTTCTTGGTTTGTGTTATAGGCCTCATATTCTACGGAACAGCATGGGTGATGGTGTATTTCGTCCCTTGAGAGCAAGAAGGCTTTGCAATGCTAAAGCATTGCAAAGCCTTCTTGCACTCAAGGTACAAATTTATAAATTTTTTAACTTGGGCAAAATATCAGACATAAACCATTTAATGTTTATTTTTTTAAGTTTACATTGGTCATAAAAAGAAAGCATGCGGCAGCCAAAAGGACCATGCGGGAGGGCCTGAGAAACAGATTATTTATTTTTTTAGGCCTTAAAGATAGTTTAAAAATACAAGTTAATGGGTAAGCTAACTGCGAGGAGCACTTTTTGATCATGGCATTATTTATTAAATTGGGACCACTGGCCTTATTGGTGTTTAGTTTACATAAAATAGATTTGGTATTCTCAACAGTAACTGTTCCATATTTAGGTCAGAGGACAGTAAAGGGGGTAGTGGGCCATCTCTAACAGTATCACACTGGGGTATAAAATAATCGTTTAGAAGATAAGCAATGTCATGTGGATCGTCTACAACAGTTTCCCCCTCGAACAGTGGTGGAAATATAACAGAGCCGCACTGTTGAATAGAGAAATTTTTCACCATTTTCCACCGTTGCTTGAAAGCAGAGCAATTACATGTACAGTAAAACCTGTTATGAGAGACCACCTGTCTTGATAGACCACTTTTGTGTGGCCCAAGGGGCGGTCTCTCAAGACAGGTTCTACTGTAGTTGACACATAATTTTCAAGTTTTATATCATATTCCTTCTTAGCTTTCCTAATGCAATTTATTGTTCCATTTAGGAGTGTCACGACTAATCGGTTAATCGATTGTTGATCGGTCACGGCAAAATCAATTAGTATTTTTCGTTGTCGAATAATCGGTAAATTGTATCTCGCTTTAGACGTTTAATAATTAAAAGAAAATTTGATGAAAAAACTATTGTTTCTAAAGGTAAAGAGTTACGAACATTGATGTTAAACCCCGAGAAGCCGTTGGAAGCATTTGTCTTTCAGGAACATTCATCAAAGCTATTATGTTCTGAACTTTTGAACCGTCAGTGTAATAATCAAGACCGGTCGGCAGTTGCGAACTTCGCAACTGCCACCATGTCTCGATTATTACAATGACGGTTCAAAAGTTCAGAACATCAAAGCTTTGAGTGTACCTAAAAGAGGATCTTTTTCGTTGTTTACCGAAGGTAGGTCAACTGACATGAACTTCATTTTTTATCGACTTCAAAAAGAGGGAGGAGGTCATCTAGTACGATTAATCGATTATTATTGATTATTTGCGATGATTAATCGATTCCTAAATTAAAAAATCGTGACAGCCCTAGTTTCATTTCTAATTTTGAAGAAATTTCCCCAGCCAATGGTCGGTTATTCAATTTTGCTACTTTATGCAGTCTCGTCAACCTGCATAATTCACCGTTCATCCATGGTTTATAATTAGAGCGTATTCTAACAATTTTTGAAGGCGTGAACCTCATAGTTATCTCTGTGATATAAGTAGAAACATCTGCCACCACTATCCACTTCACCGGTCTAAAAAAAAAAAGTCCCAGTCAGTGTTTGCGAAGACTTCATTCATACCGTTAAAATTGGTCTCTTTGTAATCGTAAATCTGTCGCTCATACGGCTTATGAATCAACCTGTTGGACTTGATATGTACAGATGTAGCATGGTGGTCACTGCAAATGGGTGGTATAACATCGCACTGGGTCACAGAAAAAGGACACGATACAAGTACCAAATCGAGTAGTGATTCTGTAGTTTCGAGTTATTAATTGCATTAAGCCGTGGGTATTCTGCAAATGTGCAATTTTCATGTGTGTATTGATTAAACAATCTGCATTGAAAGCACCCATCACTACACATTTCATTGATAAAACATTTCTCTATTTTTAGCTCCTGCAGGGGGGGGGGGGAGCAGGGGAGGGGGGGGGGGAGACAGAACAAATTTAGGGGCAGAAATTAAGTACTTATGACCCAATAAGCCCTCATATCAAATTTGGGTAAAATCAGCCTCTCAGTTTGGAAAATAGAAATTTTGGACAGGGCAAAAATTCTTGCTCCTCCGATAACGAAGGCAAATATAGCTCCCCAAACGTCTCTTGAACAAATCTGCGTCTACACCTCAAAAGGAAGCTGCATGCCAAATATCAAGTTTCTGCTACTGCTGGTTCATGAGAAAAAGATTTAAGCACACTTTTTGGGCGTGGCCCTACTGAAGGGAGAGGCAACTTGATTCGAAACAAAATCAAAATGCGATGTTATAACAAACTATTATTAAAAATTTCAATTAAATTGGTTCAGCAGTTTTGGAGGAGAAGATGCAAAACACCATGCTCATGGACGACAGACAGAGGATGGATGATGAGTGATCACTTTTGCTCCCCTGACTGAAAGTCAGGCGAGCTAAAAACTGAATCTGAACCCTTTCAGGATTAGAGCATAGAGGTTTTTCAGTTCAGTTTCGGTGACACAATACTGTAATGTTCAAGTACAAAAAGGGGCATAACTCTAGAAATACAAAATGGAAGTACCTGCTCTTGTCACATGCACAACAGCAATTGGTGATCAGCATGTGTGCAAAGTTTGAACAATATAGCAAGTAAAATGTTGATGGAGCAGGCAACACAATACTGTAATGTTTAAAGTACTAGAAGGGGGCAAAACTATGGAAATACAAAATGGAGTTACCTGCACTTGTCATATGCACAACGGCAATTATCTATCAACATGTGTGCAAAGTTTGAACAATGTAGCATGTAAAATGTTGAAGGAGAAGACGACTCAATTCTGTTATGTTTCAAGTATTAAAAGGGGACATAACACTTGAAATACAAAACAGAGTTACCTGATCTTGTCACATGCACAACGGCCATTGGTGATCAACAGATGTGCAAAGTTTGAACGATATAGCATGTAAAATGTTGGAGGAGAAGGTGACTCAATACTGTAATGTTTAAGGTAGTAAAAGGGGCATAACTCTGGAAATACAAAATGGGAGTTATCTGCCCTTGTCACATGCACAACAGCAATTGGTGATCATCATGTGTGCAAAGTTTGAACAATATAGCATGTAAAATGTTGAAGGAGTAGGTGACACAAAACTGCAATCTTTTAAGTACTAAAAGGGGGCATAACTGGAAATACAAAAGATAGTTACTTGCTCTTGTCACATGCACAACTGCAATTAGCAGTCAACATGTGTGCAAAGTTTGAATAATATAGCACGTAAAATGTTGAAGAAGAAGACGATACAATACTGTAATGTTTGAAGACAAAAAGGGGCAAAACTCTGGAAATACACAATGGAGGTACCTGCTTTTGTCACATGAAAAATGGCAATTGGTGATCAACATGTGTGCAAAGTTTGAACAATATAGCATGTAAAATGTTGATGGCGTAGGCAACACAATACTGTAATGTTTTAAGTACTAAAAGGGGGCATAACTCTGGAAATACAAAATGGAGTTACCTGCACCTGTCACATGCACAACGGCAATTACTGATCAACATGTGTGCGAAGTTTGAACAATGTAGCATGTAAACTTTTGGAGGAGTAGGCGACACAAAAATTGTTTATGGACGGACCAACAGACAGACAGACAACGCCATAACATAATACTCCCGTTTTTTTCAAAACAGGCATATAAAAAGGTTTTTCATGTACTGACTGTAAATAGTTCAAAGTGCATGTTGGAGGGGGCTATGTGAGTTTAAATGAAAGTGTCAATGACACTGTAGCTCAACTTGTCAAGACAAAGACATGTACATGTATAGTATGTGACACAGCAATGACAAACATCTAGGTAATGACCTGATAACAAAGGTACATATAAAGTATTGTAACGGTCTGTACATGAATACTGACCGTTGCCTGTAACAAATGTATAGGTAAAGTATTGTAAAGGTGGGTGACAGTCAGATGCTGAACTAGAAAAAATCTTTGAGTCCCAGAGTGGGTCTGACTGAACCCCAAAATATTTGTTCTCATAGCACAGTGATAACAAAGGCACCCCAAAACACACTCGTTCCTGTCCCAAGGTGAAAACAAAAGTACCCAAGAAGTTTTGTGAAGATCAGTTCACAAATATGAGCTGTGTAGAAGTTGCGACAAAAAACTGATTGGACCTAATTTCGGTACAAAATGGCCAATGGCAGCCATCTTGAATTTTTGACCGTACCCAGAAACACTCATTCTCATCCCAAGGCGATAACAAAGGTACCCAAGAAGTTTTGTGAAGATCGGTTCATAAATACAGCCTCTACCCTGAGCCGATTTGACATGTGTGCTTACATTGTGTAAGTAGCACTGAATAAATCAAAGTTCATCTAATTTGCATAATTTCGGCACGAAAAAAAAACCCTTACAATATGTGATGTATTCCATGTTACTAAACATTCATACAAAAATTTATTCAAATCAGAACTTTCATACAAAAGTTCTATACAAAAGACTGATTGCACTAATTTTGGTACAAAATGGCTACTGGTGGCCATCTTGAATTTCGGACCACACCCAAAAACACTCGCTCTCATCCCACGGTGATAACAAAGGTACCCAAGAAGTTTCGTAAAGATTGGTTCATAAATATGGCCTCTAGTCTGAGCTGTATAGAAGATGTGTACAAAAAACTGATTAGACCTAATTTCGGTACAAAATGGCCACAGGCAGCCATCTTGAATTTTAGACCGCACCCAGAAACACTCGTTCTCGTCCCAAGGTGATAACAAAGGTACCCAAGACATTTCGTGAAGATCAGTTCATAAATACAGACTCTAGTCTGAGCCGTATTGACATGTGTACTTACTGTGTGTAAGTCGCACTGAAAAAATCAAAGTTTTTCTAATTTGCATAATTTCTGCACGAGAAAAAAACCCGTATTATATGTGATGCATCCCATGGTACTAAACATTCACACAAAATAATTATTCAAATCAGGGCTTTCATATGGAAGTTCTGTGCAAAAATCTGATTGCACCTAATTTTGTACAAAATGGCTGCCATCGGCCATCTTGAATTTCGGACCGGACCCAAAAACACTCGTTCTCGTCCCACGGTGAAAACAAAGGTACCCAAGAAGTTTCGTAAAGATCGGTTCATAAATACGGCCTCTAGCCCGAGCCGTATTGGCATTTGCACTTACAGTGCTGAAAGTAACCCCAAAAAACATCAAAATTAGTCTAATTTGCACAATTTACGTACGAGAAAAAAACCTGTATTATATGTGATGTATCCCATGGTACTAAACATTCATACAAAAAATTATTCAAATCAGAGCTTTCATATGGAAGTTCTGTACAAAAAACAGATTTCTGCATCGTCGGTACAAAATGGCGGCTGGCAGCCATCTTGAATTTCGGACCGCACCCAAAAACACTCGTTCTCGTCCCACGGTCATAACAAAGGTACCCAAGAAGTTTCGTAAAGATCGGTTCATAAATACGGCCTCTAGCCCGAGCCATAGCAGCTTGGCACTTACAGCTCTGAAAGTAACACTAAATAAATCAAAGTCAGTCTAATTTGCATAATTTACGCACGAGAAAAAAACCTGTATTATATGTGATGTATCCCATGGTACTAAACATTTATACAAAACTTTATTCAAATCAGAACTTTCATACAGAAGTTCTGTACAAAAAACTGATTTTTGCATCATCGGTACAAAATGGCCACTGGCAGCCATCTTGAATTTCGGACCACACCTAAAAACACTCGTTCCCATCCCAGGGTCATAACAAAGGTACACAAGAAGTTTCGTAAAGATCGGTTCATAAATACGACCTCTAGCCCGAGCCATAGCCAATTGTTGACGTACGGACAGACGGACGACGGGCCATGACAATAGCTCAAATTTGACTTCGTCAAAGTTGAGCTAAAAATGTTTTGCATGTTGTGTCTGTAAATAGTTCAAAATGCATACTGGAGGAAAGTAAAAAAACAAAAGGCCCCAGGGGGCCTGAGGGTGCTCACCTGACATGGTAGCCTAAACATCAACCCAAAGAATTGATTTCAACAAGATGCATCTGCTCCTCCTAAGAAAAACATATACCAAATATCCAAAGATTCTGACCAGTGGATCTAAAAAAAAAAGATTTTTAAAGAATATTCCTCATATTGAACTAAGTTGTAATTCGGGCTCCCACAGGAAGCCCATATATGGGCCTAGGGACATGGCTTGAACAAACTTGAATCTCACCCCCCTAAGGATGCTGCACACCAAATATCAAAATATTCCGTCTGCTGGATCTGAAGAAAATTTTTAAAGAAAATTCCTCATTTTGAACTAAGTTATCATTCGGGCTCCCACGGTGAGTCCAAAAATATGGACCTAGGGACATAGCTTGAACAGACTTGAATCCCCCGCCCCCAGGGTGCTGCATACCAAATATCAAAACATTCCGACAGCTGAATCCGAAGAAGATTTTTAAAGAAAATTCCTCATTTTGAACTAAGTTTTAATTCAGGCTACCACAGTGAGCCCAAATATGAACCCAGGGACTTGGCTTGAACAAACTTGAATCCCCCCCCCCCCACCCCCTAAGCATGGTGCATACACAACATCAAAAGATTCTGCCTGCTGGATCTTGAGAAGAAGATTTTCAAAGAAATTTGCCTGAAATGCACTAAGTTCAAATTTGGGCTCCTATACTCCTATAATACTGAGCCCAAATATAAACCCGGGGGCAGATTCGAACAAACTTGAATCAGATCCATCCCACAATGTAACATATCATTTATCAAAAGATTCTGCCTGCTACATGTAGATCTGGAGAAGAAGATTTTTTAAGAAATTTGCCTGAAATGCACTAAGTTCGAATTCGGGCTTCTATAATGAGTCCAAATATGAATCCAGGAGGAGGGAGGGGGTGGGTGGGGGGTGGAGGGGAGCTATTTGAACAAACTTGAATCAGATCCACCCCACAATGTTGTATACCAAATATCAAAAGATTCTGCCTGCTGGATATGGAGAAGAAGATTTTGGAAGAAATTTGCCTGAAATGCACTAAGTTTGAATTCAAGCTTGTATAGTGAACCCAAATATGAATCTAGGGAGCCGATTTGAACAAACTTGAGTCAGATCCACCCCAAAATGTTGCACACCAAATATCAAAAGATTCTGCCTGCTGGATCTGGAGAAGATTTTTTTAAGAAATTTGCCTGAAATGCACTAAGATCGAAATTGGGCTCCTTTTCTGAGCACAAATATGAACCCAGGGGGCTGATTTGAACAAACTTGAATCAGATCCACCCTACAATGTTGCATATCAAATATCAAAAGATTCTGCCTGCTGGATCCGGAGAAGAAGATTTTTTAATGTTTTTCCCATTACCTGCAGTGTTAAAAAGTGCTGACTCAGCACTTTTTCAAAGTCCTGAAAAAAGTACCTTCTGATCAAACTGATAGGAATTTTTAACCATTCTATTCTACTGGATAAAAGTAAGCTTAATACAAAATAAGAATTCTCTGTGCCGTGTAGTTTTGGAGATATGGCAGTTTTTCCTATTTTTATCTCCCGAGGTTCCCACGGGGCAATGAGGAAAACTTTTTTGGCATCAATCAACTACTTATGACCCATTATCATCTCATATCAAATTTGGTTCAAATCGACCTTACGGTTCGGAAAATAGAAATTCTAGACAAGGCCAAAATTTTTGCCCCTCCCATAATGAAGGCAAATAATGCCCGACAAACTTCTCTTGAACAAACTTGATTCTAAACCTCAAAAGGACTCTGTATACCATATTTCAAGTCTCTGCTACTGGTGGTTCATTAGAAGAAGATTTTAAAAAAATTTGGCCATTTTTTTCACACCCCTCTGCTCAACATGAGCCAAAACCTAATTTGCATACAAATCAAAATGCCCCTATATAACCACTACTTACATGAAATTTAATTAAAATGTGGCCAGTGGTTTAGGAGAAAGAGGCTCAAACACCACCTTCACGCTGGACGATGGACGACAGACGACGGACGAAGAGTGATAAGAAAAGCTCACCCTGACTTTCAGTCAGGTGAGCTAAAAACAGGTATATAGTGTCTAGCTTTGGTGCTGCCACTGATGTATAGAATTTATCAGGCCTGGTAATCTAGAATGTCTGCAAAATAGTTGCCTTCCTCAGATTGCTTGGGAGTGCAAATGCATCTGAAATTTTCAATGCAAAAACTTGTATGCTATTTTGGTTATATTCACTTCAAGGTATTAATATTGTGACTGAACTACATTCAGCTACATAGTGGACAAATTGGCACACACATCTCATTATTCAACATGTTGCATTCAATTCTTATGTGACTGTCTTCTGCACTCAAAATGTATCAAAATGCAACACAAAATGGGTCATGAATAATTGCGAATCACTGTAACATTGACAAATCGTCCCCTGAGTTCCAATGTGTTCTCTGTGTGCACAGAGAACACATTGGAACTCAGAGGACGAAACGATAATAGATTTTAAAAGCAGACCCAAACAGGTGTGGGATTCGTGAAAATCAAGGGGTGCAAAAAGTTGCCCTCCTCAATTTTTTCTAGGCATGCAGCACTCCTGCACTCCTAAAGACTGCCAGGACTGATTTATCAAACAGAACATATACAGCAAGAACACAAACAAAAGATATACAATCTACCCCAAATTCATATTAACACTTTGAACCCTTGTTTCCTGGAATGGTATCGCTTTTGTGTACACTTACAGTGAAATGGGTCAGTCCAATAGCAATATACAGAGAGGATAAAATAACAACCTCAGTCTGCAGCCAGACGGCTGCAGTTATTTTTTCTCCCCCCACTGCATGTGTAACATACGTCTGTCCAGGGTGAGATAGCAGGGAGAGACAGATGTATCCCACCCCACCCACGTGACGTTATACATCTATAACGTTATTATGACGTTATGCATACCGTATCAGTTTTTTGCTACAGTTAAAACTAGAAGTCATGTCATGAAATGTGCGCTTATCTAGGCTTAATTGCGTGTAGGAATTGTGCGCAATTGCCATATCGAATGGCATCCAAAGCACGGCAGGTTCTCCTGGTTACTCATAGTAAACACAGGCAATGTTTCTGCCAATGGACCTCCGGGTTACCCGGAGGCCCATTGGCTGAAACATTGCTTGTGCACAGGCCGCATGTACATAATTTGTTAATCTTACTATGGTCATAACGCGTAGATACACGCGCATATCAACGTGCTATACGTGCGCATTTCAGGACAGGACTTTTAGTTGTAACTGTACCAACTAATTCATATTGACGTCATCAGAATGCCGTGTGTCAAAGTTTGATGCCCTAAAACTCTTTAAACTCCAAGATGCCACCGTTCTTAATTGATTTTGTGGTATACACCTTTGGTATATACGTAACTTTTGCATGCTCTTTCCAATGGTGTCATTAGTTTTTCAAAACAACGAATACCAAATGAGTTGATTATATCAGCATGTGACCGCTGATTACCTCTGGCTAACGTTGCCGCTGTATGGTGGGGACAGAAAAATAATCCCTGATGGGTACGGGTGTGGGATGGGAAAATCTCACCCTCGGGACAAGATATTTGGTCCAGACACTCGGCAAGCCTCGTGTCTGGCCCAAATATCTTGCCCTCGGGTGAGATTTTCCCATCCCACACTCGTACCCATCAGGGATTATAATAATCACCAATTCCCCATGTGTAGACCTCTCATACATGTAATAAGACAATGAAAGTGTCAATGACACTGTAGCTTAACTTGTCTGAGTGTTGTGTTTGATGAAAGGTCAATGTTTATGAAAGGATTATGAAATAAGACAAGAATAGAGATAATTGGGAATACATGTATGTTAACTTTTGTTTCCTGTTTTCAATAAAAATAATATGAGGTGTAGACTGTAGTCAAGTATTGAGGGGTGGGTTAATGTGGCCCTCACAGTTAATGTATGTGGCCCTCACAGTTTATGTATTCCTTGAAAGTTACCAAGTTGCAGTGAAATTATTCCAAAACGAGTCATCCTATCAAGTTAGTAGTTACAATGAAATCCCTTCATAAATATGGCTTGTAGACTGTGCTAAAGGTTTTGAGGCTTCAGGCCTGTGTAGCCATCATGGTTGAATGATCGCAACCAAAAGGGGATATCCTCATCTAGCTAGACATTATGCTGAGTCATTCTACCACAGTATAATGAAATCCCTTCATAAATACGACCTGTAGTCTGTGCTAAAGTTTTGGGGGTTTTTGGGGCAGCCGCCATGGTTGAATGATCATGACCAAAAGGGGACGTTCTCATCTGGGTATTATCTGGAGCCATCCTCCAAAGTTACAATGAAATCCCTTCATTAATACGACATGTCGACTGTGCTAAAGGTTTTCAGGCTTCATGCCCCTGTAGCTGTGACATTTGACTAGTCGTAGCCAAACGGGGACATTCTCATCTAAACATTATATGGAGTCATCCTACCAAGGTACAATGAAATCCCTCCATAAATATGACCTGTAGACTGTGCTAAAGGTTTTCAGGTTTTGGGCTCAGGCAGCCATCATGGCTGAATGATCGCAAACAAAAGGGGATATTCTCATCTAGACATTACCTGAAGTCATCCTACCAAGTTACAATGCAATCCTTTCTTATGACCTGTAGACTGTGCTAAAGGTTTTCGTGACCTTGTATCCATCACATTTGATCAATCGCAACCAAAAGGGCATATTCTCATCTAGACATTATATGGATTCAACCTACCAAGTTACAATGAAATCCCTCAATAAATACAAGCTGTAAACTGTGCTAAAGGTTTTTGGATTTGGGGCTCGGCAGTTGTCACGGATGACAGATCGAGACCAAATGGGGAAGTTCTCATCCAGACAGAAAACGGAGTCATCCTACCAAGTTACAATGAAATCCCTCCATATTAAATATGACCTGTAGACTGTGCTAAAAGTTCTTGGGTTTTGGGCTTGGGCAGCCATCACAGTTGACAGATCACAACCAAAAGGGGACGTTCTCATCTAGATATTATACACAGGCATCCTAACAACTTACAATGAAATCCTTTCATAAATACAACCTGTAGACTGTGCTAAAGGTTTTGGGTTTTAGGCTCTGGCAGCCATCACGCTTGACTGACCGCGGCCAAAATGGAATGTTCTCATTTAAACATGACCTCAAACCTGCATAGGGAATTTCATGATGATCGGACGACAACACAGGTGTAGCCTGTGCTAAAGAAAAATGTGAACAGACCATTGTAAATGGGTTTTTATATACTACACAAAGTTTGCTAAGCACCAAATATCTGACACATTATTGTGACATTTGCTTGCGACATATTCGCGGTATTTTGGTGGATGTGACTGAGGAATGTATTGAGATGGTCCCCAGTGTTTACATGAGCTCTCTTGACAGACAGACGTTTCGTGACATTCATAGAAAGCATGTACCCCTTGATTTTCATGATGTTTTCGTGTACTGTCTACATGTACATGACATGTGTAGGGTATTCAATCTTCATTTCAACACAAACCATTGTGATTTAATGATTAAATATGGCAAATGGAAATGTAAGAAGACATTTGTCTGAAGCAGAAATGTGGCAGGCTGTAGGGATGGTGGAGCAAGGTGCTACCCACCGTCAGGTTGGTGTCAACTTGGTGAAGCCCTTGGTGCGCGCCATACGGTGATCGCTAGAGCCTGGGCAAGATTTCAGCAGTATGGCACACCAGTAAGACGTCATGGTGGTGACAGAGACAGGGCAACATCTGCAGCTGAAGAACGGTTTGTGATCATTCAGGCCCGTAGGAATCGCTTTACCACAGCAACCCAGCTTCACAGTGACCTTCAGAATGCATCCGGGGTAAATGTTTCGACGCAGACTATCCGGGCAAGGTTGCACAAAGGTGGTCTCCGATCGAGAAGACCATGTATTTGCATTCTGGTGTCCTAAAACCACTGCCAGGCACGATATGAATGAGCCATGGACCACGTTGGATGGACCAGAGAAGATTGGCGACCTGTCCCTTTTACCGAGAGTGATTCCAGGCAGCCAACATTGCTGATATGACCGCTATGGCGGAGGGTCAATCCAACATTGCTGATATGACCGCTATGGCAGAGGGTCAATCATGGTCTGGGGCAGCATCAACAGGGATGGATGTACAGAGCTCCGTGTCCTTGACCGTGGTACATTGACAGCACAGCAGTACAGTGATGAGATCCTGGATGCCCACGTCAGATTGTATGCAGGTGCAGTGGGTGATAGATTCATTTTGACAGACGATAATGCCCATCCTCATGTTGCCCATGCTGTCCGGGAGTACCGACAGAGGGAGGGGATTGAGCGCATGGATTGGCCAGCAAGATCCCCTGACCTCAATCCAATCGAACATGTCTGGAATGAGTTGCAGCTTGCAATTTCAGCCCAACCAGTCCAGCCAAGAAGTGTCCAGGAGCTTGGTGCTACGCTGATTCAAGAATGGGACAACATCCCACAAAGGACCACCAGGAACCTGATTGGGAGCATGAGAAGCCATTGTCAAGCTGTAATTAACAGTAACGGGTCTCATACTCGATACTGAACCCCTACCAGTTCGTTCCGTCAACTTTTTGACAAATTGAAAAATTTCCTCTTTTACCAATAATATCCATTTTCCATGGTTATCGTATTCAAAAGCTAAACAATAATGTCAAACACAAACAAAATCTTAATTTCTGTACTTAAATCATTAAAGATATAATTACATAAAAAATATATACACTTTTCATCACAATATTTCAACTAAAACGTAAAACAGGTAGTTGGATATACTTGGTGCTCAGCAAACTTTGAGTAGTATATATAAAATTGCAGCTATTGGAGAGCAAATTCATATGTTCTGTACATTAATAGGTGTTGTGTGGAGTTCTAAAAATTTCAAATAAAAACCCCAGGAGACTTTATTAGTAGATTTCAACATGTCAATATTTTTGTCCTGAATAAAGGCCAACTTTTTATTGGATCTGGTTGCACTTTTCCAAGATTTAGGTAAATCATTTATAATACCCTGAAAAACTGTAAATGGGGTGTTGATGTTATACTTGTTGGAGAAGTCAGCGAAGGTTAGGAGGCCATTGTTTTCAGATACTAGGTCATCTATGGGGTAAATGCCTTTATTACATCAAGTTACAGTTAAAACTAGAAGTCCTGTCATGAACTGCGCGCTTATCTAGGCATAATTGCATGTAGGAATTGCGTGCAATTGCCATATCGAATGGCATCCCTAGCACGGCAGGTTCTCCTGGTTACTCATAGCAAACACGGGCAATGTTTCTGCCAATGGACCTCCGGGTTACCCGGAGGTCCATTGGTTGAAACATTGCTTGTGCACAGTCCATATGTACAGAATTTGGTAGCCTTACTATGGTCATAACGCGTAGATTAACGCACAAATCGACGTGCTATTTGTGCGTATTTCATGACAGGACTTCTTGTTTTAACTGTACAGTTAAAACTAGAAGTCCTGTCACGAATAGTGCGCTTATCTAGGCTTAATTGCGCGTTGGGATTGCGCGCAACTGCCATATCGAATGGCATCCAAAGCACGGCAGTTTCTCTTGGTTACTCAAAGCAAACACATGCAATGTTTCTGCCAATGGACCTCCGGGTTACCCGGAGGTCCATTGGCTGAAACATTGCTTGTGCACAGGCCATATGTACAGAATTTGATAGCTTTACTTGGACCATAACGCGTATATTAACATGCATATCAACGTGCTATTTGTGCGCATTTCATGAGAGGACTTCTAGTTTTAAACGTACATGTATATTGAAAAAAAGTTGTCCATTAACTTTTATTTATTCGATCAATAGAAAGTTTGTGTAAGTGATGGTCCCAAAGGGGAATTGCATATTTTTTCACTCAACATGGCCCGCCCCATAGAGAGGGGGTGGGTAAAATGTTCCAATTTGTTTTTTAAATTCTTCTCATGAACCAGTGGGTAAAATGACTGAATATTTGGTATGATGCTTCCTTTCGAGGTGTAGAATCAAGTTTGTACAAATGAACAGAAGTATTTGAAGCAATATTTGGCTTTGTAATGGAAGGGGTAAGATGACTGACCCTACCAAAAAATTGTATTTTCTGAACCGATGGTCCAAATTTTGTATCTGGTATTATTAGTTCATACATGTAAGTACCTGACTCACGCAAAAAAAAAAATGTTCCTGTGTATCTGTGGGAACCCCAGGAGCTAAAAACAGAAATATTTTAAAATGCCCATATTTCCAAAACCACTTGGAATAGAAAAACTGTTATTTGGTATGAAGCATCCTTAGGACCAGTGGAACTGAACAGTAAAACAAAATTGCCATTGGTTATGCCAGGGTGTTCTGCATGGGGGCATTGGAAAAAAAAGTGAGTCAATATATTTGAAATTTTTTTTTAAAATTCAAGTTTGTTCAACTCAGACCCCTGGGTTCATATTTGTGCTCAGAATGGTTTCCCAGATTTTAACTTAGTAATATGAGGAAATTTCTTTAAAAATCTTCTTCAGATCCACCACCCAGAATACTTTCATATTTGGTGTACAACAACTCTTGGGGAGGTCAGATTCAAGTTTGTTCAAATCGGTTCCCTGGGTTAATATTTGGGTTCCTTAAGGCAGACCAAATTTTAACTTAGTGCTATATGAGGGAATTTCTTCAAAAAACTTCTTCAGATCCACCATTTAAAATTTGGGCTTGCTTAGAGAGCCCAATTATCAACTGATGTACTTGAGTTGAACAAACCAAATCCACCCCCCTGTAAAACTTCTGTATACTATATATTAAATTATTCTGATTGGTGTTTCTGGTGTTTCTGGAGAAGAAGAGTATTAAAGATTATTCCTCATGTTGGACAAAGTTAAAATTTGAGCTTCAACAGGGAGGCCAAATACTAATCCAGGCACTTGGTTTGAACATGAGATCTAAGTTCCCAAAGGATGCCGTATCCAAAATATCAAAAGATTCTGACTGGTGGGGCTAAAGAAGACTTTTAAAGATAATTCCCAAATATTGCACTGAGCTAACATTTGGGCCTCTATAGGAAGCCCAAATGAGCGACTTGATTTGAACAACGTTGTGTACCAGCATTAAAAGATTCTGGCTGGTCATTTTGAAGAAGATTTTTAAGGATTATTCCTCATCTTACCCTAAGTTAAAAATCTGGGCAAGATGATTTGAAACAAGAGATCCCAAGGGGCCTTAATCTGACAAAGTGGTTCAAAGAAGTATTTGGGGTCACATTCAGTTACAGTTAAAACTAGAAGTCCTGTCATGAAATGCGCACAAATAGCACGTTGATATGCGCGTTAATGTACATGTTATGGCCCCAGTAAAGCTATCAAATTCTGCACATATGGCCTGTGCACAAGCAATGTTTCTGCCAATGGACCTCCGGGTAACCCGGAGGTCCATTGAAAGAGACATTGCCTGTGTTTGCTATGAGTAACCAGGAGAACCTGCCGTGCTTTGGATGCCATTCGATATGGCAATTGCACGCAATTCCAAAGTGCAATTAAGCCTAGATAAGCGCACTATTCGTGACAGGACTTCTAGTTTTAACTGTACATGTGGTTCATCAGCACTACAAAGGAATGAAGCGATGAAAGAAAATTGTATGGAAAAACACTATATTAAGCCTGTGACTCAAACTGAACAAACTGTAATCTGATCCCACTTGAGATGTTATATATCAAATATGAAAGAATTCTGACTGGTGGATCTGAACAAGTTTTTTTAAAGAAATGTCCTCACATTGCTCCAAGTTAAAAATTTGGGCTTCAATAGAAACCTACTTTTTTTATTTTTATTAGGGTTTAATGACACATTAACAGCGAGGGTCATATCGTGTTGGTGACAGTTTTACGGGTGGAAGAAGCCGGAGTACCCGGAGAGAACCACCGAGCAACGATGAGCAGCGGTCAGCTCTCCAACATCGTAACTCTGAACTCGGCACTACGGCACAGGCAGGGTTAGATTGGTTGAAGACATGCGTACCATCGACATGCAGTACGCCTTAGTACACGGCATCATGCCCCATGTAGGCAATCGGGGTTAAGTGTCTGGCCCAAGGACACAACGCAGGAGCACAAATTAGTCGCTGAAATGGTCACCCATCCAACTACTAAACGCGCTCGATGTTGCTTAACTTCGGTGATCTGACGAGAACCGGTTACTGTGACACCACTGCGCCTCCAGAAACCTAAATGGAAGTGTCAATGACACTGTAGCTTAACTTGACTGTGTGTGGTGTTTGATGAAAAGGATAATGTTCAATGTTTATGAAAGCAGGGCTTATATTTCGTCTAAATTTGTGAGAACCGATTTGGATTCTCGAGAAAATGGTTGTGAGAATCCATACCTACTATGAGTGTCCCAGGATCCCATGACGCCACCAAGGTTGAACCACTGTTGTATACTGATAACAAATGTTAACCTTTTACCCAACACACCTTTTTAATTTTTAAAACTAAATTTGATAATTTTTAAACAATAAATAATAAATAAATGATAAAATAATTAAATGAACAATATTTACCAATAAAATCTTACAAATATGGCTGTCATTGGAACCAGCTCAATGATCCGGTTTCAATGACAGCCATATTTGTAACATTTTATTGACAAAGTGTCAGGATATTTCAGGTCATGTTAGCCTTCTATTGGTTAATTTGTTGCCGCTGTGTTAGTTAAAGGGTTAAATTGACTCAATTTTTTCATGCACATCCTAGCAGAGGTGCAGCAAGAATCTACATGGATTCTCTCCGGTTTTACTGCGCGAATCTTTGTGCGAATCGATTCTCGGATTCTCGTCGAAATATAAGCCCTGGAAAGGATTGTGAAATAAGACAAGAATTGTGTTAATTGAGAATAGGTTAATTTCTGTTCTATGACAAATTCCACACACATATATGGGGCTGGATAATTATCTATATTTAGCTAATCTAACACATGACTCAATGATGGTGGGAAGAAATAACCAGTCATCTGACACTTGGCCACTTGATGCAGACCAGATGTGGAATGCAGACTTCAGATTTAATCTCGATAGTACAGTGGAGCCCACTTAATTGGATATCTCTTAATTGTATATCCCTGTTAATTGAATAAAATTTTCAAACACAAAACCATTTACCATACCTTCAGTACAAATTTGATCTGTTAATTGAATATGGGTTGTAGAGTAAACTCCTGTTAATTGTATATAAATTTTTGTAATATGTCGAAAACATTACTGTGACACGCACCAAATTCCCCTTATTTATCAACCTTTTTGGCCTCACTACATCCAATACAGGCATTTATTCATTTATATCTTGTTTGACAGAGCTCTATGAGCTCTGTCAAACAAGATATAATAGAATAAATGCTCAGTTTACCTCCAGAACACAGGAAACTGACCAAATTCCTGTTAATTGTATACTTCTGTTAATTGAATAATTTTCACTGGCAAAATGGATATTCAATTAAGAGGATTCTACTAAATTATTCTCTCACCAATATTAAATGAATTCTGTGATGTTTGTTTGTTTTTTTTGAAATGATAAAAAGCAATGCCAACACCATCTTCTGAGTATGAAGATAATTTGTCAGATATAATCTGGTTTGGATTACCTCTGCTGGTGATGGCCAGTTGTTTCAATTCTCACCTAGGTTTGATGGCATCAGTAGCAACTTGGTTAGTGCTGTGATAATGAGGTTTTGGCGATAGCAGAATCTTTGATTCCTCACAAGAGATCTGCATGTAAAAATACATGAAATCTATGTATCCCAGACCAAATTAAGCCAACAACCCACCAAAACTTGAATTTATGTTGGGGGGAGTGGGGGGCAAAATTTTATAATCAGCCAAAAGGGCCTTAAATCCCATAAAAAGGGGAAAAATTAAAGCCTTCACTAAGGCCCAAGTCAATAAATCCAACAGAGTGTTACAAGCATAGGCTAAAATAGCCACTGCAGAGGAAAAACAGACAGAGACCCAAGCCACTGAATGTGAAATTACGTCAAAGTGAAGGAGGTGTATGTTATATAGCCCCCATATTATATTGAGATAGATATTTTTATTTCTGCATGTTCTGACTGGTCTGACTCATCTGCACGGAGTGACCTTTGTTTACATCTTTGTTACACTAATCTATTGTACATATAGCTGTTGATTGTTCAAGTAGGTCAAGGACCTTGTTTACGTGAATTATGACAGAATCACCTAGAAACTGACAGAACTTTGTAGACATTTCATCTTCTAGGACATTCTATCTGGGTACTATATATGTAAAGGTTTATCAACAGAATTCAGAAACTCATTTTTAGAAAGCCATTTCAGAAAGACTCAGCTTCAGTTGTTTCCATTGGAGATTATTATTGTTTCCGAACAGTGCATTTATTATAAAAGCAGTGCTTCTTTGTGAATTTGGAAGATTTATTCCAAAAGAGAATAATAAGAGAATTTGTTCTGTCTTGGAAAAGAGAATTTATACTTTATGTGAAACAGAATATTATTTTTGTGAAAAGTCAGGATTCTACTGGATTATTTCGAAATTACCTGTGGCGCCAATATTTCTCGGATTTTTACTTCATTTGAATTTTGCAGAGCACTTTATTATATTTTACTGGAGACTACTGACATTTCTAAGTAAAAATTTTATTACAAATCTACGGTATACCATTTCTGAAGACACATTCTTGGATTTAATACCACCAGCTGGAAAACTTCTTCACAGGATTTTTCACCATTGGATTACTGGATTCAGTCAAACTGTATTTTGGACTAATTCTACATTTATAATTGATAAGTACCACTGTTTTTTATTTTTTGTAAACCAATTAGTGTAAAAGATCTTTGTATCATTTTTTTTTAACCCTTTACCCAACGTAACGGCCAAAACCGGCCAGCGCTATTCTCAAAATTCGCCAGTTCAGGGCTTGATTTAATCTGAAAATTTTGAATAGCAATTTACTATTCACCCTGGAAAATTGATTAGCAGTTGATCCAAAATCACTTGAAACTAATAAATCTTGAATAGCAAAATTCAGAAATTGGAGGGCAAAGTGCTATGCTAATCCAGTTAAATCGAGCCCTGCAGTTCATTTTCATTATTTTTTCATTTTTTTGTCTCAAAAACATAGTTTATGACCCCTCATTGGAACGAGCTCATTCCCATGAGGGGTCATAACCTATGTTTTTGAGATAATAAATGAAAAAAGTAGTTGTTCAAGAATTTTTTTTTGAATGTGTCATCTGCTTTTATGTTAGGTAAAGGGTTAAATTAATTTTTTTTAATTAAATTTCAGAATAATTGAATTCACAGTTATTGTTGCTGATTCTCAGATTTCTTTGTTACCAATATCAATAATATTTCCATACCGTAACAGTGTGGATTAACAGGGAAGCATAAAACACCTATATAAATGCATATTTTATAATGAAAATGATCACTAGAAATATTTAAAGCAAACTGAGAAGCAAAATAAATTGGTTTGTTGACCTAAAGAGCATGCCACTGCTTTTATCAAGATAAAAATACATCATCAGAAAAGAAGTTAAAAATGCAGCATCTTTGATTAATGATCAAAGACGCCATGCTGTTATCCCTTTAATTACCTAACATGAAAAGCAGACAACACCTACAAACAAAATTCTTGAATAATTTCATTTTTTATCTCAAAAACATAGCTCATGACTCCTCATTGGAACGAGCTCATCAAGCTCATTCCAATGAGGGGTCATCAGCCATGTTTTTGAGACAAAAAAAAAATAAAAAATAATGAAAATTGAACGGTGATTTTTGTAAATAGCGCTGGCCAGTTTTGGCCGTTATGTTGGGTGAAGAGTTAACTTTTTTCTGCTGATGTTGTATTTCATACAGTCATCACATGACACGAGGCAGCTATGTCTTCAGCAGTTATCAAGGGGAAGATCAGTAGTTCTGAAACGATTAGCCAGATAACCAGTCTGTAACCGATTGGAAAGCTGTCAACCAGATAACTGCTACATGTATCCCTATAGTTTATGGGATAGCATCGAGAAAATAAATAGTAGTTGACCATGAGACGGTCAAATTCTTTTGCTGACGCAAGCATTGTCAAAGCTACCAAACATTTGTCGATTTTCAATGATGTGTACTTGAAGTAACATGAAAGGGTTTAGATGTTGTAATGTTGAATGAAGAGTTATTTAGGTCGCATGGGTTGTCAAGCCATGGATAAATGTTCGTAACAAACTGCAAACGAAGTGCACTGCAGGTCGTTTTCTATGAGGTGTTGTTAATTGCAGAGTATAATGCTGAAAAAATCCTTCAGAGCGAGTAATGTGCTTCCAAAATAAATTAACTGTTTGGTACTTTACCATCGTGTTTCAGAAAAAACATGTTTTGATTTTGCTGAACTGTTTAAAAGTATGAACGTATGTCATAAAAAACCTAATTTAAAATCTTGTACTTCAAAATTTGTTTTTCAATGGTCAATGTCCGACAATGGGGGGCACTTGATCAATGAGGCATACAATAATTTCTCACCACACCCCTTTTATGACTCGCAACATATTCCCACCAGAAATTTCAGTGCGATGAATAGGTAAATGTAAACGTGGAACTGTTTATGACATTTGTTTTAGAAGTGAACAGAAAAAGATACTCAAAAAATTAGGAGTACATACTCACCCTACTAGTATGATCACATCAAATTAAAGCCACTCAAGGTAAAAAGCTTTTTGCCAATACAGTTAACTATGCCTAACTACAATTTACAAACTGGGTGGAAAATTCTTAACCAATATCAATGATAATCATCGGATTCATCCGTCACTTCAATTGCATGCACGTGGGAACAAATAGCACAAGCGAACTTTGTTTCAGGTACGTGGCATGCTGCATGCCTGTGATTTTCAAATGGCAAAGTCTGGTTTTGTGACCGGGCAATGCAGGGTGACCACAGTTACAGGCCTGGCATTCTTTAGGAGTGCTGCACGCCTAGAAAAAATTAAGAAGGGCAATTTTTTGCACCCCTGATTTTCTGGAATGCCAAAACCTGTTTGGGACTGCCTTTAAAATCTATTATCATTTCGTCCCCTGAGTTCCAATGTGTTCTCTGTGCCTACTGGCACAGAGAACACATTGGAACTCCGGGGATGATTTGTCAATGTTGCATTGATTCACAATAATTCATGACTCATTCACAATAATTCAGGACCCATTCTATGTCGCATTTCAATACATTTTGAGTGTAGAAGACAGTCACATAAGAAATGAATGCAACATTTTGAATAATGAGAAGATAAGTGTGCCAATTTTTCCACTATGTAACTGAATGTAGCACAAGTTTTCAGTTTCTGGCAAGCTCAGTGAGAGATGTCCAGAAAATGATGACAGCTTCTGGTTTTATCACTGCAGGAAGACACAGATACATATATAGTTTATAGTGGTTATCCTACAACTTATTTTGACTTGTGCTGTAAACTGAAGCAGAACGAGTGTATGAATGGTGACGAATGATGACGAATGGCAATGAGTGAAGATTTGGTGGAGCTAGCTTAGAAGAAAGAGAGCTGCACAGAAAATTCAATGTGAATTAAAATTTAGAGTCGGTAGTGGGAGAAGAGATAACTTTCAGCTATCCACCCATCGTGGCTTGATGAAGAAGCCAAGACGTTTGTATAGCTGAAATAGGAGAAGACAAATTTCAGACTTGGTGAAAAGAATGAGAAACAACAATACTGTCAGAAAACTGTAACATATCCGAGAACATTTTGTAATTGTGTGTTTGCGATTTATTAATAAACAAAGAGGTTATTACTAGGGCTGAAACGGTTGGCTCATTTACACAACCGACTAACCGAGAGCTGTAACCGGATAATATCCGGTTAACCATAGCCATTATTTCACCGAATCAGGGATCAAAATTATAGGAATTGGAAAGCAGTATTCTCAGAAACTTTTCCTTAATGTGTATACAAACGAACGTTGTCGAGTACTTGACAACATTCGTTTTTATACATACAGTTAAAACTAGAAGTCCTGTCACGAATAGTGCGCTTATCTAGGCTTAATTGTGCGTTGGAATTTGCACGCAATTGCCATATTGAATGGCATCCAAATCACGGCAGGTTCTCCTGGTTACTCATAGCAAACACATGCAATGTTTCTGCCAATGGACCTCCGGGTTACCCGGAGGTCCATTGGCTGAAACATTGCTTGTGCACAGGCCATATGTACAGAATTTGATAGTTTTACTATGGCCATAACGCGTACATTAACACGCAGATCAATGTGCTATTTGTGCACATTTCATGACAGGACTTCTAGTTTTAACTGTACTACGGAATAGTTTCTACGGTTAATCAGTACTCACAGAAATGGCCGATCATTAACAAAGTCTTGAACGCCAAAGTCGATTATTTCTCAATACATGCAGCGCTGCTTCGAGGTGTAATCTATCTCAAAGAAGAAGCGGCATGGTTACTACATTTTAACCATGGAATGACGATCACTATCGATATTTCAGATAACCGGTTGACGTTTTTTTAATCGCTTAGATAGGTAACCGGTTTCAAACCGGTTATCCAGTTAACCATTTCAGTACTAGTTATTACTTGGTTAGTTTCATATCAGCCAAGATATTGTTCAGTCCTCTGAAACTTCACATCAGCCTTTGACCTTCAGTCTCGATCAGGCTGATGAAGTTACCTCAGACTGATATCTCGGCAGAAATGAAACTAACCAATTTATAACCTCCAATTATTATGAACAAAAAATGCTGAATTTTAATTGTCTTAAGTATGAATGAAAAAAAATGTGATGAAAATGAAAAAGAGAGATACTGTTACACTGGCCACAACCATTGTTCAGATAATATATGTTTATGTAAAAACAAGCTTTTATCTGGTTGCGGTGAATGTGTATGTATTTGCAACAAACCACTGTACACTGAGTACAGCTGCCATGCAACCAGCAACCGTCCCCAGACTATTTTACCCAAACCGTCCCCAACTATTTTACCGAAACCGTCCCCTGGGTCAGTTACTCCAGTTGGCCGACATAACCGGTCACGGGTCGTTTCGCCCCTTTTCCCGTTCGCCCCGGGTCGTTTCGCCCCGAGTCGTCTCGTCTCTAGAATTGGGGCGAAACGACCCTGGGTAAATTTTTTTTTTTTTTTTTTCAATAGTAATTTTTCAGCCCAAAGGGTAGTCTTACCTTATTGTAAATCCACCTTGATAACAAACAAATGAAACAGGGAGTGAGAGAGGTGACCGATTAGGTTCCAGGTCAACTCGCCTTAATCATCCTTTTAAAAAATCCAAGAATCAAAAACGTAAATCCTTTCATAGAAAACCCATGGAATAACAGGGAGCACATAAACACAACATGCTAACACCTTGAAGGCAGACGATACAATGATTGAATAAAAAACAAATCTACAGGGACCGAGTTGACACGAATTACTCAAACTGAATAGCGGTTCTTCAAAAACATCTTTGATGAATTGTTTTTTTTGTTAACAGTCAAGATGTTTGTTTTACAGTAATTCCATACCAGTTGGTGTTTATTTGAGATTGATTGTGTGGCTGATTGCCTTTTTTATTCACAAGCGTAAATATGTATGTATATATGTTATTAATTGTGATGCATTTTCCTGAACTCATGTGTATTTTCATTATTCAGAACTTGATCAACATAAAATGTATTAAAATCTGAACCTACGTTAGTACGTTTCCCCATTCCTCGTCAAACATCCCTCGGCGAAAAACATTTGCGATTTCAATACATTTTCTCCTATGGTATAAAATTTTATATAAAAATAAACTGAATCATCGTTTCAACCGCTAGTTCTGTTTTTTTTTTCTTTATCAAACCCACCCTATACCCCGGGAAAAAAAGTGGGGCGAAACGACCCACTCTCAAAATTGGGGCGAAACAACCCGGGGCGAAACGACCCAGGGCGAACTGGTATGGGGGCGAAACGACCCAGGGGGCGAACGGGATTTGGGGCGAAACGACCCGACACCACATAACCTGAACCGTCCAAAGACCGAACCGTCCCACTATTTTACCCAAATCGTCCCCAGTTGAATACATGGCGAAGTTATTGTATTTAGTTAGGTCAACTCGTAATTAATGACTAACAAGACTGAACTTTGTGATTTATTTCAATGCAAAATTGTTTGGAAGAAGTGAGCTTAAAATGTTTTGTGATTATTGGTTCCTTGAAGTTATCACAATGTTATTCTTGTTGAAAGATGCTGATAGCATGTTAGATGAGTGAGACAGCTGTCATCGTTACAGAAATCAACCAAGTTTGTATTTTTCATTCATTTCAATTTCCAATAGGTCTGAATCAGATAAGTGAGTGATAAAGTTCATCGTGCATATGAAAACTGGACTTTATCTCATTCATTTTGTTGGATTTAATGTAGTTCACAATCGGATATAATGTTATTCATTATTATTATCACTTTATAGGGCACTCCCTGGCGAATATTTTCATTTTCGGGGGCTGCACAAAACTCATATGTTTCCGTTCACATCCAGGTTCCCGGGCAATAATGAAAAATTTGTTTCAATATGGCCCGGCGGCCCGCACATCCCCGGATGTAGGCGAAGTAACACTGCTTTGAGTTTGAATATTTGGAGAAGAGAGATGTGATGGCGGAATTTTGTGATCTTTGGCGTGAAAGAATTAAGATATACATTCGCATTTAAGGCATGAGTTAGTTGTTGACAATGATTGTGTGGGAATTTCACACATCTACTACATTGAAAAATGATAATAATATATGAATGATGAAAAAAATAGCAATCTTGATTTTTCTTGGTTTAACATGTAACCTCTTTGAAATAGCACTGTATGTATTTCTGTGATAATAATACAAATAACATTATTTTGTACGGGCGTTATGGTTCATTAACGGCCCTACGAAAATGATTAACAGCCCTTGGGCCTATTAGAGGCCCTCGACTTCATCTCGGGCCACTAATAGACCCTTGGGCTGTTAATCATTTTCGTAGGGCCGTTAATGAACCATAACGCCCTCAAAAATAATGTTATTGTATAATTATAATTTGTTGGATTTGATAATTCTCTTTTGAGTAAGTGGTTTTGCATAAAAATAATAATAATAATAATAATAATAAAAAATAATAATGACGTGGGGACTGTTTGGGTTTCAGGGATTGGGGACGGTTTGGGTAAAATAGGTGGGGGCAGTTTGGGTTGCTCAGATGGGGACGGTTCGGCTTGGGGACGGTTTGGGTGCTATTCATTCATTATGTTATGCATGTACTTTATTTTTCTCATCCTTCATGAAATATCTTCTTGAATTTCAAGGCCAAATCATCTTCCTGGTAGAGAAGTGCTAGTGCATACATTACATGATTGATAGGGTATGTGAATAAAACCTTATATTTTTATCAACACTTTTTTGCAGACTGGAAGCCAAAAAACTAGAGATCTGGGAAATACTTACACTGGTGTATCTTACAGTTTATACTGTTTGGGTGAACAAATGGCGGCTGCAGTAAATTGAGTAACTTCTTTTGTAACAGCAAAATCGAAAACGGGGGAAATGGATCACCACATGAGGGCAGCAGTTATTTTACCCACAATGCTTTGCAACAGATAAAATGGCAGCCTCCTTGAAAAAGTCAAGTTGACCAGGGTGCACTCAAACATTTACCGGTTCTTATTGAAGTTGGTTTGAGAGAAAACAATCTTTCTGTGTATGAAAATACGTTGTCTTTTTATTTTGAAACGTTATTTAGGCTACAATTTATCGAAGATGTGAACACGGTTTGGTGAAACAAAATGGAATCTTTCGGCCTAATTGCTGAGTTACAAAAAGGAATCTTTCGGCCTAATTGCTGAGTTCGAACACAAACATCGTTCGCACCCTCCCCTCAGAAAGCTGTTTACATTTTAACTACTTCTACTTAGATGTATCGTTTGGGACTATAAATATGTGACCCATGAACTTATATTTGGGGTTCTATATTAGCGGAATATCAAAGAGGGTTCCAGCTGAAGAAACTGAGGCCATCGATTTTCATGCCCCCTATTTTCGTGTTATCGCTTATGCAGTACAGTCGCCGTGCAGTAGTGCAGTGGTGGTAATCCACACGTGGATAAATATTAATTAAGTTTTCTGCAAAATTAAATTTTTGATAATTATACCTATAATTGGTCAATTTACTGTTTGAAATCTAATAATATGAATATTCTGAATTCTAGGAAGCCAGTGTTCAAGTTAAAAGAAATACAGTTAACTCGGCAGTATCGAATCACTTTTTATAAAATCGCCCCAGTCTCCGTCGGCGGACAAGGCGCGTGGCTCTTTTTGTTTGCGATATATTACCTATTGTTAGCCACAACTTATCCCATAAAAGAAATAAAAAATAACAATTACACGTTTGTATACGAAAGTGATTTCTGGACGACGGAAATCAGACAGTATCGAATCAACACAGACAGTATCGAATCACTGATTTTGTGGTCGTTTAAATTGATGCTAGCTCCGTAAATACAAATATTTTTTCAAAGAATTAAACCCCGAATAAATTGTTTTACAAAGCACGACACTAGTAACACTGTTTCTCGGTCACTGTTGGCTTTGGCAACATGAGGTGTGGGCTTGAGATGAGGACTCGTGAAAACGTGCCGACATTTGCAGTTAGGTCGGGTCTGCCTAAAAGCGGAAGCTGGCGTAATCTACCTAAAAATATCAATTCTCACCTAAATATTATTATTCATTGTTTTTCGGTATGACATGCCCATAAGGGGTGTTTACAACTGTTTTTTTTTTCAAACGAACAGGGTGGGAGAGCCCGCGTTCACACGTTTTGACGACACCCCTCATTTGTAACATGAAGGCAGGTGTAGTACAGCAATGCATTGTGTGGATAAATTGTTCTAACAGAAGTCATAATCGCGTTGAGGCAGGTGAGATTCTAATAGAGGACCTCTCGGCTCACAGACTTCAAATATACTCACTGAACCAACACGTTTCCCACTGTGTTTTTTTTTTTTGGGGGGGGGGGGGGTAATGGGCTGGCTGGGTAGTGGTGAATGGTTGTGGGGAATGGTTTCGTATGTTGTCCGCGCGCAAGATTCACGTATATTAATTGGCCGACATCTTCCCTATCATGCAGCTAATATTATTGCGCTTGGTGATAATTCAGAAATTATAGGGGATGGGAAACACACCAAACCATTACATGCAAGCATCAAACCAACCCCTCCACCCCCCCCCCCCCCCCCCAAAAAAAAATCCTCCGTCGAAAGTTACAGGCTACAACCTGAGCCCCCCCCCCCCCCCCCCCCCCCCTGTTTGACTCCCAATTGCTGCAATGGGAAACCCTAAGTCCAGCAGTGTACAAAATCGGTGTAATAAGGGAGAGTGAACAAGATTTCAATATTCCTGTAGGGCCATAGTATATAATGTCCAATGCATGCACAAAAACGGGTCAGCAATATTTTGTTGTGGACACTTGCCAGATTATCAATCAGGTGCAACAATTAGAGATAATATAACAAGAAACTAAAAAATATGAGAATCAAAATTTGTTCAGAAGTAAAATCAACTGACAATTAAAATACTTATATTTATCAAATCATTGTTAACGATTAAAAGTAACGTAATAAAAATACTCGAAAATTCAGAGTAACAATATAAAAAATAGTATCACATCCCGTGAATGACTATGGAAATGAGCAGTCAAAATTAACAAAATAAAAACACTATCACAGCTTGTGAATAACGATGAAAATAGGTAGCGAGCCGCTTCTAGTATCACATTAATTAGATATAAAAACTATGAAAAATACATATTTATAAAATTACTGTGGATCCTGCAAGGCTTATAATGGTTATTTTCTGGACGCATCTGGCCGCTACGTTAGGTAAAGGGTTAAAGAATATTGAAAATGCAACAAAACATTCACTGGTTTATTACTTTGTTGTTGTGTTGTCGCCTCCCTGAGGGGCTTTTGAAAATATATTGAGGTTGTTTGTGAAGAGTTGTGTAGCAGTAATTGTCGAGTAAACCTCACCCCCAAGTCAAGTAAGCCTTTAGTCACTTCGGCACCAATCATTGCTGTCCACAGTTATGATGCATGGTAAATAAAACACCTCGTCACGTGAATGCTAGAATGTTCCCATATGGGATATAGAACATTTTAGCACTCACGCGACAAACTGGGCACATATATGGAACGAGACAACTCTTGGTTTCGTTTGAGAGCCATGAAGGGTGAACCTAAAAATAATTTTCATCAAGCCATTGGGTAACCATGTCAATCTTACATCCTAGATTTATGATACTTTTGAGTTTCCTCTAAGAGCTTAGGGAACGCGGCTCATAGACCATCGCAAATAAGCCAACCAAGAATCGGCGGTAAAACTTCTTGACAAAGGAAATGAATCCCGAGTCTCATGGTTCCCAACTCCCTCTAGTTGGCAGTTTCACTGGCATCGACATAAGGTTTATGCCTGTTCAATGCACGTATTCATCGTTTGAAAATTAGAATGGAATGCAGCCAATGTCTGTATCTCATTCCAAATTTTGAACGTCAAACACCGGGCATGTATCTGGTTCGTGTAAGAGGGACGAAATGACGTGAGGTTGAGTGACTAATATATTATTCGGGATGTTTCTTACATTTCTTTACAAATTCTGACCCCCACCCCCCACCCCCCCCCCCTCCTTTCCACAAGCCGATAATTCCACAATGCAACAATTTTACTCGGCAGCAGCTGTTATAAAACATGTCAGACTACATTCCCGAAACAAAATCATCAGCAAAACACGTCAAACAAGGGCCTATATACATTTATCTCCGAACGCTTGTCGTGGTGGAAACCTTTGAAATTCATGTCGCCGTAAATCCGACAGACAACATCCCTCATATTGACAACAACTGCACAGCAATTTCACAGTGCAAATAATGTTTACATTGCCGAAATTGCTCTGAAAAAACAGGCTTAATTATCAAACTGTTGCATAAACAAGAATTTCTTACCATTTCAGTGTTTTTTTTTTTTCAATTATTATTTTGTACTGTGTTTCGCTGTTGCAAGTACATGTGCTTACTCCTACTGATTCGATACTGTCGAGCACATGACCTTCGTGAACTTTATAATTTGAATCAAAACAGCTTATCGTTTCGTTTCAAAATTTTTTGTAGTTTGAGTATAATAATATTACAAAAAAACTATAGTACTTACATTTGGAGTATTTCTATGCGTCTTTTTTTCTTCGACGATAACAAAAAAATACGGAGGCAAAACGCGGAAGTTTTTTCGTAACGTCCATTCGGGTAAAACTAAAAGCGCATCGGTATCAACCCTAATTGTCCTCCAAATTTCCTTTTTTCTCTTGGTAATAATACGCAATATATCGGTTGTTACAAAGTAGGTATAAAAATAAAAAATGGCTAAGGCGTATTTTTTTTGAGCAGCTGTGTGTTTGTTTTGATTCGATACTGTCGCTGATTCGATACTGTCGCGTTGACTGTAATATGAAATTTAGGCAAACCTAAAAGCGAGCGAAAGTGATGCATTAGGCCTAAAGTGCTGTAGGCCTACATTTCCTGGTAAAGAATAGGGGACCAGCCAAATTTCGAGATAACTATTTTTATCTGCGTTTTGATTGGAAGATAATTCAAGATATTATTTTCCAGTGCTCTGATTGAAAGATAATTTTATCATTGCTTTGATTAGAAGATATATTTATGGCGCCGTTGTTTTCAGGAATTTATGCGAGGAGTTACGGAAATTGCTACGGAAGCCCATTAGGGACATGTGAAGAAAAAAAATTACATGTGTGGGAAAAAAAAATTAAGTCGTGCGCACGAGATAATTTAATTAAGTCGTGCGCACAAGATAATTATCTTGTGCGCTTGAGATACCTAAGGAGTGCGCACGCGATACCTAAGTCGTGCGCATCAGATAATATATTTAGGTTACTGCAAGCATTTCGCATGCAGTGGAATAGCAGGGTTGGGAAGAGGGACAAAACCGTCAAGATATCCACTTTTCAACTGTGCTTTAGACGTTGTAAATGCCCTCACCCGAAACCCGTATTTTTCTCCGACCCTGACATATCAATTTTACTATGAACTAAGAGGAAGTAGGGTTAGGGTAGAGGAGGAGAAGGGGTTGGCTGTGAGGGTGTGTGTGCTCGTGAGAAGTAGCCGAGGATTCCCAGTATGATTTGTCTGTTCTGCTACATCTAAAGACGAAATACTAGCGTCTTTCTGCATGCATATTTAAAATTTCATCATACTGGGCCGAACCAGAGTTGCCCCAGGAGTGTGGTTCCCCAGTGATTGCCCAGCACATTGTTTCGCCCTTCCTTGTAAGGTACTTTGGTTGGTAACCCAAAAATATACAGCATAATCCAAGATAGGGTACACATGTAAGGCTGTGTCCCCCTCTCCCCCGCCAACCCCCCAACAAACACATTCGGAATGCTTTTACGTCCCCCTTTCTCCCGAAAATCCTGGAATGGACCTCCCACTGGACGGAGAGGGAGGGGTGTCTCTAGTATTTCTCTATTCCTGTGAGACTTCTTCAGTCAACTCAAGCTGCATTAATTCCAGCTTGGAGATCTGGCAAGTTAGGAATTTGCCATGTTCCCATTTAAGGAACCTATTCCATTTATTGAGCAGGCGCGACAATTTGAAACCTGTTTCCAGTGATTACGTCTCCCCCTCCCCCTCCAAACAGATACGGGGACACTAGATTATTTGTTTTGCTCCTCGGGGCTTACCCATTGGCGCCTTGTAATGTAGTTTGTTTTTGAATAGAATAAAAGCCCCCCCCCCCACAAACACACACACACACACTCCAAGGAGTTAAGAGCTCTCACAGGATGTGAAAAAGTTTCATAGAAGTTACAACTAATTTCCTGCATGTATTGCCTCTTCTGTAGTCCTTGAAGTCGAGAACGTCACTTCTTTGTGACTCCCTGTTCCCAAATTTGTTCACACACGGGCGAAACATGGTCGTCCCGGCGGTGTCGTACCCCAATGGTTGCCATGCGTATCGTATCGTCCTATCTACTAAAGTACATTGGTTGCCACTAATACGTAAGCATCATACATCCATGGTAGGGTGCCATTCTATGACGGTAGTCATCCTAAGTTTGAAGAGCTTTCTACTCCCTGGCTCAGCAGAAAGTACTGGGAAGGACCTCCCATGGCGGGATGGTCTGTCGTAAATTCTATGATACTTCTTCATAGATGGGCAACCCACCAGGACCGTATCTAGTGCTATCTACCCCGGAATGTTGGAGGGAGGGGGGGGGGGACATGTACCGCTAAATTTCCCGACGACTATATAGTCATTTGGCGTAGGACTATGGTCGTCTATCTGACCGGGTGTCCTATGAGCAAGCGCAGTCCCCACCGAAGCAGGAGACCTAGAAAGTTACCATCTTGTCTTGTCTGGTGATTCTTGGACTAAGAGAGTTCTCTACCGAAGCGGGACACTTTGAAACCTGTGAGAGCTCTTAACTCCTTTTCACCACAAGACGATAACTGGGTGATGGAGTTGGTGGGACTTGGAGTGTGGGTGGTGGGGGGGGGGGGGTGGGAGGGGGGCTTCTATCCTATTCAAAAACAAACTACATTACAAGGCGCCAATGCGTCAGCCCCGAGGAGCAAAACAAATAATCTAGTGTCCCTGTAACTGTTTTTTTTTTTTGGGGGGGGGGGGGGGGGGGGGGAGGGGGGAGACGTAATCACTGCAAACAGGTTTCAAATTAGCGCGCCCGCTCAATAAATGGAGTAGGTTCCTTAAATGGGAACTTGGCAAATTCCTAACATGCCAGATCTCCAAGCTGGAATTAATGCAGCTTGAGTTGACTGAAGAAGACTCACAGGAATAGAGAAATACCAGAGTCACCCCTCCCTCTCCATCCAGTGGGGGGTAAATTCCAGGATTTTCGGGAGAAAGAGGGACGTAAAAGCATTCCGAATGTGTTTGTTGGGGGGTTGGAGGGGAGAGGGGGAGAAACAATGCGCTGGGCAATCACTGGGCAATCACACCCCTGTGGCAACTCTGATCCGGCCCAGTATGATGAAATTTTAAATATGCAGCCAGAAAGACGCCAGTATTTCGTCTTCAGATGTAGCAGAACAGACAAATCATACTGGGAATCCTCGGCTACTTCTCACGAGCATCCCCCCCCCACACACACCCTTAATGTCCACCCCTTCTCCTCCTCTACCCTAATATACACTTCCTCTTAGTTCATAGTGAAATCGATATGTCAGGTTTGGAGAAAAATGCGGGTTTCGGGTGAGGGCATTTACAATGTCTAAAACACAGTCGAAAGGTGGATATCTTGACGGTTTTGTCCCCCTTCCCAACCCTGCTATTCCACTACATGCGAAATGCTTGCAGTAACCTAAACATATTATCTCGTGCGCACAACTTAGGTATCTCGTGCGCACAACTTAATTATCTCGTGCGCACGACTTAATTTTTTTTTTTCACACATGTAATTTTTTTTCTTCACATGTCCCTAATGGGCTTCCATAAATTGCTGCGTTCATTATTTATTTTTTCACAAATAGCGTGTAGCATTTATTGTTACTATTACCAACTGCTAGTAGCCACAAGAAAATACAGCAGTGCTGTGCAAAAAAAGGACAATGATAATATGCCAATGCAGTTTTACTGAAAAGACCATCTTTAAAATAATAAGACTGAGTATCACAAATGTAGTTTCATGATTCGGACCAGATATTTTTATAGGACGTTTCGGCCCCAGATCTATGGACGATTCTGACCATATTTCTGGCTGATTCGGGCCAGACTACTGGACAATTCGGACCATGTTTGTGGACATTTTGGACCAGGTTTCTGGGAGATTTGCCCAACAGACACACAAACTGCTCAAGCTAGCACAGACATATACACACTTCACAAGTCAGCACAGACATATACGCACTTCGAATTTGGTCAAAATCGGCCCAGTAGTTAGCCCGTTGCTAAGGGGGCACTCTGGTTGCTAGGGAAGTCACATGACGTCATCATTGATATGTCTGTTTTCATTTGCAATACATTCTGGGTCTGTATACCGAATTTGGTCCAAATCGGCCCAGTAGCTAGCCCATTGCTAAGGGCACAATCTTGTTGCTAGGGAAGTCACAAGACGTCAACATTGATATGTCTATTTTTATTTGCAATGCATTTTGAGTCTGTATTCCGAATTTGGTCAAAATCGGACTAGTAGTTAGCCCGTTGCTAAGAGGGTGCTCTGGTTGCTAGGGAAGTCACGCAACGACACCATTGACCTGACTGTTTTCGTTTGCAATGCATATTGGGTCCATGTATCAAAATTGGCACAGTAGTTTGCCCATTGCTAGGGGTGCGCTTTACTTGCTATGGACGTCACACGACGTAATCAGTGACCCATTAGCCCCCATCTCCCCTCCTCCCCCCCAATATATTAAGGATCCCTTGACCCAATGAGGGTGAAAGCAATAGTGAACAGCTATCACTTGTTCTTTGTCCGAGTATCCGTGAAAAAATGTCACCTCCTTTGTCCCCGGTTCCTTTGGGAAAAATCCCAAAAAGTTTAATCAGCCAGAGTCATTCTCATGAAGTCTCATCTCGTAAACTACTTCCTATGTAAATAAATCATTTCTTCAATTGCGAATGTCAATTTCCTCCATGCGCAAACATGTCAGCGTCCTTGTGTACCACTTCCGTTGAAAAATTTTGAAGTTGATGCCTTTGAGATGAGCTTGGCTTTGAGTTCATACAAACGGTACATAAGTGTTGCCTAATAGCTTGCGAAGCAAGCGACCCTGCGGGTCGCTTTCACTTACTATTAACATGTTTTATTCAGAAAGATTGACGCGACCGACACAGTGCATTCTCTTGTTTTTGTTAGTGCTGGGAGGTTAATCGAAAATACAACTCAGTTTTTGGTTATTTAAAAACACCGACCGACCAGAATGTGAGATAACCATCAGTCAGGACACGCATGATTCAGATTATTAGCTCAACTTGACAAAGTCAAGCTGAGCTATTGCCATCACTTCTCGTCCGTCGGCGTACGTACGTACGTACGTACGTTAGTACGTACGTCCACAATTTCCTTTGGCACACCTCACAGGTCACATTTATGATCAGATTACTTTGAAACTTGGTATGCTTGTTTGGGGTGACCTCTAGATGGGAGCTATCGATTTTCTTCAATTTCCGTCAAAAAATCTTGCCGCGGCCAACGTTCTTAGAACTTAGTTTAGTCAAACCACAATATTTCCCTTTGGCACACCCTACAGGGCACATTTATGATTTGATTGCTTTGAAACCTGGTGTGCTTATTTAGGGTGACCTCTAGATGGGAGCTATCGATTTTCTTCAATTTCCGGCAAAAAATGTTGCCACGGCCAACGTTCGTAGAACTTAGTTTAGTCAGACCTCAATATTTCCCTTTGGCACACCCTACAGGGCACATTTATGATCAGATTGCTTTGAAACCTTGTATGCTTGTTTGGGTAGACCTCTAGATGGGAGCTATCGATTTTCTTCAATTTCTGTCAAAAAATGTTGCCGCGGCCAACATTCTTAGAACTTAGTTTAGTCAGAAGACTCAATATTTCCCTTTGGCACACCCTACAGGGTACATTTATGATCGGATTGCTTTGAAACCTGGCATGCTTGTTTGGGGTGACCTCTAGATGGGAGCTATCGATTTTCTTCAATTTCCGTCAAAAAATGTTGCCACGGCCAACGTTCTTAGAACTTAGTTTAGTCAAACCACAATATTTCCCTTTGGCACACCCTACAGGGCACATTTATGATTTGATTGCTTTGAAATGTGGTATGCTTATTTAGGGTGACCTCTAGATGGGAGCTATCGATTTCCTTCAATTTCCGGCAATAAATGTTGCCACGGCCAATGTTCGTAGAACTTAGTTTAGTCAGACCTCAATATTTCCCTTTGGCACACCCTACAGGGCCCATTTATGATCAGATTGCTTTGAAACCTGGTATGCTTGTTTGGGGATACCTCTAGATGGGAGCTATCGATTTTATTCAATTTCCGTCAAAAAATGTTGCCGCGGCCAACATTCTTAGAACTTAGTTTAGTCAGAAGACTCAATATTTCCCATTGGCACACCCTACAGGGTACATTTATGATCGGATTGCTTTGAAACCTGGCATGCTTGTTTGGGGTGACCTCCAGATGGGAGCTATCAATATTTTTATACTGTACCAATGACCCAGACTTAGCTGGTGCTATCTCCAACAAAACCAGGGCCAAACACAAATTTTGCCCCCCAATCCCCAAAATTTGCATCCAAAACAAAAAGAAATCATGTCCTAAAGGACCTCCATACTACGCCTCTACTGCGCATGCGCAGTGACGCAGTCGTCCCGAAATTGGCGCCAATTATCATTCTCTGTTTGGCCCTTCATCAGTCAACATCTCACTGATCTTTGTGCTTGTAAATCTCAGTTTAAAGGATGCCAGACACGTAATTTTTGGAGAAAATGTGATTCTAAGGAGGATAGAAGGAGGAGAGGAAAAAGAAGTGGCAAAAAATAATCAGGGCTGTACTTAAAATTTTTTTGATGAAATTATGGTAAGTTGCCTATTTTCGAGGCATGGGCCTCTTGTTGTCATTCTTGCTAATTGTTGCACTGCTTATTCAGTGTTTCCTCTCCCCTAGCCTTCTAAAGTCCCCCCTGGCAATTCTCCCATGCTTTTGGCATATTTTTGAGAAATTTCATTTCTAAAATTTCCTGGGAGAGTTGCTTGGTTACAGAATGTTTTCTGTTATTTTCCCCATAGTTACGTTTTCACCCATGGGTGTATAACGTTTGTGTTCTGCATCTTCCATCTGATGTTCTACAGATTCTCCCCTGGGAGTCTCTGTTTTGCATCAGATACAGTAAAACCTGTCTTGAGAGACCACTGTCTTGAGAGACCACCTGTCTTGAGAGACCACATCTACCAGGCACCGATTGGTTTTACTCTATAATGGACCTGCTATGGGAGACCACCTGTCTTGAGAGACCACCTGTCTTGAGAGACCACTGTGACCTGCTACCAAATTGTACTTTTATGCCATAATGGACCTGTCTTGAGAGACCGCCCCTTTGAAGACTGAAACCATGACAAAAACTTTTTACCTGTTCTGGAATTGGAAAATCCATTGTGGTTATACTAACATAATTAAGAGTATTAAAAGCTCTTAATTGGGATTCAATTGCTAACTCATTAAAGATTGAGATGTTTTTATAAGACCCCTGTGAAAAGATTAGGATTATTGCTGAATAAACAATTTCATACATACCTGAAATGTGACAGATAGGAATACAAATAAATTTGTGTTGAAAATCTTTTTGTAACAAATTGAAATGGACTGTTATAAAAATTATAAAAATAAATTAGTGTTGAAAATCTTCATTGAAGATTTTCAACACTAATTTATTTTTATAATTTTTATAACAGTCCATTTCAATTTGTTACAAAAACTTCATAAAAAAAGAACAACTACAAAGTAATTACAAAAATCCATTCTTCTCCATTTCTGAATTTTGTGGTTGGTTATTCACTGACTTGAGAAAACCTGAAACCTGTTATGAGAGACCACCTGTCTTGAGAGACCACTTTTGTGTGGCCCAAAGGGCGGTCTCTCAAGACAGGTTCTACTGTAGAGTGTAATTGATGACTGATTCCGGGCCAGTTTTTTCAGTGCCTGGAGTCATGTTTTCTAGTGTGTTTACACTGTTTGTTTTCATTGGCAACAGCCTTTTTTGAGGGGGGCTGTTTGCCTTTGTGGTAGTTTATCTCATTATAAGATACATTTATATTATCCGAAAGTGTCTCATTAATTATTTTATATAAATTTAAAATTTTTGACCACACTTTGCCATCGGATCCATCGGGGCTCAACGTTACTTTTCAGCAACTTGGGCTTCTCTGAAAAAATATTTTTTCAAAATTATTTTGTTTTGCAATTGTTTTTTCATTTATTAATGGATCATGTTATTATGTATCTTTGTGTCAGGGGTTTTTGCGAGTAACTAGGACTTATTGTTGTTCTTTCACAATGAAGGGACGTTGTTCAAATTGTAATAGGAAGAAATCTTCCTCTGACTTTCATGATCATTGTATTAATTGTAGTCAGTGTTCTCGCATTAATCCCTGTCCTATATGTGAACATTGGGATGAGAAACATTGGAAACGTGTGTCACGATATGTTGTTTCTGGAGAAAGAGCGATGCCGGCTCTTTCTCCACAAGGTCACTCTACTCTCTCAGTTTCTATTTCAGAGGAACCAGAACAGGGTGATGTTTCCATGTTCTTCAAGTGTGCGTCCGTCGTCACAAATGAATTCAGAGCTAGCGGCAAAAGTGCTCATGGAGATTAGACAAATGTCGTCCGCTAGCTCGCCCGGTGTAGCGTCCATTCACCGAATGGTTCGGCAGCCGGGTTCGTCCGATGCGGTCCAAGAGGAAATTTTGGGTGATGCGAGCACTATAAACATAATAGATGCACACCCAGTGACGGCGGATAGTAAGCGAGAACGGAGGAAGCCTTTTAGTCCGGTTCCTAGCTCGTCCAGGTCCAGCCGGGCCGCGAGCGAGAGAGGTCCCTCTCTCGTACAACAACATCTGGGACCAGATGTTGTGGTACAAAATGTGTCTTTAGCGGAGCATACGTCCGTCGCTCGGGACGCTCCGTTGTATAAGCAGTCCGCAGAGACTGTTAAGGCTTCCTCTTCTCGTCAGCGCACACGACCGCACCTTGGCTGCGTGACCGCCGATATATTACCAGCTTCGCCGATGAAGGATTCTTCGGCGACCAGGTCACACCATCCGGCAGCCAGGGATTTGAGACCGATGGACTCCGGACGTTCGCATAGGAAAAGTATGCGGGAGCCATCTGATGCGGAGCTGCCCTCGGCGAAGCAGCGAAAGACTGCGCCTCCGCAGGTCTCGGCGCCGGACATTCTTGTGCAGATAGCACAGCTTATCGCAGCATCCCAGCAGCCGACAGAAACGGTGTCAGATCGAGAATTATCCGACGGCGCTGGGTCGGTACGCTCCGCCGAAGCATCGGGGGCGGACGACCGGGAACATCGTGAGGTCCGACCGGATGGTGAAAGGGATACGGATGACTTGGAGCTATCCCTTTCGGAACAACATAAAGCTGCCGTGGACTTCATCCGGCACTTTCTCCCTCAAGTTGTTCCGTCGGGCCAGACTGCTGCGCTTCCGGACAAGAGAATTATAGTGTCATTGGACTCTGAATTTTTTGAGCGGTTCAGTGACATCGCTCCCGAGTTTCCGTCGCAGTCCAATAATGTTGCTAGAACATTTGAATTATTGAACAACGCTATATTTAAACTTGCTTCCAGGACGGGGAAAGCAGGTTTCTTGTCCGTTAATACTCTCAACCTGCCTTTCATTAATGCAAGGAATAAATTCGATACGGCAGGACAGGGTATACCGAGAGTTCCTCTGCGTATGGACGACGAGGCGGAAGACTTAGAGCTATCATTACCGTCGTCAGCTTCTATTCCAACCGCGGTGTTGGAAACAGCTATTGCGTCTAACAGAGCCAATTTAGATGCCTTATCTTACGCAGATCACCTTACTAAGGCGTTATCACTGCGTCTTCAAGGGGAAGAGTTTCAGGATATACAATCCTCTTTAAGACTTCTTTCAAGGGCAGTAGCTTATTCCACGTGTAACTCCGCCCTTTCAGTGGCAAATCTGGAATTGGTTAGATGTGACGCAGCCCTAGCTACATCCACACTAGTGGATTCTAAGGTGAAGAACTCTCTTAGAGTCGCTTCGGTCTCAGGAGAACTTCTCTTTGACGGCAAGCTTTCCGCTATTTATGATAAAATTAAAAAGAAAGCTAATGATTCTCTGTTGTTCAGATCGGCTCCTAAAAAGTCGGATACAGCAGACACGAATAAGACAGGCACTTCTGGGTCTAATGCGCCCAAGAGAGGTTCCTATAGAGGTTCCGGTGCGTCCTCTTGGTCTTATTTGAGAGACCGTCAGGATAGCGACTCTCGTTCGGGACGTCCTTCAGGCCGGGACAATCGGTCGGACGCCCCGAGGTCGACGAGGCGAGGTGCGGGTCGTGGAAGACGTGGTTTCTCCTACCGCAGGCCTCGCAGGTCCAGGAGGTGATGGCTTAAACCTCTATCGCGTTCCGGTTGGCGGAAGGTTGTCGAGATTTTCACAAGAGTGGGCGTCGATTACGGACGACCCTTGGGTGAGAGGAGTGACTTCGGAAGGTCTAAAGATATCCTTCAAACGAAAGCCTCCATTAACTCGAAGTCCAAAGTGGACTCATCTTCCGTCAAATCCACAGAAAAGAGACGCTCTGTTATCAGAGGCGCAGTCTCTTTTAATGAAGAACGCGGTAGAGGTCGTAGAAAACCAGGAATCTCTGGGATTCTACAGCCATCTGTTTCTGGTTCCGAAACCAGACGGCTCGTTCCGTCCAGTCATAGATTTGAGCTGGATAAACAAGCTGATCGTCGCTCCGAAGTTTTATATGGAGACGATTCGATCGGTCAGAGCGAGTATTCGGGTGAACGATTATGCTACGAGCATAGATCTTAAAGATGCGTACTTTCACGTCATGGTACATCCGACATTCCGAAAGTATCTACGCTTTGCAGTCCTGGGAGTGGTGTATCAATTCCGGGCGATGTGCTTCGGATTGAATCTAGCACCCTGGGCTTTCACTCGGGTAATGAACTCGGTAATGATCTACTTCCGAGCTCATTCGTCTGCGGTAACGTCGGCCTACCTGGACGACATTCTTCAGAGGTACGGCAACGAGTTAACGCTTCAGAACGATGTTCAGAATCTTCTTCTATTGCTCCGACGTCTCGGTTTTATAGTAAACGAGGAGAAGTCGGATCTGGTGCCGTCCAAGTCATTCACTCATCTGGGAATGAGCTTCGAGACGCACAACAATCTCATTCGTCTGCCGTTAACCAGAGCGAAATTAGTCAGTTGTTACGCTCGCTATTGTCTGCACGCAGACAAAGTCACGGCGAGAGAATTTATGAGACTGATAGGTCTGTGCGGAGCCGCCGCGGATCTCATTCCGATGGGGCGGCTACGCACACGTCCTCTTCAAATTTTCCTGACTCAGAATTGGAGTGTGAAAATTCATTCGCTCGATGTAGACGTTCTCTTGTCAGATCAAGTGAAACAAGAGATTCAGACTTGGGCAAACATTCAGTGGTTAACTCAAGGAGTTCCGCTGCAGTTGCCGGATCCGAGTTTTACCATTATGACGGATGCCAGTCAAACAGGTTGGGGTGCATCATTAATCCCAACGGATTCGAGATGCCAGGGTCTTTGGGATCCGCAATTCCTGTGCAAGCACATAAACATCAAGGAAATGATGTCAATTTGGCTTGCGTTACGTCACTGGATGGACATTATTCACGATGCTCATGTCCAAATCCTATCCGACAATACGACAGTAGTGGCGTATATATGGAATCAGGGAGGCACTCATTCAGTTCCGTTGTTCAATCTAACGGAAAGAATCCTTCTGTTTGCGTTAGAACATCACGTTCTTCTTTCGGTCCGTCACATACCGGGTCGTCTGAATGTGTTAGCAGACTCCCTTTCACGAAAGGGTCGCTTGTTGCCGTCGGAGTGGACTCTCAACAAACAAGTATTCAATCAGATTTGCTACCAATGGGAACAGCCAATGATAGACTTATTTGCGACACATCTCAACAATCAGTTGCAGACGTATGTGTCTCCGTGTCCGGATCCAAGAGCATTTGCAGTAGACGCTCTGTCGATCCCTTGGGACGGAATGATAGGATATGCGTATCCTCCAGCGCCGTTAATTCAACAAGTATTGTTAAAGATAAAACAATCTCAATGCAAGATTCTGTTGGTAGCATCTCTGTCGCCACAGAGACCGTGGATAAATCTACTCAGGTGTCTGTTGTGGGACCTACCGCGGAAGCTTCCTCCACGAGAGGATCTTCTTTCGCAGGGGAAATCGCGCCAACTCCATCACAACCCGCAAGGTCTCAACCTTCACGTTTTTCCGTTGTGCGGTCCTTCTTGCATGGCAAGCACTTTACAGGACGAGCAGTGGACGCGATTTCTAACTGTAGGAGGACCTCCTCTTCGCTAAACTATGCGGCCAAGTGGAAGGTTTTTCGTCGTTGGTGTAGGGATCATTCTGTAGATATATTTGATCCCTCTATACCAGACATTGCAAACTTTCTAGTATACTTGTTTGACGAAATCAAACTGCAGCCTGTTACTATAAAGGGTTATAGATCTATGTTATCTGATACCTATGCACATCATGATAGTTTACAAATTGGATCTAATGTCTCTTTATCTAAGTTGGTTAGAAACTTTTCGATAAATAGACCCAGATCTCTTAGATTAATTCCTAAGTGGAATTTAGCTTGGGTTCTCCTTAAATTGAAGGAAAAGCCATTTGAACCTCTTGAGACAGTAGATTTCAAATTCTTATCTTATAAGACAGCTTTTCTCTTAGCTTTCTCTTCTGCCAGAAGAGTCAGTGAGCTTCATGCACTATCGGTGGATGATTCTCATTATCGTAGTGTTGGGAACACTATCACCTTCACTACTAATGTGGGTTTTTTAGCTAAGAATCAGGCTCCTAATAAATATCCGGAACCTATTGTTATTAAGGCTCTTCCGTCTTCAGACGGGCGTAGGCCTTTACTCTGTCCTGTTAGAGCACTACGTATCTATAAACAGAGATCTCAGTTTATCAGAAAGGGACGGAAACGTTTCTTTCTGTCTTTGATGCCTAATAGAAAGGACATTTCAGTCCATTCTATTGCTAGATGGATTCAGTTAACTATCCGTACTGCTTATGAAGATTTATCTTCTTCTCAGCAGTCTGTGCTTAAGATTTCTGCTCATGAAGTAAGAGCTCTTTCTACTTCCTGGGCTTATGCTAATAGTGTTGCTATTACAGATTTAATGAAGGCTGCTTATTGGTCTCAGCCATCCACATTTACGAATTTTTATCTCAGAAATATTGAGTCCATTTCTGGAGACCTGCATTGTTTAGGTCCGTTATCTGTTGCTCAGAATGTCGTCCACTAAACAGTTGCAACTATAGTTATGCAGGCTTTCTGTTCCGGCAGTGACTCCGTCCGGCTGCCCTCTTCGCTCTGGGCTATTTGACCCAGGGCAAGGGGAAGGGGGGTGGGGGGGGGGGGGGGGGTGTTCCCTTAGGTCACCTGCTTTATAGTGAAAAGCAAGGGAATGCCTCCTCCAAGTCAGTATTTCTGAGTCGCTTCCGGGATGGTTTTAAAGTGTAATATTAATGTTTAAATTCATTCATGTCTTATTTTTAAAGTGTAGCTCGGTGTGAAGCATTTGTATATGTCAAGTGTCAAACGGGCTTTAATATACAATACTCGGACACTTTTAAATGATTATAAAGAGTCTCAATTCTCTGGACTACTTTATTTATTGGCTTGCTTTAAAAATAATTAGTATAAGGGTTATACTGGATGTTAATAGAGAACATGAATGTTATTGTGCTCAATTATTAAGGGTAGTGTATCTTTCTAATTTAATATTAAATAAGAAAGATACATGTAAAGCCTAATACTCCTTTTCTCCTTAAGGGGTTACCTCTTTACTATATAGTTGAGCTTATTGGATTTTCCTCTATGTCCTAGGCCCTCCAGCCTGCTTACTATTCAGCTAAGTCTGGGTCATTGGTACAGTATAAAAATGTTAAAAAATTTATAGTAATTTATATATTTTTTATACTTACCAATGACCCAGACGGGGATGGCCCTCCCTGGAGTTGGGAACTCTTGCCTCCCCGCTGAGTACATAGCGCTGACCAGGCACTGCCAGTAAGAATGATAATTGGCGCCAATTTCGGGACGACTGCGTCACTGCGCATGCGCAGTAGAGGCGTAGTATGGAGGTCCTTTAGGACATGATTTCTTTTTGTTTTGGATGCAAATTTTGGGGATTGGGGGGCAAAATTTGTGTTTGGCCCTGGTTTTGTTGGAGATAGCACCAGCTAAGTCTGGGTCATTGGTAAGTATAAAAAATATATAAATTACTATAAATTTTTTAACTTTCTTCAATTTCTGTCAAAAAATGTTGCCGCGGCCAACGTTTTTAGAACTGAGTTTAGTCAGACCACAATATTTCCCTTTGGCACACCCTACAGGGCACATTTATGATTTGATTGCTTTGAAACCTGGTATGCTTGTTTGGGGAGACCTCTAGATGGGAGCTATCGATTTTCTTCAATTTCCGTCAAAAAATGTTGCCACGGCCAACGTTCTTAGAATTTAGTCGAGTCAGACCACAATATTTCCCTTTTGTACACCCTACAGGGCACATTTATGATCGGATTGCTTTGAAACCTGGCATGCTTGTTTGGGAAGGCCTCTAGATGGGAGCTATCGATTTTCTTCGGTTTCTGTCAAAAAATGTTGCCACTGGCAAAAAAAAATGACACTGGTACCAATGATCTTCAAATTTGCCATTTTATTTATAACTTACCAAGTTCAAGTTTGTCAAGTTGAGCTACAGTGTCATTGACACTTTCATTTAACTGCACAATCTTGAATGCTGTCACTTCGTGTAATGTGTTAAATAAAAAGGGCAGAAATCACAGCAAAAATCATAGTCCAGTAGGCCTAATTAATAACTTTTTTGGTCCCATAATATAATTGTATTTACTAATTAAATAAACTTTCTTTCGATTGACGAATGAAATGATAAAAATCACCCCATTCAGTTTGAGATTGAAAGTGCCACCCAGCTTTGGACAAAAATAAAGCAAACATTGAATTACCAAATTGACCACACACTTCACTTGAATGCAATATCCATGTATCTGCTGGCCACTGTCAGTAATTTCTATGTATATGTTTGAATGGAATTTAAAAAATGCAGTTGTACACTGTACTTGCACCAATAACATTTTCAAGCCCTGGGGCCAAGATTCAGGGCTTTCAGTATCAATTCATGAAACTCAGCACGATAATCATTAATTTTCATGATCTTCAACACCAACAGTAAAACACTGTATCTTTTAAATGATCAAGTTACCAAATGTGGTTTCCTTTGCTGAACTGGAACTTAAGACTTGCTTCGCATTTATACTGTCCGATCTATTATTACCATCACGCGTGACGAAGTCTGTTAGTCTGTGAATCTTTGACTCTGTTCACATTTACGTTTACTACGGGCTACACCCCACTGTTCTTGTCTGATCGTCACAAAATTTCATATGCAGGTTTGGGGTCATGCCTAGATGAGAACATCCCATTTTGGTCGCGATCGGGCAACCGGTATGGCTGCCCGAGCCCAAAACCCGAAAACCATTAGCACAGTCTACAGGTCGTATTTATGAAGGGATTTCATTGTAACCTGGTAGTATGCCTCTGTATAATGCCTAGATTAGAACGTCCCCTTTTGGGCATGATGTAGCAAATGTGATGGCTGCCCAAGCCCGAAACCCAAAAACTTTTAGCACAGTCTGCAGGTCATGTTTAATATGGAGGGATTTCATTGTAACTTTGTAGGATGACTCCTTATGATGTCTAGATGAGAATTTCCCCATTTGGGCAGGATCTGCCAACCGTGACGACTGCCCAAGCCCAAAACATGAAAGGCTTTAGCAAGTCTGCAGGTAATATTTATTGAGGAATTTTATTGTAACTTGGTGGGTTGACTTCATACAATGTCTAGATGAGAAAGTCCCCTTTTGGTCCTGATTGGGCAAATGTGATGGCTACAGGGGCCCTGAAGCCCGAAAACCTTTAGCACAGTCTAAAGGTCATATTTAAGGGATTTCCTTGTAACTTGGTAGGATGACTCCAAATAGTATCTAGATGAGAACGTCCCATTTTGATCGCGATCATTCATTCTTGATGGGTGCCCGAGTCCAAAAACCCTTTAGGTTAGGCAAAAGGTCATATTTATGGAAGGATTTCATTGTAACCTGTTAGGTTGACTCCATATAATGCCTGTATGATGACATCCCCTTTTGGTCATGATTGGTCAACTGTGATGGCTACCGGTGCCCGAAGCCCGAAAACCTTGAGCACAATCTACAGGATATATTTATAAAGGGATTTCAGTGTAACTTTGTAGGATCACTCCAGGTGATGCCCAGATGAGATTGTCCCCTTTGGTTGCGAATGCGATCATTCATCCATGATGGCTGCCCGAGCCCGAAGCCCGAAAACCTTTAGCACAGTCTACAGGTCATATTTATGAAGGGATTTTATTGTAACTTGGTAGGTTGACTTCATATAATGTCTAGACGAGAACCTCCCCTTTTGGACACGATTGGGCAACTGGTGGCTACTGGGGGCCCGAAGCCCCAAAACCTTTAGAACAGTCTACAGGTCATAATTATGAAGGGATTTCATTGTAGCTTGGTAGGATGACTCCAAATAATGTCTAGATGAGAACATCCCCTTTTTATCGTGATCATTCAGCCTTTATGGCTGCCCAAGCCCAAAGACCTTTAGCATAGTCTATAGGTCATATTTATGGAAGGATTTCTTTGTAACTTGTTAGGTTGACTCCATATAATGCCTATATGAAGACATCCCCTTTTGGTCATGATTGGTCAACTGTGATGGCTACAGGTGCCCGAAGCCCGAAAATCTTGAGCACAGTCTACAGGTCATATTTATGATGGGATTTCATTGTAACTTCGTAGGATCACTCCAGATGATGTCCAGATGAGAATGTTCCCTTTTGGTTGCGATCATTCAACCATTATGGCTGCCCGAGCCCGAATCCCGAACATCTTTAGCACAGTCTACAGGTCATATTTATGAAGGGATTTCATTGTAACTTAGTAGGTTTGACTTTATATAATGCCTAGATGAGAACGTCCCTTTTGGACACGATTGGGCAACTGTGACAGCTACAGGGGCTCAAAGCCCGAAAACCTTTAGAACAGTCTAGAGGTCATAATTATGAAGGGATTTCATTGTAGCTTGGTAGGATGACTCCCAATAATGTCTAGATGAGAACGTCCCCTTTTGGTCACGATCATTCGGCCTTGATGGCTGCCCAAGCCCAAAAACCTTTAGCATAGTCTATAGGTCGTATTTACATGTATGGAAGGATTTCATTGTAGCTTGTTAGGTTGAATCCATATAATGCCTAGATGATGACATCCCCATTTGGTCGTGATTGGTCAACTGTGATGGCTACACTAGAGGTGCCCGAAGCCCGAAAATCGTGAGCACGGTCTACAGGTCATATTTATGATGGGATTTAATTGTAACTACGAAGGATAACTCCAGATGGTGCTCATATGGAAATGTCCCTGATGGCTGCCCAAGCCCAAAGCCCAAAAACCTTTAGCACAGTCTTCAGTTCATATTTATGAAGGGATTTCATTGTAACTTGGTAGATTGACTTCATATAATGTCTAGATGAGAACAGCCCCCTTTGGACAGCAATAGGCAACTGTGACGGCTACAGGGGCCTGAAGTCCGAAGACCTTTAGCACAGTCTACAGGTCTTCAGTCTTCAGTTCATATTTATGAAGGGATTTCATTGTACCTTGGTAGGATGACTCCAAATAATGTCTAGATGAAAACGTCCCCTTTTGGTCGCGATCATTCGGCCTTGATGGCTGCCCGAGCCCAAAACCTTTAGCATAGTCTATAGGTCATATTTATGGAAGGATTTCATTGTAACCTGTTAGTTTGACTCTATATAATGCCTAGATGATGACACCCCCTTTTGGTTGTGATTGGTCAGCTGTGACGACTTCAGGGGCCCAAAGCCCGAAAACCTTGAGCATAGTCTGCAGGTCATATTTATGACGGGATTTCATTGTAACTTGTAGGATCACTCCAGATGATTTCCAGATGAGAATGTCCCCTTTTGGTTGCGATCATTCAACCCAAGCCCAAAGTCCAAAAACCTTTAGCACAGTCTACAGATCATATTTATGAAGGGATTTCATTGTAACTTGGTAGGTTGACTTCATATAATGTCCAGATGAGAACATCTCCTTTGGACGCATTTGGGAAACTGATGGCTACAGGGGCCCGAAGCCTGAAAACCTTTAGCACAGTCTACAGGCCATATTTATGAAGGGATTTCAATGTAACTTGATAGGATGACTTGTTATGGAATAATTTCACTGTAACTTGGTAACTTTCCTTGATGTATGTTAACTGTGAGGGCCACATACATTAACTGTGAGGTCATATTAACCCACACCTCAGCTCTTTAGTACAGTGTACACCTCATATTATTTTTTATCAAAAACATAGCATACAGGGAACAGAAATGAACATATTCCCAATTATGAAAATTCTTGTCTTATTTCATAGTCCTTTCATAAACATTGAACATTATCCTTTTCATCAAACACAAAACACAAGTTAAGCTACAGTGTCATTGACACTTTCATCTTGAATTCACCTTGAAGTGATGCTTTGAAAGCCGTCATTTTGAGTGATACCGCTAAAGTGAAAATTTCTATAATATCTTCACAGTGGGGGATATGATTTCTATCTTTCTGCAATTTCCTCGATAATCTATCATTTAGCATTTACTAAACATGTTTTTGTATTTTTTAGGACCACAGCTCTCATAATTACCAAAGATACGGAAGTCAGCCATATTATCATTATTCTAATCAGCCTTATGGTGAACAGAATCAACACGTTTCTCAAAGCTACTATCATAACAGGAATCCACAACAGATAAATCAACCACTCAACAGAAATCTGTCATCATTTTCTCAATCTTCTGACTTGTCTGTCTCAAAGAGTGATAAACCACACAATGCAAGTCTTTCACATAACTCCCAGTCCCCAAAAGTGGCAATTCTCGGAATGGGGAGCTAAACACAAGTCCTTCTCAAAGGGATCATCATAACACAAGCTATTCTCGGAACAGTGACCAACACAACAAAAGTTATTCTCGCAATACTGACCAACCAGTCTTGGAAGAGTGACTATCAAAACACAAGTTATGTGCAGAATGATGATTCACATAACACAAGCTTACCAAGCAATAAACAGTCAATGCATATAAAAGGTGCTTTTCAGATAAATCAAATGCAAGGAAAACAAGATACGTCATTTCATCCCCATTACTTCTCCAGTGAGGTGCTAAACAACAAGAGTTCTCCTGTAACTAAGAAATCAGATTTATATCAGACACAGAGGGATTATAAACGAAATGAACTTAGCACTGAGTTGTGATATTGGTGAGACAATTAAGCCAGCAAGTGTTTGCAGGGTTGATATTTGAAATCCTTGAAATATAATTCCTCAGTTCAGCCGGGTAGCGGAGGGAGGGGAGGATTGGGGGACAACACTAAACTCCTCTTCAGGCCTTAAAATGTGTCATGCTTCGGGAGAATCAGTTTTGTGAGAATCACTAGCATTAGTCAATAGTTATACGATTAATAGTCGCTCCCCATAAATTCAACAAACAATTTCTAATACAATTACATAGAGAGTAATCGCTTGACTGGACTGGTTACGTGAAATAATTCATGAGAGGTGAGGGACGTTGTACAAACACGAGTGTGCGAATGCACAAGTGTTTTACAATATATTCCCTCGCCTCGAATGAATTATTTCACGCAACCAGTCCAGGCAAGCGATTACTCTGTTTATTACTTTTCATTATTAACGATAATTATATTATTTAACCTTTTACCTAACGTAGCGACCAAAACCGGCCAGCACTATTCTAAACAATCGCCAATTAATTTTCATTATTTTTTCATTTTTTGTCTCTAAAACATAGGTTATGACCCCTCATTGGAACGAGCTTGTCAAGCTCGTTCCAATGAGGGGTCATAACCTATGTTTTTGAGACATCAATACTAAGTATCATTAATATCCTTCAATGCCATCAAAAGTTCTGAGCCAGACACGTGTGTATATTTGGATATGGGTATGTGAAGTCTGTTACCTTGACCTTGTAAACATGCTTTCCAACCCTACATGGGACACACCCTCTGGTGTTAGGCAACGTTAATACCAAGTATCATTAATATCATTCAAGGCCATCAGAAGTTCTGAGCCAGACACGATTTGCACAGACAGAAGCGATTCCTATATACCCTCCTGAACTTCGTTCACGGGGGGTATAACAAGTTAACAGGGCGGCATCTTTGATCAATGATCAAAGATGCAACACTGTTGACTTGTTTCTGCTGATGTCATATTTCATAGAGTCATCACACGACATGTGCATCGTGAGCAACTATAAAGAGGAAGATCAGACCAATCGTGATTCCTGCCAATCATTGTGAGTAGTATGTCAGGGGCTTTTCACCCTCGACTGTATATGTCAAATCACGAAATCCAAATTTTACGGACTCGGCTAGGAATCTCAATTACGGAATGCCTTATATGTATACAGGGAAAATCTGATTCAACCTTGATCAATGTTATAGTCGAGACTGAGATAGGTATAGCTAGGAAGTAATGGATGAGATATGGGGCTGAATAACAGAAGCCAATAGTACTGGTACAATGCCGCAATGAAACAAGACTGTTGTAGAAGATAATGATAGGACAGTCAGGCCAAAGAACTGTAGTGGCCTTGGAGCTTTGGCGACAAGATGAAAGCAGTTGGTAAGACTACATTAGACCCCGTTGAGGGATTACTCATGGTCCTCATGGCCTCATATGACAAAAAAGGGATTCTCCAAAAGGTATCCTCGATTAATACAATACCAGGCCATAGGTATCCTCAAATACTGAAATGAGGCTAAGACTCGAGGTAAATTATACCTCATTGAGGGATTTTTAGCTCAACTTGACAAAGTCAAGCTGAGCTATTGCCATCACTTCTCGTCCGTCGGCGTACGTACGTACGTTAGTACGTACATCCACAATTTCCTTTGGCACACCTCACAGGTCGCATTTATGATCAGATTACTTTGAAACTTGGTATGCTTGTTTGAGGTGACCTCTAGATGGGAGCTATCGATTTTCTTCAATTTCCGTCAAAAAATGTTGCCACGGCCAACGTTCTTAGAACTTAGTTTAGTCAAACCACAATATTTCCCTTTGGCACACCCTACAGGACACATTTATGATTTGATTGCTTTGATCAATTTCTAGCAAAAAATGTTGCCACGGCCAACGTTCGTAGAACTTAGTTTAGTCAGACCTCAATATTTACATTTGGCACACCCTACAGGGCCCATTTATGATCAGATTGCTTTGAAACCTGGTATGCTTGTTTGGGGAGACCTCTAGATGGGAGGTAACGATTTTCTTCAATTTCTGTCAAAAAATGTTGCCGCGGCCAACGTTCTTAGAACTTAGTTTAGTCAGAAGACTCAATATTTCCCTTTGGCACACACTACAGGGTACATTTATGATCGGATTGCTTTGTAACCTGGCATGCTTGTTTGGGGTGACCTCTAGATGGGAGCTATCGATTTTCTTCAATTTCCGTCAAAAAATGTTGCTGCGGCCAATGTTCTTAGAACTTGGTTTAGTCAGACCTCAATATTTTCCTTTGGCGCACCATTCAGGGCACATTTATGATTTGATTGCTTTGAAACCTGGTGTGCTTGTTTGGGGAGACCTCTAGATGGGAGCTATCGATTTTCTTCAATTTCCGTCAAAAAATGTTGCCGCGGCCAACGTTCTTAGAACTTAGTTTAGTCAGAAGACTCAATATTTCCCTTTGGCACACCCTACAGGGCACATTTATGATCGGATTGCTTTGAAACCTGGCATGCTTGTTTGGGGTGACCTCTAGATGGGAGCTATCGATTTTTTCAATTTCCATCAAAAAATGTTGCCGCAGCCAACATTCTTAGAACTTAGTTTAGTCAGACCACAATATTTCCCTTTGGCTCACCCTACAGGGCACATTTATGATTAGATTGCTTTGAAACCTGGTATGCTTATTTACGGTGACCTCTAGATGGGAGCTATTGATTTTCTTCCATTTCCGTCAAAAAATGTTGCCACGGCCAACGTTCTTAGAATTTAGTCTAGTCAGATCACAAAATTTCCCTTTTGTACACCCTACAGGGCACATTTATGATCGGATTGCTTTGAAACCTGGCATGCTTGTTTGGGGAGGCCTCTAGATGGGAGCTATCGATTTTCTTCGGTTTCTGTCAAAAAATGTTGCCACTGGCAAAAAAAATAACATTGGTACCAATGATCTTCAATTTTGCCATTTCATTTATAACTAACCAAGTTCAAGTTTGTCAAGTTGAGCTACAGTGTCATTGACACTTTCATTAATGGTCCTCATAACCTCAAAATTCAATGAGGCTATGAGGCATAATAAATGAGGACTCATTGAGGACTTTTACATAGCCCTCATGGCCTCATACAACAAAAAAGGGATTCTCCAAACAGGTATCCTCGATAGGTATCCTCAAATAATACAATACCAGGCCATAGGTATCCTCAAATTTCTGAAATGAGGCTAAGAGTCGTAGTAAATTATACCTCATTGAGGGATTTTTAATGGTCCTCATACATGTAAGCTAAAAATTCAATGAGGCTATGAGGCATAATAAATGAGGACTCATTGAGGGCTTTTACATAGCCCTCATGCCTCATACGACACAAAAAGGGATTCTCCAAAAGGTATCCTCGATAGGTATCCTCGAATAATAAAATACCAGGCCATAGGTATCCTCAAATACTGAAATGAGGCTAAGAGTCGTAGTAAATTATACCTCATTGAGGGATTTTTAATGGTCCTCATAATCTCAAAATTCAATGAGGCTATGAGGCATAATAAATGAGGACTCATTGAGGGCTTTTACATAGCCCTCATGGCCTCATATGACAAAAATGGGATTCCTTAACCAGAGACGTTTCACAGTAAGGGATTCCATGAGATATGGCCATTGGATATAGAGGTGATGAGAATCGGATGCAACTTCATTGTAATAAGGGGAGATAACTCTACATACAGGTTATGGGAAATCAAGCAATCTGATTGGTTAGTTATAATTTATATAAATGATCTAGATAAATGAAACAACAAGAGTACTTGGAATAGGGTCAGAACTAACACGAATAGACCAGAAATTGCTAAATATAATAATAATAAGGTAAACTTTTCCAACTAGTAGGCTCTTCTACGCTACTGGAGATTACTCCAGGGCAAAGGAACATGGTCAGATAGACGAAAACTATTACATATATAGATAGAAGCAGGGAATTCTGGAAGAATTCGAAATAGTCAAAGTTGGGATAGATTTTGGCGATTTGGAGGGATTGTCAGGTTGTTTGTGGTAATTCCAGGCCTGGCATTCTGAAAAATGCAGGAGGGCAAAAAATCGCTCTCCTCAATCAGCTTAGGAGAGCAATTAGCTTTACACAGCATTTTAAGTATCCAGTTGAACAAACTCCTTGAAACTGAAACCAACAGACTCACACCACGTATCACTATGGAGATGACGTCACAACATGGCCACTCACTCGGGTTACCATGACAAAACAACATGGCGCCACTAGGTCACGTGACATGACGTCACTTCCAGGGTCCCCCACCGGGGTCCCCCAACCTGGAGGTGAAAAGCCCCTGACATACTACTGTTGTGGCAACTTATTAAACTTGTTAACTGCTTGTATGAGGCCATGAATCAAACATAAATACAAACAATATTGCTCCCATGGTGTTCCATGTAACTATCGGCACAAACCATTGTTCAGACACTTTTACCAATGATCAACGATGACTTAAAATTGGCCAATGTTAGATGCGATTGCAGAATATCAGTTAATTACTAGAGAGTTATCAACAATTCTCCCAATGAGTAACTCCATTATGATGTTTCAGTTAGTCATAGCCGAGACTTTCTGCTTATTATCATCACTCTTAACTTGTCCAAAGGGAGGTAAAAGGTTAAAGGTAATGACCAGAAGGCCCTCATTGAGACCAATGATTGAAATTTGTTAACCCTTTACCTACCAAGAAAGCAGACGTCACTTGCAAACAAAATTCTTGAATAACTAATTGTTTTCATTTTTCGAGTAAAAAACATAGCTTATGACCCCCACATTGGAACGAGCTCAATGAGCTCATTCCAATGAGGGGTTATAAACTATGTTTTTGTGACAAAAAAATGAAAAAGTAATGAAATTTGAGTGGTGAATTTTGTGAATTCCTGTTCACAAAATTTGGCCGTTACGTTGGGTAAAGTGCTGGAAGCCCATATTTGGGCTTTATTCTGAAGTGCAGATGCAGCAATCTGATGTTCTTCATGTTATCTTTGAAGTGGTGGCGCGGTGGCATTGCCGTAACCAGTTCTCGTCAGATCAACGAATTTAAGCAACGTTGAGCCCAGTTAGTTCTTGGATGGATGACCATCTGAGCGATCAATTCGGATTCTCGCATTGTGTCCTTGAGCAAGGCACTTAATCCTGATCGTTCACATGGTGCCGTGTACTAAAGTATACTGCACATCGATGGTGCACATGTCTTCAACCAATCTAATCCTGCCTGTGTTACGATGTTGAGGAGCTGGCAGCTGCTCGGTGGTTCTCTCCGGGTACTTCGGCTTCCTCCACCCATAAAACGGTCACTGATGCGATATGACCATGGCAGTTAAAGTGTCATTAAGCCTCAATAAAATAAATAAAAAATGCTGATAGGATCACCGATCCAATGTCAAGTTGTGACAGCACAAAAGTGGGTTTAATCATTATCAACTTATCATCTGGAAACCAATTGTTTACAATTTACTTTGTGAAGGGTCACTGTGACCTTGACCTTTGACCTAGTGATTCCGAAATAAATAGGGCTCTTTCTTGCACCAATGCCAACTTACCTATGAAGTTTCATGAATGTATGTGGAACCATTGTCAAATTATCATCAGGAAACCAATTGTTTATGATTTATTATGTTCAAGGTCACTGTGACCTTGGCCTTTCACCTAGTGAGTCCAAAATAAATAGGGGTCTTCCACTCACCTAGGCCAACCTACCTATGAAGTTTCATGAATGTGGGTCAAACCATTATCAAGTTATCGTCCGGAAACCAATTGTTTACGATTTACTATGTTGAAGGTTACTGTGACCTTGACCTTTCACCTAGCGAGTCCAAAATAAAAAAAATTCTTCCTCTCACTGATGCCAACCTAACTATGAAGTTTCATGAACATGGGTCGAATCATTATCAAGTTATCATCCGGAAACCAATTGTTTTGATTTACTATGTTCATGGTCACTGTGACCTTGACCTTTGACCTAGTGAGTCCAAAATAAATAGGGCTCTTCCTCTCATGAAGGTTAACCTACATATGAAGTTTCATGAATGTGGGTTGAACCATAGTCACGTTATCATCCGGAAACCAATTGTTTACAATTTACTATGTTCAAGGTCACCTTGACCTTTGACCAAGCACGTCCAAAATTAATAGGATTCTTCCTCTCACCGATACCAACCTACCTATGAAGTTTCATGAACATGGGTTGAATCATTATCAATTTATCATCCAGAAACCAATTGTTTACGCCTGTCCGCCATTCATCAAACTATAAGTCGAGTTTGACTTCGTCACAACTCGACTAATAAATTAAATCTTTGAAGTGAAATCAAGTTGTAGGGATTTTCTTTCTTATGATTTATGAGCACTCTCATAAATTGTAACAAGGCAAAACCACATGAACATAATTTGACAGCAAAAAAAAAAAAAAAATTTGGCAATCTTCCAGTCAACAAGTGAGTCTCAAAATCAAAAACTGTTGACTTTTTCAGAAGGTTCTTACATACAGATTATCAGCACAGTGTGTGTCTCCGGGAATTCAGATCAAGTCGAGTTGTAGGAACAGAATAGTAATGCGATTCTGTGCCTACAACGAGACTTGATCAGAATTTCCAGAGACACACACTGTGGTGATGATAAATTTATCTCACAATATTGACCACAAAATGTGTTATAAAACTATTTTAAGAGGAACTTTCATTATTATCCCCGCATTTTCAAAAATGCGGGGATATTGTCGTGATCTCCGTCCGTACATCCATCCGTACGTCACACCCTGAAAGGCTCCTAGGGTATTCAATTCGAAATGTTTAAACTATGCTAATGTGTTCAGGTAACATCTCTAGATGTGCATGAAGGTTTCGGAATTTTAATTTTGCTCCCGGTGGTTCCAGTGGAACCACTTTTATCGTTAGAAAATCAGTTTTCATCAAAAGACTCCTAGGATATTTAATTTGAATTGTATAAACTACGCTAATGTGTTCATGTAGCATCACTAGATGTGCATGAAGGTTTCGGAATTTTGATTTTGCCCCCGGTGGTTCCAGTGGAACCACTTTTATCGTTAGAAAATCAGTTTTCATCGAAAGGCTCCTAGGGTATTTAATTCGAAACGTTTAAACTATGCTAATGTGTTCAGGTAACATCTCTAGATGTGCATGAAGGTTTCGGAATTTTGATTTTGCCCCCGGTGGTTCCAGTGGAACCACTTTTATCGTTAGAAAATCAGTTTTCATCGAAAGGCTCCTAGGGTATTCAATTCAAAACATTTAAACTATGCTAATGTGTTCAGGTAACATCTCTAGATGTGCATGAAGGTTTTGGAATTTTGATTTTGCCCCCGGTGGTTCCAGTGGAACCACTTTTATCGTTAGAAAATCAGTTTTCATCAAAAGACTCCTAGGATATTTAATTTGAATTGTATAAACTACGCTAATGTGTTCATGTAGCATCACTAGATGTGCATGAAGATTTCGGAATTTTGATTTTGTCCCTGGTGGTTCCAGTGAAACCACTTTCATCGTTAGAAAATCAGTTTTCATCGAAAGGCTCCTAGAGTATTTAATTTGAAACGTTTAAACTATGCTAATTTGTTCAGGTAACATCTCTAGATGTGCATGAAGGTTTCGGAATTTTGATTTTGCCCCCGGTGGTTCCAGTGGAACCACTTTTATCGTTAGAAAATCAGTTTTCATCAAAAGGCTCCTAGGGTATTCAATTCGAAACGTTTAAACTATGCTAATGTGTTCAGGTAACATCTCTAGATGTGCATGAAGGTTTCAGAATTTTGATTCGGCCCCCGATGGTTTCAGTGGAACCACTTTTATCGTTAGAAATTAGTTTTCATCGAAAGGCTCCTAGGGTATTTAATTCGAAACATTTAAACTATGCTAATATGTTCAGGTAACATCTCTAGATGTGCATGAAGGTTTCGGAATTTTGATTTTGCCCCCGGTGGTTCCAGTGGAACCACTTTTATCGTTAGAAAATCAGTTTTCGTCAAAAGGCTCCTAGGCTATTCAATTTGAAACGTTTAAACTATGCTAATGTGTTCAGGTAACATCTCTAGATGTGCATGAAGGTTTCGGAATTTTGATTCGGCCTCCGGTGGTTTCAGTGGAACCACTTTTATCGTTAGAAAATCAGTTTTCATCGAAAGGCTCCTAGGGTATTTAATTCGAAACATTTAAACTATGCTAATGTGTTCAGGTAACATCTCTAGATGTGCATGAAAGTTTCGGAATTTTGATTTTGCCCCCGGTGGTTCCAGTGGAACCACTTTTATCGTTAGAAAATCAGTTTTCAGCGAAAGGCTCCTAGCCTCCTAGGGTATTCAATTCGAAATGTTTAATCTATGCTAATGTGTTTAGGTAACATCTCTAGATGTGCATGAAGATTTCGGAATTTTGATTTTGTCCCTGGTGGTTCCAGTGGAACCACTTTCATCGTTAGAAAATCAGTTTTCATCGAAAGGCTCCTAGGGTATTTAATTTGAAACGTTTAAACTATGCTAATTTGTGCTAGGAATGTTTAAACTATGCTGATGTGTTCAGGTAACATCTCTAGATGTGCATGAAGATTTCGGAATTTTGATTTTGTCCCTGGTGGTTCCAGTGGGACCTACTTTCATCGTTAGAAAATCAATTTTCATCGAAAGGCTCCTAGGGTATTCAATTCGAAACGTTTAAACTATGCTAATGTGTTCAGGTAACATCTCTAGATGTGCATGAAGGTTTTGGAATCTTGATTCGGCCCCCGGTGGTTCCAGTGGAACCACTTTTATCGTTAGAAAATCAGTTTTCATTGAAAGGCTCCTAGGGTATTTAATTTGAAACATTTAAACTATGCTAATGTGTTCAGGTAACATCTCTAGATGTGCATGAAGGTTTCGGAATTTTGATTTTGCCCCCGGTGGTTCCAGTGGAACCACTTTTATCGTTAGAAAATCAGTTTTCATCGAAAGGCTCCTAGGGTACGTATTTAATTCGAAACATTTAAACTATGCTAATGTGTTCAGGTAACATCTCTAGATGTGCATGAAGGTTTCGGAATTTTGATTTTGCCCCCGGTGGTTCCAGTGGAACCACTTTTATCGTTAGAAAATCAGTTTTCATCGAAAGGCTCCTAGGGTATTCATTTCGAAACGTTTAAACTATGCTAATGTGTTTAGGTAACATCTCTAGATGTTCATGAAGATTTCGGAATTTTGATTTTGTCCCTGGTGGTTCCAGTGGAACCACTTTCATCGTTAGAAAATCAGTTTTCATCGAAAGGCTCCTAGGGTATTTAATTTGAAACGTTTAAACTATGCTAATTTGTTCAGGTAACATCTCTAGATGTGCATGAAGGTTTCGGAATTTTGATTTTGCCCCCGGTGGTTTCAGTGGAACCACTTTTATCATTAGAAAATCAGTTTTCGTCAAAAGGCTCCTAGGGTATTCAATTCGAAACGTTTAAACTATGCTAATGTGTTCAGGTAACATCTCTAGATGTGCATGAAGGTTTCGGAATTTTGATTCGGCCCCCGGTGGTTTCAGTGGAACCACTTTTATCGTTAGAAAATCAGTTTTCATCGAAAGGCTCCTAGGGTATTTAATTCGAAACATTTAAACTATGCTAATGTGTTCAGGTAACATCTCTAGATGTGCATGAAGGTTTCGGAATTTTGATTTTGCCCCCGGTGGTTCCAGTGGAACCACTTTTATCGTTAGAAAATCAGTTTTCAGCGAAAGGCTCCTAGGGTATTCAATTCGAAATGTTTGAACTATGCTAATGTGTTCAGGTAACATCTCTAGATGTGCATGAAGGTTTCGGTATCTTGATTTTGCCCCCGGTGGTTCCAGTGGAACCACTTTTATCGTTAGAAAATCAGTTTTCATCGAAAGGCTCCTAGGGTATTCAATTCAAAACGTTTAAACTATGCTAATGTGTTCAGGTACCATATCTAGATGTGCATGAAGGTTTCGGAATTTTGATTTGGCCCCAAGTGGTTCCAGTAGAACCACTTTTATCATTGGAAAATCAGTTTTCATCGAAAGTCTTCTAGGATATTTAATTTGAATGGTATAAACTATGCTAATGTGTTCATGTAGCATCACTAGATGTGTATGAAGGTTTTCGGAATTTTGATTTTGCCCCACGTGGTTCCCGTGGAACCACTTTTATTGTTAGAAAATCAGTTTTCATCAAAAGGCTCTTAGGGTATTTAATTCAAAATGTTTAAACTATGCTAATGTGTTCAGGTAACATTTCTAGATCTGCATGAAGGTTTTGGAATTTTGATTTTGCCCCAGGTGGTTCCAGTGGAACCACTTTTATCGTTAGAAAATCAGTTTTCATTGAAAGGCTCCTTGGGTATTAATTCGAAACGTTAAGACTATGCTAAGGTGTTGCTAAGGAAATGCGGGGATACACCATTGTGTGCTTTGCACACAAATAACTCGATCTAGTTTGCCTTATCGATGGAAAGATGCAAATTTTCAAATAGAATAGCATTCATTGATCTCCATATTGAGGTCAGTGATGACTTTACACTTCAGAGAAAATTACGTCACTGGGATTCACTTTACTGAATACTGTCTTGCGAAGTGGAGCAACTGTGTGTTTCGTCAGCATGAATTTGGTCGTAACTTTTGCAACAATTACGGGTGAATTAAATATCCCTATTGGTGTAAAGGTTTATTATATTTTAAAATATGCCGTTCATCGTTTATTGAGGTGGAGTTTTCCACATTTCATAGCAAAAGCTAATCCTTTAACTTCAAGAGTGAAGCCTCGACTCGAGTGAAAATCCCAATAATAGGCTACAAACCAGCCCAAAATGCCAAAAAGTGTGCATAATTTAACTATTCGTTGAGTTAACTTCCCCAGTGACATTTTAGCATGTCGTGCATAATAAATACGTTACAGGGCGTTTAGTTGGCAGATACAGTGTCATATATGGTTCAGAGAAAACAATATTAGGTGAGGCGAATATTGTTTTCTCTGAAGGGAAAAACGCGACGCGATTGAAAAATGATATTAATGCCGTTGTTTTGGCAACAGCAGAATCACGTGCTTGTATCAAGGGCCCTTGATATGGATTCGGAACAAGGCCCCAGATACATTAAACTTAAGTTGCGTAATGGTGCAAAAACACCCCAATTGTGAGATAAATGTTTATAAATACTTGTCATAAAATATTGTTTTAAATTATCAAATTCAAGTCCTTGAAAATCTTTTAGTTTAGTTCCTGAAATTGTGAGCATCCACTTGTCTGGTTCTATTAGGGTTTTTTATAGGAGTTTTTTTTAACCTGAATCTATTTGTTGCTGTGATACTGAGTTTTAGGGACATCTTCATGCAATCTTATACAGGGAACATGGTGGCTCACTGGTTACAGCATTGGACTTCAAACTGAAAGGATCACAGTTTGATACCTGCCAAGGGTAGCTGTGTTGTGTCCTTGGGCAAGACACTTCATCCTGCTTTCCCATATGGGGGCACTGTGTACTAAGGCATATTGCTCATCGATGGTGCACTTGTCTTCAACCAATGCTAACATTGCATGTGTGGAGTTAGTACATTGGGGAGTCTGACAGTTGCTCGCCATTGCTTGTTTGTTCTCTCTGGGTAGTCCAGCTTCCTCCACCCATAAAACTGTCTGACACGAGGTGATCCTGGTTGTCAACACACAGAAAGACACATGCGTGTGAATGGGTTAATCAATATACAGTTAAAACTAGAAGTCCTGTCATGAAATGCGCACAAATAGCACGTTGATCTGCGCGTTAATCTACGCGTTATGACCATAGTAAGGCTATCAAATTATGTACATATCGCCTGTGCACAAGCAATGTTTCAGCCAATGGACCTCCGGGTAACCCGGAGACGGCGGAGGTCCATTGGCCGAAACATTGCCTGTGTTTGCTATGAGTAACCAGGAGAACCCGCCATGCTTTGTATGCCATTTGATATGGCAATTGCGCGCAATTCCTTCTCGCAAGTAAGCCTAGATAAGCGCGCATTTCGTGACAGGACTTCTAGTTTTAACTGTAGCAAGAGTGCCAGCGCAGCGCGGAAGGACAAAACGAGAGGCCACAGGCCTCGAGTTTTATCCTTTCCCAATGACACAAGTGCCATATTGACTAACCCATTCATATGCGTGTGTCATTCTGTGTTTATTACATGCCTTCACATCTACGAAAACAGCTATTAGAAGGAAACTCAGCAATTCATTTGACAACTATTATCAAAAGCAACACATTTTATCGCCAACTAAATTTGCGAGAGGAACATGTGTCACTATTTTGTCCCATGAGTTCCAATGTGTTCTCTGTGCCTACTGGCACATAGAACACACTGGAACCCAGGAGACGATTTCCAGCTATTGTTAGCGATTCAAATTGTAATTACGTTGCACGATTTGTTGAAAATTCCAGTAAATTGTGCTTCTGTTTAAAAATAGTCTGTTAACAGTTTCCGTTCTGCACATATGTGCGGAACAGATTTTCATTTTCCGCATGGTTTAATGTTGCTGGAGATGGAGATTACATAGAACAGACGTGTAATAAAAAGTGTTGCTAAACCCCAATAAATAAAAGTGTTGCTAAACCCCAATAAATAAAAAGTGTTGCTAAACCCCAATAACTAAAAGTGTTGCTAAACCCCAATAAATAAATAAATAATGAGAACTTATAAATGGGTTCTGTTTGTTCGCATCCTTGGAAGCAACATCATAGTTTCCTGTCGCCTGTGCAATTTCTTAACCCTTTACCCAACAAATCGCCCGCATCCGCCTGCGTAATATGCAAATTCAACAGTTAAACAAATATTATATTTTTATACTGTACCAATGACCCAGACTTAGCTGGTGCTAACTCCACAAAAACCAGGGCCAAACACAAATTTTGCCCCCCAATCCCCAAAATTTGCATCCAAAACAAAAAGAAATCATGTCCTAAAGGACCTCCATAGTACGACTCTACTGCGCATGCGCAGTGATGCAGTCGTCCCGAAATTGGCGCCAAATATCATTCTCTGTTTGGCCCTTCATCAGTCAACATCTCACTGATCTTTGTGCTTGTAAATCTCAGTTTAAAGGATGCCAGACACGTAATTCTTGGAGAAAATGTGATTCTAAGGAGGATAGAAGGAGGAGAGGAAAAAAGAAGTGGCAAAAAATAATCAGGGCTGTACTTAAAATTTTTTGTTAAAATTATGTTAAGTTGCCTATTTTCGAGGCAAACGCCTCTTGTTGTCATTCTTGCTAATTGTTGCACTGCTTATTCAGTGTTTCCTCTCCCCTAACCTTCTAAAGTCCCCCCTTGCAATTCTCCCATGCTTTTGGCATATTTTTGAGAAGTTTCATTTCTAAAATTTCCCTGGGAGAGTTGCTTGGTTACAGAATGTTTTCTGTTATTTTCCCCATAGTTACGTTTTCACCCATGGGTGTATAACGTTTGTGTTCTGCATCTTCCATCTGATGTTCTGCAGATTCTCCCCTGGGAGTCTCTGTTTTGCATCAGATAGAGTGTAATTGAGGACTGATTCCGGGCCAGTTTTTTCAGTGCCTGGAGTCATGTTTTCTTCTGTGTTTACACTGTTTGTTTTCATTAGCAACAGCCTTTTTTGAGGGGGGCTGTTTGCCTTTGAGGTAGTTTATCTCATTATAAGATACATTTATATTATCCGAAAGTGTCTCATTAATTATTTTATATAATTTTAAAATTTTTGACCACACTTTGCCATCGGATCCATCGGGGCTCAACGTTACTTTTCAGCAACTTGGGCTTCTCTGAAAAAATATTTTTTCAAAATTATTTTGTTTTGCAATTGTTTTTTCATTTATTAATGGATCATGTTATTATGTATCTTTGTGTCAGGGGTTTTTGCGAGTAACTAGGACTTATTGTTGTTCCTTCACAATGAAAGGAACTTGTTCAAATTGTAATAGGAAGAAATCTTCCTCTGACTTTCATGATTATTGCATAAATTGTAGTCAGTGTTCTCGCATTAATCCCTGTCCTGTATGTGAACATTGGGATGAGAAACATTGGAAACGTGTGTCACGATATGTTGTTTCTGGAGAAAGAGCGATGCCGGCTCTTTCTCCACAAGGTCACTCTACTCTCTCAGTTTCTATTTCAGAGGAACCAGAACAGGGTGATGTTTCCATGTTATCTTCTTCAAGTGTGCGTCCGTCGTCACAATTAAATACAGAGCTAGCGGCAAAAGTGCTCATGGAGATTAGACAAATGTCGTCCGCTAGCTCGCCCGGTGTAGCGTCCATTCACCGAATGGTTCGGCAGCCGGGTTCGTCCGATGCGGTCCAAGAGGAAATTTTGGGTGATGCGAGCACTATAAAAATAATAGATGCACACCCAGTGACGGCGGATAGTGAACGAGAACGGAGGAAGCCTTTTAGTCCGGTTCCTAGCTCGTCCAGGTCCAGCCGGGCCGCGAGCGAGAGAGGCCCCTCTCTCGTACAACAACATCTGGGACCAGATGTTGTGGTACAAAATGTGTCTTTAGCGGAGCATACGTCCGTCGCTCGGGACGCTCCGTTGTATAAGCAGTCCGCAGAGACTGTTAAGGCTTCCTCTTCTCGCCGGCGCACACGACCGCACCTTGGCTGCGTGACCTCCGATATCTTGCCAGCTTCGCCGATGAAGGATTATTCGGCGACCAGGTCACACCATCCGGCAGCCAGGGACTCGAGACCGATGGACTCCGGACGTTCGCATAGGAAAAGTATGCGGGAGCCATCTGATGCGGAGCTGCCCTCGGCAAAGCAGCGAAAGACCGCTCCTCCGCAGGTCTCGACGTCGGACATTCTAGTGCAGATAGCACAGCTTATCGCAGCATCCCAGCAGCCGACAGAGACGGTGTCGGATCGAGAATTATCCGACGGCGCTGGGTCGGTACGCTCCGCCGAAGCATCGGGGGCGGACGACCGGGAACATCGGGAGGTCCGACCGGATGGTGAAAGGGATACGGATGAATTGGAGCTATCCCTTTCGGAACAACACAAAGCTGCCGTAGACTTCATCCGGCACTTTCTTCCTCAAGTTGTTCCGTCGGGCCAGACTGCTGCGCTTCCGGACAGGAGAATTATAGCGTCATTGGACTCTGATTTTTTCGAGCGGTTCAGGGACATCGCTCCCGAGTTTCCGTCGCAGTCCAATAATGTTGCAAGAACATTTGAATTAATGAACGACGCTATTTTTAAACTTGCTTCCAGGACAGGGAAAGCAGGCTTCTTGTCCGCAAATACTCTCAACCTGCCTTTCATTAATGCAAGGAATAAATTCGACACGGCAGGTCAGGGTATACCGAGAGTTCCTCTGCGTATGGACGACGAGGCGGAAGACTATCTCAAAGATGCGTACTTTCACGTCATGGTACATCCGACATTCCGAAAGTATCTACGCTTCGCAGTCCTAGGAGTGGTGTATCAGTTCCGGGCCATGTGCTTCGGATTGAATCTAGCACCCTGGGCTTTCACTCGAGTAATGAACTCGGTAATGATTTACTTCCGAGCTCATTCGTCTGCGGTAACGTCGGCCTACCTGGACGACATTCTTCAGAGGTACGGCAACGAGTTAACGCTTCAGAACGATGTTCAGAATCTTCTTCTATTGCTCCGACGTCTCGGTTTCATAGTAAACGAGGAGAAGTCGGATCTGGTGCCGTCCAAGTCATTCACTCATCTGGGAATGAGCTTCGAGACGCACAACAATCTCGTTCGTCTGCCGTTAACCAGAGCGAAATTAGTCAGTTGTTACGCTCGCTATTGTCTAAATGCAGACAAAGTCACAGCGAGAGAATTTATGAGACTGATAGGTCTGTGCGGAGCCGCTGCGGATCTCATTCCGATGGGACGGCTACGCACACGGCCTCTTCAAATTTTCTTGACTCAGAATTGGAGTGTGAAAATTCATTCGCTCGATGTAGACGTTCTCTTGTCAGATCAAGTGAAACAAGAGATTCAGACTTGGGCAAACATTCAGTGGTTAACTCAAGGAGTTCCGCTGCAGTTGCCGGATCCGAGTTTTACCATTATGACGGATGCCAGTCAAACAGGTTGGGGTGCATCATTAATCCCAACGGATTCGAGATGCCAGGGTTTTTGGGATCCGCAATTCCTGTGCAAGCACATAAACATCAAGGAAATGATGTCAATTTGGCTTGCGTTACGTCACTGGATGGACATTATTCACGATGCTCATGTCCAAATCCTATCCGACAATACGACAGTAGTGGCGTATATACGGAATCAGGGAGGCACTCATTCAGTTCCGTTGTTCAATCTAACGGAAAGAATCCTTCTGTTTGCGTTGGAACATCACGTTCTTCTTTCGGTCCGTCACATACCGGGTCGTCTGAATGTGCTAGCAGACTCCCTTTCTCGAAAGGGTCGCTTGTTGCCGTCGGAGTGGACTCTCAACAAACAAGTATTCAATCAGATTTGCTACCAATGGGAACGGCCAATGATAGACTTATTTGCGACACATCTCAACAATCAGTTGCAGACGTATGTGTCCCCGTGTCCGGATCCAAGAGCATTTGCTGTAGACGCTCTATCGATCCCTTGGGACGGAATGATAGGATATGCGTATCCTCCAGCACCGTTAATTCAACAAGTATTGCTAAAGATAAAACAATCTCAATGCAAGATTCTGTTGGTAGCATCTCTGTCGCCACAGAGACCGTGGATAAATCTACTCAGGTGTCTGTTGTGGGACCTACCGCGGAAGCTCCCTCCACGAGAGGATCTTCTTTGGCAGGGGAAATCGCGCCAACTGCATCACAACCCGCAAGGTCTCAACCTTCACGTTTTTCCGTTGTGCGGTCCTTCTTGCATGGCAAGCACTTTACAGGACGAGCAGTGGACGCGATTTCTAACTGTAGGAGGACCTCCTCTTCGCTAAACTATGCGGCTAAGTGGAAGGTTTTCCGTCGTTGGTGTAGGGATCATTCTGTTGATATATTTGATCCCTCTATACCAGACATTGCTAACTTTCTAGTATACTTGTTTGACGAAATCAAACTGCAACCGGTTACTATAAAGGGTTATAGATCTATGTTATCTGATACCTATGCACATCATGATAGTTTACAAATTGGATCTAATGTCTCTTTATCGAAATTGGTTAGAAACTTTTCGATAAATAGACCCAGAACTCTTAGATTAATTCCTAAGTGGAATTTAGCTTGGGTTCTCCTTAAATTGAAGGAAAAGCCATTTGAACCTCTTGGGACAGTAGATTTCAAATTCTTATCTTATAAGACAGCTTTTCTCTTAGCTTTCTCTTCTGCCAGAAGAGTCAGTGAGCTTCATGCACTATCGGTGGATGATTCTCATTATCGTAGTGTTGGGAACACTATCACCTTCACTACTAACGTCGGTTTTTTAGCTAAGAATCAGGCTCCTAATAAATATCCGGAACCTATTGTTATTAAGGCTCTTCCGTCTTCAGACGGGCGTAGGCCTTTACTCTGTCCTGTTAGAGCACTACGTATCTATAAACAGAGATCTCAGTTCATCAGAAAGGGACGGAAACGTTTCTTTCTGTCTTTGATGCCTAATAGAAAGGACATTTCAGTCCATTCTATTGCTAGATGGATTCAGTTAACTATCCGTACTGCGTATGAAGATTTATCTTCTTCTCAGCAGTCTGTGCTTAAGATTTCTGCTCATGAAGTAAGAGCTCTTTCTACTTCCTGGGCTTATGCTAATAGTGTTGCTATTACAGATTTAATGAAGGCTGCTTATTGGTCTCAGCCATCCACATTTACTAATTTTTATCTCAGAAATATTGAGTCCATTTCTGGAGACCTGCATTGTTTAGGTCCGTTATCTGTTGCTCAGAATGTCGTCCACTAAACAGTTGCAACTATAGTTATGTAGGCTTTCTGTTCCGGCAGTGACTCCGTCCGGCTGCCCTCTTCGCTCTGGGCTATTTGACCCAGGGCAAGGGGAAGGGGGGGGCGGGTGTTCCCTTAGGTCACCTGCTTTATAGTGAAAAGCAAGGGAATGCCTCCTCCAAGACAGTATTTCTGAGTCGCTTCCGGGATGGTTTTAAAGTGTAATATTAATGTTTAATTTCATTCATGTCTTATTTTTAAAGTGTAGCTCGGTGTGAAGCATTTGTATATGTCAAGTGTCAAACGGGCTTTAATATACAATACTCGGACACTTTTAAATGATTATAAAGAGTCTCAATTCTCTGGACTACTTTATTTATTGGCTTGTTTTAAAAATAATTAGTATAAAGGTTATACTGGATATTAATAGAGAACATGAATGTTATTGTGCTCAATTATTAAGGGTAGTGTATCTTTCTAATTTAAATATTAAATAAGAAAGATACATGTAAAGCCTAATACTCCTTTTCTCCTTAAGGGGTTACCTCTTTATTTTATAATTGAGCTTATTGGATTTTCCTCTATGTCCTAGGCCCTCCAGCCTGTTTACTATTCAGCTAAGTCTGGGTCATTGGTACAGTATAAAAATGTTAAAAAATTTATAGTAATTTATATATTTTTTATACTTACCAATGACCCAGACGGGGATGGCCCTCCCTGAGTTGGGAACTCTTGCCTCCCCGCTGAGTACATAGCGCTGACCAGGCACTGCCAGTAAGAATGATATTTGGCGCCAATTTCGGGACGACTGCGTCACTGCGCATGCGCAGTAGAGTCGTACTATGGAGGTCCTTTAGGACATGATTTCTTTTTGTTTTGGATGCAAATTTTGGGGATTGGGGGGCAAAATTTGTGTTTGGCCCTGGTTTTTGTGGAGTTAGCACCAGCTAAGTCTGGGTCATTGGTAAGTATAAAAAATATATAAATTACTATAAATTTTTTAACTTTTCAAAATATTTCAACAAAACCATATCATGTGACCCCTCGTTGGAACGAGCTTGTTCCAACGAGGGGTCACATGATATGGTTTTGTTGAAATTTTTTGAAAAATTTAAAAAAATGATATTTAAAATAATAAATTTTGATATCGTCTGCGTTGGGTAAAGGGTTAAATATCTTGAAATCTTCACATCCTTTACTAAATAAAGACTTGGAGGGTTCTTCAATATTGGAAACATGGACCCTGCAGTTTCTTGAATATCATGGAATTTTCAAATCCTTTACTAAGGTCCTGGTGAGTCATTCACTATTGGAAACTTTCTTGAAAACCTTGGAAAAACAATATATCAGGCTGTCCGAGGAGATTCATTGTGGCACTTCCATTGCTACATGGTCAAGGATATTTCATTAGTAAATTAGAATGCAAATACAATTGTGATAAAATATTAACCCATTATTCACCATACATGATATCAAAATTTATCATTTTAACCCTTTACCCAACGAATCGTCCGCATCCGCCCACGTAATATGCAAATTCAGCAGTTGCAAAAATATTATTTTTCAAAAAATTTCAACAAAACCATATCATAATATGGTTTTGTTGAAATTGTTTTTTAAATTTCAAAAAATGATTTTTAAAATAATAAATTTTGATATCGTCTGCGTTGGGTAAAGGGTTAACTGTTTTTTTCTCAAATTTTTCACAATATTCCAACAAAACCATACCATGTGGCTCCTCATTTGAACGAGCTTGTTTCAACAAGCAGGTCACATATGGTTTTGTTGAAAATTGATGAAAAAACTATTTTTTAAGTGCTGTGTTTGTAAATTATTTAGATGAATATGGCCAGTTCCTTTCGGAAAGGGTTAAAATTACAAATTCTTTCACTATACATGTACCCCTATTTGTCCCAGAACATCCTTGAAAATCCTTCAATTTCTTGTCTCCATAGTTGAAACTGGAAGTCCTGTCACAATTAGTGCAGAACATGCTCGTTAGTTAATGCACTCCTTGCTGCAGAAGAATGAAGTCATCTAACTGAAATATACCCGAGTGTTTGTGCTATGCAATACAAAATATAATGTGCTATTAGCTAGGTCAGTAGTGAAGTCACAAACTGAACTGATCAAACCAAAAAAAATGTTGACTTCACCGTGTTTGGAGGCTGGATTACTACTAAATTGCTGTGGGGTAGATTTTTCACTTAGCAATTATTTACAATTTCCGAGGGCAAAAACACAAAAAGCACTTGCAAACTTTCATCACATGGACCACCGGGTGGTCCATGTAATGAAAGTTTGCAAGTGTTTAAGGTCCCTTTACTGAAGTGTTAAATGTTAACTCACAGTGCAGAATAAGTGTTGTAGTGTTTAGTCATTGAACCCCAAAAATCGCATTTTTGGTCCAGGAACATGTCCTATTATTATGCCTCAAAGTTAGAAGGTCCATTCAGAACGGTGGAATACCATGTAAGGGTTCTGCCATATCAGGTAACTCACCAGATATTATTTGATATCAGGTGAGTAGCAGCCATTACTATTTTTATCAAATTGATGCATTTCCACTCAGTTCGAATTTTCAAAATTTAATCTTAATACAAGAGAATTTAAGTACCAAAATATTTTCATGGTATCGCATTTATTTATTAAAAAACATTAAATATTTAACAAATTGACAGAAAATATTATTTGTAGTCCAAAAAGTTCTTGGTTATTTTTCTGACTCTACATGTATACCAACTATAGTCTATTGATTTGTTATGCTGAAACGAACATTTTCTGTACAGTTTACTCAACAGATTAAAAGTAATTTTTTGAGCATTTAAAAGTGCTTTGTCAACCCATTTCAGGTGGTAATGACAGAAAATGTATGTAAGGGTATTTCAGATATGCTTATAGTGATAACGGTGAAGATTGTTTACTGTCACCATGGATGCATAGCAGTGCCAGTTACAGTTGAGGATTCTGCGCAGGCTGTCAGAAGTGGTTTTTAAAAAGTAAACGTCCGGTCGTTTTGTTACTCGTGAAAATCTATTAACATGGACTTTCAACATAATAAATATGTTACATGGCATATAGTTGGCTGCAGTGGTGGTGCCGGGGGGGGGGGGGGGGGGGGGGGGGGGGGGGGGGGGCACCCTCCCCCCACCCCCACCCCCGTCGAAGATGTTTTAGTCAGTCCATCGGAGAGTCTCATAAACCCGACTTCACGAGAAATTTCCGACAATCGAATGTAGATATCTCGTCTTGTCAGTCTCGAATCCGTGCAGCACTGGAACTTTGATAGAGAATAGTGATTCTCATGAAATTCCTTAATGTCGTTCATCAAACTGGCTTTATAGATGAAATATTTCCCGACCTTATTATAATGTGTTTTAACCCTTTACCTAAGGTAACGGCCAAAACCGGCCAGCGCTATTCTAAAAAATCGCCAATTAATTTTCATTATTTTTTTCATTTTTTATCTCAAAAACATAGATTATGACACCCCGTTGGAACGAGCTCGTCGAACTCGTTCCAACGGGGGGTCATAACCTATGTTTTTGAGACAAAAAATGAAAAAAATTAGTTATTCAATAATTATTTTTGCAAGTGTCGTCTGCTTTTCAGGTTAGGTAAAGGGTTAAATAATCAACAAACATACTCAATTTGCTTCTATTTTGGTTCTCCAATTTACCAATTTTCACTCATTTTCCTTTGTTTGGGAGGTCAAATGTTATAACCCCCCCCCCCCTGTAGGAGAGGTCAGCCCCTCCTCCCCCTCCCCCACCCCGTCGAGAAATCCCTAGCGCCAACCCTGGTTGGCTGATACATTTCCATACAAGGCTGTGAGAGTTCATATCAGGTGAGGCAAAGCCTCACCTGATATGAACTCTCATCGCCTTTTATGAAAATGTATCAGCCCGCCACACGCCTTGTAACTTATAATTTCATTTAGTAGGATGGCTGCTAAATAAGTGAATGTGTGGCGTAGACTAATCAGCCTTAGGGCTGCATATTGAAAATATTAATTACTCTATCCCCAAACAATGAATATGGACTCTTCCAATTGCTGTCATTGAACTGACATGGATGATACCACTGGATTTGAAAGGATTAAACTAATTGTATAGTTCATTTAACTTGTTGCCTGTATATACATGCCAAGGTGTATCTTCATACATTCTAAACATCTGTGATTCATTTTATTTCATGTAATCTATGCAAGTATTGTAATTATTGTGGACAGATAATTTATAACTAATAAATTATAACATACCTTAATTTCATTATCGTCAGTCATTTCTGCTTTTATCCATATCATTAAAAAATGAAACTGTCAGTGACACTGTAGCTTAACTTAGTCTGTGTGTTTTGTTTGATGAAAAGGATAATGTTTAATGTTTATGAAGCGGGGCGCGGTGGCTCAGTTGGTAAAGGTGCAGGCTGCAAGCCGAGAGGTCCTCGGTTCGAATCCCACCTGCGGCAACGGCAACCACGTTGTGCGGCAACCGCGTTGTGCGGCAACCGCGTTGTGTCCTTGAGCAAGACACTTCATCCCCCATTGCCCACGTGGGGGCATGGTGACGCTGTGTACTAAGTCGTGCTGCACGTCGATGGTGCACATGTCTTCAACCAATGCTAACCCTGCTTGTGGAGTTAGTATGTTGGGGAGCTGACAGTTGCTCCCCGTTGCTCGGTAGTTCTCTCCGGGTACTCCGGCTTCCTCCACCCGTAAAACTGTCGTGGTCATGATTAGCCATTGTGCAGAAACATGTGACCTTAAACACCAATAAGTAAATAAATAATGTTTATGAAAGGATTATGAAATAAGACAAGATTTGTGATAATTGGGAATATGTTAATTTCTGTTCCCTGTGTGCTATGTTTTTCATAAAAAGGATATGAGGTGTACACTGTACTAAAGGGCGGAGGGATGGGTTAATATGACCTCACAGTTAATGTATGTGGCCGTCACAGTTAACGTATGTCAACAAAAGTTACCAAGATACAGTGAAATTATTCCTAAACGAGTCATCCTATCAAGTTACATTGAAATCCCTTCATAAAAATGGTCTGTAGACTGTGCTAAAGGTTTTCAGGCTTCAGGCGTGTGTAGCCATGACGGTTGACCGATTGCTACTAAAAGGGGACGTCCTCATCTCGACATTATACCGAGTCATTCTACTAAGTTACAATGAAATCCCTTCACAAATACGACTTGTAGTCTGCACTAAAGTTTACGGGTTTTAGGCTCGGGAAGCCATCATGGTTGAATGATCGCGACCAAAAGGAGACGTTGTAATCTGGGCATCATATGGAGTGATCCTACGAAGTTACAATGAAATCCCTTCATAAATATGACCTGTAGACTGTGCTCAAGGTTATCGGGCTTCGGGCACCTGTAGCCGTCACAGTTGACGAATTACGACGAAAAGGAAATGTCATTATCTAGGCATTATATGGTGTCAACCTAACAAGCTACAATGAAATCCTTACATAAATATGACCTATAGACTGTGCTCAAGGTTTTGGGGTTTTGGGCTCCGGCAGCCATCAAAGCTGAATGATCGCGACCAAAAGGGGACGTTCTCATCTAGACATTATATGAAGTCAACCTACCAAGTTACAATGAAATCCCTTCATAAATATGACCTGAAGATTGTGCTAAAGAGTTTTAGGCTCGGACAGCCATCATGGTTGAATGATCACAACCAAAAGGGAACATTCTAATCTGGGCATCATTTTGAGTGATCCTACTAAGTTACAATGAAATCCCTTCATAAATATGACCTGTAGACTGTGCTCAAGGTTTTCGGGCTTTGGGCCCCTGAAGCCGTCACAGTTGCCCAGTGACGACCAAAAGGGGATGTCATCA